>CM076242.1:65060703-66260703 GCA_038380155.1 Pseudococcus jackbeardsleyi
GTCGGAAGGTCGATGTATGGTCGGCGCCCCGCCGCGCCGCCGTAGAGAAATGCCCCTAATTCGATCGAAAATCGCTCAAATTTCAAAAACTAATACATTTTTGGAATCCTCTCGTCGAGACGAATCGAATAGTTTTTTCCGGATCCAAATTGGAGCATTAGAACAAAAGTTGAGTCGGAAGGTCGATGTATGGTCGGCGCCGCGCCGCGCCGCCGCAGAGAAATGCCCGTAACTCGGTCGAAAATCGCTCAAATTTCAAAAACTAATACATTTTTGGAATCCTCTCGTCGAGACGAATCGAATGGTTTTTTCCGGATCCAAATTGGAGCATTAGAACGGAAGTTGATTTTTTTTCCGGCGCGGAAGGTTGATGTATGGTCGGCGCCGCAGAGAAATGCCCGTAACTCGGTCGGAAATCACTCAAATTTCAAAAACTAATACATTTTCGGAATCCTCTCGTCAAGTACAATCGAATGGTTTTTTCATCGTTTAATTTCGAGCATTTGGGTGAGAGATATTATTAATTTTCGCGGATTGCAGATTGAGAAAAATGCTGGTTATTCGGTCGAAAATTTTTCAAAATGCAAAATGTAATACAGATTCGGAATCCTCTCTTCAAGCACTATCGAATGGTTTTTTCACGATCCAAATTGGAGCATTAGAACAAAAGTTGAGTCGGAAGGTCGATGTATGGTCGGCGCCCCGCCGCGCCGCCGTAGAGAAATGCCCCTAATTCGATCGAAAATCGCTCAAATTTCAAAAACTAATACATTTTTGGAATCCTCTCGTCGAGACAAATCGAATGGTTTTTTCCGGATCCAAATTGGAGCATTAGAACAAAAGTTGAGTCGGAAGGTCGATGTATGGTCGGCGCCCCGCCGCGCCGCCGCAGAGAAATGCCCGTAACTCGGTCGAAAATCGCTCAAATTTCAAAAACTAATACATTTTTGGAATCCTCTCGTCGAGACGAATCGAATGGTTTTTTTCCGGATCCAAATTGGAGCATTAGAACAAAAGTCGAGTCGGAAGGTCGATGTATGGTCGGCGCCCCGCCGCGCCGCCGTAGAGAAATGCCCCTAATTCAATCGAAAATCGCTCAAATTTCAAAAACTAATACATTTTTGGAATCCTCTCGTCGAGACGAATCGAATAGTTTTTTCCGGATCCAAATTGGAGCATTAGAACAAAAGTTGAGTCGGAAGGTCGATGTATGGTCGGCGCCGCGCCGCGCCGCCGCAGAGAAATGCCCGTAACTCGGTCGAAAATCGCTCAAATTTCAAAAACTAATACATATTTGGAATCCTCTCGTCGAGACGAATCGAATGGTTTTTTCCGGATCCAAATTGGAGCATTAGAACGGAAGGTGATTTTTTTTCCGGCGCGGAAGGTTGATGTATGGTCGGCGCCGCAGAGAAATGCCGGTAACTCGGTCGGAAATCACTCAAATTTCAAAAACTAATACATTTTCGGAATCCTCTCGTCAAGCACAATCGAATGGTTTTTTCATCGTTTAATTTCGAGCATTTGGGTGAGAGATATTATTAATTTTCGCGGATTGCAGATTGAGAAAAATGCTGGTTATTCGGTCGAGAATTTTTCAAAATGCAAAATGTAATACAGATTCGGAATCCTCTCTTCAAGCACTATCGAATGGTTTTTTCACGATCCAAATTGGAGCATTAGAACAAAAGTTGAGTCGGAAGGTCGATGTATGGTCGGCGCCCCGCCGCGCCGCCGCAGAGAAATGCCCGTAACTCGGTCGAAAATCGCTCAAATTTCAAAAACTAATACATTTTTGGAATCCTCTCGTCGAGACGAATCGAATGGTTTTTTCCGGATCCAAATTGGAGCATTAGAACAAAAGTTGAGTCGGAAGGTCGATGTATGGTCGGCGCCCCGCCGCGCCGCCGCAGAGAAATGCCCGTAACTCGGTCGAAAATCGCTCAAATTTCAAAAACTAATACATATTTGGAATCCTCTCGTCGAGACGAATCGAATGGTTTTTTCCGGATCCAAATTGGAGCATTAGAACGGAAGGTGATTTTTTTTCCGGCGCGGAAGGTTGATGTATGGTCGGCGCCGCAGAGAAATGCCGGTAACTCGGTCGGAAATCACTCAAATTTCAAAAACTAATACATTTTCGGAATCCTCTCGTCAAGCACAATCGAATGGTTTTTTCATCGTTTAATTTCGAGCATTTGGGTGAGAGATATTATTAATTTTCGCGGATTGCAGATTGAGAAAAATGCTGGTTATTCGGTCGAGAATTTTTCAAAATGCAAAATGTAATACAGATTCGGAATCCTCTCTTCAAGCACTATCGAATGGTTTTTTCACGATCCAAATTGGAGCATTAGAACAAAAGTTGAGTCGGAAGGTCGATGTATGGTCGGCGCCGCGCCGCGCCGCCGCAGAGAAATGCCCGTAACTCGGTCGAAAATCGCTCAAATTTCAAAAACTAATACATTTTTGGAATCCTCTCGTCGAGACGAATCGAATGGTTTTTTCACGATCCAAATTGGAGCATTAGAACAAAAGTTTAGCCGGAAGGTCGATGTATGGTCGGAGCCGCCTCGCGCCGCGCCGCAGAGAAATGCCCTAACTCGGTCGAAAATTGCTCAAATTTCAAAAACTAATACATTTTTGGAATCCTCTCGTCGAGACGAATCGAATGGTTTTTTCACGATCCAAATTGGAGCATTAGAACAACTACCCAAGGTAGACTGGATAGTTGCCTCAGCAATTTTTCATTATTAAGTCATCCTTTCTTTTCAATAGCCCAAAAATAGTGTTCAAGACAGGGATAATAATCTACACTGAATTCTCTGCAAGATGAGACCAATTTGAAAGTTTTCCCGGCAAGGCGACAAAGGCGTATTCTAACGTCCATCTTTTCTTTTTCTCGGTTTTTGAATTCTGGACTTTTCGATTTCTCAACTTTTTGTGTTCTCAAATTTCCGATTTCTTGGGCTTTCCGATTTCTCGACTTTTCAATTTCTCGAATTTTGGATCGACTTACCAACAGTCTAACAAAATGTCATTATGTCTTGATCTAAAAACGTTACTTTAGGTACGTTCGGTGACCCCATCCATCAACCATCCGCGCCTAAAAAAAAAGTCAACTTTCGTTCAAATGCTCGAAATGGGACGGTAAAAAAAAACATTCGATTCGTCTCGACGAGGGGATTCCGAAAATGTTTTAGTTTTTGCATTTTGAGTGATTTTCAACCGAGTTACATGCATTTTTCTGCGGCGCCGACCATCCATTAACCATCCCCACCGGAAAAAAGTCAACTTTCGCCCAAATGCTCGAAATTGAATCGTGAAAAGACCATTCGATTCGTCTCGACGAGGGAATTCCAAAAATGTTTTAGTTTTTGCGTTTTGAGTGATTTTCGACCGAATTACAGCCATTTTTCGGCGGCGTCGACCATTCATTTTTGAATCTACCATTGTACCTACCAAACCAAGGTCATGAAACTCACCATTTCGCTTATTCGAGATGAAAAATTCTCACTAAAAACTTGATCAAAAGATTCTTGATTTGCTGGAAATTTTACTCTTTCTGAATTCAACGCCGACTTCGACAAACGATTTTTTTTCAAATTGCAAAATACTTCATCACTTCCTCTTAAATTAATTTCGTTATTTTTCGCTTGCGCGCATGAATGGAGAATCAAAAAGAATTTTTCTCGCTTCTAATAAGAGTACCGACACCGGTGGGACACGCCGTTTCAAGAAAAATTGCAATTTTTTGAATAAAAAGGTGCTTCTTAAATAATCAACTAATTCCTATTAGATAGAATAATTCTGAATTTAAATTCAAATCGAAAGTAGGTACACATACAAATATCAACGTATTTATTTATAATAAATACAATACATACCTACATACAAATAATTTTTTTTCATAAACAAACACATTAAAGAAACGATCATGTAAAAATCATTTCAAATGGCTTCCTTTGAACAAAATGAAAAAAAAAACTGTTTTACAGTAATAAATTTAATAAATAGGTACACAACAGTTTAAAAAAATATCACCAAAATGAAGTAATAAATTATTCAAACGTATATAGGTACAAAATTAACTCCACTCATGAATAAGTAGATATGGTAAATATGTGTCACTTTTATATTGGACGGTTTTAGAGATCAATTTAAAAAAAAATACAATGAAAACTTTGGTACAAAAATGTTCTCGCATTTAAAAAATTATACTGCAAAATTTATAAAAATCGTACGAGTTCAATCCATTGTACCTAGGTACATGTAACATTGTTTCTATGAAAAAGGAAATATTAAGTGAATACGATTACAATTATTGTTGTTTGAACGATAATGACAATTAATTGTGAAATTTAATTTACTTACATGGCACTAAAATATAACGATGTATACCTTAAGTATGTACTAGGTATAATATTTTATCTAATATAAGCGTGGAGCGAATGAGTAAAACGATGAATTTGTGAAGACTTGAAGTCTAATAAAAAGAAAGGAAAACAGGTAGATACTTGATGCGGTATCGACGACATGAAGCATTAAACTTTGATCGGCGGTGGAGGATGTGATATGGTGGCAAAATTGGTCGGTAGTAGATACACGATACCACCGTTACTGGCATCTTTTCTGAAAGCTGCTAGCTGAATTTCCGGGCTTACTTCGACTCGTAACTGACGTGATTTGTTACCCAGCATACAAGGGAATTTAGTCGATACTTGGACAGGTAAATCAGTTCCACGAAGTCTGTAATAGGTAGAAAATGATACATTAATTTCAACTGATTTTGAAAAATTGAATTTGAAGAAATAATACAGGTTAGTATCGAAAATGCTCTGTCTGAAATCTATATTGAGTAGGTAACTTTTATATTTTTTTTTTCACACCGATTGCGAGAAAAATGGTAAAAAAATTCCATCATTTGAATTTTTTACAATTTCAATTCTTCGTTGAACATTGTTTTACACTTCGTAATTTTTAAAACCAAAGAACTGAAGCCAATTTTCAAAACAAAAGAAGAGTTCTACGAAAAAAATGGGTAAACAGAACATGTATTGTAGAACGAAAAATCTTCTTTTTGTAGACTATGAGTTTTTTTTTCTGAATAGTTAAACGTTCGAGGTATTCAAGTCAAATATTCCAAGTTCAACTTAATATCTCTTATCGAAATGTCTCGAAAACTAAGCGTCCTACCTAGAAAAAACTAATTGAATTTCAATGATACGAAATTTCACGCTCAACAATTTATATTCCAAATGTGTGTGGTTTTTTTTTTGTAAGACCCTCATTTTACCCGGAGAATTGACTGCAAGTAAGTACTAAAAATTATTTCGAAAAATGTGAAACAAATTCTCAAGAAGAAAAAAATCAATTATTAGCACTAAAAAAAAAATGGATCAGAACCCTCATCAGCGTGTGTTTCTCATGTACTTACTGATGATATCTTGAAGTCAATACTCCAACTAATTCACCAACTCTATCGTCGTTGTTTTTGGTAATCAAAGTTATTATCAAATCGTTGCCTTTGTTTGAATGTATAACAAGTAGCTGATCTCTGCCAGGGCTTACGCTGAGGCCAGTAACCTAAAAAAAAAGAAAACAAATCAGTTATAATGTCCGTTCGATGGCAAGTAAAAATAAATAGGTAACAGTGAAAAAGCTTACTTCTTGAATAGGCATGCCTTTCTTCATCGGTTTGAATTTAGTCGTATCTAATTTATATATCGCTGTATCGGTCACAAGTAAAGCTCGATCGGCACATTTATTGAATTTATTCGTTTTTCTAACCAATGAAGAAAACATAACCTTATTGAATCGTTCGTCTCGTTGAAGCATTCGTATTGATGCGCTATATTTGGTAGCTTCGTCGTGCTCCGACGATAAACTTAAATAGTCTCCTAACCAATTACGTTGCGAGCCCCAGTTTGGGCGCTTTCCTTTTAACGCGCTCGCAGCTGATATCTGCGAAAGAATAAAACAGCCTTGATTAAGAAATTAATGTTCTTCACATTCAAGGAATAATTTTAAAAAGAATACAAAACAGGTTACATACTTTGGTTCTGAGCTGAGGCCATTCTGCTCTTGGGAACGGACTGAGGATCATGTAAGCACGCCAGCGGTCGAAAATATTGTGTAACATTGCAACGCAAGATTTCACAGCATATGAGCCGGCAGGCCAGGCCAAATTTTTACCATAATCCCTCATGTGTTTAGCATTCCTGCAAGGAAACGTTTAAAATTATAGTCAAGTAAGTACATAAGTATTGCAGGTTGAATGCACATCCAGAAAAATAAAGTTAAATCTGAAAAAATCAAATCAAAAATAAGCAACTGAGCTTTACATAAAATAGCCTCAGCAAACCATAGGGCAGCTAAAAAATTAGTAAATTTTCCTGCAAATACTTCAGCTTGGGTTATCATATCTTTTTATCATCATTGCAAAACAAATACCTATCTACTCTTCACAAAAGGTAGGTATCGTAAATGAGTTTTCAAAAAGCCATAAAATCGAGGTTGAAACAGCAAATAATGTAATTTCATTTTTCTGGATAAGCAGTTTTTTTTTTTAATTCGTTGAATTATCAAGTACTGAAAATAGAAACGTGGTTCCACTGAAAGTGCAATTTAGTTTTATTGCTTCTTGGAACATTCCAAATCACGATTAAAAATGGGCAAATCCTTCGGGTTTTTCATTTAAATGCAACTGTTTGATTTCAGAACCACGTCACTAATTTCATAAAAATTTATGAAGGCAGGAAAATAAGTGATTTCGTACTTGAACGTTTGCGAAAGCTGAGTAATATATTGCCTAATTTTATACTGTCTGTAATAATACATAATGGCCATTAAAGCTTTCATTTTACGGAAACGTTGTCGACACATTGTGCCTCTCCATTGTTTCTGCAGCAGCGTGACGATGCCAGGAATTAAATCTTCACGCATCTACAACAAACATCGATCGCCAAATCAGTATTTAAATGGCGAATTCCATTTCGTTTATGAAAACATTTTGCTCCTCGAACACTTCGCTACTTACTTTCTCCAGGGCGAAGAGCGTTGTAGGTGATCTAATGAAAATTTTGGTCTTTCCATATTTCACATCTTTATCGAAACCTTTTTCTTCGATTAATACCCTGGTACCTTCCTTAGCCGATCCACCTCTGAAATTTGGCCACGTGAATTCGCTAATCATCTTGTACCTGGAACATTAAATAACCATCGAAATTACGAATAGCTCAATGCTTCCTTGATTGTGTGATTAAATTTGGACAAATCAAATTATTTTTGTTTTGAATCAGCGTGCATTATAAGGTCTCGTTGGAAGTGCCCAAATTAGAAAATTGATTTTTTGAAAAAAAATTTCCTCGTTTACTCCCTTCTGAGACAAAAATATGCAATTTAGTTTTTTTTTTGGTGTTCGATGTAAAAATCTTCGGTAATAAGCATACTTGAAAATAATGAGGGCAAGAAATTTTTTTGAAAAAAAAATGTGTTTCTGTTGAAATTCAACGAAACGATCAAATTTTTAGAACTACATGCTCAAACAAAGCTCAAAAACATCTTAAAATACACGCTGTTTCGAACCAATTCTACTGCAAAAGGTACCTTTTCAAAAATCTTTCGTAGGGCTGCCTATGGGCAAATCCGGCTCTTCGAACTCGCACATTTTCTAGTAATCCTAAATATCGAATTTGGTGCGATACGCGTTCTTCGTCCAAACTGGCCGGCGATTTTTCTTCGTTCGGTTTGATGCATCTTACATAATATGGAACTTTGCTCGATAATGTTTTAACTAGAGCGATCATCGAGTTCTTGAACAACGTACCGGCGGTCAATGGTCTTTTGGTTATCTAAATAAACGCACGTTACAATCAAGAATTAATACGTTAAAATTCGTGTCAATTGTTATGAAAAGTCAAGGTCGAGTTATATGTAGTAAAAAATTATAATCTCTAAATCGGCCATTGGACACTTGATAGTAAGTTGACCATTCTTTTTATACATCTAAATTACTCATTGCTTTTACAAAATTGTCTGCATCACGTTCAAGGCACGTAGCTAGCTAGGTACCTACTTAATTAGATTATCGCCTATTTGCGAGTTTTACTCATCAATCGTTGTAAGAGAACGAACCTGTGTAATATCAGATGCGCCTTCGGGCCACATTTCACTGATAACCGGCGATTTTGAAGAATAGAGCAAGCGTTTGAAGTCTTGAAACAGTGTATCGCGGTTTTTATCTAAAAAGCCATGAATATTGTAAACAACGTCTCCGGCGTAATGTCTGTAAAACCCAAATTTACTTAGATTATCATTTAAACAACAAATAATCATATCTTCAAGTCGAATTCTCTTACCTAATACGAAATTGCGTTTTGTGGTCCATTTGCTTATCTAAAGGTTTCAGTTGCCGACTGGAATAGTGTTGATGATTGCTTAGTTTTTTATCCATGGCGTCTAAAAGCATCTGATCGATTGGAAGAAAAAAATTAACGGTGAACGAAAATACAATGAATGGAGTACCTGAAGATCAATAATCGGGGTGTAGAAAACTCACCTCGTCGGTCACTTTTCCTACATTGAGGCAAGCTTCGTCCATGATGGCAAATACACCTTGATGGGGTCTTTCGACAAGGTCGCAGATGATTTGGTTGTTGAAGAAATCGATGTTTTGCCATTCGATACCTTCTTGGCGATATTCTTCTTGTTCTTGTTTCAATACGAGTTCTGCAGCAGAATTCATACAATTTAGAATAATTTGTTCGACATCACGAAAAAAAAAACTTGAAATATCTACCGTTATATTTAATTATAACTTACCTATCAACTTGAAAATTGATGGGGGAAAAATTTTAAAAAAACAAACAAATCAAGAAAATCAATGATATTTTGAAATTTGAAAAAAAAATCTTTCGAAGATTTTATGTCCAATATTAAAATTGAAAGGGTTTTGGGTCATTAAAAGTTGAAAAAATTTAATAATTTTCTTCAGCTAACCCATTTCTTTGCTCCTTCAATTTTAATATCAAGACAGAATGTATTCAGTTTTAAAATATCTTCTTATTTCCTTGATTTGTTCTTTTTTTTTAAAAAAAAAAAAAAACTTTCTAACACATAATTCAACCCTTCAATTTTCAAATTAAAGTCAAATATTTTATAGTTCATTTTCAAATAGCCATTTGTCTTCTCAATTTTAAAGATAGGCACTTAATAATAGGAAATTCTATTTTATAAATTCAATAATGCATAAAATTCGATAGTAAGAAGGCGAAAATTTCGTACGCGAAATGAGCAATAATGGAAATAACTACCAACATAGGTACCTAACTAAATTTACGACTTCGATAATGCAGCAACTCCTCTTCCCCCCGCGCCCCGCGCCAACGATAGGTATTCATATTATGCAACTTGGATAATTTTTTTAGTCAATTTTACGAGACATTATGCTCGATAATAGTAATAAAAAAAAATATATCTAAAAATATGAAATAAGTAAGTAGGTAATCTAAGTATGTAACCAATTTTAAAACCAATCCGGTACCTATCTTGTAATTCAACGACTTCGATAATTTGAGATACCCACAAATCGGACCTTAGAAATCATCTAAGAAAATACCCATCATCTACTCACCGATGAATAACTGCTGCAGTTTTTCGTTGCAATAATTGATGCAAAACTGTTCAAAACTATTTTTGTCAAAAATTTCGAAACCATAAATATCAAGTACTCCGATGACGCTACCCTTATATCTGGTGCCATTCAATTGCGGATCGATGGCAGAATTCACTTTGCTTACAATCCACGAAAACAATCTATCGTACACTGCCTGCAAAAATAAAAAATATACCGAATCAGAAACGAAACTGAGAAATACCATCATCTGGAGCAGAACTGAAAAGACAGGGGAGAAAGGACAGAAAAAAGACTCTCTAGTCAAAATTTTTCCCACTTTACAATGAGACTTCTCCAATTCGTCTCCGATCTTGAAATTCAACATTTTCAAAACTTATCCATATTTGTGGCGGTCACAGGGAGAAGTAAATCCTGTTCGTAGTGTTATCACATATCAGCTGATTAAAATCGTGGCGTTATCGCGACGGCAATTAAACGACCATTGTTTACATACATTCAACTTAGATAGCTCAAATAGCACGAACGGAAACGGAGAGGATGAAAAAGAATGGAGAATGCAAACCTTGGCTAGCGCATCTCTGCCGTATTCTGCTTCCGTCAGCGTATGCGTTTTTTGCATAATTTCACCACGAGCGGCGATAACCCGTTCGCACAACGTACGTTTCAATTCTTCTCTATCGACTTGCAATAAATCAGCGGTCTTATTAGCCGAGTTCGAGTCCGTAATATCGACGTGATCGTCTTGCGTCGCGAATGTAACATTACCCTGTAAGGAAACACGTCACGTCACGTCATGTCATAAATTAACTAACAGTAAGTAGCGTGCCTACATCTACATGAGTATTTCCGACAGATGCGAGCGATCGTTAATCGTCTGCTGATCTGCGTCTCGACTCTTACTTACCAAATGAAGCACCGCTCCGACAACATTCCATAAAGTTTCGATTTCGCGACTAGAAAATCCTAAAGTTCGACAGGCCGAGACGGTAGCTCGATATTGAGATCTGTCTTCGGGAAACGTGCTGACACCTCCGTGTTTCGTATAGGTGTACTTTGAAGGGTTATTTTGAAGTGATAAAGTTCGCAAATCTTCTTCGTTGCATGCCGATAACGCCTGTACAAAAAATTTATTCCATCAATTCATAGGCACGTCCAGAAATTAATCAAAAGACAGGCTGAAAATTCGGTAAAAATATGGTGGGGGGGGGGTCAAATTTTAAATCAGTTATTTTACACTGATCTTTTAGTCATTTAGTCAAAATAACTGACTTTTTCTGACGAATTGAGAACTGATCGAAAAGTCAGTAATTTTTGAAAGAAAGGATCAGTGAAAAATCATTCAACTTCAAAGAAGATTTTTTGAAAAATATACTATTTGATGAGCAAAAAATACACCTTTTTCATTATTTTGAGATAAAAATCTCCTTTTCGTGCTTGAGGAGGGGGGATCGAGCCCTCGGGGTGTACCTCTGGTTAAATTGTCCATGTTAGGCAACGGCTCTAGTAAATCTAGATATTAATTTTTCGTTTCGAGCGACCATTATTAATTAGGTATCGACGTACTTGATAAAAACTGTGGAAATTCCGTTCGCCGTTTTGTTGCATTATGACTCGTGATTTTTCCAGCAGATAATTATTCACATGGCCTCCAATCGGGTCTCCTTTGAAATCAAAATTAATGTCCATGTATTTTCCGAAACGAGAAGAATTATCATTTCGGGTTGTCTTGGCATTTCCAAACGACTCCAAAATTGTATTCGATTGAATAAGAATATTTTTTACCCTGTTGAAAACAAAAATAGCGTTAGAATACATTCAATGGCACAGAATGGACAGCATAGTCAACTCAAAACAGTTTTTGATTTTTCTCCAGAACAAGAATCTACATAAATTGACATCATATTACAATAATTGAAAAATGAATGGTCGTTTTTTGCCCTTCTTTGGAAATTAAAGACCGGAAATGATGACTATAAAATAGGTAGGTTCCTACCGGAAAATGGTAGTTTTTCATCGTTTTTCATGAAATAACTCAACAACAAAGATATTACAATATTGAAAAATCAATTTAGTCGTTTCTCAACGAATTAAGTAGGTACCAACAAAAACCAAATTGGAAGGCCGGAGCTAGGTCGTTTGTTGTCGGTTTTCAACTCAAGGAATGACCGAGATGACGACTTTGAAGGATTGTAAAATATGTACCTACCTAGGTACCTCATTGTTTCTCACCGTTTTTCAAGAAATAAAGAAATGATGAGCAATCCAAAAACTTAAAAATTGTGTTAAAAAATTCTAAAAAAAAAATCCACGATTTTGTATTTAAATTTATGCTAAGTAAGTCAATTTTTTCAATTTTTCACATTCACTTAATTCTGCATTTTTTTTTTCAAAAATGCGTCAATTTTAAAATTTATACAACTGTTGATTTTCTCCAAATTTTTCCATTTTTAACAATTAATTTTCAACTTCATAAATTAGGGAGCGCGGATTTATATGCACCAAAAATCGTAAAATATGCCATATAATATGCGCTAAAAATCGAAAATATGCTAAAATATGCAAAGTCTTTATGGGTATCATCATCCCTTTTTTACACTTATACTTTCTCAAGTTTGATTGAAATACACGTTATTGTCAATTAAATGTAAAATCAAACATTTTTATAGCAAAATTGTATCATATTTCCGGCACAGCAACTAATTTCTACATCGACTGAAACAAGAGGCGCGAATTTGAACCAAATAATATCCTTTGATGTTGGATTCAGTGGCATCAAAAGCTTTTTTTTGAGTGGAGGCAAAAATAGTACAAAGAATTGGAATTTGGAAAACCAGAAATGTTTTTTTTTTTGGGGGGGGGGTGAAAGGGCAAAAAGGGGCTTTTTTCACACTTCAGCTTTAAATGGAGTTTACAATTAAAATTTTTTATGTCCGAGCAAAGCGAGGGCAAAGCTCAGAAAAAATGAGAAATTTAATGCCCAAAAAAGACATTTTTTAATTGTTTCAATGCTTTAAAAATCTTTCTTTGATGTAAAGCTAAAAACATTGAAAATTGAAAATTTTGAAAAATATGCGCTAAAAAACCGAAAATTGGAGAAATTATATGGAAATATGTACTAAAAACAGAGTAAATATGTAAAAATATGTATTTTTGAGGGAAATATGCAAAATATGCAAAATCAAATAGGGCTCATTCTTCTCAAAATGATGCGAAACGGAAAAGTACATTGAATATGTCCAATTTTATTGGATACAGAAAAATATGCGTTTGCATATTAACCCGCTCCCTATTCATAATTGAAAAACATTGAGTTAAAATTTTTTTGAAAAATTTTTAATACCAACCTACCAATTTTTTCTACTGTAGATAATTAACATTAAAATTGAAATTTTTCTATGATTTTAACTTAGAAATCAGTTTTTTACTTATCTTCGATTTTTTCATTTTACAACTTAGAAAAATTTTACCCCGAGTTTTTTTTTCAGATTTATTGGAATTTTTTAATGAAATTTGATGACCAGTGAATTCTCAAGTCATTTAAGTTTATTTTTCATTGAAAAAAAAGTTTGGTCAGAAGTTTAAATTTTGAAGAATTTGTTGAAGGTAATTCATAAAAACTGACAAATAATTTTACATACCAATCTCAGATTCAAATTATCAAGTCGTAGTGTTTCGGTTGCGATGGGAAATTTTTTGACCAGCATTTGCTTTTGGGGTGGTGGGAGGGGGAAAATGCGATTTTTTGAGAGCAATAAGCCCGCGAGTCGCGAGTATAAGGGAAAACATGTATTCTCAATTTTTTTCTCGTCTACTCTTGATGAAAATTTCACGGCGAATCGAATGGCGCAAATCGCACACCTTTTATCTCGTTTAGAAAAAAAGTTGCACTCATTCTTTCCAAAATTCTGTGACAAAATCTCAAAAGTGAAATTTTTAACAAAACTAAGCGTTTTAAAGCCATAAAGACCATGCCAAGAATTGAATTTCCATTCGGATAGAACCAGAGAGATTTTTCTGGGAGGCATAATTTTGAAGATATTTTCGAGCAAAGTTATACATTAGTGGAGGTAATCAAGAAAAAATAAATAAATTTTTGTTGTATTTCTCAATTCGTTCCACAAATGTTCAACTTTATTCCAAAATATCTTGAAAATCATGCCTCTCGAAAAATCTGGTTCTACTTATCCGACAGGAAATTTATTTCTCCACAACTTTAGTCAGGATCATTATTAGCTTTAAAAACGCTCGGTTTTCTCATTTTCACTTTTTCGTATGCAAGGCACAAAGAAATGAGATTTTTTTCGCAGAATTTTGGAAAGAATGGGCTAGAAGAGATATTTTGAGAACTGCGGTTTGTGCCATTCGATTCGCCGTAAAAGTCTCTACAAGTTTGAACCAAAAAAAAATTCCCCAATGCTCATGCTTATTGCCCTAGAAAAATCCGATTTTTGGGTCCCTGCCCTCCAAAGCAAACTTTGAAAGCCAGGATTGAGCGAGGTGATGTATTTTAATGTCTAGAATCGGAATTTTGCCATTAGAATTATGACACGGAGCGAACATTTTTTTTGTCGACTAGTATTATTTGTGTTTTTATATTATTCTTCTGGGTAAAAAAAATGGCTGATCCACTAATTATCAAGAGTAAAAACAAGGACTACGATGAAATTTCACAAATAATCGTTCGAGTAACCCTTTCTCACATTCTCACGCAATAAACTACTACAGCAGCTCGTCCTTCAATGACATCTGCCGCGAGGCTACGACTTTTGAGAGGAAAAAAACGCCACATGACGCTGAAAAATTCGTGCCACTGACGATGGTACGGAGACTGGCACTGACTCAGACAATGAAATCATAAAGACAGTTAGGAAATGACAATGACGAAGAGCTACCTCGATGATTACGGGTAGGTACGAGACCGTTATGGATGTTGGATCTCTCGATCTCTGATCTGCACTCGTTGAAGAGTTTATTCTTACCTTTCAATTTCTTGCCTTCCGCCGATATTTGTAACAGCTGCGATATATTTCATGATAATTTTCGAAGCTTCCGTTTTCCCGCTGCCGGATTCGCCGCTGATTACGACGCACGAGTCTTGTCCGCGTTGTTTCATGCATCGGTGAGCGTGATCAGCTATCGCGAATATATGAGCAGGGTTCTCGAACAATTCGCGATCTGCAAATAGAAATTTTCCAATCAGTTATCGATAAACCTCGAGCACCACTTGACATTGTCGCCAGCGTGATTCGTACTTCTTTTGAAATTGTCAACATTTTGTATCGACGACGATGTTTTTTTTTTTTTATTATTATGTAAGTAGGTAGTACGTAGATATAATTTTCGTCGAGTAATGTAGGTAGCCTTTTTACGAATTACCCTTCAAATCTCCACACTGACCTACGTGTCTGTTTTTTCTCTTTCTTTCTCTCGCGCATTGTTTTTTTAGAACGCAGAAGTAGGTATACTGGTGAAAGAATGAAAACCGATTATAAAATAAATACATACGACAAACAATGCCAACTCGATTTAATGAAATTTACCAACGTAGCTTACATTTACATAACACATCTCTTGCTCTACTGCCGCCGTCGGCGCAGGCGATTTCACCAAACAGACCGTCATAGTTGCAGTTCTTTGCTTTTTAGTTTTTACTTCTTTTCAATTTCAAATAGGCACGTAAGTATAGGATTAGGTGGTACGAAAGTGGCGCAGAAAAGTGGCGAAATATTGCGATTGTTTTTCTTTTGAAAATTACGTCGTACCTGAGCAGCTGTTTTCCCAATGTTCTCAACTACTCTCGTTCATTTTCTCGAGATTGAAAAACTTTACTAATAGGTCATTCACGAGTAATCCGGATACCGCGTAATACTTTGAATTTCCTTATTTCAGAAATTATAGAACGGCAGAGAGATTAGTAAGGGTGGTGATTTTTCAAAGTCGTTCACTGACCGCAGGCGCGACATTCACCATAAGTAAGTACACATAATATTACATGCGTCATTTATTCGTCAACTTTTAACATTGCCCAATACCAACTTGGCGCAGACAATTCAATATTTTCTCGAGGTTATATTATTTGTAAACATATTGAAAAAAAAAAGGCAAAAAAGGAAAACTACGAAATTTTAGAATAAACACGCGAGAAATATAAACGCAAATATTTTACCACAATTTAATTTTCTTGGAATTGGCTACGAGCGACGAAAAACCACTCCTACACTGTATAATAGGTATCACAGTATTAAGTAAGTGTAGCATAAATTGTTTACAGAAATAACTTTTTACGATAGTGCAGCTCTTGAGGTATTGAAGCGACTAATGAAGAAAAATAAAAACTAATAATTAAAATTGAGGGGTTTCAAAATCATATTGAGGAAGTAGAAAAATATTGGTTTTAAACATCTGACAAAACAATTCCCATTTTTGGGAAAAAGCGATTTCCATTTTGCCTTCATAGTTCATACAGGGTTGGTAACTGAAAAATTGGTATGGTGTTCAGTCACAGTAAGGAAATTGATCTTCTTTCATGGCAGATACACAAAATTTCCCAATCATTTCTATTTGCGAAAAAAGTAATTTAGCACGTGTCATTTTGACCAACACTTTTTAAAATGACTTATTCAACACACAAAAAAAATGTTTACAGACTCATTTTGTTAATAACACAAGTCGACACAATTTTTGTATCTGGATTCCGATTGCCAAATTCAAGTTGCTTATACATTACTAATGAAGGGAAAAATAATTCTTCTGACCGAAGTTTGCTTTAGGGGGCGGCAGGTGGAGAAATAAGATTTTTCGAGAGAAAAAAAAACTGGAAATTGTTTATCCAATATTATAGAAAATCTTACGGCGAATCCAATGGCGCAAACAACAGACCTCCATCCCTTTTAGAAAAAAAGTTTGAGCTTATTCTTTCTAAAATTCTCTGAAAAAATCTCATTTTTATGGACTTGGCCTTCAAAAAAGTGAGATTTCTGAGAAAATTAAGCGTTCTAAAGCCATAAATACCACGACAAAAGTTGTAGAGAATGACATTTCTTATCAGATAGATCTAAAGAAATTTTTCTGAAAGGCACAATTTTCAAAATATTTTTGGGCAAAGTTAAACATTGGAGAAGGTAATCAAGAAAAAGAAAAGAAATTTTCGTTTTATTTCTCAATTTTTTCCACAAATGTTCCACTTTACTCGAAAATATCTTGAAAACTATGCCTCGCAGAAAAATCTCACTGATTTTACTCTACCCGATAACAAATGTAATTCTTTATAACTTCTGTCATGGTCATTATGACTTTAGAACGCTTGGTTTTCTCAGAAATTTCACTTTTTTGTGGACAAAGCACAAAAAAAATGAAATTTTCCGCAGAATTTCGGACAGAATGAGCTGTAACTTATTCTCTGAAAGAGATAGAGGTTCACGATTTGCGCCATTCGATTCGCTGTGAAATTTTCTATACAATAGAACAAAAAAAATGTTCGAAATTTTTTCTAATGCTCGTGCTTATTACTCTCAAAAAATCTGATTTTTCAACAGGAACTTATACATAACTTCTCCTAGTGGAGTGAAAGGAGTGGATTAAAATTTGAGGGTTTTGGTAAACTGAGGTGATGTGCGAAATCATCTTTACAAAAGCCTCTATGTACTTACAATTTCGAATATTTTATACATTCATTTAGGTAAGTATTTGTCATTTTATACATACGTAATGTTTACTTATATAATTATATTTTTACGCTGGTAAATCACGCACGATAAGGAAAAATTGTTATCTCGATAGAGCAGTCATTTAACTAAATTAGCACGGGTTGACGCGTTATTTAATTACCCCGGCGACACCACGTTATTCTAATACCATAAATGAAAAATGACGCATTGTTCGCTTGTCTAGTTATCATCACCTAAATTACGTGTCTCAACAGAATTTCCGTGTATTCGAATCCGAAAATTCAGATAAAGAGTCTCGCCAGATAAGAGATGAAATTAAACTCAGCTTCGATTTTCATTTTAACCATTTCAGATACCTAAGTACCTACCTATATGTGCTTTCACATTTTTCACTCGATAAAAAAAAATGCTGAAAACATTTTCGATCCACCCAACCCCTCCTTCCTTTCGAAATTATGGCCATTTTATGTCATTATTTTCGAGATTTTTTGAAATATCTAAAAGGGATTTTCTGGTCTTTGGCAAGAAGTTCAAGTTTTTTTTTTGTATTTCTGGCCTTCGATCTCCCCTTTCCCACTCTCTCATTTCGAATTAGTGAAAAGTCACCGAAAAAATTTCACAATTGCAGCATAGGGAAAATCGACGAAATTCTTTAATTTTCAGCGAATTTTTGCTGATTTTTCAGAAAATTTTCCCAACTTTTCAGTAAATTTTCACTGATTTTCCGGAAATTTTCTTTATGAATTGCTATCAGTGAAAATGTTCACTGATTTATTACTGTGCTGTAATTTCTGACTGATTTTCAGTAATTTTCGAAAATTTGTGCTGATTCACAAATAAGAGAGCTGTATAAAATCAATGGTGGATTAAATTTGTAGAACGCAACAAAATTGATTGAAAATTTTGAGAAAAAAATTTATATTCGCGACGCTGTTCATGTGAACCTTTTTTCGATCTCAATCTGTTATTTTAAAGCTTGTGAAAATATTTCGAAAAATTTCTATTCGAGTTGAAATCATGCAATATTGTCATTTTTTTGACAAGATTTAAAGCCAAGGACATGGATATTACATAAATACGAGTACCAAACAATTTTCACATTTGTTTCTCTAGGAAGCAAGTTCTGTAGTTGCTCAAGTTTAAAGCAAGGGACCCAATTATAAACTCATATCTACAAAATATAACTCAATAGGAAAAATTTCAATTTCTGACTCATTCGGAGTCGGAGAACACGAATATGGCATTAATCACTGTGTATTGTAATTTCCTTGTCCGAGAGACCCGATTCAAACTTGAAAATACGAGTAAGTAACTAATTTTCAAGGAAGAAATAATTAAATCAAAAAAGAGAAAAAGTAATTGTATAGTCGTGTTCAGCAGGTCAAACACCCCGATAAAACTCTCGTTTTGCGATCGTTTCATTTAAAGTCTCAAACTTCACTAATCACTTATTTTTGGGAGAAAAAAAATTTCCAATTCAATCCCAATTTTTTCCACAAAAATTTATTGGATTCGAAAAAAAGGGGATAAAATGTTTTTTGTTCGGTCAAGTTAATTCTAGAATTTTATTTTTCAGAAGAATTCTAAATTATGATTGGAAAAACGTGAAAAATGAAGGAATGATCATAAATGCCTATTTTACGAAATATAACATTGTGTCAAATGACAAATTTTCCTTCACTCTCGTTGAAATTGAAAATTCTTGAAAATAATCCAAAAAATTGGCCATTTTCCAAAAGAATGAGGATTGCTCGAGTCAAAATTTTATCCAGAATTTTTTCACATCAAGAAGGAACACAATCTGAGAATATAAGAATGAAAATTGGAGCCGGGCTGTGGCACCGCTGCTGGAACACTTCGCGACCACCACGCAGGTAAGAACAACGTAATTTCTTTCTCTAAAACATTCGAGCAGCGCCAAGGTCAATGCAAACTTGTACAATGACTCACGAAATCCCACTAAAGTACTTCCCACTTCAAATAAAGAATGCAAAGCTTCGAATTACCTATCGATATCCGATTCGTGGGAGTCGATTTATAAATCGACGAAAAAATTATATCAAAGCCATTCTCAAATACGTATTGCAAAATATACCTAATCGTAAGACACTAGTTAATCCACGAATACTTTTCTTATTCCGCTATGATGCAGATATGCACCTAAACGAAGCGTGAACAACGAGGCCATATGCCCATTACCCAACACATCATTCATTAACGCCACCGTATCATCGTTTGTGCCTGTGCGGTCTTTGTCCTAAATTCGGTTTCAGTATAGTCGATGCCATAAAAAAAATCCACCAAAATAGTATTTATGTATCTTGCTCGTCTATATGGTACCGAACTACCGATCTACCGATTTACCAACGTATGAAGGAAGACATTCTAAATATAAATACTCCAAAAGGTCAATACCAATTGCCATTGCCATACGGCACTACTTGTATTTGAACTTATGCCAATCGTCATTCCAAATTAAATTTTTTCAGATAATAAAACTGGAATATGTAAGCGGAGGAAAAAAATATGACCTTTTTTTTTTATTACGTTCCAGTGCAACTGGGAACATGGGTGGGTCTAAGTAGATACCTATTTCGATCCTCCAATTACTGCAAGAACCTAATTTTAAAACGAACCGTCGCACGTCGTCGTGGCGGCTCCCAGCTTGTGAAAAATAACGCTCGGTCGAATTTTTCCCATACTCGTTAGAGTTAGATGTACCTAGTACCTAGCTACCTACATAAGAGTCGAAGAATACCAAGACCAACAACGGTCACGTAAGATTAGCATTTAGCATAGGTAGTATATTTAATCTACAATCTACTACCTATAGGTATAGGTATTAGAGGTATACTGCATAGCTGTTTACGTCAAAGACCTGTTTATCCCGCCGCCGACCGCCGACCGTTCCCATTCATATGTACTTGCCTCGCTCGTGTATGCATCATCTCCAACAATACCTACATTCTGTACGTATTCGGCGCAGAGTTCCTCGACGAAAAAAAATTTCTCATTAAATTACACGCCGCGCGCCGTGCCGCCGCGCCGTTGTAGCAAACGCACGCGCATCCCAACCGAATATAGGAGTAAATTGTCGGATGAGTCATACCGTTATCTTTAAAATTGCAACGCAACACTGACACACATTTTTCAGAGCTGGCTCGCGCTCTTTCGTATCAAAATACCTTAAAATTTGCTCGCTACGTAAAAAAAAACACGCAAAAAAAAAGGAATGCGAATTACATTGTAGCTTTTACGATGCTAACTGTTCTCAGGTAGGTATTGCATTAAGGCTTGTTTCTTCTTTAATATTGGCATCGGCAAAATATGGTGAATGGAGAAAGTTGACGAAGAATTGGAACCAGTTGTCGTCGTTAGGCTCATTGTACCTTACAGATAGGTACTTTACCTGGCCAATGCCCACGAATTATAACTTTTAATGGCACGTCTTTTACGAATATCGAGCCATCGCCGAAACGTGCCCATTTCTAATACGAGTATCCACCAGATGAGAAAAAGAGAGGCGGCAGGGTGTGAGAAATCGTGATTTATGCTCAACGAAATCTCGCACATTATGCAGATCCTACATCGAAAGTACCCAAACCGATGACCAAGTTCATGTACATTTCTGAAACGAATGCGAAAGCGATGCCGGCGTATCAATTCGTGATTTCCCTGATTTCATTGGTTGAATCAGCAGATCGATACGAGTTCGCGTGAATTTCAACGCGATTCCATATCACTCATTAGTCGCGTAATAAAATGAAAACGTTATTTCGAAAATGCTCGGATACGTCGGAGTCGCATTGGTCAGCGGGTAGGTAATAGGTAGAGGTACCGCGGAAGGGTTTACAATTCGCAACTTATTGGTTTATGACTAATATCTAATTATTCTTAAAAAGCAATCTCTTAGTATAGATGAGTCACGGAGGTTTTCGATTAAAATTGATGCTCGATAGACTCGACATAACGACATAAATACGAGCGTCGGCGTCGATATCGTTCTAAACTGCGTGTGGCAAAAGAGTGGAGAGGTTGTTACGTGGCGTCGTCGTGGATGTCGGTACGTTTTTAACCCTACGTGACGAACTGACGAGCGAGTTCCTTGTACCCTTTCGTGGGTTTACGCAAACACCGATGATTCATTTATTTTCATTTTTTAATGGTCTATCGAAAACTACCCCTCGATCGGCGACGTATTTTTATGTACATACATTATATTTACCAAATAAATATTTCCTATTTCCTCGTTTCAAAATGAGTGGATTGATTTTTTTTCAATTTTGAAAAAAAAAACTCACGTATGTAATTTGAAATAATTTCAGAATACCAACAACTCAACTCTATCTTTTTCGCATCTGGGTTTTGAAATTTCCTTACAGTTTCAAGGCTCGTGGATAATAATTCCTAAAAATTGCAAGTTTTCGATGAATCCAAAGTTTTTGACGCTCTCTAAACTTGAATCAGTCAAAATCTGAAGATTGGCTGATTGAAAGAGACTGAATCATGTCACTGATTGCCAGTGAAATTTCCCTGATTCCACAATTAATCAGTGAAATTTGACTGTCGATCAGTGAAAAATTACCGATTCAATAGTGAATTTTTATTTTTGAATCTGTAATTTTTTGCTAAACTACTTAAAAGAAATAGTGAAAATTTTAATTTACTGGTTGAATCAGTAATTTTTACGATTGAATCGGTAATTAACTACTGATTCAATCGGTGCAATCTAATTTTTACGGATTCAAAAATGAAAATTCACTGATCGAATTAAGTAGATAAATTTTTCACTGATTTCTATAGTGACATGATTCTGTCGATTTCATTAAGAGAGTACATACTTATAATCGTGAACATTTTTCAACGCATACAAAAATTTCAAGTTATACGAGTAGGTAAGAAAACGTTTAGATAGAGGAATAAGTAAGTATAAAAAAATGTTGAAATCGAAAAACGACGATTGAAGTTTGTGTACTTCAAAAATAGTTAAATTTGTGTGAATAATGAGGATCGCAGAAAAAAAAAATGAATAAGTAAGTACCTATGTGAGAACTTGTCGTAACATTGGAAGTTGGCGTTATTCGCAAAATGTAAAAATATTCGAACTGTGAAAGAAAAATGTCAAGTATGGAATTGAAAAAAAAAAACTTGTTTGAGATTTTCAAATCACATACATAGGTATACAATAAAAACTACAGAAAATAAAAATGGGCAAATATTGTTGAAATTAGGTAGGGCGGGTTTAATACTTGAGAAACAAAATTTTTATGATGATTTCACCACTTCTCAATACGTACCCTGCGAAATCAGTCATAATTTTGGAAAGGGATAAAAAGTGAAAAAATAAAAGGAGTTGAAAAAAATCAATGTCATCTCACTCTTTTATCCAGTATTTTTATTAAATGTGACCCGTGCAGGGAGAGGGTAACTAAAGTCTGGAAACAAAATTTTGCGCTAGAGCAAAAAATATAAAAAATGGGCGATTTTTTTCAATTTTTTTTTTCGCATTTTTAAGCGTTTTACGCAACTTTGAAGTATTTTTCTCGATTTTTTTTTTATTGAAAGTCACGATTTTCTAATTTTAAAATGCCTCTATCTCACCGAAAAATTGACCTAGGATGCTCACCCAAGTGTTAAAATGTTCCGCATAGTCTCCCTATCATTTAAACCAAAAAACTCATTTTTGGAAAATCCAACTTTGGGCACCTTTTCCTTACACGGATCATAAATATTTATTTTTTCCCCGTTGGTAAAATTTTTTATTTTTTAACCCCTACAGCAGAAGTGGGTTTTCAGATTGGAAGTAGAAGTTACTGAATTTTAAAAAAAGAAGGAGCAATTAACGTTTATCGAAAGTCAGATCTTGACATATGTATAATCGAATAGAGATTTCGTCAACAAATTTTTTGGCAAAAATGGCGCTTTTCAATTTTGTTTTAGTAGGTACTTACCTAATTTTATAGTTGATTTTTGAAATATAATTTCAATTATTCTTCGTCACTGGATCAGATTTTCAATTTTATTTTTGATTTTTTGAAATATATTTTCAAAATTTGTATTTTCCCCGTTTTGAAATAAAAATTTACTTGAGAAAATCGAAATGACTGCGTGAGAAATTTGTCTCACTAAAAGGGAAATTCCCAGAACTTCCTACATACTTGAAAAATGGTCTGAAGTAGGAAGAGCAAAAACGAAAAGAAGTACAAAAATCCTGACAATATCGCCTCTCCCATCTTGGAGAATTCATTTTTGGTAAAATTAAACTTTTTTTTTTCAATTTAAGCAATTTATATTTAAAATTCAAGAACTTTCTGAGATTTGCAAGGTGTTTTGACTGTTTTGGATATAGCAAGAAATCAAAAAGGAAGTGGAATGCAAAAAGTTATTAATACCCCTTATCTACTCTTTCTCATTTTAAATTTAAAAAATTGTCCATTGAAATGGGCAAAAGTGAAAAAAAACGCTAATGAAGCATAATAGAATCTAAACGTTATTCATATCTCTAATTAATTGAGCTATGAACAAATAAGTAAGTATACAAAATCTTCGTGAAACGATATTTGAAAATGAAATTTTTAACCTAAATTTCCATGAATGCTTGTACTTTTTAAAAATTAGAAAAGTTATTTAATCAGAAAAGTTTCAAAAACGGAAATTTATGTGCCTTCCCTCCTTATTCATTTTTTTAAATTTTCAAAATTTTCAAACCAAAAAAAATATCAGGTTTGTGTGAAAAAAAAAATTAAAAACCGAGATATTTCTCCACGGCTTTAAAAAACAATACAGTAAGTAAATATTTTCTTCTCATACAAATTTGTTCATGACACCATTGATTCCATGTTTAAAAGTTATTTCGATCGAGGAAGTACATAACAAACGTAAATTTCACGAAATTGAACGTCAACATTATACCTAAGTACTCTGAGTATACCACTTTATAGAGCAATTTATTAAATTACAGAAAATAAGGATGACGCGATAGTTTTGGTTCTGCAAAAAACTATGATAAATTATACGTGGAAAAAAACGGTATCTATCCTTTGAAAAAATGATCGATTCGAAAACAGATGTAATTGGTACCCCTATGTCAATAGCTTAAATGAACACGAGTTGATTTAAAACCAATAGGGTACATCGCATCAGAGAGAATGTGAAATCCCTTTCAAAAGATGAAAATCGTCGTGTAAAATACCTTAAAAGTTGTTCATAATGTTAAGTATAAAACTGAAAAAAAAACTTGTTTGAGATTTTCAAATTACATATGTACATACAATAAAAACTACACAAATTTCATTAAACTTGCTACTAAAATCCTTATTTTAATACATCATAAAAATGGGCAAATACTGTTGAAATTAGGTAGGGGTTTAATACCTAGGTACTTGAGAAACAAAATTTTTACATGATGCCATCTCACTCTTTTATCCAGTATTTTTATTAAATGTGACCCGTGCAGGGAGAAGGTACCTAAAGTCGAAAAACAAAATTTTGCGCCATAGAGCAAAAAATATAAAAAATGGTGATTTTTTCAAATATTTTTTTTTGCATTTTTAAACGTTTTACGCAACTTTAAGGTGTTTTTCGGCTTTTCTATAAATTTTCGCCCTTGGTCTGCTAGTACTAAAAAAAAAAACTACCAGGTTTAATCAACGAATAATCAGCTCTGGGATAAAGACTCATTTCGACAGAACACTACATTTCATCCGTTCTTCTCGCCAGTATTCATAAAAAAAAAGACAAATCCACGCAGAACATTTTTCACATCATTGCCCGGACAACTTTATAACTAATTTGAATTTCAGAGAGATTCGCCTTTGGCCAAATTCATTTCGGCAAATGATTTAATTACATATTTTTATCTACTGGACTGCAGTTCATTCGTCCATTAACCCACAGAAACACAGCAAAGGAGCCATTGCCTAGCCAGTAGGCATTCCATCACAGGGTAGGTACTTCTACTTATACAATAGATCCAGAATTTCGTCATCGTATTTCGCACACAACTACAGACGAGTATACAGTAATGTAGTAATTTCTTGAACAGAGTAAATGACCGCTCAATATAGCGCGTAATTATTGCGATACGTAAAAAAAAAAAAGAAAAAAAAACGTAAACGCTTATTAAGAAACGTATTAGTAAATCTTATAAGTAAATGAAATCATAATCATAGAGTGCAAAACCGCCACATCGCATGGACAATTTGTTGTAAAAAATTACACGCTCCTCCCTGTCCTTTTCCTTTCCCATCTTGACATAAACTCATTTGCAAAACTCGATAAACCCGATAGGTACCATAGTTAATCATCCTCCGAGGCGATCATTTCTGTCTTGCCGCAAAATTACCCATCCGATTTGTACGAAAATAATACATTGTTAACACGCGAATAATTTTTACACGGTTGCTGAGAGAGAGATAAACTTGGCACGCTTCATTTAGCTCGGTTTGTAAACGATGACCGAAACACCACCGGCTGCGGCACAGTAACCTTATGTCGATGTCGGCTTTATCGTTTGTTATCGCTTCCGATTCATTCAACTGTAGACGAGAATTTTTATCGCAGGAAAAATTACGATTTGATTAAAAATTATACCTAAAAACAAATTAGAGGAAAAATTTACTGTGCGTGAGGCTAATATAAGGATTCCCAAAATACCTGTAATTGTACCAGGGTGGCGCGGGCGCTCGATTTTCAATTTTTTCCACGAGCTCTAGGCAATTTCAGCATTTATCATCCTAAATCAGTTACACAGACGTTTTTACACCAAAATTTTAATACCATGCTCAGTTTTTCAGAGATACTAGGTAAGTAGGTAAATGTTTGGAGAAGTCACTTTCTTGTTTTTCAATTTTCTGCAAAAATTGGGAAAAAATTGAAAGACTTTTTTTGAATGATGTACTTATTTGCTGTATAAATTGAATTAGAAAAATACATACGGTAGATTTCCTGATGAATTTTCATCAAAATGTTAGAAAAATAATTAGTAGATACATTGTCCAACCAGGAAGATTAAGGTGATTTTCGAGGAGTTTGAGGTATATAGCCAAGGCGAAGAAAAGAAAATAAATCGAAGGAATCTAAAATCACTTTTTTTGCCAGCTGTATTTTTTATAGTCTTTTACACAACGAGGGAGCAAAAATTGTTTTTTCTTCGAGTTCTGAACGATATTTCTTCTTATTGCAGGAGAAAAGTGCAAATTTGTTTCATAAGAGGGAGGAAAAGTAGCACTTTGCTCCCGCTATAAGGAAAAATAACCTTAGGTATCCAAAATTTTAGGTGCTCGAGTTGATTTTTCAAAATTTGGCGAATTTCTGTTAGGTACTTCAAAACTACCTCATTGCTCTGCAAAATATTAATATCAGATCTAAGTAGGTAATAAAGGAAAATCGTGGCAGAAATTTTTCAAGGAAAAAATGAAAATACACAATACCGTATGTATGGGGATAAAAATTGGAAAGTTGCTAGATACCCTATTTTCGACCTCTTCTATCGATCCGAAGCGATTTCATGTCTTTTCGGAGTCTTAAAATTTAAAGTTTCGGAACTTTTTCTCCCCCGAAAAAGAGTTATTTCATTCAGATTTACAAATTTTGGAAAATTGTGTTCTAATCGACCACATGTGGATTACCAATATGGGTAATCTGCGAACTGCGATTCAAGTGGCCAATAATATGTTCATAAAAATGTAGACAATTCTCACTGGCGGTTTTCAGATTTTCTATAGCGTTGGAAAATTCCTGAATATTCTGGAAACTACCAAACTCTCAAAACCATGCTCAATCGATTTGGGAGGTCAAAAATACGACATACCTATTATATGTAGGCAGTAGGTAGCTAGGTACCTTTAGCTTTTTTCGTTGATTAAATCAAGTTTTTATATTTTGCAAAGCGATGAGGCAATTTTGAAATTTTGAAAATTCGCCTAGTCCTGACTGAGAAATGAATTTTGGCACCTGAAATTTTGGATTTGGGTTCTTCTATGATGTACTTTTGATCTGTAAGTATTATTGTTTCGACTTGAATTTTACTTCAAGTTGAATACTCCCTCGCACGTGACGAGAATTATGTTTACCTATTTAATTTTTTTCAATCGGTGATATTTCACTACTTAACAGGGGATCAAATTTCGAAAACTAAGAACATCACACAAGTCGACAAAAAATACTCCTCCTCCCCTCATACAAACGTTGGTCAAAAAAATTATTTTTCCTTTCATTAATTATCTAAAAGCAACCTAAATTTGTCAATCGGATTCGAAACCCAGACACAAAAATCGTGTCGACTTTTGTTATGTATACCTAATTAGTATTTTTTTGCTTTTGAAAAAATAAAAATTTGTTACTGAAATAGTCCTACCTGATCTTGAACACAGAGGGGAGGGAATATTGACAGTAATAGATCGTTGCTGATTATCTCGATGGAGAAAAAAATCAATAAAAAATCGTCTTAATAAAACTTGATTCAAATTTTTTTTTCCGCAGTACTAACATCTTAAAATTTGAAAATTCTAATGTAAAATAAGAAAATTCAAAACCACAATAAATTCAGTTTCTGATTCAAAAACTCTGAGACTGGGTTTTAAATTTTTTTTTCAAGCTGCCAAATTTTAAAAACAAATGTAGTGTTACCGGGAAATGGTTTTTTAAAAAAAGGGAAACCTGTTTGCTTCAGATTAGACGTCAACTTCGGATAAAGAAAGTCCTAGCCTTATCTTCCCCGTTCCCCCGTCTCCTCTTCCTCAAAGAACAGGCATTTTCCATCTAAATCTTGGAAATCCAGACTTCCATACCCCATACCTACATTGATTTCCTAGATATTTCTTCAATTTTCTTACACCATTTTGTCACTGCAGATTGTCTAGGTAATTGACTTCTTCCCTGAACAATTACAAGATAGAATTTTTAAATGAATTTTCGTAAAGAATGAGCCGATAAATTTTACAATGAACGTAGGCGAAAGTCATGTCAGTCATGTCCATATACGAGAACGAGTAGGTAGAGGTACGTGAACATAGTATTTTACAGTAAGTACGCGTTTCGTATCTGTTTCTGTATCTGTATTCTGTACCTACTCACAGGTATTTAAAACTGATAAATTCCCATAGTATAGCGCTTCAATTTACAAAGTGTGTGGTGCCTGGTGAAGTGGTGAGTAAGTAGTAGGTTCGTATATTTATTTGGTATATTATTAACCTTATACCTATTAACGAACTGGCAAGGTCGTATTTTATGGTGACCATGATTTTGATAATACAAAATATCGTAACATATACATACGTACACTTACGTATATAGCCACAAATATCGGATTTGTCATACTAAAAAACGACTTTTACCTTTACCACGTTCGACACCCAAGTACAGTACATACTATATAACGTGTATCAGCAGGTATCCTCCACCTATCTATGACTATGAATCTATGACGCGCACATTCGTGTAATAGAAGAGACAAAAATGACGGCAAACTTGTAGCATATCCCTGGGCTAAAAAAAAAAATGGGAGAGTACCCGTTCCTCTAAAATTCGAATGAATCATCCGATAATAATAGAAATGAGTACGTAATAGCCAACAAAGCCGCACTTTTCATCAACATACAGCCGGGGTATTTTCCAACTGGAATTATTTTCTTTTTTGTACATACGTACGAGTAGATACTGTATTTATGATTTTTAAAGAAACAAGAACGCGACGTGGAATAAGTGTATTTGGGTCACGTACGAGTATGGAAGATTGAGATCCGAGATTCGAGACCTACTGTATGGGTACGTGAGTGCAATGGATTGGATGTGGAATGTCTCATTTTTCTTAATTCGGATCGACGACGTATCAGCGGGATATCCGAGTATTATTTGTGAACCGTGTAGTATTGTCTGTTGTCTACCTGTACCGGTGAGAGGCATTTGAAAATGAAATAGGTAATTCATACACGTATGACGAGTAAAACATGATTCGAAGTAAATTGGAGTTGGTACTGAAGCCCTGTTTTATAAGCATCTATTTGAAATTTATAGAAAAATTGAAATTAAAATTTCCAAATCAAAAAATCAAATTTTTACTTTTTTTTCACCTTTTTTTTTGAAATCACAACTTGAGCAACACTTCTTCATTCCTTTTTCCAAAACAGCCAAAAACTAGCATCTAATATTACTGCAAGTATGTTTTCTTTTCACTTGATTTTTGGAAACGAATCTTGAAAGAGTTATTTTGAAAAAAAAAACAGCACTTGGTAGGTATTCGTAATGGAATCTGAATAAGAGAGAAATTTTTAGAAAATAGCAAGTTCCTATGTTCAAATACTTAAATCTCTCCCGATTCTTGAATTTTCGAGAATTAATTAAAACTAATCATTCTTTAGCAAAAACGGAATATTTTTGAAAAAAAAATCAAGACAAAAAAATTGAGTAGAAGAGCCAAAAATTGAGTTTCTATCTTTTTGGTATCGAAAGTGGTTTTTCACATCAAACTACTTCATAAGCGAACCCAGAAATTAATTGAGAAAGAGACTGAGAATTTCAGAAAAAATATGAGGTTCAAAATTAATCAGTAATTTTTACACAGATCTTTCAGTCAAAATTATCAATTCTCAAAATAAAATTACTACAAGAATATCGCATCATTCATTATGCAGTCTAATTTTCCTGTTTAAAAGATCCGATTAAAACTTGAAAATGCCGAATTTTTAGATAAGAAACGACCAAATGGAAAAACAAATCCCATATTCGTATTAAGCAGTTCAAAATCAATACACCCGATCAACACCCCTTTTCGCGATTGTGTTACTCAAGGCCTCAAAATTCACTTTTTGCAAGTTTTTTTGCCATGAAAAATCATCGAAAAAAGTAAATTTTGAAACTACAAGCAAAATGATTGCAAAAAGGGTGTTAATCGGGGTATTATGACCCGCTAAATATGAATTTATAGTATTGGTTTTTTCATTTGCCCATTTCTTCTGTATAAAACGCTCAAAATTTGTAAAATCTGCTAAAATTACAGTAAGTATTTCTGTAAGGTTTTTTTTTTCAATTTTCGAAAAACCCTCAATTTTCATGCGATCAGTTCCTTGGCCATCGAAAATATCTCTAAACCCCTCAAAATTCCATAATTGTGCAATAATTCGCAAAAAATTGCTGAAACATTTTCTACACAAAAAAAAACCGACTAGTGTCAAAAACCCATTCAGTAAAATTTTTTCTCGTCAATATACATCACTTGAAGTGTTTAGGAGCCAAAAAGCGCCCAGGAACGTACCGATAGGGGGGGAGGGGGGAGCTTCCCCCTCTGAGAAAATTTTTTACTTGTGAGTTGGGAAAATTGAGCAATTCAACGCAATTCAACACATCAGTTGGGAAAATTGGGCAGTTGGGAATTAGTCACTTTATCGACTGAAAATTCATCATTTTCCCAACTGAAAATGTATCATTTTTCCAAGTTGGAAATCAATAAAATTTTCACTTGTTAGGTAGTTTAAAAATTTCGCCCTCGCTTCGCTCGGGCATGAACAAGATCATAATCCAACAAACTATTTCAAGGTAACAACAGTGTTGAAGAAGGCATGTTTTAGTTGATTCCCCTGAAAATACCTACTTCTGATCTGATAATCTGTGTTTTTCATTCTCAATTTTTACCATCCCAAAAAACTTTCGACACCACTGATTGTGAATATCTAATGGCTACATTCTTACCCTCCCCCCTCTCAAAGTACATCAAATAAGAATTTTGAAAGCCTTAAAATAAGAAAAAATGGCTTTTTTAGGAATTAAAAATATAATTTTTTCAAAGCTTCACCCTCGCTTCGCTCGGGTATAAATTAAATCATATTTATGTGCATTATTAGAGGTGATAGGGCCAAAAAAGGTTCCTTTTTACGGATTCTTCATAAAATTGTTCTGGTATTTCAAGTTGCATCCATTTTGAGTAGGGAATTTCATGAATTCGAGTTGGGATTTTCATGAGACTCTCCCCCCCCCCTGGAAAATGCCTTCGGTGCGCCACTGAAAGCGCCAAAATTATACCCTTTTGGCTTTCATCAAATTTCACGATAGATGAATTTTATTTTTAGTATTTTTTTATAAAATAAATTTCGCCAATTTTGTGAATTGAGACCCTTGGATAATTTTTTTTGATTTTTTGGATAAAGTGGATTCATTTTGGTAACTTCATTTTTTTCCAGTGTGGATATTTCCCTTGGACCTAATTAGAGATGGTGACTGTAGCATGTATTTTTTGTCGAAATCATTTTCTCATGTTGGTAATCTTCCCCCTTCACTCCTGTAAAACTTCGATTTTGAAATGTTTGAAAAGTTCTAAGGAAATCCCGATTCGAAAATCATATCATCCCAATTTACAACAATCCAGTCGTCGAGTCTGACCTCCGAACACCCCCATCTCCTCTCAACTACGTAACAAGGACTAGATCCATAAATTACTAGGTAATCCGTCAGATATTAGGCAATGGAAGAAAATCGGGATACCGAACATTTATGAACCACTGAAGAATCTATTCCTCATATCGTACTAGTCGCACGACAGCAAACAGGCTGCATGGGCTTTGACCTGATATGCCGAAAATATTTTCGCGTGACGATGCGTTGTAATTACGACGACGCGGTTAACGCTGTATTATGTACATACGTACGCATCTTACGTTAATATAGATAGAAGAAGACGAAACTGCACCAAGACGTGAAGGGGGATTTATCGTAATTATACTAATTACCGTGTGGAAACTGTTGCGGCGGTACACGCGTACACATTTAATTAAACTACACGTTTTCGATCGAGTTTCGCGTTTCCGAATCAACGCCCGTGTAAATGTTCGTTCCTCCGGCAGATAATCATGCGATGACAATAAAAAGCTCAACCATCAGTGTAGGATGATCCATTGATCCTTATTTATTACGTACATTGTACACGTACCAGGCATCGCAAGCAAAAATAATTGAGCACGAATTTGTGCCACGAACTGTATCTACCTATCAAATTTCCCAAATTCTTTAGAGGATTTATTTTTAATATGAACCAGTTCGACAAAGAATATCAAAGAGACAGGTAAATCACGAGCATATACCGGGTGACCGGAAAGTACATACCGTAAAAAATTTAAAATTTCAGTAAAAAAAATTTATTGGCGAGGTAATCTTTTTTTTCTCATATTCTACTAAAATAGACTGTCTTCTAATCTCTGCTTAAGTTATTGCTCGAAGAACCTCAATAATCCACAATTTTCTCGTAAAACAGAAAAATAATTCAGTAATTCAGGGATAAATCATCTGGTTCCAATTTGTGAAGCGCTGAAATCTAATTCTCCTTATTTCAAGGTTGAACGCATTGTTTTGAAATTGACAGGGTTGAAATCAAGCTTTTGGCTATCTTGAAACCTACCCCCAGATATTCGAAGATTTTATTCCGCGCAATTTTTAAATTTTTCTTGACTATGTTTAGCTTTAGCATTATAAACTAAAATCGAATTATGCTTCACAAAAAATTTTAATGAGTTGAGAATCTATAAAGTGGCCTATGATCGAATAGTAATGAACCAAGGATTCTGCCAGAATTGAAATTATTCGGATAAATTGATTAGGGAATTTTTGAGAAGCATTTATTTTTGGGAACTACTTTTCGGTCACCCGGTAAAAATACCAAATCGAAACTTGTCAAAAGATTATACCCAACTCGTCGCCATTAACTCTCACAAATTTTCACACTCGTATCATCAATGCCATTGCAGTCGAAAATTTACTTTCTAACGAAATGGTAGAAATTTCGGTTAACACAGCTGCGACCGAAACAAAATAGGTACCTAGCTACCTACATAAACGAGCTCGAATTTTTTTCCATTTTTGTTTTATCAAAGAGTGTGACGTTTTGTTTTCGTAGAACCATATACAACCCAATGGATTGATATATGATGGAAAATATTTTTTCGACTCGACGATAAATTTTATCTACTTTGTTGTAGGTATATCAACAAGCACGTACCTATGTGGCGTCAATGTCTGTGAAAATAGACCTATACTAGAGCGTTAAACATCGAAAAGAATTTACCTTTGTATTTGTTGACGTAATCTTGTCCATAAATATTTAGGGTCCGGTAAGGGTTCACTGAGACACATACTTCTCCGATGTAAGTGTATATTAAGCCAGCTCTGAATCTAGAAAAAGAAAAAATATGAACGTCAATATTATGTCTATGGATAGGTACCTACTTCTGCTAAGTGCTAATTTAAAGAATTATTGAAGTTGAAAAAAAAAGGAAAGAGAGGGAAATGCGGTTTTGAATTTTTTTGCAAAAATACTAAATTTAAAAATTTATTGGGGCGGGGGGGGGGGGTGTAGACAGAAAATCACAGAAAACGCTAAATTGAAAAAAGGTAAACATTAAAAACTTTGGGATAAGACTACTCTTGAAGTCCATTGCAACTATTTACTTTACATATGTATAGTACCTAAATAGACAAAATGAAAAATTAACAAAACTTAAGCTTACCTCTGACTCAAATTCGCCAAAAAATTTTCAATAGTAATTTCATCGAGTAAGACAAAATCGTCAATTCCAACAGTTTTAGCACTAGCCATTTTTGCACCACAATTAAAATTCACATAAAACACATTCACAAACAAATCAAACACGAGAATTTTTTTTAAAATTCGAACATAATATCGGTTTCGAGGAGTACTCTAACACTTCAGAAGTGATACCTCGAATAAACTCGCGAAACGGTTGAAAAATGTCATCGATAAAACGACGGTTGCAGTTGTTTTTCGAACATAACGAATAGACAAGTGTTTCGGTAGATAAACGTTAACGGTGATATAATCCAGTAATCGGCGTTGTGATGAAAACACTGCCGGAGTGCCAGTCTACGTCTACCAATGCCGCCGAAGAGAGCATGGTGTTTTGGGCAGCAGGTGGTTGACGAGTGTAACGCATGCGCGCTCGGCGATGAATAATTCCGCTAGAAATTCTTACGTTTCTTGAGGATCCAGCCAATAGTATGATCGTATTTTACTTTACTATTTCTTATTCTGCAGCAGAGCTTGACGAAATCCTACGTCGGAGAAAGAAAATCTATGTTGGGATGATGATTTTCAATTGGGCTCAGGTACGATTCCAAATCCGAGAACTGGATGATCGAGCAAATGCAGTCACATTTGGAGTGGGTAATCAGAATATTCGGAATTCCGGACAATTAATCTGCATTTCAAAATAAAAATTTGTACAAAATAAAATGATAGATAAATCGTCCTACGTATACGATACACAATTGAAATAATTGGAAAATTTATTACATGCAGTACGAAAAAATACTAATAAAAATCGATACAAAAAAAAATTAATCAACGCAGATCAACTTCAGCCTTTCACACTAACCATAATTTTAATTCAGGAACTTTTTAAAATAAAAATAATCCGAGCAGAAGCTGTCTAGTATCGCCGTCCAAATCGGTGGAATTTTCACGTAATTTTGGTAAAATTTCGTTTACTATTTTCAGCACGTTGAACTCATACGTTCGCAAAAGGTGCTTAGGAAACGACTTCAACGTTACAGCGATATGATTCATACATTTGATATAATTAGCTTGATCTCCGGCAGAATGATATTCATTTAGGATGTTCACCTGAGCAAATAAAAATACAAATTTTCGATATTCGTTGATTGAATTTATATTATACACCATACCATAAATCCAGTGACGGCGAGAGGGTGCAACCGGTTCATGTGAATCAAACCTATATTTTTTTCAAGGCCCATAAGATTTGGCCCGGGATAAATTTTACGAACCCTTGTCCAAAAAACATGGGAGAATAAGAAAAAAGCAACAGAAATTCCGGTTTGAATGGATAAGCAAGCTTTTACAAATTGATAAAATTTTGTCCCAATTTCATCAAAAAAAGAAAGAATGAAATATTTCAAATTTTTGTCAACTAAAATGATTATAAAATATGATATTTTCAAATTACATTTATTATTAGAGTAAGTATTTTTTAAAAATTAATTCAAGTTATTTTCATAATTTTTTAAAATTGTAATTCATTTATAAAAATTACGATTTTTTATTCAATTTTTTCTGTCATATGAATTCTGTACTTGAAACATTTTCAAGTTTTCATTTTTTCAAAAGGAAGAGAATTTCTGATATCGTATGAAATTTTTTTAAAGTGAAATGGCGTTGGGGAGAAATTCTTTCAATTTTTTTTTTTGGAAAACGCTGAATAATAGTGCTTTTTGCAAAAATTATTCAAGTTTTCCTCCAAGAGAAGAAATTTGAAATAATGGATATATTTTTAAAGAGCTCCTGAATTCAGTTTCCAAAATTTTACATTTCTAAAAATTAACATTTTTTTTGTTTGAAAAATTATCTCGATTTTTTTCAATTTTTCATGGCCGCTAATTACTTTATTGTGAAAAAGGCACAGAAACTACCAATTTTCAAAATAATACCTTAATACCTTGTCGATTAAAAAAAAAAGAACTCAGTTACGAGACGCAAACGTATTTTAACATTATTGAAGGGTAAGAGATATCAAAACAGAGGCTAGAAAATTATTGAACTAGGGCTCGACTCGGCTCTCACCGTCACTGCTTATATAATCCCAAGAATACATACTTGTAAAACGTTCAGATAGCTATTAATCAGATGACCCAGACAATGGAATATAGGATGATTATCGCCGCTTAAAAATGCAGTAAATTGAACAGCAGAGCCACAAACGAATGCCACAGCATCGGATATCAAATTCAGTATAAAGAAACGACGTTCTATATTTCCATCCGAATAATTCGCAACAATATTTTGCAGCTCTTTGGAGGTCAAATTGATAAGAACCTATAAACCAAAAAAACAAATCATTTGACCGTTTTCCAAAGTTTAATATCGACAGTGGTACCAGCATCAAAAATCACCTTGCTGATAGGTAACCTCAAACTGGACGCATTTCCGGTATCTTTTTCAGTAAATTCTACATGCACATCCGAAGGTTTATGAATTAATGATACAAACAGCGATTCGACACCTTTCGTTTCATTCTCATCGTAAATATAAGGAAAGTATGATTTGGTGAGGTACGTAAATCTGCGCAGCTGCATACTCAGCCAATGTTTTTCTTTTTCCAAAGCTAACAAAAGAAACAAAAGTTGGATAATTAATTATCACCCATGAAATATCATTAGACTGATCAACTGAACGAGTGAAAATCATACCGTTATCTGGCTGACTGACTGATTCGACAGGATTTTGAGAATAAATTTTTAAAAATAATTCAACAAGATTGATAATTTCTTCGCAAGCAGTCAATCGCTCCACTGAGAATGTTTCTATACTCCATCTACTTTGTTCTAATAGCTGAGCCAGCTGTGCTAGAATTATAACAGTCGATAGTTTCGATTCCTTGACACACGCCGAGTAAAACTCCTGTAGAAATCAAAATTAATTACAATACTGATCTAAAATAAATTTAACAATTTTTCTTCTTTAGGCTACTTGCTTTGAACAGCTTCAGAAGGCTCGCAGTAAATTCCCAATTTATTTCACTTTTCAAATTCAACAATGGTAGCACGCACTGGGATAGAAATTTGTCGTTATCGATTAATAATCCGTTGTTACTCAGAAAAATTATCTGTAAAAATAGGCCAAGTTTCACGTAAAAAAAATCATTTTTAATTTCGATAAAACATACCAAGATTAAATTACCATTTCGGTGAAACGTTGCTTTTCAGCTGACGAAAGTTTGGAATAATTGCAACGCAGAAATCGTTCGATTACTTTTATCAACAAGGGAATCTTGGCGGATTCTTCTCCGGAAGATTGAGCAAACAAACAAAGAGGCTTCAAAATTTTCATCATTTCCATTAAGCCGTTCATTTGATTGCTTTCAATAACACACTGTTCGATTAAGGTAGATAAGACAAATTCTGGCGATTGATAACCGAGCAATACACCCTCTTTTAGAGTCTGAAATCAAACAAATACATCTTAGCAAATTTTTATCCTTTTCAGAATGAAATACAAAAACGAATCCTCACTTGTTCTTTCTTTTTAACGGTTAATTCTTCATCTTTGTTTTCTTCTCCGTCGCAATCATAACACAGATGCAAATCTCTTATCACATTCGATAAATCAACAGTGGATGTATGTAGAATACTCGTGACACCATATTCGGATAAAAAATCGCTCAAAAAGAAAGCTGCTTCGTCCAATTCAGATTTACGAAGTAACGTGAAAATGACTTCTTTGACATCATCGATAGCGTTATCTTGTAATTTCTTCTCCGAACACAATTTGTGGATGATTTTGATACTAATAACGAAGTCGAATCTATTAGCTCCATCGTTCAGAAAACACTTCAACGAATTTAATAAAACAGAATCGATTTCTTTTTCAAAAATCATTTCTTCCAATCGCTCGGCACTTAGTTTTTCAGCAAAGTCTTGTTCGAGTTTCACTTTAGGTTCGCAGACGATGCCCGTAAGCATGTCGTTCAATTCTGAAATCCCATTTGGTAAATTTTGCGAATTAGCGTTAATTTTTAAAAATTGATTCACGTAATACGCTTCTTCTCCGATCACAGTTTGCAGGGTTTTTCCTTCGTGTTCGATTTCATGCCACGCCATGAACATTTGAACGTCCAATTCGTACAAAAAAGCTTTACATTTGAAATATACTACTTCCAAACTTTCCATAGCATAATTTTTGGTCGTTACTTCGGTATACCAACGACGAACATCGACAGTAAGAGACATTTTATATACATCGATGGGCTCCGGAGGTTGTATTAAATTGAACGATAACTTTAGTACATTGCGCATAACTTTCAGTAAGCTCAAAATCTTGAACCCGGCTACTTTCAACGTTTCGTCGTCCATTTTAACATCTTCGGATGACGGCTCGATTTTATAATGCAGCATCAAAGACTGAAAATGCTCGAATAGCTTTTGATTAGAGTAAGGACACTCGCCGAATATGATCCTCGTTGCAATACCATTTATAAGTTTCTCGTGTAACTGAACAACGTTATAAGGTGGTAAATACTTGGAGTGCTTGGTAACCACAGCGACGAGTTCCAGAACCAAAGATATCGGCGCGTGTACGACGACTTCTTCCACAAACTCCAACAAGTTGTATTCTCCAACGCATAATAAGTAGAAATATGGGCTCAACGATGAAATGAAACCGACGACGTGACCAACTTCGTGATCATTTTCCAATTGTTGGCTAATGGTTAATTCTGTATTGATCAATAGCAAAAAATGTAACGAACGTAGATCGGCGGAGTTGTCTATGAAATGTGATTTCAATTCTGTTATCACAGTTTGAGCTTTAGTTCTTGAATCTGTAACAAGAAAGTAAATCACTTAATTTCTGCTAAAGTAAGAATCTTGATCATTGTTCTTACCAGAAGTGATGCCAGAAAGTTTTGATAAAATGTAGGCTTCGTTTTTCTCCAAAGATAATATGGAAGACTTCAACATGTTGATAGTTTTATTTATTTCCATGTTTGATAGTTTTGTGTTTTATGCTGATACAAATGATAATTTTACGACGTTTCACTTTTACAACAACAAATATTCGAATACAATGGATCTACTTCTTCCAGATCTTACATTTGATTTCATTTTAAAAACACAAATAATTATTTAAATTATTTAAAACCATGCGAATTGCCGGCGCAGAGCCAGAGATACAGATAAAGATAACAGATAACGTTACAGCTCTCGAGCGCTCTCCCTTCATCAACAACACTTGCCATGGTATATTTTTTAGATAATGTTGGTAACATTGAAGATTATCAGAAACGTAAATGTGATAAAATTTTACGATTTTTGAAGTCAATTCAATTATCAACTTCGCTCGGTTAATATTTTGTACTTTGTGAATGCTAACAAGTTATATCCTCTGAAGTTTTATCCGCAGCAATGACTTCAATCATAAGAAGATCGTTATTACACAAACAAGGAGCTAATTATGTGAGTAACAATTTATATACTTGGGTTCTGTAGGTGTGACGTATGACCTTAGCACTTATTCAATATCAACGAATTTCCAAATTTAAATCTACAATTTTCCTTATTCCGACGATAAAAATTTTCCAACAGCTGCTCGGTACATCGGTAGTTCCTCAGAAATGGAACGCTCAACAGAAAAGAAATCTAAACGTCCACGAACATATCAGTTATTCGTTTCTTCGCGACGCTGGAATTCCAGTGCCTGAATTTGGAGTCGCGAAATCAAAACAAGAAGCTGGAGAAATCGCTAAACGTTTGAATGTTAAAGACATTGTTCTCAAAGCTCAAGTTTTAGCTGGTGGTCGTGGAAAAGGCCATTTCAAGGGTGGCCTAAAAGGAGGTGTCAGAATGGTTTATACGTGAGTTGACCTTATTTTTTATCATGTGTTATGGGTATTCGTCGATGAACATTTTTCAATGTTGTACAGGCCAGAAGAAGCCGAAAAAATTACTGGTCAGATGATATCAGATTACTTGATTACGAAACAAACTGGTGAAAAGGGCCGTATTTGCAACGCTGTGATGGTAGCCGAAAGGAAATTCCCTAGAAAAGAGTATTATTTTGCCATCATGATGGAAAGAGCTTTCTCGGTGAGTACTTTCTAATATCTGATTGAATCTGAATTGACGACGCGGTGTGTACAATGATTTAATTTCTTTAGGGACCTGTATTAATCGCTTCGTCTCAAGGAGGTGTAAATATTGAAGAAGTTGCAGCAGAAAATCCTCAAGCTATTATTTACGAACCGATTGACATCAACAATGGTTAGTTTTCCTGCAATCGCAGTAATTTACATTTCATTCTGTAAATAAATCGGCATTTCTGTGTGACAGGTTTGAAAAAGGAACAGGCGTTGAAAATTGCATCCACTGTTGGTTTAGAAGACAAAAAAGAAGAAACCGCAGATATGCTTCTCAGGCTGTATGATTTATTCTTGAAAAAAGATGCTCTACTTATCGAAGTTAATCCTTATGCTGAAGATGCTTCCGGAAAATGTATAATCAGATTTGCATTTTCTCACTTATTTGTTTCCGATTCGTTGATAACTTGAATTTGTGTTTGCAGTTTATTGTTTGGATGCTAAAATGAGATTCGACGATAATGCAGAATTCAGACAGAAAGACCTGTTTGACCTTCGTGATTGGACTCAGGAAGATGAAAAAGAAGTAGAAGCTGCGAAACATTCGCTAAATTACATCGCTTTGGATGGTAAATGATTCTACCGTTACCTACGTAATATTTCCACTAGAAAACTAACCAAACTAACCCCATGATGTAAATAATACCACCACGTAATTGTGAATAATTTGTCGTTTGATGAAAGCAGTAGAATGCGATCTAAGTTATTCAGCTGATCGACTTTTATATTTGTTTTCTTTTCGTTTTACATCGTCGGAGTAACTATTTATTTTCTACGTCTTGATCAAAATACATATTATTTTTGATGTGTTTGAAAGCTGCAAAATAATCAAATCGTCATCAACTTTTTTAGGGGATATTGGCTGTTTAGTTAACGGAGCGGGGCTCGCAATGGCTACTATGGATATTATTAAATTACACGGAGGTGAACCTGCCAACTTTTTAGACGTGGGAGGAGGCGCTACTGCTCAACAAGTGAAAGAAGCGTTCAAGATTATCACGGCAGACCCCAAAGTAAATTTTTGTTTACGTTATGAGTATTATTATGACGAGTTTTCAGTATTGTATGTGTACGCAAACGAATGACCTTCATCCTCTACTAATTACATCGTATTGGTCTTATACACAATAAAAAGTTCCAAAAGGCATCTCTTATCAGGCAACCCAGTGTCAGTCATTGTCGTTTCAATTACATGGGTCAATTATTGCTATTGCACTTCTTGAAATGAGAAATTTTTCATTACGTACAAATCACTGAATTCGAATTTCATGAGAATTGAAAACGTAAATGGTTTGTTGAATTTTTAGTGAAATTAATACTACAGGATTCATCTTTCTTTATGAGATCGTTAAAACTGAAAAAAATATTGTGTTTTGATGGATTTGATATTTTTTTTTTTTTTTAGGTATGTGCCATACTAGTGAATATTTTTGGAGGTATTATGAGATGCGATATTATTGCTGAAGGTATAATCGCAGCTGCGAAAGAATTGAATTTGAAAGTTCCTATCGTATGTCGATTACAGGTAATTAGTGAATTATCTGGTCATAGATTGAATTATGTTATGAATTTTTATATCTACATACATTTGACGATTAGGGTACTAATGTCGATGATGCCAAAGTACTGATCGCGTCAGCAGCCATGAAGATTTTACCGGTTGATAATCTCGACGAAGCAGCTCGATTAGCTGTTAAGCTCTCTAGTATTGTAGGATTAGCTCGACAAGCTAAACTCTCCGTCAACTTTGAAATACCTATTTAAAACCGGAAGGTAAATCGGTAATTTTTCGTTAATTTTTGAATGCAAATGATTGTGGAAAATTGACCTGAATCATTTCCGTTTTAGATTCACATCCTGCGAAATACCTAATTCATCCAATTCAACGAGAATTCCAAACGTGAAATTCAACAGCATTTTCGCTGTTGCACTGTTTGAACATACGCGTACCTACATTTTGTATTATTTAATAATTTGTTACAAACTTCTATTTTATTACTAGTCATGTAAGAAAACATATTACTATTTCATGTATTGAATTCATAAAATTGCCAACGACCGAAATGTAAAAAATATTTTTGTACCTATCACTAAAAACGAGTAGATTAGGTTTATTTTAAAATAGATAATTAGCGAGGATTATGCAAAATGTGTATTGTTGACGCAGTATTCATCAAAACACGAAAATACGATGTTTTTTGTTGTCTATGGTTTGGGGTTTTCTTAGCCGGTATTATTGCTAAAGAATTAAGGTTCGTGTTGTATAAATACCATATTTGTTTGTTTATTTCGTTTTAATTTTGCGAACAAAAATGAGATCTAGCGCTTCACTCTGGTCATGTAATTGTGGAATTTCGCATGTCAAGACCAAAAAATGTATTTTTTTTGTTTCATTTTCTAAAGAATACTTTTGCTTCAATTTTACCATACGATGCACGTTAGCTATCTATATATATTTGTTGTTCTTCATTAACGCCCAAAAAATACAATATTGTTTTGTTGCGTTCGACCTTTCTTTACGCATTTTAGTTCAGCCTTATTTTGCGAGCTATTTCGCTATATCAGTGTATCTCGTAATACCTCAACTGAGTCAGTGGTAATAATTTCAAAATAATTCGGATTCTGTTACGTTGCCATGGTACTATTGATTTTCTCGTTGACCTGCAAAAGATATCCAACCTTCAGTCCTGAATCTCGAAAACCTGGTTTCATTATGTTCAGGGGTGGATGTAAGTTGAGCTTGAGCAGGAAATGTCAGTTTGGTTTTTCATGGTGAGCCTTGAAATTTCGAGTTGATTCGCAAGGTAAATATTCTTTGTTTTTTATCTTTTTGCAAATCAATTATTTATACCACCTATACTTCGACACAAACGGAAAAACTACAAGATTTCTTACTAATTCATTTCGCTAGATCTACTATTTATTTGAAGTAAAATATTTTGTATTTATTATAGTTCAAGTACTATTACTTCATATTACTTATTCATTTTGTACATTGTCGGCTGTAACTTATTGTCGTAAATAAGTACAATTTAAAAATTGCTACCTATGTTGATATTTTGCTTTCTCGTTCTCTTTGGACTTTATTGCACTAATTTGAAAGATATCAACTTCAAAGTTGAAAACTGGTTTTCAAAATGTATTTTTAAGCCAGTTGTTTTTCAGTTTTCTGGTGAATTAAGAATAAACTTCTTACTGCTTTCAAAAAAAAAATACTAGTTGACAATTTTTCTTCTTATTCATCACCAAACTGTTTGGATACCTTTTATTGAAATTGGTTAAAATCCATCAGTAGAAACTGCAGACAATGTTTTCTCGTTGCGAATGATTTCAAAAATACTTGTCAGTGGTTTTTGTGTGGCCAAGTCGCGGTCGGGCGCTGATACAAAATAACAAAAGTAGAATATTCATCTATAGGAAGGTAGCATCGAACCATACCATATAATTGCGCCTCATTTGAATCGTCTGAAAGGTTGTGCGCTTGAAGAATAATTAATAAAACGGAAATCTTGGTAATTTGTGACTTTGAAGTTTCAAAAAATAATTATTATTATTTTTCAGTTTCTTTTGCAATTTTCATAGTAAAATTTCAAATTTCAATAGGGTGATAAGGAAAAAATGCTGATATTTATTTTATTTTTGCGCTTGCGATGCCTCAGTGAATCCAACAATAAAAACAAAATTTTTTTGTTCTCTCCATTCTCTCCTAATTTCTAAACATGTTAATAACCTCAAAAATGATTTGAAACATGAACCAAAAATTGTCAATTTATACGAAAAATTATAATATTGATAAATTTTCAATCAATTTATATTGTTTTTATTTTAAAATCAAAATTGAAAATTGGTAAATATTACTTGAGAGAATTTTGGTTCTTGCAGTGTTGATTCAACTTCACTCCGAATATTTCACCGTAAATAATTTTTCAATTTTTGTGATAAAATTATGTGAAGTGTTATAATTATTTTACCTAATATTAAATTCGTGGAAAATTTTCAATAGGTGTTCTATTAGTGCATTGTACGCAACTCTTTGAACTAGAAGACAAACGTAAAATCAATGATGAGAAAGTCGTAAAAGTAAGCGAACCTGCCTTTAGTTTTACGTAGTTCTGTTCTCGTTAGTTCAAAACAGCTTTCATTAGGATCTGAAGTCGAACACTATCAAAGCTGTATTGCTAACGAATTTTTGTACGATTCTGAATTGATATTTAGAATGACCTATGGAGTAATATGTGCTAACGTATTATTCATTTGTTTCAGTCGATATATCGCCGGAATATTTGAAATCATTGCCCCTTTCGCTGTGACTCGAAATCTCGTTACTATAATCTGTCTACCATGAACATCAATCCCTCCGGCGGTCAATGGATGAATCAGTTCATCGATGCTAGTAATTTATTGGCAAATGTGAACGCCTCGAATTCCGGTATGCTTATTCACAATCCAGTTATGTTGAGCGCTCAAGCTGCAGAGAATGCCCGTAGCGCTGAAATGAACGCCGCCATGAACAACGAATGCAGAATCAAAGATGTATGGGCTCATAACTTATGGATTGAATTTAAAACCATCAGGCAGTTGGTCAAAAAGTATAGATACATCGCAATGGATACCGAATTTCCTGGCGTCGTTGCTAAACCCATAGGATCGTTTCAGAACACCTCCGATTACTTATATCAGTTACTAAAATGTAACGTTGATTTACTGCGTATTATTCAACTCGGATTAACGTTTTTCGATGAAAATGGTAATATGCCCGATGGACCTTTTACGACTTGGCAATTCAATTTCAAGTTCAATTTATCCGAAGATATGTATGCTCAAGATAGTATCGACCTGTTAACTAATTCCAATATTCAATTCAAGAAACACGAAGAAGAAGGTATAGATCCTTTCGAATTCGCTGGATTACTCATACCGTCTGGCCTGGTCTTGGTGGATGACGTTAAATGGCTCACATTCCATTCTAGTTTCGATTTCGGCTATTTACTCAAAATATTAACCGATTACCAACTACCCGACGATGAAAAAGAATTTTACGAAATTCTACAAATGTATTTCGCCAACGTATACGACGTGAAGTATTTAATGAAAAGTTGTAAAAATCTAAAAGGCGGATTGCAAGAGATGGCCGATCAATTGGAGTTACAACGTATCGGACCGCAGCATCAAGCCGGCAGTGATTCATTGCTGACGGGTTTGGCATTTTTCAAAATTCGTGATTTGTACTTCGAAGGAATGATCGATGATTCTAAATATTGCGGTCATTTATTCGGACTCGGTAATAACAGTATATTGAACGGAGCTGGTATGAGATTTGCTTCCGAGCCTTCAGACGCCAACGCGTAAATTTTTAGTACATATAATTCGTGTATTTATGTTTTGTTCTTGTCGTAAATTAAGATTTTTTTATTGTCTCATTTAATGCGCATGAGGGTATTTTTTAATGGATTGATGAAAATTTTACAGTTCATTATCGTCGATCATTGTGTAAATAATATACAATAAGTACAGCAATGTGAAGTTTTGGAGAAGTAAAATTTCTGCCTTGTTTGCATATCAAATTTTTATTCATGATCAGGTTACTTTGAAAGTAGTTTTTCCGTTTTTTCGTCTCTTTTTATAAAAAATCATCTACGCGATGAACAAATTGTTAATAAACTTTATTTTTTATTTATTCTAGATGTACGGGTTTGCCTGTTCCCAATCGGTATGAGTACACTTTAAGATGCAACCATCGAAATAAACTTATTCGTTTATTAAAATGTCCAGTGGCTGGTTAAATTACAAAAGCGAAGATTCGCACGAAGACAACCTATGCTCAGTTTTCAGTAAATATTACCCTCCTGAAAATGAAGTTTACGAAATACGTAACGTCTGGGCTTCAAATTGTTTCGAAGAGTTTTGCGTTATTCGGCAAATGGCCAAACGTTACAAATACGTGGTCGTGAATACCAAACACCCGGGCCTCATATTCCGTAACGATTTCCCAGATCAATCCGATTACACGTACGATTTAATGCAAAGAAACGTTAATCTGCTGCAAGTAATTCAAATAGGATTATCGTTTTTCGACTGCTTGGGTAATTTAGCCATACCTAACCACACTTGGCAATTCAATTTCAAATTTGATCTCGATAAAGATACGTACGCGCCAGAAGCTATAGATTTATTAGCCACAGTAGGGATACCGTTCGATAAACATCGCGACGAAGGTATCGTTCATACGTACTTCGCCGAATTACTGTTGACCAGCGGTTTAGTCCTGGTTAACGATATCACTTGGGTTGGGTATAACTGCCTTTACGATTTCGGTTACTTGATACGATTACTAACCAATTTCAATTTACCGCTGAATGAGTTTGATTTCTTGGAGAAACTGTACTTGCATTTTCAGCGTATATACGACGTCAAATATCTGCTAACAAGCTGCAAACATTTGTGCGATAACCTCGACGACGTCTCTTCTCAACTTCAAATTAATCGCACCGGACCCAAGTATTATGCCGGTAGTGACGCTTTGCTCACCGGTAGGGTTTTCTTCAAACTTAAATCGTGGTATTTCGAAAATATGATCAACGACAGAGTATATTGCGGCAGGGTATGCGGATTGTGCTCTAGAGGAGCGGTTGTTAACTTTAAACAAGATTTACACGCAATTTTGAATGATAATTTTTAACGTCTTTAGATCTGTATTTTTATCGCGTTGTAAATTAGGTATCTACCTAATATTCGATTACATTCATTAATTATAGGTACTTTTGCGTGTTTTCGCTTCGTCTCATGAATTATTACGTACATACTTAGGTACTTTTTTTCTTCGTTCAAGTATAAAAATTTGAATAAAAAATGTCGCAAGGAAAATTCACCTACGACTTTCATTCCTCTTTTTTGCAAATGAACAATATGATTCTGGTTTTTCAGTTTATCCAAAGTAATATTTCGTCATTTACTGCCACCTCGGATGTGTAGGTCCATTATTACTAACCCAGGTGTGGTCATCTTAGGCGACTTTTTAACATTTTCTATTTGTTACCTCTTCTTGTTATACGCAAATAGAGTGAATGAAGTGTTACATATTTTCATTAGTAAGTAAGTACATAAATGGTAGTGATCCCAACGGTCGGCACGTTTTGAAAATCAAATAATTGTGTTCAAAAGTGAGCAATTCGATTGAAGCAGAAAAAATTATTCTTTATCATGAAAGTGCTTACTTACAAAATGATGAATTTATTAAAGTGATCATCACTGAGTTGGTAACCTATCTTAATTCTAATTAAAACTTCTCTACTTCTCTACGCTGTAGATACCTATTTAAGAAACTATAGAAATATTAGTTTAATTAGCACAAATTAATTAAAATAATTGAAATTCTTTTTATTTATGAATGGACTGACAAGTACATATATAAGCCTAAGTAGTATGTCATTTCGTTAGGTAGGTAATGTAATGTCACCGTAAATGCATGATTCTGAAATGGCGAAGTTTAAATTAATGATCTTCTGTGACGAATTCCGATTTTCGATGCTGATTGCCCATTTAAGATCACGATAATTTATGAAATTATGATCAAGTACTAACTAGAAACGCTTTCACTTTACTTGTATTGTTAAAGAAACAAATACCTACAGTGATGTGATTTCGAACCTTGATAGGTTACTACTGCCATTGCCCTAAGCTCTTCATTGGTGTATTATGATATTTCATTGTAAAAAAATACTAACATGAATTAATGTGTGTAACTGTGTTAGATATACCTCGAAAATAATTGTATGCAAAAAATAAATCGTACTCATTCATTCGATTTTATAATCGTTATTCATCATTCATCTCCAAAAAACTTTAAATTTTGAAATGTTTTTTGTAACAGTTCAGACTGCTTGAGAGTTGAGCGTATTTTTTAAAACAGCACAGATTGGCCCGATATTTATTGAAATAATTCAGATTACCGATGGTGAAAAAAAAAAACGGTGTTGTAATGAATTTTTAGTAAAAATTTTCAAGTTTTTCAGATTTTTATTCCAGGTAATCTTATCCATTAAAATATTCCAAAAAGATCGGATTGGTTAAAATTTTAAATTGCACCAGACTGTGATGCAGAGAAAAATTAATGATTGATAAATCAATAATTTTTTCAGCCTATCTACGTCAAGTAAGTTTTTGGTACCTGTAGGCTGTAGGTACACATTTCATAAATTTTAGAAAAATGTCACGAATAAAACGATGCAAAAATCTACATATAATCATCAAAAGCTTTAACAAAATTGTGTATCATTCATCATACAATTATGAGCGATACACATGCCAAATATTTGACTGTAAGTAACACATTCAAAATTCAAAACGTTGATAAACGCGAATTCATCGTACCTATTATTTTTCCTTCGATTTTTTTCTGAAAGCTAGCATTTCTTCATCTGTTGCACAATGATCTTGCGTAATTTTTCCTTCTACAATCAAAATTACAAAAAAGAAAAATGTTATAAGGTTATGAAGTACACATCTGAGATCAATTTAAGAATATATATTACTGAAATATCCAGGGCTCGTTTCCTGAAGCTGAATAACTTTCTTTAAATCCGTCTCTGCGTGATATGCGTCCTTTATCAACTAAAATTTTGAAAACAATTCAAGTCAAATTGTATATTAAGACTTAGTCTACTTACACCATATATACTTAGATACACTACATTGTCTGTAGTTACATACAGCTAAAATTCGAAATTACCTCTTTTATCACTTCGGGATTCGTTTCGCCTTTATTGTTATGAAAATGTTCATTTATTTCCTGGCGAAGAACTAGAAATGTAAAAAACGATTTCATAAGTTGAACTGGTCATTTTCCAAATAAAATAAAAACATAGAATATCATACCGCTTATTATTTCAGTATCCCCACGAAACACTTGATTCTTGGTTTTGTGTAAACTTTTGAACGCTTTCAAGACCTGAAAAGACGCAGTCGTTAAAGAATAATATGAATTTATGACTGAAAAGTAAGTAAAATGAAATATTAACACTTCTTTTTCCAAGAATTTCTTACCTCTGATCTCAAAGACATTGTCAATAAAACAATTCCAATTTCGAAATGCGACGAATTAATTTAGTTCAATCTTCATCACTTTCTCATGAAATCTACACACTGAAACATTTACTCAAGACCTTATTTCCATTAATAAAGTACTATTCGAGTTTACTACATTTCTTAATATAATAATTAATTAATTATTCATAAAAGAATGAAAGTTTAAATTTATCATTTTTATCAGTCAACTGATTGAGCGATAAAAAATGAAAACAAAATCGAGCGCATGCGCCAGCGTGACTTATCGATGAATGAAAGACTCAGGTTGATATTTCTAAGAATTTTATTTTCCGATTAGATTAGATTAAGATTTGAAATTGAAAATAATTCGCCGAACTGGAATACTTTTAACCATCGAAAGCTGCTCTCTTTCTAATAGTTTATTCAAGGAACACTTTAAAGTAGAAATGTTACGAATATCAGCGAATTGGCATAATATTAAAAAGTAAATAAAAGAGAATGTCGAACTATTTAATAAACCAACCTGTTCTGTCACACAAACCTGATATTAAAGAACTTTGGTGCTGAAAGCTTCAATTTAGTGGTACTTTTTCCATTTTTGCGACGAATTTTTAGAATCCGACATGGAATAAAGTTAAAAATACTACTGCAATTCGATCATCGTGTAGATGATATAAAAGTTCATAAAGGAACAATGCGAATGACAACTTTCTAAGTGAGTTCAAGTTTTATTATTTCGTTTGAAATCATTACACCGTATTTACTTTATGTTGCTTTCATATTTTAAAAAGTCGAACCTTATCACAAAAATGTATTTTAATTAAAGAACCATTCTTCAATAATAGGACGAGCGTTTTAAAAATTTAAGTACCTATTCTAACCGTTTCAAAATCACTTCACAGATCGTTTTAAATTTCAGATCGTATAATTCGTGTAGCATCTCCAATTCTCCATACACACCATTTCTTCTAATTAATAATCCGTGTATAACTATCGTGGTTTTAGTTTTTATATCGTTATGATGCGGGCAAGTAATACGACCACAAGAAGAAAACGTTTGAAACGTTTTAGAAAAACGCCTTATCCCCAAAAACAAGGTAGGAAAATATTTTTCATCGTAGTGTGAGTAAAAGTGCACTTTTACTCACACTCGCGAATCGCTCGAGTGCTCAAACTCGCCTTTTACTCACACTACAACAAAAAATATCGTATGCAACTCGGGAGATAAATGATTTTCGACGATTTTGAATTATTTCCCTCGCTTCGCTCGAGCAATAAACCTCAAAATTCGTCGAAAATCACTTTATCTCCCTCATTACATAATATACTATTATTGCAATTCGATCTCACTTGGGACAATCGTGCATAGGGTGTGAAAAGAAAATGCTTGACTAACAATTTGCCTTTGGACATTTCGAGTATTATCCTAATGATCGGAAAAAATGTTCGAAAATACCATTTGAATATCACGGTTACTAACAGACGTGTGTGTACTCTAGTATACTGTATTTTGCTGTGTAGTGTTTCTGTTTACCAATTAATTAGGTATATCTGGTACGACCCACTATCCTGTTTCAAATCATCTAGTCAATTATTTTGGGTTTCGGGAACTTTCGAAATGAAAATAACGAATACAATTTTGTCGACAGGAATGTCTGAACAAGACACAAATTCAAATGGAGATATCGCTAAGGATTTTTTGTCTACTGGACGCACCGGAAGGAGAAACGCGCTGGCTGATGTTTTAGGCGAACATCAAAATATATCTACTTCGGATTTGCCTTCGAAATTGGAAAAACTTTCGACCAATGGTACGTACTCCAGTATTGTTTACGACTTGCAAAAAAAATTGAATAATTTCATCGAAGTCCACCAGATACAGCACAGCATAGGTTGCACCAGCACCCGTAGATTATTTTTCCCTAACTGATCTGTAAATTTATACCGCGTAAGTGTGCGTAAAATTTAGTAATCCAACATTTTAAACATTTCAGATGCCGAAAGTTCGACTTCTAAACAGAATTGTGTTAACGAAAATCAAAATTCATCTACAACGTCGTCAAACAAGGATGGTTAAAGTTCCGCCGAATCATTCTTCGTAGATTTAGAAGATACGCACAACAGATTACGAGCGAACCGTTATGGAAAGGTTCAAGCGAATAATATATTTTCATCTTATTTTTCTCCTACACATTCTTAATTTTCATTCTCCAAAGGCGATTTATCTATAACGTCAATTACTTTTCTCTCTAAATGAAATTTCGTACTTTTTTTTTGAATTTTGACGGTTATTCTTATCTTTTGTCTTTGACGCTTCAGTGAATTCCAGCTTTCGAGCGATTTGTGTTTACTCGTCCGATTTCAAAGCAATTATTCAATTATGAGCGTTATTTGCTTAATTCATCAGGAAACATCAATAGGTATCTAGAAAATTTTTCACCAGTTGTACAGTTTATATTAAATTAAGCTTTTTATGAAATTTGTTATTGCTCTTGATATTTTTGAAGTGAAAATTCCTGATTCCTATAATGATTTTTTAAACGTTTATTTTAACAATAAATCAGAATAATAATGATTAAAAAAAAACGATGATAAATCTTCAATAACTGTGTAATAATGATAATGTAGAGAAAAACATGTTCCTATATATTTTACCTATTTATTTGAAATGGTTTTTATACATTATGTTTTTTACGTATAATATAGTGATCTTACGTAAGTATATAAAAAAATTAATAATACGAAGTACAAATTTTCTTGTTTTTCGTTTCATTTTGCAAACATTGTATCATGTTCGTTGTTCTCCTATACTTCAGTATAATCGTATCTGCCTACTAGTCAGTAAATTAAGCATGCAAATTGTGAACCAAACAGTTTATTTATATTCCTATGTATTTTTTCCTTTTTCTGTATTTTCTCTCTTTTTTTTTTGGAAATGAATAAACTCCAAGAAATAATTGTTTTGGTTGTTTGCTTTGATGGTTACGCTATGAAGGGTAAAGTAAAGGGATAATGATTCATATGGCTGGTACATACATTATTAACGAATGTTTTTATTATTGAATTCTCATAAGTAATCGATATGCTACAATTTTTCTTCTTTCAACTTAGAAAATAACGTGTGTTCGACGAGCAGTTCATTCTTGAATGAATACTTCATGTTACTTTTTTTTTTCGGGCACGAGCAAATTTATTTAGGTTATTTGTAATTCGTTACTTGATTAGTGCCGACTGCCTACGGTACACAATTGATTTTTCCTTTTGTTTTTCACTAATTAAGTATTGAATTGAAGGATTGTTCTTAAAGAGTTATTGTGTTTCTTCCTGTTCAATGTTTTTTTCCTAATTAGGTGTAAATATTTTTTATGTTCATTACGGGTAAGTAGATACATATGTAGATGTATCTACACTGGAGTGTATTTCGAAAAACTTCTTCTATCCGGTTATTTTAATTTGTTGCGTTTATTTAAATTGCGAACGTCCCCGAAATTTTTAAATCCCTAGTGCCCGGATTTTTGGTATTGTAGTTACGGATCTTCAAAATACGTAACATGATAAGAAAGAAAACTCGCAGGTTGGAGTTTTTGACCTCCAAAATTCGTTCAAATCGATCTCGTGTTCGGGAGGCAAACGTCTAAAAAAAACACGTTTTTTTGAAAATGATCCTAGGTGTTGGGAGAGATTAATGATCAGATCTCGACGAAGGACCCGAAAATTTTTTTTAATTCCTGAAAAGTTCTCCGTGTAAAGCATACAACTTATTAGAAAATTTGTCAAATCGAGGACCTAGTTTCTAAAAGTCGCTTCAGTCCAAGGGATATTCATCTATTATTCAAATCAATAGATCAGCGTGCAACACACAGATATTTTTAAAAATAAGATTCGTACTTTGTACCTATAGGTACGTTATAAAGTTGATTTGTAAGTACCTAGATACCTACTACCTACCTCTGGTGAGATCCTAAAAGTACTATTTTTCATACCTACACATTTTAATTAATATGTAGAATTTACATAATCGAGCTGGACCACTCGATTACAATAGGTACCTTTTACAAATGACCATTTAAAAAAATGATCGAAGTTATCTAATTCTGAAATCACGAAAAAATTAACAAAAAACTCATTTTTTTCCACCCGTTGTGCAAAGTTCCACATTTGTGAAAATGTGAAAAGCCACAAATGTGCCTTTTTCATTCATAAATATGACATCAGAGGAGACTTGTGGCTTTATTTTCCACATTTCAAAAAGTGGAAAAATGTGGAAAATTGTGAAAATTTGTGAAAATTTTTCTAATTTACCTAATTTAGGATAACGAAATTTTTAACATTTTTTCACATTTACCTGAAATCGAAATTGGCTGTGTCAAAACATGGCCACATATTTCTCACAAAGTCGCTATTCCTATTGGTTAAAAAATTTTTATTCCTCATTTCCCTTCCCTTGAAAATAGATGGCTATGCTTCATGGTGGCGAAAGCTTCATGAGAAATATCATTAAGTTTTTTTGATTACGTGTAGTATGGTTATCTATGGTCGTGGTGTCCCTGGTGTCTTTTTAATTTTCATCGTTGAGTAACTGCATTTTTATAATTTTTACATCTACCTATCTATAATAAATCAGTTAGAATTCATTTTGTATTTTATTGAATGCAGATTTTGACAAATTGGGAAATTTTCCCACTTTATTCCATTTTTTACATGCGAAATCATGAATGAAATCAAAATGTGAAAATTTGTGAAAAAATGTGGAATTACTACGCGTAGTAATCTAAAGCCTTCTGATTGGCTGTAATAATGTGCCAAAAAAAGCCACAAGTCTCCTGTGGCTCGGAAATGTGGAACTTGCACAACGGGCACAGGTGGGTTTTTGAAGTTCGCATGAATAAATTACATCACCACATGTGGTGGCGGTACATTTGAGGTTTTTTAAACTATTATTCTGCCAGAGACGGTACCTATGAAATTTGTACACAAATATTATATCAAACTACATTTCAGAGCGCTGCAAGACCGACCGTTCAGCGTAATAATTCTGAAACTCCTTATCTATTGATCGTAGGCAACCATGTGTACGTGAAAGTGTAAGTTTAGTCTGCATATTAATTTATGTATGTAATATTTATATTTTTAGTCAAATACAAATTTGAAAAAATCCTCCAGTCTGCAGCATTTAAAAACTATTCGAGACTGTTCACCAGCAGTCTGAGTTATTTTTTAATCATCCGAGAGTCCAAAACTGTCCACGAACAGTTTGAGACATTACTTATTTAACAAACTAGTCTAGGGCATTTTCTGGAACATTTTTAAAAAATTTTCAAACACCCGAAATCTTTATAGGGGTTTGAAAAAATTTTCGTTGAAAATAATTTTCAATTTGTTGAAAGTGCTCAGAAATTTTGAAAATCTAGAGACGAATGATAGGTAGTTAGGTACCTACATACATTTTCACTATTAAAATAAAAAAAATGACGTTTTGTTTTAGAAATGCTGCTTATTTAGCAGAAATATACATTCCACTTTGACGTGATTTCCAAGCGAATGTCCGACTGTACATAAGTATATTAAATCGCCAAAATTCCTTTTCATGTTTTTTAAATTGCGCTCCACCATTTCATTCTTGTTAAAAACCGATTTCTCCTTCCCCAATAAATTGGACATTACCTACACGTTCCAGGAAACCCTAATTTGGATTTTACACTACTGTGCCAGACGATCCTTATTTGGGCCCGCGTAGTATAAGTATCAAAGGAAAATCCAATTTGGACACAATAACCTACTGTCTCAGAAAATTACGTGAAATTAAAAAAAAAACACAATGTGGACATCGTGTCCCAAAAAACCCTACATAATTATGTACTTTATAACCCAGGAGAATTAGCATCAAAAAATCGCTTAAAAAAGAAATATATGTTAGTCGAAATTTTATTGCTGAAAAAGTTTCTATATGATGTCCAGAGTATGTTGTAAAAACCCACCACCCCCACCCCTATTGCTTTTTGAGGGGGGTGGACCCCTTGTGGGGGAAAAAATTGTTTTGCACCGATTTTGCTCAAATTTGGGTGGAAGGTTAGGTGAGTGTAGAAGTACTCCCAAAAAAATTTTCAGGTCCCCCCGACCTCAGGGAGCTGAACCATCGCTCTCCAAAGTTGGGAATTTTTGACAAAAATGAAAAAAACCGAGTAATTCGAGTATAAAATCACCCCATAATATCAATTTTGAAAACTTTTATGATTTCTGTGTACATTTTGAGATGACGAATCCGACTAGCACATCAACTTTTTCATTTGAGGTGTTTAACTACCCCTGCGGCCGCTTTCAAAGTATACAGATCACGGTTTTTTCAGATAAAAAAACTTTAAAAAACACGATCTAAATACTTTGAAAGGGGCCGCAAGGGTAGTTAAACACCTCAAATGAAAAAGTTGATGTGCTAGTCGGATTCGTCATCTCAAAATGTACACAGAAATCATGAAAGTTTTCAAAATTGATATTATGGGGTGATTTTATACTCGAAATACTCGGTTTTTTTCATTTTTGTCAAAAATTCCCAACTTTGGAGAGCGATGGTTCAGCTCCCTGAGGTCCGGGGGACCTGAAAATTTTTTTGGGAGTGCTTCTACACTCACCTAACCTTCCACCCAAATTTGAGCAAAATCGGTGCAAAACAATTTTTTCCCCCACAAGGGGTCCACCCCCCTCAAAAAGCAATAGGGGTGGGGGTGGTGGGTTTTTACCACATACTCTGGACATCATATAGAAACTTTTTCAGCAATAAAATTTCGACTAACATATATTTCTTTTTTCAAAGTGCATTTCTCCTGGGCTATTTAGACAGAATGTCGCAGAAAACGTCTATGTCATTGAAATGTGTAATTTAAAAAAGATACTTAATTCTACTCAGAATTTTAGATTTGAAAATTTTTTCCCAGATGATTTTTCATTAAAATATCAGATACCTACTTAAAATCTTTTTTCATTCAAATTGCTTACCTACTTATTTTGATGAACCAATTCATTTTTTTTTTACTTTTCAGTGATATTCAATATTTTTTCAAAATTTGAAAAAGTAGGAATTTGATTTGAGATTTCTTTTTGTCAAAATGTGAGGTAAGGTACTTTTTCAACTCTTTTAACCAATTTTTTCAAAACATCCAAAAGTCATTTCAATACAAATTTCACCACGATTAATATATACCTAATGATACTTGATACTGCTATATCCTGAAAATTTCACTCCAATTTGTAAAATTGTTGGCTCTTTTGTGGATTAATTTGCGAGTATGATTTCTCATATTTTACAAAATTTGACTAAAAATAAAGTTTAGCATTATTACATTCATAATTCAAGATTTTTAGAGGTCATTGGCGGTAAAAAAAAATTCTAAGGATTTTTCTATCCTCTTGAGAAATTCATCGAGGGAGCAAACATTTTTTGAAGAAAAACAGTGCGATCGATTTGCAATTTTTTATGTTTTCGAAGGTGTTAATTATGTTTGTATTTCACCTCAATTTTTTCAATTTGATCTCCTCAGCACTTCGTACCTACTTATAAAGTTGATTTTTTTTTTTTTTTAAATTCATGATATACTGACATTATGTATTGTGTGTGAAAAATGAAAAAATTTCTCATTCACGAATCACAATGCATATGCATAATGGTTAGCTTCTCATGTACCTACATATATAAGCTTAATCATCGAAGTATCTCTTAGATAGGCAAGTAGGTGGCTAGGTACCTAATTCAAAGAAATTGAACTTGAAGAGCGATGGTATCACATAAGTACCTATTTGATAATTTACAAACCGCAAAAAAAAAATAATAAATCCAAAATATTATATGAAAATTATTACGACAAATTGTACATTTTTTTATTTCACTACATACTTAGTAAGAAACATTCATTTAAGGAAAATTATTAACAATGAAAAACTATATATAATATGTATATGATAAAGAAGCACATTTTCCTAAAACAAAACATAACATACGTAAGTTATAAGAATTTTTGTAAAATTCATTTGGAAGAAATTAAAAATGAAATTACGTTGAAATAATTGAAAAAAAAATTAAATAGGTAAGTAAAAATAGCGTACGACATCTGCAAGAGGAAATTCAAAATCGAATGGTTCGATAGAAGATATAGTTACATAGGTACATACATTTAATATACGTATAACAATTGGTAAAAATGTTTCAAAACAACGCATTTTAATAATAGGTATGGTATAAAATGTTTAACAAATAATTCCATTACACGTTACAGTAAAAGTACAACAACGACCAACAAGCTGAGACAATTCCGAAGATGAGTATCATAAGTAAAAAGTGGAGGCGAATTCCAAGTCGAAAAATTATTAATAACATTTGCGAGAGCGATTAAAAGTAAATACATATTGTGGTTTTTCGTTTTCAAGCTATCAATTAGGAAAAAAAAAATAACGAAAAAACAAACAAAAAAAACATTAAAAAGGGGTAACTACCTAACATTTTTAAAAACACGCTAAAAATACGTCGGTTGGAATGGAAAGCCCTTTGAGCTGGTTGACGTTGTTGATTGGAAAATTGTCACGTCCCCTGATATGTTGTAAATTTCAGTGGAAATGGCGGCTATATAAAGCTTCTCGTACTAACTTGTTTCGGTATACACATACCGTACATGTATAATATATAACCTACTCGTTTAAACTTCGTGCTTTATCAATGTCAACTTAATAATACCTACGTATAATACTCGAAAATTTACAAACTCGATATACTTAGTCTCTGTATACGCATTAAATGAGACCGTCAAGCTTTCGGCCAAAAATGATGGTTTTTTTATTAGAATAATATACCTACCTAATGTGCACGATCGGCTCGGGGGTATAATGATTACGGTAGGTGACCCCCTCCTTTCCCTTCCAAAAATTTACATCGACAGAATAAAATCCTTACGAACCTTAATTTGATGATATTGAAATATTCGCAAAGGTTTGCTGGCAGAAAGAGTACCTACAGCAATCGGAAGACATTTCCACATTGTTATACGTCATGAAGTAACGTTGATTAGTGAAGGGTACTTCAATTCGAACCACTGTTGAACGAGTGGCGAATGTTCTTTCTAAATAATTGTTTCTCTTTTTTTTTCAGTTTCAATAATCCGCGAGAATAGTATTTTTATTTTATATGGCATTGGAGCAATGGTGTAGGCGATTGAAGAACGAAAAAAAAACCTCACAGTCTTTTTGTTGTACGAATGTTATACCTACTCACAATTAGACACGAATGCAAAGGGAAAAATGATTTCTGTATCTTTTTTTTTTTTTTTCAAGAACTCTCTGGAAATTTTAACCAAAAATAAGCGCAACCTTGCAACCGTTAAACAATTATATGTCATATTTCAAAGAGAAGAGAAGAAAAACTGAAAATTTTGAAAATTGTGCATAAAATCTCTGTGAAAAGTGGTATAAATGTGAAAATCTCACGAAATGTTGTAAGGTCAAAATGGGTACAACGCGAAAAATTGAAATAATCAAATTTTTTTTACTGAAATTCAGTCTGTACCTAGGGTGACGTAAAAGAAACAGGAAATTATCAAAATTATGCCAGAAGAGAGGTAAAGGTGAAATTTGGAATCATCAAAATTTAGTTTGGAGAGGAATACGGAAAACTGAAAATTTTGCCTAAATTCAGTTTGCAGACAAAAATAAAAGATATGAGAAATTACCAAACCTCAGCCCCGAGAAGAGTATCTACCTAAACAGAAAAGAGGAAATTATCTAAATCTACTATGAAAGGAAACTACAGAAAATTTACCGGAATTCATGCGTGGGGGAAGGAGTAGAATAACAGAGGCGCAGCAAGAAACGTCTCGAAGAGGAGGGGGGTATCAGGACTATGATAATTGATATTTTATGTTCAAAAAAAGCATTTTTCACGTAAATTCTTGAACTCAAGGAGAGGGGTGTCCAGACCCCTCCCTCCACCGGTGGCGGTGTCCTTTCAGGAAAATTTTCCGAAAATTAATCTTCAAAGAAACGCGATAGAAATTGAAAAATATCAAAATTTTGCAGTAAGCAGGGTGCAGAGAAAATTGGAAATTATGAAAATTCAATTTCGAGAAAAATTGTCCAAGAAATCAGAAATTGAAAAAATTCAACCTGAACATGGACACAGGACACAGGAGAACCTCAATATTAAAAAAATTGTCTTGGAAGAAAAATAATTTTCTAAAATTCAATCGACGAGAAGGTATGGGAAAATTTCTCAAAATTTAATCGAAAGAGGATGCAGACATATTTTACAAAAATTCAATATGCAGGGAAACGCAAAAGAAATTGGAAAATACCGAGATTTAGCCTGGATAAAGGAACGGAGAAAATGGAAATTTGAAGAAGAATTACAATAGAAGAATTTGAAATCGAAAAAAATTAAAAGAAAAATTTGAATTAACCAATGTCAAGACTGGAGAGGGGATAAGGGAAAATTTATTGGAATTCAACCTGAGAAGAGGTACAAGAGAATTTATTAAAACTCATCCTCTGTCAAGGGGGGGGGGGATAAATTCAAAACGATCCTAAATTCACTTTGAAAAGAGACCCAATAGGAATATGAAATAATTAAAATTCATTTCGGAGAAGGCACTGAATAATAATTCATTAGAGTTCAGTTCGCCGCAGGAGTCGTAAAAATTTTGAAATTATCAAAATTCTACCCCATCGAAGGTGGCATAAGAAAAATTGTACTTCGTGAGAAATTTACGCGGAATAATTTTAAATCGGGACAGTTCCGTTTGAAGTGAAAACACCGAAGCAAAAAAAAATTGAGTTTTATTATTTAGGAAGTAATCGTTGATTGATATGAAGTTAACCAAACACGGAGGAGGGAGGTTGATGATGTCACTTACTCCGCCAACCAAAGAGGAGCTCGTTATTTCGAAATTCATACGGGCCGGATGCTTTGCAAATCGAGCCTCATTTTTAGGACAATTCTACACGATTTGATTAAGTATGTGTTTGTACGTAGTTTAGGTAGATAGAGATAGGTTCTGCCTCGCTATATGTAACATACAGTAACAGTATACAGTAGGTATTCTTTGCAAAACGCTAGAGAGATGATACGTGTGTGTTGACCTTTTGGGACATTGAATATTTGAATATAAAGTACCTATGTACAATATAGCCGACGAATTCGTTTAAAATTCAATATACCTAATATTATACTCCGAAACAATCGAGTAAAAAATTTCGGCTACGCGTTGAACATTGGAAAAATACATATCCGTTTACGTCATTGTACGCTGTACGCGATATTCGTTAAAATAACAACTCGTTTAATTAACTGTCGTGTTTTAAACGTTGTTTAAGTTGCATAACCGCTTTTCCAGCTAAATTTAGTAGTACGAAATATCCGGCGGCGCTGTTAGGCAACTTATTTTACACACAAAGTGTAGTACGAGTACGGCGGCGGCGTGCCGTGGAACACGGCGCTGCGCCGCACCGCGCATTTATCGGCGCAATTTTTCCAACTTGTAAGTTGGTAAAAGTTAACCTTAGAAAATTCAACAACGCGATGGCAGCGTACCGAGTTGCACAGTATAATATCCTTTTCTAAAAAAAAAAAAGAGAGAGAGAGAGTGAGAGAGAGAGAAAGGAAAAACTATACATACTATAAAAAGTAACATATACATAGACATAGATAGGTAGATAGGTAGGTAAGTAAGTAGGTAGGTATATAAAAAAAAAGTAAACTCGGGTAGGTACGCTAGTTTTTCTTTTTCTTTTTCTTCTTATTCTACTTCTGCTTCAAATTCATAAACGTCAAAGCACCCGAATGCAAATATTCAGATATTACAACCGAGAAAAAATGAATTTTTAAACACGCCAACGTACCCTTTATGCGAGATATTAGTCAAATGGAAAATTCGAGAACATTCTCAGGCGTGGAAGGCGCGATAACAACGGAAGAGAGCAGTACGAAAACATTTTTATTTTTATTCATTATTTATATGTAAGGTACTAGGTACGAGGTACGAGGTACGAGGCACTAGGCACTACCTTCTCAAACTCGCTATCGCTACAAGTCTGTAAACGAGAGAAACACATATCGGTAGATCGGTACCCAGACCGTACATAAGGTATGTACTATGTACTCGTCTCGTATATGTTATGTACAGTAGGTACACGCTGTACAGTAAAAGTATACGTACGGTAGGTAAATGTGCGTAAATACACCTAACGTCTACGTACATTTACGTACAAAGCCACCTAAGTACCTTTATTCGTTGCAGCAACACACTACAGTACATACACATGTACCTAATACCTACACCTATAGCTACCTAGTACCTACTACTACGTTATATGGTGTTGTCGAGGTGTGTGTGTGTGTGTGTGTGTGTGTATGTATTACGACGTTTGTGACAAGAATTAGGTCGTATGCTGGTGGTAACTACATATATAGGTAGTTTACGTATACGACGGATACAATTTACCAGCTGCCGTTGCTCATTATTTAAGGTAGGTATGCTACACTTTCGACACGCCTTCCATTTTTAATATGTATAACTTTTTTTTTCTATAACGAATAATTTATCTAAAAATTGATCTTCGTGTAGGTAGGTCGGTAAATAGGTAGGTAAGTAAGTGGGTAGGTAGGTATATACAACTACATACACGATACACAACACACTGTATAAATACTCGTACACGTTCTTATACAAAAATTAAACACCCGAAAATAAGTATTATGTACATACATTGTACATGTACAGGTAAGGTACATAGGTAGGTACACGTATTGTTTATTACATTTTTATACGTTAAATTTCATACACATAGGTACTTACATTTCAACTAAATAGTACGTACCAAATATATATTTACATAGGAAAAAATATATAAATCAATATCGTTCTCAAAACGTTACATTTTTACATCACAATAAAAATTGCAGGCATCTCAGTAAAGGAACCTGAGGCATGATGCAAACCGATCCATTATCGTCTGTGCAGATCTGACGAATTATCTCTAAAGTGTGCAACTGAAGAAATCAATGAAAATTTTACCGATTTAATCAGTGAATTTTCTTTTTTGAATCGGTAAAAATTTTAATTTACTGATTGAATTAGTGAATTTAAACTTTTACTGATTCATTTCAATAGTTGAAAAAAATTACTGATTCAAAAATGGAAACTCACTAAAATTTTTCACTGATTGACAGTCAAATTTCACTGATTAAAGTTGCACACTTTTCGCTGTTTAATCAGTGAATTTGCAGTTTTTTTGACTGATTCAGATTTAGAGAGCACCCTTAGACGTGAAAATTTGGTTTTTTTAAGTCGACGGTTCTCTTTGATTCTGCCTCTTTTGAAAGGCCTCCAGTGTGAGCTCGAAAAATAATTTTTGACGCTTGAGGGTGGTTTCTATATTCAAGATCACATATATTGTACTCTCTTTTAATTCGAATCAGTCACAAATACCAATATTGACGGATGAAATAGATAAAATCAAGTCACTGATAATCAGTGAAATTCCACCGATTCCACGGTTAATCAGCGTCATTTCACTGCCAATCAGTGAAAAATTACTGATTCAAACATGGAAATTTTGATTGTTGAATCAGTGAAAAAATTTCACTGATTGAATCAGTAATTAATTACATGACTAAATCAGTGAAATTTTATTTTCATTGATTCAATAATGAAAATTCACTGATGGAATCAGTAAATTTTTTCACCGATTCCTACAGATGACTCGATTTTGTCAATTTGAATCAGTCAATTTTGACTGATTCAAATTAAGAAAGTAATTTTGTGTTATTTTCGTGAAATTTTCAGAACGTGCGGTTTTCTTAAATATTTCATTTTCGAGCTTCGAAAAAAAGTTGAAGATCTTTTTATAATTTGCTTTCAATTATCCATCAAATGGTGTATTTGATTGGTACATTCACTCAGGGGTATTATTTCTTTGCAGTGCACTTATGGGGCATGATGCAATAATTGTATTAATTTAGGCATATCTACATTTTTTGAATAGTTGCTTACGTGATGCTAAACATGTTTCACTGAATATTCTCGCAGTATTTTTTTTCCAGCATATCACTTTTTTGAATTAATTTTTAGATAAAATATGAAAAAAAAAAAATCAAAAAAATCGGAAAATGATTTGATTATACGGAGGTTTTGAATTTCACTGTCGAAAAATTAAACTTTTTAAAAAATCAGCGGTATCCACCTCGAATGTACTGCAGTAAATTTGACAAAAAAATCTATGATTTTTGGTCAGATTTTTACTGTCGACATTTTACTTTATGAAATATTGCATCTTACCCCGCCCATGAGACAAGATGCAAAATGAAGAAATTTTTTTTAAAAAATTTCCAAGGTTGAGGTATGCTGCAAAGGGATTTTTTCAGCGAAATGAATGAAAAATGTTTGAAGTTCAATTTGTTGCAAAAAAATCAGACTTATTGGCCAATTTGAAATTTGAATAGATTTAGGAGACTATTTAGTCTGGGGTTGCCTCATGCCACAGGTTCTCATCGATCTGGAAAGTCTCTATCGGTACTGTGCCAATTTTTAATAAAAAAAGAAAGGCTTATTTTCACGATGCAAGTGAGTTTTGAAATCGATTCTCCATAATTTCAATCCGATTACTATGCGGAACTGATTGATGTCAAGCGTCAAAACTCTAAAAATACGATTTTTCACGAGAAATAAAAAAAAATGAGAAGAGTTAACGGTTTCGAATACTATGCCTGAAAACGTAGTATTCCAAACTCATTTTTGGTAGGAAGATTTGCCGACTCTTAAAATTGAAGGAACAAATGAAAATTCTTAAAAGCGCCGATTTTTCAACAGGACGATGAATAATTGTTCAACGTAATTTTCTACTAGGTACCTATTTATTTCATGAAAATTTTGAGAATTTGAAAAGTATGGAAACCTTGGTTTTGAATGACCTATTTTGCAATAATTTCAACATTGTCTAAAAAATGTGCATATTTTTCGATTTTTGAAAAATTAACAAATTTTAGCTGCTTTTTGCGAGAATTTTTTAAAAATTCAGAACTAGGGTTTTTAACACGAATGTGATATTTTTGAAAAAATGTACTTTTTTTTACCAAACTCAATAAGATTTAACTCTCAAACAGATATCGACTCCCTAGAACGCAAATTTAACCATTTCAGTTCTTTCAGAGTCTCTGGCTCAAATTTCTTCAGAAGAACCCCGAATGAACTCATAACGTTGGCCTCCGAAAATCGAACTTTTGCTTTTTTGCGAATAGTTTTACAAGAAAATCTACCTGTCTATTTTTCACAAATGACTGTAGATGGTCAAATTTTAATTCGGAAACAGAAACGAGGATCATTAACGACATTTTTAATCTAGGAAAATTGTCGAATCTGATATCTACAAAGTTATTTTTGAAATGCTCTTAGTAGGAATTACATTTTAGAAATTATTTCAAAAATTCTCAATAAGAATTAAAAATAATACCTATTCGGAAAACCCGAGGACAAAAAATTTTTCATTTTTTTTTTTCATAATTTTCTCTATTTTTGGTTTATTTTTTTTTCGAAAAATTGCCTATCCATATAACAACCGAAGATACGAATAAGATGAATATCGATTTCTTCACCTGCTATAAATACCCGTATTATCAACTATCTAATGTTGTGTAATTCGTTTTAAATGCAAGTTGGTCTAGAATGTGGATACTTGGGCATTTGAGATTTTCGAAATATTTTGAAAGTGAATAAGGGTGAAATTTGAGAACGTTAAAATTTCTACATCGTGAAATCCGACTTATAAAATAGGTACCTATTAATTGCATCGATAAAGACTCACCAGACATACCAGAGCTGATTAACAATCGCCTTTGAAAAAATTTCGATCAATACGATCTGTGATTTGAACAAAATTTTTCATCGTTTCCAACTTACTTTTTGACGTAAGTACTTACATAAGTAAAAAGTAAAAACGAGAAATAAAAAATTATATTACATATCTAATGGATTTCCTTTACCATATTAGATTGCTTGCCTACCTAACGTTGTTGCGAGCTCAGCTTACGAATAATACCACGAGGACGCACACATATAAACGTCTTCAAGTATATAGTATCGCTATTATATAGATAGGTAACGAGACGGGATGAAAATTAAATTTCGCGCAGTACAACAACACGTTTTATACTTTTTACTGTTGCAATCGATAGATCTTTCAACTTTTCAAAGGAGCTCGAGGGGAGGAGGGGGCGGGGGCTCGTGGCACCTGGCAAAATCACGCGCATAACGTATGACATCTTCGTTCTGCATCGAATATTGTTTTATTTCTTCGCACTTTTACCGAATTCAGCGAATTACGAAACCTTTTCGTTGCTACAACGTAAGTAAGTACACGTATAAATAATAGGTAGGTGTAGGTATACATATCTACCGAATAAATTTCGCGTTCGCATTCGTACCACGAGCTCAACATTTCAAATGCTTATAACCAGCAAACCGGAAAACTCGTTATCACTTCACTCGTCGTTTTTTTTCTCCTTCTCCGGGATTAATTTTTCCACGTGCCCGATTTTACATCATTATGATAAAAAACAAAATTTAAGGAATGGAAAAAAAATTATAGAAGGAAGAAAAAAAATTGAAGGAACACAAATAGTTAAAAGATATCGCGTGACGTATTGTAAACAAATAAAATACGTACATATAAACCTGATTTTTTTTTTTCTACTAATCAACACTCGGCACTCTGTGCGGCGTTAAGTCATCACAGTTTTACATTTAGTTCCCAAAACCTTAAATGATTGTAAGTACTCGCCTTGGAAATAAATAATATCTGATTTTGCTAAAACGATAGGTACATACGTATCGTAGGTACAAATTTTGTGCTTGTAATGCAATCAGCGAAACAACAAGCGAAAAAGGAGCTGGTTTAGTTATAATTTACTAAAATTGTGGTAAAAAAAGAAATACTTAATAAAGGAAAAAATCTTTCGTTCAATTTTCAAACTGTTCGAGATTTTTACGAAATTATATAGAAAGATATGTAATGTAAAAAAAATGGCAATTGATTTTCCGCGATTAAACGCATATTATCCAACCGGTTGTGTATTTTACGATTGTGTATAGAGCTACGAAGTGAACCGGTCCGAGACCTTTCACGTATGAAATGTTGGCAGTATTGCGACAGTTTTTTGTCATATTGTCTGAAATGGATAAAAAAAAAGACAAGCAATTATTACTCCAGGCAATTCAGCAGCCTAAAACTAAATACTTAAAATATAAAAACACACGAATGACGATATCCAAATTCCGGCAATAAATTTAAATAATCGTTGAATTTTGTTTGGTCAGCTTAAAGTACGTATATTTTCCTCGAACAAATTTCCATACAAAAAATCCAAAAATGAAAATTTTAAAACGCGGCGATAAATCTAAATTTCGACGTATCCCTCCGATCCCGGCGTAAAAAATTGAAAAATAATTACCAGCGCTTTCTAATAGTTGAGGAACATATTGTTTCCAAAATACACACGGTCTTATTCTCGGTCCTTTTCCAGTCACCGAATTATTCACGTCCAACGTTAAATATTCTCTTCCATCGGCTGTATGCAGAGGCCAGTATATCGAAGTCCACGATCCATCTTCATTTTGACTAGGATTTCTATAAAAGGAGAAAAACATACCTACATGGGTATAGGTATAAGCTGTCTACTTACACAATACGAGATAAAAACGTTGTATAATCTTTGTCTGCATGAAAGCGTGTATTTTTTCCTCGTTTTTCCTCGTCGCAGACGGAAAATATAGCGATATGCGTTTCAAAGTGTTTTCCCTTATTTTTATTATTTTTTTTTTTGCAAAGAAAAAATGTACCTATATATATACCTATAAGATAATTTTAATTGTGAATCGCTATCGAGCCACTTACGTTAATGTAAAATGTCAATAAACGTCAGTTACATGTGTATTTCTGTCGACGGAAGAATTCTTTTTGTTGTGTACTTTTTTGTAGTATTCTGCGGTCCGAGTAAATTGAAACAGCTACCTACCTATAGTCGAAACGTGCACTATATAATAATAAGAAATTGATATCGTAGCGTCTTGCTTTTCCAACGCATCAATTTTCACAAAAGTTATAATTTATCTAAATTTAGAATTTACGAAGGGTAAAAAAAACTTTTATCGTCGCGTAAAAAGTTTTTTGCGATTGATTTTGTAACTTTTCGCTTTTTGCCAGTTTAATATTTTGATTCGCGAAGCAGGCATTTTTTTCAAGTAGGTCTTCTGTCGTTCCTCGTTTTTTCAAAATATCAATAATTTTGATTTTGGTTTTTGATACAAGCCCACTGGACCCACATACCTAGCACAAATTGGTGTAGTATTAAGAACCCATAAAGGAAAAATTTTGAACAGTGTATTTGAAGTGTTGTTTCATTTCTTTAATTTTATTTCTGTCGAAAATTGTTTAAAAAAACTAAACGGCCGAATCTTTTATGAGATTTGGAACAACTTGTGTGACAGAATCATAATTTATGTATGTAAAACTCGACAATGTCAATCGTAAGTTCATTAGAAAACGACTCAGAAAGTATTATGAAAATTGGAGTTTAGAGATGTATAAAATCCAAAAAGGTGGATTTTTATAAAATTGTTCAGTTCCAGGCCCGCCACAGAGGGTAGCGCAGGTGACGGTCGTTACCGCATAAATGTTTCGTATTTCAGGTTTTTCTTGTTTTTGTGCTAAATTTTTGAGATTTTAGAAAACAAAACTTGAGAAAATGGTAAAAATGGAAAATTTTTGATTGAGAAAGTCTGTCAGGCATGAATTAAAAATGATTTCACCTTTAAAATAGATTTCAAAAAGTTTATGTAATGTGAAAAACGAAAAAAATTCATTGTAAGTATGACATAATTATTTTGCAGGGGTTGAATTAACGCAACATTTTGATTTGAGCAGTCACAATTGTTAAAATTTTCCGTTAATTTAAAAAATATTTTGTATGCAGTTTTAATATGAAAATGAAAGAAAAAATAAATGAAATTGACCCGAGCAAAACGAGGACACGAAAATTTCAGAAAATATCAAATTTAAGGTCTAATGAAAAATAATGTTTTAGTTATCTAAATAAACTTGAATGAAAAATAGCCATTTTTACTTCAACACTAGAAATAAGCTTTCAAAAAATCTTACATTCAAACAAATCAAATGAATTTTAAGAAAATGAAGATGAAATGTACGTAGGTAGATAATACAAATAGTTGAAATAATTTTTAAGAAAAATACCTACGAAAAAAAATCACTTTTTATAGGATTTGAATTATTTCAAAATTACGGGGAAAAAATACAATACAGCCAAGCTCAGCAAGGCCAAAGTTTTTGAAAAATTTTGAATTTTCGTATGTAAAAGACATTACTCAACAAGAATGCCAAACGACATTTCAAGAATGCATCCAATCAAACGAAAAATGATGGTCAAAAAGGTATTTTGAGACCTACCAAGTGGTCGCGAAAATAGTTTTTGGAGGAAAAAAATCTAAGTTTACAAAAAATCACTGCACGAAAGTCGAAAATCACGCTAGACCGTTCGTCGTATTTACGTATTCAAATGCAGGGAAAAATTTTCAAACCCGATCGCGGTTGTGTTTTTCTTTTGATTAAATAAAAAGAACCGCCGCATCGTATGTACCTAATATGTACCTATCGTGCATTCTTGAAAAATTCCTCTTTAACGAGTCGATTACGAAACGCCATTCGTGACTAATAAAAACGTCGGTAGGCAGGTATATACCTTTTATTAACTTTATTTTGCGCAAAAATGGCACTATAGTCTATAACTTTTAGGTTAATCAAGCTAAAAATCAACAAATAATAAAACCCTCAAAAAAAAAAAAATTAAAAATTAATTTTTGAATTGCGAATCACTAATGACCACCGTTAGAGGTTATATTTCGAAAAGGTTACACCTAAAAAAAGTGAGTAAGTAAGTAATTATACGTAAGTATGCATTTATCTGCGACGAATTATTTCAAGGGTGAGGGAAAATACGCGTAATAAGGTATAATGTTGGAATAAAGAACGAACAATTCGAACGAAGATGAAAAATAAAAGACAAAGTTTATTGAAAAGCGAGCATTACAAGGTTACGTTTTTCAATTTTCCGTAGGAAATCTCATTTTATGATAAAAATTCGTTTTTGGTTTATGGAAACGAAGGGCGCGGACGCGGCCGCGAGTACGCTCCGGCTCCGGCGCCGGCTCTATGCGTTTCGTAGGTAGGTACACTTTCTCTTAAGCTCGTAAAACAAGCTTATCTGCGACGAAGTCGACGACAGTATGAAAACGCTGCGAACTACTAATTTATCTAATAACGTTTCTTTCAATTTTCTTTCTTACGATTGGCGGGGGTGGTGGGGAGAAAGCAGGCGGAAAACGAAGCGCGTTAAATATTTTATCGGTTATTTCGAACGGCTCGGCGCGGCGAGTATTCAAAATTCGCTTCAAGCTGCAGCTTTTATTGTATTTTTTCGTGCAGTCGAGCCACACTCCTCTATCGACCTTCAACCAAACATTAATAAGCGATACTTAACCTATGTTGATAGGTACGATTAATTATTCGAGGGCCCAACTTGAGAGCGAATGATCGCGTGGCATCCGTTGAAATGCAAATGCGTCCAATTTTTCGCCTTTTTTTTTAGACTCAGTGTAGTTTTTTCCCCTATTACTCACTTTCGTAGTGATATCTACCTACAAGCACTGTGAATGAATTTTCGTTATATATCCTTTCATCGCCGAATATTTTTTATAGGCGATTGAAAAAAAAAAGAATTACTGCTCAGCATTGACCTACTCCTCCTTAAAGAAATAAATTTCGAAAACTGGAATAATCTCTTTTTTTAAGTCGAGATATCGTAAAAAATACCCATTTCAACGCTGTGGGTACCATATTACCTCTAGTACCTAAATTTTCAAAAAAAAAAAAGAAAAGAAAGAAAAGAGGAAAGAAGAAAAAAGGAAAAGAAAAAAAATTACGGTCAAGTTACCTACGTTAAAAATGCTATAATTCAAACAAAAACGAGATGAGAAATTTTTAAGATTTTTTTTTTCAAACTAACAAGAAAAAAATTGCATACGTAAATACGTAATAACACGAGACTCGGTTATTTTTTTTACCCGTTGCAAGATTGGTAACTCAGCAACAGAAAGGAAGTTGGTTTTACAAAAGACCGCTTCCGGTGATTTATACGTTTAATTACCGAATTCTATGTGGGGGAAAAAGTTGTAGTAGAGCAAGCTTTTGAAAAGTTTTCACAAGAGATTTTGAAACTACGCGACGGGTAACTACTTTCAACTCTCCAGTAATTGTTATTCTGGTTGAATCTTGTTGAAAACGTCCATTCTTTTATATCGTTTTTTCACATGCAACAGTTTCGTTAAAATAGATTTTACAAACTCGCTTTAAACCGAGAATTCCATTAAAATTTTTCCTCGCGCGCATCAAATCGACGCGTCAGAGAAAAGAAGGTTTAAGAAAAACAAATAGGTGTGGTACGGTATACTTAGTTAAGCAAATTGTATTTTTTGGCTTGAAAAAGGTGTATACCTAATTGCGAATGGTACACGGAAAAAACAGAAGATACATTTTACCCCAGAAATAATAAATTTTATCAAAAAAAAAGATATATTTTATCAAAAAAATTAATAAATTTTACCAAAATGATAAATTTTAATCAAAAAATAATAAAATGTATTCAAAAAAAATAATAACGTGTTTCAATTCACAAAATAGGTGAAATTTGTTTTAAAAAATAATATTTATTATCAGAAAAAATAATAAAATTTGTCAGAAAATGAATAAATTTTATCAAAAAAAATAAATTTTATTCAAAAAAAATGATAAATTTTACCTATTTTGAGAATTGGGACGCGTTATTATTTTTTTGGATAAATTTTATTATATTTTTTTTTTCAGTGTACCTATTTAGGTACGTTTACAGGTAGAGACCTAGAGACCCCAGCCGGTCATACGTGCACCCAGAAATTGATTTAGGGAGGGGCTGATAATTCGAGAAAAACTAGTGAGAGGTTTCAATTTCAAACCAGTCATTTTTCACTGATCTTTCAATGAAAATAATTATTGATTTTCCTGTCATATTGAAAATTGATTGAGAAATCAGTTTTTTTGACTGAACAATCCGTGAAAAACAGTCGAACCATTTTCATTTTGAAAGATCCCTACATTGTGTAAGCTACAAGTATATCTACACAACTTTTATGAAATTTTTTTTTAGCAAAATGGGTTGAAAATTTTCAAATACTTGACTAGAGAGATATCCTAACTGAATTTTGACCCGAAACAAAAATAAATCCTCGTATCATCAAAGAACTCCATAGGTACATATTTTTAATTTTAGGCACTGAATTTAATTTTTTGATTTTTTAATCACCTCTGCATGAAAATTATAAAATACGAAAATTTGATCTAATCAACGAAAAGAGCTGAAAATACCCCAATTTCGATCTCTCGAATCAATTGGAATCATTTTCAAGGCGTTTTGGAGCCTCCAGAAAATTTTGGAATTTTCCATTGCAGCAGCTGGAGAAAGATTTATAAAAATGGTCTATGAGCTTCATCACCTCTCGTCGCAAATAACACGGAAAAAACAATGAATACATTTTACCCCAAAAATAATAAATTTTATCAAAAAAAAAATAGATTTTATCAAAAAAATTAATAAATTTTACCAAAATGATAAATTTTAATCAAAAAATAATAAAATGTATTCAAAAAAAATAATAACGTGTTTCAATTCACAAAATAGGTAAAATTTGTTCTAAAAAATAATATTTATTATCAGAAATAATAATAAAATTTGTCAAAAAAATTAATAAATTTTACCAAAAAGAATAAATTTTATTCAAAAAAAAATGATAAATTTTACCTATTTGAGAATTGGGACGCGTTATTATTTTTTTGGATAAATTTTATTATATTTTTTTTTCAGTGAACCTATTTTGATGACCTAATTTATCGATCAAAGAATAGTTTTCTGAAATTCCCAACTTTGAATTCAAATCAATATTTTTTGGCCGACTACCTTCATGAAAAAAATTTAAAACAATGCGTGTTATTCCGGGTTTTCCAATTTTCCAATTAAAATTTTCCATGTTAAGCGACATTTTGTAAGGTATTTCGCTATTTCATCGGGTTCCAAATTGTCGAAATGGGTATTTTGGAGAAAATATCCGAAATTTAGAAAGAAATCTCTGCTCACATTGCACGTATCAAGGTAAAAAGCTGAAAGTTTATAGATATCCTTTTTTGACTTCATAAATCAATCGAAATGCGGTTTCAAGGCGACCAAGACGTTTCGAAGCCTCCAGAAAATTTTTGAATTTTCCAATCGCTACAAAAAATTCTATAAAAATGATGTAAGCATTTTATGAACTTCAACACCTGTAATTGCGAATAGCCAATTTTAGTGACCCATTTGATCGATTAAATCACAATTTGCAAAAATTTGAAATTTTGATTTCAAATTAATATTTTTTACTAACAATTTTCAGGGACGTAACCAGTGGGTGAGCCGAGTGGGTCTGGTCCACCTGAAAAAACATCTGGCCCAACCTAAAAAAAAAATTGGAAAAATTTGGAAAAATTGGAAAAATTCCCTCAAAACCATTATTTTTGGTTACATTGGACAACATATAACATCAAAACTTAGAAAAATGTATCTTTTGAACATTGAAAATTCAATTTTTTTTATAAACAAAATTAAATACTTAATCTATTTAAAACCTCAGTGCGAAAGAAGGTCCTTCCCCTCATCCCCTCCCCTCTCTGCTCTATTTTTTACGCATCTAAATTTAATTTTTTTTTGGCACGCTTGAAAATTTTTGGGCCCTTACTCAATCTACCCATTCATTATTTTCAGGTTACGCCCCTAAAAATTTTCCTAAAAAATTTCAACTTTTTTCCAAAAATATTAATTTGAATTCAAATTTGCAAATTTCAAAAAATTATGTTTTGATCGATTAAATAGGTCACCAATATAGGATGAACCATTTTTATAGGCTTCTCTTCAGCATTGGAAAAATCAAAGATTTTCTGATGGCGAGGGGGGGGTGTCGAAAATAGGATATACTATATTAAATTGATCAAATTTTTGTATTTTATAATAATTTGCAGGACAATTAAGCACCTACCTAATTTTTAGATTTCAAAAATTCGCCAAAATTCGAAAAATGACCGAGTTAGGATACATCCCTGGCGAGGTGAAGTTCCATGAAATTTTAGAATGGTTTGAATATGCTCACCCCAATTCCATACTTTTTCGTTTACAAGAACCAAAAGATTCGCCAAGAGATCGATATTTTATGATATATTTTTGTTTGAGCAGAAAATGTTGTTGCCGGTTGGAATATTTTCCGCTAAATTCATCAAAAAGCAAAGCACTACGAGTATAATATGAATTGTATGCGACAGGCGACACTCACCCAGTTTTGGCAAAGTTGGCCCAGTACTTCATCATTCTTTTGCTGAGATCAATTTCTTCGCGTCTGTACCTTTTGATTGGATCCAAAGGTTCGCCGAAAATGAAATTTATCTCGTCGCCGTGCAAAACTCCGGACCACGAGGGCCATAAGCTTCGCGACGATCGATGCTTGAAAAAATACATGTAAACGTCGTTGCCGGCCCTGGCATAGGCGTGAGCGAATTCGTTGACGTTGCAGGTGAACTGACGATCGCCGACTAATTTATCTAAAGCGTCTCTATTCTTGACGGGATCGTCCGGATTCATCCAGTCGGTGTATTCGAAAATGATCGCCTGTTTGGCGAGATCGTTCATATCCGGATTTAATTTGTTCACAGCGTTAATGAATTCGTCTCTGGATATCAAAACGTTTTCTTCTTTTTTCAGAAGTTCGGTTAAAAAATACATAATAAAATAAAAGCCTTCTTCCGAATTGCTACCCATAATGATGCTAATGTTTTTAAAATTACTGCTCCTGGCGCAGTCTTGGGGATCACATTGTAGGAAGTAGCCGTCGACGACCGGCACGAACGGAAAATCGCAGACGCCCTCGACGACCCATTCCTTCTGCACGAGCGTGGTGGCGTTTATGTTACGAAGGCATTCGGTGACTTTGGATAAATTCTTAATGCTGTGCGGGCATCCTAAAAGCTCGGCCAGCTGCAATCCTCTGCGGATGCTCTCGCTTCGCGAAAGCACCGCCCAGGGAGCGGTCGGCGAACCGGATTCCATAATCGCCCGGCTGAACAGATTCCTGCTCAGCGGCGATAAAAGATGCATGGAGACGGAAACGGCGCCGGCCGATTCGCCGAACAGCGTCACGTTATGAGGGTTGCCGCCGAACGCCGCTATATTATCTTGTATCCATTGCAGGCCGAGCTGCTGATCGAATAAGCCCACGTTGCCGGGCGCGTCTTCGGTGCCGAAATATAAAAATCCCAGAGAGGTTACTCGGTACTGCATCGAAGCGATAATCACGTTCTCCTCGGAGCACAGCGTTTTCGGATCGTACACGTCCAACGTCGACGTGCCCGAGTAGAAACCGCCTCCGAAAATCCATACCAATACGGTGGCGTTCTTAGGCCGCGGATACGGAGAGATGATGTTCAGATAGAGGCAGTCCTCCGACAGCGGCGAATTCGGATTCCACATCGTGGCCCCCGCGAAGTCCCCGAATAACGTGTCGATCATTTGGAAGCAGCTGTTCGGATACTTGGTGGCGTTTAGAACGAAATTCGGATCGTCTTTGTCCCATCTGTCGGCTGGTAATGGTCTTCGGAAACGAAGATTACCTAACTCACAAATGTAATATCGAATTATTTTTAGTGCTCTAGGATTCGGCTCGTAGTTCAGTAAATCGACGAATTTCCAGATGAGTTTCGTTTTTATTCAGATGCGCAGGGAGGGGGAGGGAGGAGGCAGCCCGTACCACTACCAACGTGCCAACGTATTCTCATCCGATTTAATCTCTGCCCTCCCTGCCTATCTCTCATCCTTCCTTCTATCACAGTATTTTCAAAAACGCATTGGTTCTTTCAAACTTCATTTCAACTTCCCAGAACCTCCGCATTTTATGGCCATTTCTCGAAAATAATCATTTTTCAACTGCAATACCCAATTACAACATGCAGAAAGAATCAAGACTACAAATTTTGTGAAATAGGTAAAATTGAAAATTTTTTGAGTTAGTAGACTACTCCTGATTCTGAGAAAGCAATGTTTATCATCTGAAAAATCACTGAGAAAAAGATCTTTGAAATTAATGAATAGATATGTGAAGTGATAAAATTAGCGAAATTTTTTTCGACCCACTGCAAATTTTTGCGTATAAAAATGTAAACTCTTCAAAAGAGGACAAACTAAACGTATTGTTTTTCGCTGCATAATTCTATGACCTAAAAAACTAAAAATTCTCTGGTCATGAAAATAAATTTGAATTAATTTTCTTGAAAATATTTCATAGCAGTGCTGCCAACCAGATACTTCAATAAATTTCATAATTCATAATGCACTAATGCAGTTGGCAATTATGGAAAATTTTTAAAAATCTCTTCCACCATCTTCGTAGAGTGAAAATTGAAAAACTTGGGAGTCCAACTTTACGCTCAATGAGTTAGGGAAAAGTAGAATCTCAAAATAATGCACTTTTCTTCAAAATAACCGAAGCACCACGCAGAGGATAAACCTGTCTGATTTTTTTTAAAAAAGTTTTTTTTTGTTCTTAAAAATGAAATTTACTTTGAGGACCCCTAACTCCGACCTTTATCTTAAAAGGTTCTTCATTGAAGTAAATCACTTAACTAATTTCAATTTTGCTCAAATACCCCTTTCTATGTCCTAATGAACATTTACGTAAAATACATAGTAATGTACCTATTTGAAAAAAATGAAATTCCTATTCATATCACGAATTTGAAACAATTATGCATAATGTGTAGGATAAGTTGCCTACATACTGGTTTTAGGAAATCATATTTTATCCGAGGTCCTTTCTAAACAGTTTGCAGCGGAACTTTTCATGGATGGGGAAGGGTGGGGGTCTTTTCGAAATTTGTGAGTTGAATACATGAAGTTGGAAAAAAGTCGATTTTAACTCCTTAATTGAAAAATAAGGAAACCATTTTTGGGCCAACAGATTTCGAGAAATTTTGGAAATTGAATTAAATTCACTTGAATTTTCAAGAAATTAGCAAATTAATATTTTGAATCAAAAAATGCATACAGTTCATAACTCATAAGTAAGAAAAGATATCACAAAATTTTGAATTTTGTGGAAATATTTCAGAATAAATTGCAATGGAATAATTTAGGAAACCAGAAAAAGGATACAATTTTTTAAAATGGAAAATCCAGTTTTCATTTCTTGCCCTATTTTCTTCAGAACCACTCCACCGATTTTCTTCATTTTCTTAATTAGATTCAGAAATGCTTCCTTTTCAATTCTACAAGAGAATTTTTTCCTATCTCATTTTTTTTTTTTTTTTCATTTTTTGTTTAATTTACTTATCTGTAATCGAACACTGATCGTAATAATTTTACAAAATTTTTGTGATAAAGTTAGTATTTTAGCAAACCCAAACCCTCTCGTTGAAATATTTTTGGGATATGTACAGCTAAATAATGCGTAAAAAATAAACTTTTAAAATCAACTAGTTTCTGAGAAAATGGGTCATCAAATGAAAATTGGTTTTTCCATGAAAAAAAAATAGTAAGTACATTTTTCTATTTTCCTAAACTATTTCATTGCAATTCTAAAATATTTCCACAAAATTCAAAATTTAATCATATCTTTTCTTACTTATGAACTTTGAACATTTTTCAATTCAAAACATTAACCTTTCAATTTTTTGAAAATTAAAGTGAATTCTAATCAATTTCCAAAACTTTTCGAAATCTGTTGACCCCAAAATTTTTCCCTTATTTTTCTATTATTAAAAATCGATTTTTTTCCTACTGTGAAAGTACATTCAACCCAGAAATTTTGAAAAGATCCCCCTCCATTAAAATTCCTTGAAATAGCATCATCTCGGCACTTGGTTTTGTTTTTTTCAACTGTGTTTTTGAAGCTTAAAATGTAAAGAGTGACTCTATTTTGAGTCACCAGCCCAAATAGGGTTAGAATTAAGAGACTTCCGAGTGGGGGGGGGGATTTTCTAGATAAAAAATTCTTTGCCACTTTTCCTCAAAAAATATTTTTGAAATTTAAATGTAGGAATACCTATTTATTACTTTTGTAGTGATCTTCTAACACTTGATTCTGAGCCTATAATACCTATGGCAATTGTTTCAAAAATTCATACTCGCTTTTACTTCGTTCCTTCATTTACTGAACTAAATTCGCCGATTGAAATATTTATCACTCTCACATCGTTAGGTAGGTACTTATTTATCGACTTACCCACGGGCTTCTTGGCGTACGGTATGCCGTACCAACCGATCACTTTTTTACCGGTGGCAGCGTTCAAAACAGCTCCCCGTGCTTTACCATTTTTCGTCTCGACCAATAATTCTTCGTCTTCTTTGCTGTACACTTGCTTGGCGAATACCGGTTCGTCATCCCTAAGTGGACAAACCATGAATTCATAATCGAAGAAATCTACGATATTAACTCTATCCAGCATTGTGATCTACGACTAAAAACCTTTTGAAATTTACATTTGTTCTCCGGGTTCTTGATTAGGTTCGTCGTCCACAACCGTGTCCCAATAATCGTTGCCGAAGTGCGCCGACTGTTTGGTCTCATCCTCGAAGTAAGGCGGTGGCCCTTCATAACGATTTTCCACTGAACTAACAAATACATCTTTGCATGTTAACATCCAGCATACCATAATCAACGAGAGCTTGTAGGACTTCATTACCTCCAACAAACCTGCAAATATAAAAATATAACAATTGTTTCATTAGTGGTGGTTATTTTTCATTATTTATAATACGTACGAGTGAATAAAATTAATACACAAAATATAAGGTCATGCTTCTGTAAAAAGTAAAATTGAAAATTATAAAAAAAATTTCGAGTGTGCTTGGACTCGTAATACAATAGGTACATCCAGTATCATTAACGTTCACCTTAATGATCTATTCAACCTTCAATATGAAAAGTATGCAGCATGCATCTACGTTTGTTGTTCAACTAGACAGTAGACAGTAGGCATAGATAATATAGATGCCTTCTAACGATGAGTAGGTATATGTGTATGTAGGTACGCATACTTCAAGTTGTCAAGGGGCACGAGGGTATCAGATATCCAGCACGAATATCCCTTTACCCCGCGTTAATTAAAATTAATGCTTCATTTCAGCCTAAGCACATATATCCGAGTGTTATGTGCGTATTTAAAAATATAAATTAAAAAAACAAACCTAATTAAGAAGCATCACGCACCGTGCTTGTTGGTATAATACCTGCCTATCCGACGAAACACGTAAATCAACTGGAAAAAATACACGTGCTGAATTGGCACAACGAATCGGCCCTAATTAATGTGTGAAGATAAACTTGTACCATTGCTCGGTTTTCTTGCCGTAATATAGTAGAGTGGAAAAGCGAAATACCCGCAGTCTTTTAACGTAGGTAGATAACTAGGCGAGTATTCAGGGGAGCGGATCTCTATTGTACTGATTGTTGAAGAAAGTGAAAGATAAAACTTTGACTCGAGTCAACAATGTGTATGAATTTTCAAAAATTATAACCACAGCAGAGATATCAAACAATTTTTAACTCGAGTAATTAGGTGCTTTTAAACAGATCAAAGGTACCCATATTTTGAGGCTCTACTCGCTTTTGACTAAAGCTGGCAGTGGTGTCGGAAGATTTTCTTTTGAAAGGGTGAAAAATCGGAATAGAGATTTGGAATAGGTATCAGAAGGATTTTGGGAGAAGTGGTGAATGGAAAGTGTTTTTTCGCTCTGTCATCTCAAATACTTCATAGAATTGTAATTTTCTTTATTCTCAAACTTAAAAAAATTTAGATTTTTAAAGCCTGAAAAAGACAATTTTATATAATATTTTAATGATTTAAAAATGCCTGGAGAGGAGTGCAAATGATAATTTAAATTCTCTTCAGAATGAGGAGGGAGGGGGGCGTGCAATGCACCTCCTACACCTTATTTTACGATGCCACTGAAAACTGACGAAATTCAGTTACAAAAAATAATGCATCTACCACACAAAATTCATGAAAAGATGAAAATACCTACCCACCAGAAAAATGATTTTCCAACATTTTGTGCGAGTTGACTGGTGCCAATTTCGTCGAAAATACTTGCATATAAGTAGGTACCTATAAGTGGATACTGACAAATGAGCAGATTTTATGATATCGGCAGTAAAACGTTTGATGGGTTACGTTTGAAATGTCTGAATAATAATTCAACCCCGACAGCTTTATTTAAAATATTGATTTTGACTTTTGTGCGATTCGCTTTGATGTTTTGAACTATTATTGATGACCCTCTCCAATCAAAAGCTTAAAGAATTGAAGTATGCGCTGGTTGAAAGCAGTTTCTTTGTAAATCTATGTTTAATTATCGAAATGATATATCACTTGCCTATCTTTCGAATTTGAAATAGGGGAGAAAAGTTAATGTTATTAGACGATATAATAAAGAAGATAATGATACACGAAAGCTGCAATAAACTGACCAAGGTAACCGGTAAATTAATTAGCGATGATGCGACGTCTACGACAGACCATTCGTGTTGCATGATTTATCGCTACTTATTACAGGGATTAATTCGATTGTTGTTTCTCTAATAAATGTTTTTTCGAGAACAGGAAAAAGATTCATTCGTACCTACTTCAACAATCTATTGAGAAAATAATAGAATATGGGAGTGGAGGAGTTCTAAGAGAGGTTGAGAAAAAATATGAGTAAGTATACCTACCTACCAAGGGAGGTGAAAGAATAAAAATTCCCAACTTGACCCTATAAGGCCAACCCCGCCATTTAAACTCATAAATATTAGTAGGTACTTGATAGAGAGAAAAGAAATAAAGAATATAAAAAAAAGTAAACTTCATCAAAAATGGTTTTAAAATTGAGAATTACAAAATACCGCTTCGTTGGAAGTTGAAAAAGCAACAGAGTTTTTTTGAAAAACCTTTGGCCGCGTAATTGAATTAAAATGAAAAAAACGTAATAATAACAACAAAAAAACTTGATAAAAGTGGTATTAAAACGAAAAACTGAAAAAGAAGAAAATTTTTAGAAAGGCGCGATGAATAAGCTACTATATCGTCTCTTTTGTTGTAATTACCGCGATAAAAAGTACTACTTAGGAAAGATTTTGATATTAATAAAAGCTGTTTGCTTCTTTCGTCTTTTTTACTTACAATTTACCGCGTCAAAGTTCAAAGAAAAGTTAATTTAATTTACCGTCTCGATAGGTAATTTTATATGAAAATTGAAAATACTATCTGTGCCTACCTATTCGTATAATTTCGCTCGAATAATTTTTTTTCTTGTGCAAGTGAATGTAAATAAATAGGGGGAAAAACCGTTTATTTTTTTCATTTTTATCCGGTTTCCTTTCGATGAGACGTTTTTCTGATATCTCAATAACTTTTTTAAAAAAATTTATCGACTGTTATACTCATTGCCTTCAAATATATACCTAATAAACGACTGGTCGCACGTTATTTTTCATTTTTTCGAATTTTGACCTCTATGAAGGAAGCTAATAAGGGATTTCAGAAGGGTGAAATGAAAAAACCAAGTAGGTACATATTCGAAATCAGCGCTTTCGAATTGGTAAAAATCGATGTGCTTCATTTTTTCAATTTTTTTGAATTTTTGTCAAAATTGTGGACCTTTATACCCATTACCCACCCACCCCCCGATCTAGAAATTTTATCTGAAAATTTATTGGTTGAAAAGGGGGTGAAAAGGGCTACTTACTGTAATTTTTTCAGATTTTTAAAGGATAGCTTTCATCTTTTGTTCTTATCATCAAAGTTGAGCTTTCACCATCAAATTTCAACTTTGAGCTTTTCAAAAAATGTGATTAATGGTTTTGAAACTCCAATCAATTCTCTTTCAAAGAGTTTTTTCCCAAGTACAACCTATCTCGATATATGAGCCTTCGAAGTTGGGCAATCATGGTAAAAATCATAATCCCTTAAAAAATTTCGAGGCCCCCTCCCGCTCGCCCCCTTGAGTATTAGGGAAAAAATGATCGTGATTTTGTGAATAGACCACCAAGGGGATCTCGTAAAAAAAATGACCCAAATCGGAAAACCCAACTTCATATTTGTCCTGTTTTTTTTTTTTTTTTTTTTTTTTTTCAATATGGAATAGTAATAGCCCTGTACTTTAGTAGGTACGTTTTCCTCCGCCCCAAAATTAAATCATACCAACCCCCTTTATAATTTCATCTTCTCTACGCCAGCTTCTGGTAATGTTAGTCCTTTACCAAATTGCATGATTAAAAACATGTTCAACCGTCCTGTAAGTAACAGTTACAACAAAAATCAATTTGCCATCAGCCAAACGGTTCTACACAATGGGCTAATTGAAAAGCCGCATAAATAGGCAAATCGCGTTCGTAGACTAGTACCTACTGCAGTAGCCCTATCACGTCATCTTTCGCCAAATTGAATAATGATTTTACAATATCATGCAGCCGTTGAGCCGCATTCGTATTCGTCGATGGGCTCGATTCGCGAACGCTCTCTGTCGTCGCGTCGTTTCTCTGTTCATTGCTGGGTAATTGATTTCAGAGGGAAATGAAAAACAAAACAAAAAAAAAACTAAATGAATATAAAAATGAGAAAAAAACCTCCGCGCTTCATCGATATATTGACGCGATAATTCACATTTAAATGTTAACCAACGACGAAGCCGACGACGTAATATACTTTCACGGGCTGTTTACCTCTTACATGAGCTAGCATTTTGCTAAACTTACCTATGTTATTCTCATTATTTGCGATATGGTGCGGATTTGTACCGCGTATCCGTACCGTATAATACAAGTAATTCCCTAAAAGTTGGTTTCGCTGAAAAAAAGAAAAAAAGAAGGAAAATATCGGTAGGGGAAATACGAAGAGAACCGGAGATGGTTTTAAACGAGAATTTATAACGCGTTGTACGACGGATGGGATTAGATTTTTTCAAATCTCAACATATACATAGCATATATGTAGGTACATGTGATGTGGTTACCAAGTACATATAAGAAGAAAAGTCGACCGTAAACTCCAATATTTGCCCGTTGCCCCTTGTCGTCTTCCATTCATTGTGATTTCCAAAATAACAACGACGGACGCATAATAGAATAATTCAATGGGATTCAGTCATTCGTGCTCTGACGTCATTCAAAGTTCACTCTACTTTTCATTGCGACCCAGTTTCCGTTCTCTAATTTCGAAACATATATTGTGACACCCGGATCTCGAAAGCTTTAATTTTCAAATAACATACGCTAGCATATACACACATACAGCACATACACTACACAAGAGTAGCACGACCACGCTACGCAATATGTATATACTTGATATACGCAAACACATACAGTATACCCACGTATGTACGTATGTATGTAGATCGTGTACGTATATTCTTTTCGGTGAAAACTTTCCTTTTTTTTTTTACGTCGCCGATGCGAGCGATGTTTCGAAAAATGCTTCAAGTTCGGTAAGGCTGGAAAAAATTAAATTCCACTCGTCGAATTCGGTTAACCCGTTAGCCTACTAACTTTTTGCATTTTGAAAAACATCGAGCTTTTTCAATACATATTCTCATATGCAAGCGGTAGGGCACCGCATGACCGAAATGTTGTTTAGAGAAGTTATCACACGTAGTATTATACAGTAGGCACTTTTTATACTCTACGTATTATATACGGACTAGTTTTTTTCTCGGTTGTCGCAATACGTATTTCATTTTTTTGACGTAAAATCAACTAGCCAGCATAGACAACTTAAATACGTACATACATATAATGTGCATAGAGTGTTTTATAGCTGACGAGCCTCCTTTCAACCAGTAAGTAGGCAACCCATCTTGAGTCTGAGCATGTATATTTGTCTAGAATTTAAACCGCAAGGCTGAGGTATACTCTTTAAATTTTTTAAATGAATTTTACTGGCTCTTTCAACGGTTCTCAGACATTTCCCCGAATCCTCGTGTGTAAATACCCCGAATGATTATTTACTTGAAAAGGTTTTCCCCGAATTACAATTTTTCCGAATGCATTAATGCCCGAATCAATCGGATAAAAATCATAAGTTCAGTTTTCTGATTTGCACAGTCGTGGACATTGTGTCCCAAAATGTGAAATCTGGACATACTGTCCAAAAATTACACAGGTTGGCAATATTTTTGTTTTGGGTTCCGATTGCCAAATTTAGGCTGCTTTTTTGATCAAAGTTTACTGGTGGGGGGGGGGCAAAAAACTGATTTTTCAATGGCAATAAACCTGAGCATTATACAAAAAAAGTTCAAATTTCATTTGATCAATCTTATAGAAAATTTTACGGCGAATCCAATGCCGCAAACCTCCATCTCTTTTAGAAAAAAAATTACGGCTCTTTCTTTCCAAAATTCAGTGAAAAAAAACCGCATTTTTTGGGCCTTTTTCGCGAAAAAGTAAAATTTGAGAGAACAGTAAGGGTCTTAAGGTCGTAATGACCATGGTAAGAGTTATAGAAAATTTCATGGCGAATCGGATGCCGCAAATCGCGAACCTCTATCATAGCTCATTCTTTCCAAAATTCTGTGAAAAAATCGCATTTTTTGTGCCCTTGTCACGAAAAAAAAGAAAAGTGTGATTTTTTCACAGAATTTTGGAAGGAATGATCTGTAATTTTTTGGAACTGCTCATCCTCTCCACCTGAGGAGGGGATGATTACAATGAAATTCATAAGATTAGTAAATTTGAAGGTTTTTCCAAACTTGAAGATATCAAGTAATTCAAAGGGTAAAGGTCATTATACTCTTTCCACGGTAAGAATAGCATGACATCAGATAGGTCAGACCAACCAATCTGCACAATGTTGTGAATTGTGCAGAATGGTTGGTCTGGTCTATCTGACGTCATGCTATTCTTACCGTGGAAAGAGTATAGAGACAGTGCATTACATATGAAAAAAAAACCTAGGTGCCAACTTAATGAAATTCACCCCCACCTCCTCCAAATCCTCAATAGCGGTATCAATTTGTGTAGGTGTCGATTTATCATATTTGTAAATCAAAATGGTCCAAAACCAACCAAAATGTTCAAAAAAGAACTGCAATTACTTACTCTAAAAATCATCAAAATTGGGAATAGGTATTGTATCATTATCCTACTCCTCACCTTGAAGATATCGAGTTTTTGTTTTGTTTTAGAAATTTTACACCAATTTTGGCAAATTGGAGGAGGGGGTAATTTGAAATTCGGGACATTTCCAATAATCGAATTTCAAAATTGATGACATATTCGTGGTCAAGGAAGTTGAAATAGGTATATGAAATCGACCCCAAGAACACAGACTTTGCTCAATCATTAAAAATGTCTCCTGATCTCTAAAACTTTGTTTCGTTCTCGTTTTTCATCATACCAATTTGCATGCTTCTTTCCTTTATTATAAAAATTACGATTTCCAGTTGCACTGATGTAAACGAAAAGGGAAAATGAATTCTGGTATTTCGACGATACCTACCTCCCATCTATCACCAAATACGAATAGTTCGATTATCTTTAATAGAATGAGTTTGCGATCTACTTTCTTCTTGATGGTTTTATTGTACGAACAGTTCGCAGGTACATTATGATAATTCCCCTCGTGAACGGTCACGAAGAAGTACCTTGTTTCATTAATGTTGCATCGTTTGCCGAAAAGAAACTTGGGATGTTTTTTAAAAACAGGGTCATCTATCAAACGATGTTTAATTTATAAAGTTGCCGTACTCGAGGGAATTTTTTACTCGAAAGCGCCAAGAATAACGAAGTTATAGGTGATACTTTTGACAAAATTAGATGTTGTAGAGTTTAGCTGATGAAAAAAAAAAGTGTACAGTGTACACGCGCGCCAATTCCATCCTGCGGGAATATCACACATACCATGTAGGTATTAGGGGTAGCTAGGTAGTAGGTATGCTACTAGGTATCCGTAGACGTACCGAGTAGATATATATGTGATATATAAAATCTTGCATTCGCTGGGTATAGGTTGAGTTGTGCCGCATGCCATCGTATACGTAGACGAGATGCAATCCGTAAAATTTGACATCGAATCGTATACGTATTATTTATTTACCGAAACGCGAAAGTATAACTCAATAAAAGCGTCAAACTAACGAGTAAATGTTGAAATGATTTATAAATGCGGTTCTCCAAGTTTCGCTTCTCTATCGCATGTCCTATACCTACTACGAGTATCTGTATCTATTCGACGCGGTGGAAAATTTATATCTTGAAATGATCAGTTTGAAGTTGATTGTACGAAAATGTCACAACCAACGTAATCATTATCGTCGCAATCAAAAGCCAAACAACTTTTATGTCGAATTTTTCTACCAAATTTCGACGTCGAATAGTTGGTTCGATTTTACCGAATGAATTACGAGTCTTTTTCTGACACTTTGAAAAACTGACACGAATAGATACTGAATTTTCCGCGAAATACCTACCAGATCTCATATAAAAATTTCCTCATTCGTTTTCTTCTGTGTTTTTAGGCTGATTCGGATTAGAGACGAGGTGAAAATTGATTTTTTCGCAGGACTGAAAATGAGGGATTCAGTGTTGATGGTGGGGGAGGGTGTTTGAAGTAATCTACACATATATTCGAATACTTATTATCAATATTATAACAATATTTCTTTGACAATTTTTATTCGTGAATTTTCCCCCATTTTTAAAAAATCTGGATGATTGTTTCAAACGATCCTCTCCCCAAAGTCAAAGCATCCAGACCCCAAAAAATTTTGTGATAATTTCCTTTCCTCGACCCTTGAAACTCAACTCCTCCTTCACCTTATTTACTCATAAAACTTGCGCCCATGTTCAAAACATTTACCCGAATCATCCACAGTAATTTTCCACCACTTCTATAATTTAAAGAAAAAAAATATCTTGGAAAGCTAAGGACATTTAAGATTTTTCATTTGAATTTTGGGCAAAGTGAAAAAAGTGATTTTCTATATGTACTGCAGAAAATTTGGAAAAATACATTTATGTACCTACTTATGCTACTAAAAGAAGTAAACATTCCAACCAATAGTAACATTATGCACAAAGAAAAATACCTACATGTAAAAGTTTTAGGTGTTGAAGTTCATATCTCGAATTTTGGGGTGTGCTTGCAAATTCAAAATAATCCCACGGACCTCAAAAATTTGAAAATTCGAAAAACGAAAAAATTGAAAGGTAAGTATGATCCTTATTTTTCATTATCCGAATGGATTAGAAAGTCTCAGAATGCTGGGGCCAATGTGAAAATTAACACTTTCAAGGATAGATCGAATATTTTCATTTTTCATATGAAGCCTCCGTCTAAAAATCCACCATAGTCCAAAAGTGGAATTTTACGGGAGAGCGAAATAATCTGCTCAAAAAGTTTCTAGGACTAAAAATTACAGGTTCGATGAGTGCTAGTAAATTTCAAAATATGGATTAAAGGTTTACAGGACAGGTTTGGTTTCTTACAGTTCTCAAAAATTGAAATTAAAAAATTTCTCATGTATTTCCACTTCACAGGTCTTCGAAGTTTTCGAGATATTTATTTAAAAAACACCACCAGCTGGATTCTGATTGGTTATTCACAACCAATCAGAAACCAATCAGAATTACCCTGATGGACTATGGTTGTTTTTTAAACAAAAAGCTCGAAAACTTTTGATTTAGAAACACAAAAAAAGTGTTAACGTCTTTATTAAAATCCAAAATTAATAACATCATTGTTTATTTTCTTGAAATTCTATTTTAGAAACTGCAATAATTTTTTTTCTTCTAAATTTGGACGATGCGATGGTTGTAAATGGACGCTTCATGCATATTTCGATCAAAAAATTTTTCAAAATTTATTATAGTCGGATCAAATCCAATATACCCTATTTTTGACCTCCTGAATCGATTGAAAGTAGTCTCAACTCGTTTCAGAGTCTCCAAAAAAAAATTTGGAATTTTGCATTGCTGGAGAAAAGACCATTGAAATTGTCTATGGTACCTATGAAATTCAGCATCTATGATCGCGAATCACCAACATTGGACATTTTACTTGATTGATTACATCAGGACTATTAGAAATTCATAATTTTGAATTCAAATTCATGTTTTATGGAGGAAAATTTCCCTGGAATAAATTCAAGTCTCTGTCAAGAGAAATGAAGTCGCACCCAGAAATTAATTAAGGAAGGGACTCAGAATTTCAGAAAAAATGGGAGGAGGGGTCAAATTTCAAATTAGTCATTTTTCACTGATCTTTCAGTCAAAAATCATCAATTTTTTCTGGCAAACGGGGAATTTATTGAAGAATTGGTGATTTTTGACTGAAAATCAGTCAAAAGTTATCAACTTTTAAAATAAAACGATCGGGACATGATGTAGAATTCCGAAATTCCAAAATTTTCTGGAAACTTCGAATTGTCTCGGAACTGCTCTCGATCGATTTGGAAGGTCAGAAATACGATATGCCAAATTTCAGGGGTTTTTTGTTGATTGGATCAAATTTTCATATTTTGCAGAGCTAGCTGGCAATATTGATAAAAAATTCACCAAATTTGACAATGAACTTCAGCACTTGAAATTTTGGATATAAGTTTCCTTTATGATATACATACCTACCTTCAATTTATTTTTGTTTCAGCTCGAAATTTTTCTTCGGGCTGAGATACCTCCCTAGTTAAAATATTTTAATCAACCCAAAAGCACCCAAAAAAAGGTTATCTAATTGTTTGCAAGGCGCCAAATTTTCAGAAAATATCACACATTTGTTTTTGATTTGAAGGATCACTTTTCAACTTTGATTCTGTGATTTATTTGGAATTCACGAACGGTCGTCAAAGGTGATAACGAGTACGATAATCATATCAGGTAGTTGGAGTATGCAATTTCATCAACACTAATGTATTTATTGTCAGGAAGTATTTGTCGTTCGAATTGAAAGACGTTTCTACACAGAAAAAGATATAACCACCAATGTAAGACTTAATTTTCAAAGAAGAGGATACTTATTACCTATATTATGCATAATTTCGTAATTGCGACTCGCGACCCATATCCGCAGCCTTATTTTGGTCAATATACAGGCACCAAAATATATTTAAAAAAAAGTGTTTAGCCATCTACTTAATTAGAAAAAAGAATAGTTTGTAATAGAAGTCGGGTATCAATTATTAGCGAAGACAGCTCGATAAATTTCTAAAGCAATTAATTTAGTCGACGGCGCGGCGCGGCGTAACATTGAAAATAGATTTATTGGCCGAGAAGGCGTTTTCGGAACGCCGATGAATAGCTTACGCCATGTTTACATATATGCTAAAATATGGCCTTTGTTACGCGTACGACTGCGTATATTTTCATTGGCGTAGCGACGCGGCCGGCGTCGGAGTATTATATGTAGTGAGTAAAAACTGAGGATGGGAAAAGCGCGCACAGTCCGGCGACCGTAGTGGCGGCCGCACGACCGGCCCAAGCGAATCCGATACGCGACCGCGGTGCGAATTTCTCGCTAATAAAGAAAAATAAAGTCAAGGTGAGAGAAAACTGCGATTAATAAAAATTACAAATAAAATTTCACGCGGCTTGGTAGCAAAACGATGGTCGGGTTGGGTTTTGCCATGTCGTAAAAATCGTACATTCGGTTTTATTTACGGTCGTCAAAAAAGGTTATGAGAGCCGTACGGTCCTTGAAAATATGAGAAAAGGAGAAAAAAAATTGAAAAACTCGTCTCCTCGGATTACGAATAAACTTGATACCGAAAAGAAAATATCTCGAGTCGTAAAGTTTCTGCGAGGTTTACGTGCTTTTCGAAGCAAGACGCGCCCGTACCGCTCGCAGTCGTAATGGGCAATAAAATGCGGCGGGCGCTGAATTAAGGAAGAAAGAGGACACCGATGACGTCAACCAAGCAAAAAACATCATCCGCGGCGAAAAGGTGTGGAAGGGAATTCGCGAATAATTACTGCAGGAAACTTGTTTTTGGCTTTTACTATGCCAGCGTGTTTAACCGTGAACTACAAAAAAAGAAGAAAAAAAGGGGAGATACAAAGAAACGGGGAGAGCTTTCCTATGTACGTCGCGTCGCCCCAATTCCCTATTTCCCCAATTTCTTAAAGTTGCCGTCTTCTTTTGATTTAATGTAATGTATTTTGTATAAAATTTCTTCCATTTCTTTCTTTTATTCATTCTTTTTTTCTTTTTGTTTCAATATCGCTGCCCCGCGCCGTTCGCTATGCTTCCAGAGTTAAGTAGGTACTTGAGTAAATTTAGCTAATTGAGTACTTACCTACCTACGTTAAGTTGTTGATACAATGCCTCAGATACGAAAAAGAAAGGGAGACGGACAAGCAGACGATTTATTCGAATTATTGTAATAGGTGAGGTATGAATAATGTCATACGCAGGGTTGTGCCGTAAACTTGAAGTTTACCCAGTTACGTATAGTCTACGCGTAAAGTATGTAAAGTAAACTATCAAAAAATAGTTTACACATAGATTACATGTAAATTACGTAAACTACGTAAACTATTTCGTCGGTTTCCAATACTCAATTCAAATTTCAAAATGATCTTCTTCATCAGAAACGATTTTTTGGATGTAGTTTACATAGTTGACATAGTTTACGCGTAATCTATATAGTTTACGTAAAAACCATGTAAACTTCGTTGTTTACGCGTAAACGTAATCTATGATAGTTTACGCGTAAACTTCCATCCCTGTGTCATAGGCGCACCCAAGGAGGCGGGGGCCGAGCCTCCCCTTAAGCCCGAAAAAAAAAATGATTTTTTGCTTCAAAAATGAGAAAAAAGTCAATTTTTTTGCTCTGCAAAGTATATTTTTTCAAAAAATTTTCGCCTTCGCTTCGCTCGGGCAGTATTTTAGTACCTTTATTTCGAAACTTGACAATTTTTGATTGATTTTTCAGTCAAAAATCACCAAATTCTCAATAAATTCTCTGTTTGTCAGAAAATATTGATGATTTTTGATTGAAATATCAGTGAAAAATGACTCAATTTGAAATTTGACCCCTCCCCATTTTTTCTCAAATTCTCAGCCCCTCCCTTAATTAATTTCTGGGTGCGCCTATGAATAAAGTTTGTTACAATAAATCTTGGTAGCCCAGTTCCTTGTGCTGTGTAAGTAGGAGTCAGCGGAATTTCCAAGTTCTGGAGGAAGGTCTATAAAAATAATCCACCATATTGGTGACCTATTTGAAAAATTAAAACACCATTTTCCAAAATTCGTGTTTTTTTACAGAAAGTTTTTCTGAATAGGTAATATTGCCAATATGAGTATTCCGCAATATTGTAGTTGTTCATGTTCATATTGACCATTTTTACAAACTTTTCTTTAATGCTGGAAAATCCCAAAATTTTCTGAAGGTTTTGAACGTCTCGAAAATGCTTCAAATTAATTTGGGAGATCAAAAGTAGGATATAATTATACCAAATTTCAGTTTTGTTTTTCGTTGATTAAGTGTATTGATTTTTTTTGGTCATTTTTTCGCGTTTTCGACAATTTTGATCATATTTAAAGAGGTTTTTTTTGGGTCCAGCCGAGATGGAGAGGTTTGAGGGGGCCGGTACCTGGAAATGTTCAATATTTTACGAAGCCATGAGATGATTTAAAAATTTCAAAAATTCACCAAATTTTGAAAAATAAATTTTTGTACTTGAAATTTTGAAAATAGAGTTCTTACTTGATGTACTGTCTATTTATTTTTGTTTCTACTCAGAATCTTTGTTTGAATTGATGGCCTTTGACGCCAAAGCATGATAAATATCTGTTTATTTTTCTCCCAAGGCCAGAAGCATGCAGCCAATTACAATTTTACGAGGAATTTTTCGGAATTTTGGCCACCCACCCATCACCTATACCAATATTGATTTCCCAAAATATTTCAAGAATCAACTACATATGTACATAGTTTTTCGGTCGCTATGAAGAAGGATCCTACTTTCTTTCTGAATCATTGAACGTACCTATTGGTTCAGAAACCCGAACACTATCAACTTATTCGAAAGACAGAGAAGAAAATTCAAAGATGAACCCCTCTATCAAACCTTGAAATAAATTTTTTGATAAATTTTCCCTTCGCGAGTATACAAGTGCATAAAATTTTATGAGAGAATAAGGCAGGTCTTCGCAGCATGAAATTAAATTAAAATAGGTAGGTACGCTAGCTCTTGTTGTTGAAAATTCTATCCCCTCCATCGTAGCTGTCTGTACTCTGTAGGTCTACTCTATAGGCTAAGTATGTAAGTAAGTGGAAGTAGGTACATACTAATGCACACTTTTCAAACGAATCGCAAAATCTCTCAAAAGGTTTTTAAAATGCGCATCACACCCGACTCATCTATTCCCACTTCTTTCTGCTGCCGTACATTAAATACCAACTCTGATATTAGGTAGCTGCTGACTTCTGCATCAAAAAGCGAAAATAAAATCGCTCGCGTAAAAATCAACTTACAAGCACGTTCGCCTTGGCGCGAGGATGCGAACGCGGTGCGGCCAAACCTTCGATTAGTATTTATAAACGGTTGCAAAAAGAAAAACTTTTCAAGTTTAGCGCAAATATCTTTTTGTTGAGTAAAACTTCAAACTTTCTGTATAGCTTTCACACCGTTCTCGTGAGCGCGTAAAGTTTCTCCCAAAATAAGCAAAGACGTGTTATATTTCAATTTTCTATTTTGCGACGAAAATTTTCCTCAAACCTGCGTACGTATCGTAAGAAAATATTACTCACTGTCTTACAAAAATATCCGGCACTCTGTACGTAACATATCTACTATCTCGTCGAACCGACGAGGAAAAAATGCGAAAATAAAAATAGAAATCTTCTTTGGAGTATTTTGCTTCGGGCCTTGCTTCGTACGAATATATGAAGCTCGAATCTGCCGAATTTCTCTATTTCTTAGGCCGAAAAAAAAATGCACGATAGAGGTTTTTCTTGATTGGATAAATCCTGCGCAAAATATGTGGTTATATTTTTCGTTCATCGTGATTGTAACATAATAATCTTTACAAAATGAAATTCTATTCGCGGAGTAGATGAGTTGTAGGCCAAGCACGGGTCTTGGTATGCTATTTTTTTTTAAATACAGCATGGATATATAGGTGCCTTGCCTAGATACTTCTCTTTAAAAAAAGTGTTCTTCAAAGAGAAAAACAAGTCAACCAACGAACCAGAAGGCAAAGGCATTAATCTTATTTCCAAAACTTGAGAAATAGGTACATACACCTATGTACTTGGAGTACCTATTGTAACCAGTAGGGTTCCAAAAGCGATACAGAAAACTTGAAGTATAAATATCACCAAAGTTGAACTTGTACATGGAAGAATTAGAGCCTTCAACTTTATATCACAAAAATTTGCTAGCAATTTTATTTAAAAATTCCTCTCGGGATATAGGTACTGGCTAAATTCAATTGTATCAAAAAATTCCAAGATTAAATTAATTTTTTTTTTTGAGGAAGGTTTCAAGAGGATTTTCATACTCCCCAAACCATCTCTGGCATCATTTTAATCACGAACTTTGAAGGAAGATTGTTCGAGAAAAGAGAAGGCCGAAAAGCACTGAAATTAAAAATGAATTTTGAAAATTTTCGAATCAAGTTAATATTAAGGTGCGTGTTTTTTTTTTCGAAAACTCCATTTGCGTGGTTATAACGTTTGGATCAAAGTTTCAATCTCATGGGGTCCTTTTTGTTTTTAGCGTAAAATGAATCCAAAAAGGTATCGTCAGCGGATTGAAAAAATATACCATTTGATGTTTCATATGACAGCTATATAAAATTTTGTAGGTACGTTTATATCACCGGGATGATTTCTCTTCTAGGCATTTAGTTACTTTTTCAAACTTCATTTCTTAGCATTGAAAAGTTTTGAATTTCGGTTCTGTTTCAAACAGTTATTCGCCTTTCAAGTATGAAGAGTATGTAGTAGGTACCTATATATGACACCAAAATAATTCCAGAAATTAATTCAAAACGCCAGTTTTCCAAAAATTCTTTAAAAGTGATTCATATCTATATATTTTTTTCGAAAAACCTATTTTTGATCTCAATCTGTTTTTGGTATCAGCTGTTAAAAATTTCGTCATTTCCTTCCAAGGGAAAGTTTCTGATGTGTTTTTGGTCCATCTGCAGTTTTATCATCCAATTAACTTACGTGAATGTCATTTTTTGATGAATTTTTTCACAATTTTCCTTGGAGTTCAAATCATTGTACCTATTGTCATTAATAATATCGAGTTCAAAAATGGAATTCAAACTCATTTTCCGATTTCACCTTCTCGAAATTTCATAGTAAAATGATGTGAACTCGAAGGCTCAACAACTGCACCGCATTTTACGTACTTACCTATCACCAGCCAACGTAGGATCAAGGACAAATACCTACATTAGTCATTATTAATCGAGAAAGCGCTCATGCTTTTTGCAAACGTACTTGTTGGGTTGGCAATTTAGTTTGTATACCTAACTCGTAACTCACAAAAACTCGAAAATAACGAAAATCTGGTTTCCACTCGATCATGAAAAGGCACACTAGCGCCAGCATCTGCATCAACAGAGTCGCGGCGTACTTACGCCATCGCTAAATTCAGACTAATCAAAAGAAAGACAAACATCGGGAAAATTCTCAAAGGGCAATATAATTTATTCCGCGAGCTCGGGTCGTAGTAAGTATTTTAAAAGAGAGTACAATAACTCGAAAGAGCGCAGAAATTGGAGCTCATTAAAATATAAAGCAGTGGAAACATATTCGCGGTAATGTATTGAGAAATTCGTCGACATTGCAAATATCTACATCGCATCGTATATACGGTACGTAAGTTATGTTGCGTTGTTTGCTTTGTATTCATTTCATTACCGCAGAAGCATCCGCAATATGCCAACAAGCTCGTTAAGTTGTTTACGCTTTTATACTACCTCCGACGTGTTGAAAAATCTCGAAGAAGTTGCGGGTAAGTAAGTATACGCTCTCGGTCTCGTAAGACTTTCGAATTACGCACGCTCGAACAAGAAAAAGACGAAAGGGAAGCAGGCGAGCGAGAGGAAAACTAGGTAAAATAATGATATTTTTTCTTACACGAAAATGATTCGGCATTCGGTAACAGTTGGCAAATGACGAATATATTACATGCGCGTATTTTGTACGTACGTGTCGTACGTAGCTGAGTAAGGAAGTTCGAGTACATATGTATAAGTATGTTCACAATGAGTGTCCCAATGCTGTTTCCAGTACAGGTCTTCCATTCACCTCTCTCAATATATTTCACGATCAAATGACAAAGGAATATGAAGATCCTAATTTTCTCCCTCTCAAATTAAATTTTTTCTAGGTCAATTGGCCTAAATGTGGAGAAGAAGGGAGCCTAAAAAAAAATCACACAAGTTTGAGCACCTCAGAGGTTTTTTTTTGAAAATTCGAAAAAAAAACACGAGCATACATTTGAAATTTTTTTTATCGAAAACATCATTGGAGTATTGGAATTTACTGAATAGGTATATCTTGAAAGTTTCACTTCGATCCTAAAAGTCCTTCTCCGCTTTTTTGAATATTTGAGTATTACTCGAATGAATAAATAATTTTTGGGGTGATTTTTCTAGGAATAGTGAATCCTTGAATACCATTTTTAAAATTTCGAATCGAATAATTAGAAGATCCTTAATAGGGTGGTCCACATTTACGTCCTAAGAAAAAATTTCTGTTTGACATCAGTCGTGCCATCTCGTCATTTCTTCTTTTATGGGTAGTTATTGCGCAGAAAAAAAATCATTTCGATCGGAGGAGGGACTCGTGTCTCTTGCCCCCTCAAATTTCGACTTTATGACCATGACAAAAATTGTTCACCGGAGTGTAAGAAATGGAATGACGCCATAGTCACCCTTGTGGACAATTCCTCTAGTATTGATTTATCAATATGTGATGTATCACTTATCAAGTTTTCGCAAGTGTCGAGTCATAACCTCGATTTATACTCTCAAATTGAAATTAAAATACAATCTAGAGTAGATGGTGAAGGGGAGGGACTAAAAGTCATCAAATTTCAAAACTGACGATTTCAAATTTGAACTCTTTGAAAATATTACATTTCCAGACTTTTTGACCCATATTTTGGTACCTATAATGGGAAGCTGAGAAAGTCACATCAAACAAAAAATTGAGTCGTAATTTGGACTGCCAAGTATCTCCAAACACATAAAAACTGATACATCTACCTACTACTTATTCTATTGCACAGTGGACCGAATAGGTCAAAGTTTCTTAGTCCGCTCATGAACAAAAAATCAATCGCATGAAATTTTGTAACACCAGAATGGGTAAAACGATGTTTATCGTTTTTTTTTTTTTTTTTTTTTGCCAGAAAGGTGCTTTTTTCAGTTATTCAACTATTTTTAATTTAGTCGTTGAAAATGCCAACTAAAACACATCAATTTTTTTTAGTATTTTCAAAGTTTGATTTTAGCTCCTCCCCTGAAGAATTGAGAGACAAAATCTTCAAATTTGGAAATTCTCGATTTAACCCCCCCCCCCCAGAATTTCAAACCCATATCACATTTTTTTCAGTTTTTCGCATGGTACAGTCTCTTTAAGGGCTGCGAGAAAAATAATCTCAAATTCGAAATCCTAGACACTGAAATCCTTAAATTTCATATCCATGACCATTTTTTCAATTTTTCCCAAATTCAGTATTAGTACTGCCCCTTTGAGGCTCGAGAGAAAATTTTTTGAAAATATTGAATTCGGTGTGTAAAGATGGTGTGGTGTAAGTATGAACTTTTTTCTCTTCTTGGAATCTTTCTATTAGAATGAAACTTGATAAGTAGGTATTTCGCCCATTCGGCCAACTGTGCATAATTAGAATTTTTGATTTTTTAAATACATTTCTTCGCCCTTTTCTTTCGTTGAACCCATTAAAGTAGTAAAACAAATGTTGGAATTTTTTCAATTTTGGAAATAGGCACACTCAAAAATTTATGACGAGAAGAGCTGAGAATTTGAGAAAAAATAGGAGGAGGCTTTGTATTTAAAATTACTTATTTTTCACTGATTTTTCAGTCAAAAATCATTGATTTTTTCGACAAATTGGAAATTGGTTGAGAAATCAGTGATTTTTGACTGAACGATCAGTAAGCAATCATTCATTTGAAATTTAACCTCAAAATTTTTTGAGAAAATACTGTTTGAAGAGCAACTTGCAACTAAATACATTTTTTCACATTTCTGTTGTAAAAATTCTCTTTTCCAAGCTTAAGGAGGGGTTCGAGCCCTCCGAGCCCTCTTAGGTTGCGACCCTGCTTTTGGAGTAAGAATGACCCATAAAAAATTTCAAACCGAAATTAAGGGACTTGAAAAGAATTCTGAATGCAATATATTTTTAGTAAAATTCTACAGAATCTGGATAATCGTCCTCATAAAACAATCCCAAAAAAGTATGGGACCTTTCGGATCGGATGAAATTCGACCTATGGTTTGATCAACCCGGCACAAATTTCTTTTGCGAAGATAATGATGGAAATTTTTCGGAGGATCCAGTTAATTGGAGAATGGAGATGGCAAAAGAGACTTGAGTAGAATTTTTTCTGACCCATTCTACTAAAAAGTAGAAACAATTTTTCCATTTTTGCAACAGAAAAATATATAAAAGCTTCTTATATTCCAAAATTTCTGGTTTTTGTCTTTTTTCTACTGCATTCATTTGAATTATTTCCACCCTTTTCCATTTATGAGTATGTACCATTGAGAACCGATTTTCAGATTTCTAGGTATCATTCATACCTATGCACCTAGGTACCTATTTTGAGTAAAAGTAAGTAAACTCTAATAAGAAGCTAGGGTACACTTTCACTATGCATTATGACTGCACCGATCGGAATGTAAATTGCGGCGCGGCTTGGTGCGACGCAACATGCGGTGGTGGAAATTGAATCGCGTGCTTCGAGTTGATGGCATTCGTGAACGCGACATCTCGATATCGTCGTATTTCCTCAATTAACCAGAAAGATGAACAACATTCTCTATAAATTATTACGTAAGTACGTGAACAGGGAGGCCGCGTATGAGGATAATTTGCAGCCGTTTAACCAAAAGGGCCAGACAATAATGAAATGTGTCATCCTCTATTCACGTTCTGCGACGGATTTACTAATATTCTGGCGACATGCGCAAGCGTATACAAATAAACGACTACGCTCTCGTACTTTTGCTCATGTGCTCGTTAACTAACGATAGTAATTTGTTTAAGCGTGCCACGAATATAAATGAAAATCGCCTCTGCAAATGATCATCGCTGTACTTCAACCGAGCTTTTTTCCCCTTTTTCCCCCCTTTTCTCTCTTTGCTCTCTTTTTTTTTGGACTCGATGACTCGTTTAATGAAAATCATCGACGTCGTAGATTCGCCCTTTCACGGCTAGTATGTGACGCATTGGTAGCCTAGTTTTTGCATAAAAGTGCACAGCAATTTCTTCTACACCGAATACTGCGGCAAACTTAAAATCGAAACGATTCTCGCTCACGTATCCGAGTACGTGCGTAGCTTTCGACTTGAACGTTTACCAATTCAAAGTGAGACAAAAAAAAAACGCCAAACAAGCAAACAATCCGTAGGTACCTAAACTAACGAAAAGATACAGCAGTAGAGGAGTCGAAAAAAAGCCAGCAACGATACAGTGTGACGTCAGCACTCAGCAGCCAGCCTAAGGAAAATATACTTAGTTTCCCTTGAAGACGGATACCTAACCTATCTTATCTCCTAATGCCTATCTTTACAAGTGCAAATAAAAAAATATGTCAACCTACATTTCCGGATTCGAGATCACAAAATGAGCGAACAAACTACTCGAGATGGGATGAGGGGGGGAAGACACCCTCTTAATTAATCCTCTTGAGAAATGAACTTTATGCCAAAGTAGGTAGGTAATAGTGGGAGAAAAATCGAGTGCGAAGTGTACAAGCGATAATGACTTTATTTCGATAGCACACAAAGACAGAAGGCGAATAACGAACACTTCGTTCATTTATTGTAGCGATTATCCTCTCGCAATTAAATGCATTTTTCTTTTCGGCGGTAGGTAATTTCTTTAGTAGGGCGGGCGTCGCGTCGCGTCGAACAGCGCAACGCAACAAATCTCTAAAACAATGAATTCGCGAAAGCGAACGCGAACGTACCCAAAACGTATAATATGGAAACGTAACGTGGCGCGTATTACGACCCCAGATGGCTGGCTCTATACGGATATCGGCGACGGTTTTGAAATTTTATCGCTTTTGGAATGAAAACAGCGGTTTGTAATGATCGCAGATGATGGTTTCGAAGAGGTAATAGCATTTCATTGTTTTCAAACACAAAACAGAGAAAACGCGGCCGCGCAAAGCGAGCTCCTTTTCGTTGTGCCGCTGCCGTTGATAAATAGCGCGAATTTTGCTTTCCATTCGGGAGGTAATAGAATTTCTTCGGCGGTGAAGTTCTACGTCATTAGTAGGTAGTGTAATCACTTTCAAGTTGGAAATACTTTTCTTCTGCCAGGTTCAACCGCGGAATGCTATCTGTTTTTATAACCATCCTCTCCCCTTTTTCCGACCGTTTGTTTATAAATACCCGTCTTTTTTCATTTTCCTTTCGTTTTCGCGTCCAATAAATATAACCGCAGGGAAAAAGTTTTATTAGGTATTATTTTAGGTTTTCTATCGAAATCCGTTCACCACTTATGCCCGCGAATTCATGATCTGCAGAGCTTTCTGAAAATTTTTGACCAATCACCGTTTTCAAAATTTTTCCATCTATCCGCACCCGCATACCCAATTCTGGTAAAAGAAATTAAACGTGACAAATTTGACTGGGGAGACAATTCAATGAGCTGGAGGAGATTTTCAAAATTTTTCTAATTTCATTGCAAGAACGAAAAACGAAAGAGTGGTGGGAAAACTTTGAAACCTTAGATATCAAGCTCATCAAATGCCATTTCGCTTTTTTGTCAATTTGAAATGTTGAAGAATGAGAGAGTAAAGTAAAAATTCCCTGAGATCCTGCAAAAGGGCAAAATATGATACGATCTAACGAAATTAAAAAATTAAAATGCGGTGTACTCGTATTTCAATTTTAATTCCAAGTTCCTCTTGAATCGATTTCAAGAGATTTCGAGGCAATTTGGGCCCCTACTGGGAGTTTTGAAATATTCTAGTTTGAAAAAAATGAATCTAAAAAAAGTTCAAATGAACTTGAGCACTTACGAACGCGCATTACTTGTATTGGTGGTCTATTTGATCGATTAAAACACTACTTTCCATCATTCGTAACTGGCAGGTCAAATCTACATTTTTCTTTGCCAAATTTTTTCGCGAAAATCGAAAAATCTACACGACGCTCTAGATTGTCTCGAAATTGTTATCAATTGATTCAGAAAGCCATAAGTGGATATAAGGGGTATGGGAGCTCAAGCCCCTCCCCCAAATTAGTCCTCCAACAATTTTCGTGTGTATGTTTCACCTAAAACTTTTTTAAATAGGTACTTAATTTTTAAGGTACATACCTATCAACTATCAATAGATACATAGCGAATTTCCTGTTTTTGTTGTTTTTTTTTTCTAAAATGGTTTCTTAAATATCTACCTACTTACCTAACGAAAATAATTATGAGATTTTTATGAAAATTTTTCAAATGATTAGCAAGTTGAATTGCAAACTAGCACAAAAAAATCAAAAAATTAAAAAAAAACTGTTGTTCAAAAATACAAAAAACACGAAATTTTGTGGACAATTTTCGAAAAGGACGAAATTTTTCCTCCAAACGAATGAAATTTTTCATGTAGAATAATTTTCTGTTCGCAAAATCGATAATTTTCCTAATCTCAGCCTCCACATATTATGTAGGTAGTTAAAAATGAGATGGAAAAATTGGCCTCCTTTTCAATGGGTCAGTACTTACTAAAATATTACCTAATTTAAAAAAATGAAGAAATTTCAGTTTTGGGTGCTTTTTTTTCAAAAATTTTCGCCCTCGCTTCGCTCGGACTTTATTAATTTACTTGATTATTTTTCAAAATTATGGCATGAACTTTCCTCCCTTCCAATTTAAATGATTGAATTTTTTGTAGCGAGAAAAATTTGGTCTTCTCATTTTTAGGGGACTTGATGTAGATCCGAAGTAGGATTTCCAAAAATTTATAATTTTTTTATAGAAGGAAAGGAGAACATTAAGGAATAATTTTTTTTGTTTTAATATACAGATCTCTTTTTTTTTTAAAAAAAAATAATCTTAGTCTGCAAATTTTTCACTTTCACTCCTCGAGATTTTTCCCAATAGTAAGCATGCATTAATACATATTAGCGTATTTTTGCATCTTTGTCGAAAATAATTTTTGTTGAAGATAAATACTTATGGATATGCCCCGACAATTAAAGAATTTGAAAAATTGTGTTTCAATCGATTAAGGGGGCCGCTTTTATGATTATTTGTGTACTAATATGTGCCTCAAGTCCTCTTTGCTGATTTTTTCCAAGTGAAAATTTTTTAAAGCGTCTCAAACCGTCTTGTCACAGCGTTCAATCAATTCCAGGATTAAAAATAATATGGAAAGTAGGTACCTGAATTCATGCTGATCAGATGAAATTTCCTTATTTTGCACTTTTGCAGGTAGGTACAGTAAACGACTTTATAAATTTGTAAATTAAAGGAGATCGATGACATGATTTTTTTGGGTTTAATAACATCAATAATACGTGAACCTGCCCTTTCATTTCAAATCAGTGAAAAGTCCCTGAAAAAAATCCAGAATCACTGCACATCAAAAAATCAGCAAAATTCTTCGATTTTCAGCTTTCCTATTGTTGCAGATTTTTCGAAGAATTTCTCAGATTTTTCAAAGGATTTTACTGAATTTTCATTGATTTTTCAGAAATCTATTTCACTGTTTGGTTCCAGAGTGAAATTGTTTTTACTGATAGGTACCTACTAATGTATACTCGTATTACTGTCCTACAATTTTGACTATTTTTCAGTGATTTTCGATAATTTTCACTCTTAATGAGAGTGGATGTAGAAATCATGCTCGATGTTAAAAAATTGATTTTTGATTCGAGTTTCCCTTTTGATTCCACCATTTCTGAAAGTTCTAAAGTCAAAGTCAACTCAAAAACTAATTTTTGACACCGAAGGGTGATTTCTATATATCCAGGTATCCAGGTATCCAGGTTCACATTTGAAGAAAATTCTTTTATTTGTTTTCAAAATTCAGAGTAGATTTTTTTCAAATTTAGAAACAGATCAAAATGATGTTTTTTGGTAAGAATTCCTGAGAAATGGATCAAAGGTGAGAAGAGGAAACTGGAATTAGGCCGAAATTAAATGCAATATAATGACGATAAAAATTGATTCATAAAATGCTTGAATAAGATTTTTTGAGATTCGATATCAATTTTATAACTATTCCATTCACTTTTGAAAAAAATAATACAAACCGACCCACCATAATAAATGAAGGTAATACCTACCCTTTAATCATCCAATTGATGAATAAATGCCATCCCATCATCCGTTATCATTCTAAATGGACAAATCAATAACATCGACGATGTATATTTATTGCATAATTGTGTTCTGCTGCCATTCTACGTGATAAAAAATACATATTCAAACCGAACCGCCTATCCACATCAAAATGAAGCCGAAAGCGGCGTCAAACGTAGAAAATATGTTGTGCTTTTACGATATAGGTACCTCATATCGTAGGTAGGTATGCAGACGGGCTGCAGGCGCGCAGATACACGTCTATTTGCCTTTAAAATCACCAACGAATTTGTCAGTTGGCAATTTACTAATCAAGTCTGCGCGCCGCGAACAGTGTCATTTTAATGTAATTTCAGAGTTAAAACAAGTTGAAATATTTATCTCGTATTTTGAATGGTTTATGGGTGAAGTTGGCTGTGTTTAAATTGGATGAAAATATGCGGTGTTTCAGGAAATCACGAACATTTCCAAACAGATGACGTTAATCGACCATTTTCACTATACGACGTCGTTCAACGTTACGGGCAAACTATTCTCATTTCGCCAAGTTGAAATTTTCCAAACTTAGTTACCATTCAACTGCACAACCCAACCTATGGGTCTCTCACTCCGGCACCGTCTACCTTTAATCTCTTTACCTTGTCGTGTCATTCATTTATAATAGATCAGAAGGGTAAAAAAAAAACATCCAAAAAGTAGGTAGGTGGACTTTTACAAGAACGATACCTACGTGTTTTTTTTTGTTTTTTGAAAAAGCTGTCGTGATTTTCACAGGTCAAAAAGTATAAGTAAGGATGATTACAAATGAACTTATTCAGTTTGCCATACTGTAGGTATACCGTTGTAAATACCCACACCCACGGGCACGAGTAGGTAATAAGTTTGCCAACTGTAGATTATTTCATTTATTGGATTTCAATTCGGTCAAAGGCGAGATAAAAACTTTTGGTAGAGTTTTAATCTACGATCGTGTATGAAATTTCGTCACCGAGGTACCCGGATAAAGCAACGAAAGAACATACGCCATGGTAACACTGACAGTTTTCGGACAAACTTGGTCCAACTTGGATATATACCTACACCTAGCTAGCTAACGTATAAACTTGCCAAAGTTTTTTGCACTAATCCGGAAGTGTATGATATTTTCAGAAACTTTCATACAATTTAATATTTCATTGAAAAGGAAAAGCAATCCGCTGGGATTACACTACGAGAAAATAATTTTTCCTACTTTAATAAGTTTCATTTTTGATAGGAGAAATTGTGAGACAAGGGTAACGAGAAACGACCAACGAATAGGTTTAGAGGAGCAGGTAAGCTACACCGGGTGGGTACGCGTCGTAAATTTCTATAGCTTTTCGCACCTGTTTGAAGATGAAAATTTTACAGCGAACGCAATTTTTGCGATACGTTCCGAAAACGCGGCGTCGCGCCGCCCCGGCCCGCGTCGAATACCTACGAAAATGGTTTTACACGAAATTAACTGGCGACCGTGTTTACGTGGCGTTTGCCACCACTGCCGCGCGGGCGCCGCCGCCTGTTGACGCGCGCCTTCTCGGATTAAACGAAAATGTAAACAATTAAATACGATGAAGTTGGACGACGAGCGGCGAAAAAAAAAAATTATTGTAAGCCACGACCACGTTATCCCATGTTTTAAAAAGCTTGTTAAGGTTAACTGTTTAGCGAGTTTCATATGCCCGAGTGAAAAGCACCACTTGACGGTGAAGCATTTTTCACGGCAAGAAGGAAAATTTACCCTTTCATATGATACTCTAATACGAATCCTCTAGAAAAAAAAAATACCTACCTACAAAAAAATCTAGTACCGTTTATTGCGTTGATGTTAATTAAAAATAAAAAAAATAAAAAAAGGAAAAAGAAAAGAAACAAAGAATTTGCTTCAAAGCGGTTTTCAAATCAGATACGTAGGTACGTTTGCGATTCTTACAATTAGCCTGCCGCCATTTACCTTTAAGACTGCAGGTACCTACCCGCAGTTAAATTACACGTTATAAAAAAATGATAGCTGTGACCGTACTATTGCACGCAATCGAATGGAAAATGCGTTCTGATTTGATTCGAAGCAATGATAATGCTTTCTTCGGTCACGGTTACTTTTGTGGGTGTACTCGTAGCTAGTGATGGCAAAATGCGCGCATAATCTTTTTGGTTGCGCGCACGTGAGAATATTCTCGCATATGCGCGCATATTCCCGCGCAAGCAAAATAAAACATCTGGAAAATGCTCTGGGGGTCCAATTATTCATAAAAAAGTGAGCATATTCTATTTTCCTGCATTTTAAAATAAAATAAAATGAGTTTTACTCCAATGGAGTCTGATGCTAAAAAACAAGTAAAAATGTAACAAAAAATTGTTTTGAAGACCTGTTTTGTGCCCTGTGACGAACTACAATAATTGAAGTTTCAAAAAATCGATTTATTTTTACAAATAAATCAAAAATAATGTTTTTTTAGTCAAAATTTTCAGATTGCTCGAGAATATGCGCGCATATGCGAGAATATTCTCACGTGTGAGCAACCAAAAACATTATTTGCGCAACCAAAAACATTATTTGCGCAACCAAAAAGATTATTCGCATATTTTGCCATCGCTCTAGCTGTCATATTAATCAGTGTTGCAAGACGAGTATTTAGAGGTATCACTCAACTTTTTTGAAATGGGAATTTTCGCGCATTTTCCAAATTTGACCCGGAGAATATGCGCGCATATTCGCGAATATGCGCGCATATGCGCAGTGAGAATATTCTCAGTGCCATCACTACTCGTAGCAGACAAAAAAACTGGGGTGCATTTAAATGCTAATTTGGATACATTTTTTTCCACTTTGGCAAATCTGTAGTTCAGTCAATAAAGCACTTTTAGAGGGCAAATCCAAAAATAGAAAGTAACAGAGTTTTTCCTTTGCTGAATGCAAAAGCGGAGGTAGAATGTAATTTTTTGATGGAAAGGGGGCGAAGGCTTGAGCCCCAGGTAAAAAAATGAACAAAACAAAAAAGTTGTTTTTCGATCCCAAAAAATTTTTCTACCCTTATCGTTAGGTACATTATTTTTATTTGAACTTTTATAAATATAAAGAATCAATGGAAGGAAAGGAGATGCACCATATACCATCAACCATCATTTCGAAAACGATTTTTGGAAATACTTGGATTGATCCCGAGCGAAATGAGGGCGAAAATTTTTGAAAAAATATGATTTTTTTATCACCATTTTATTACCTACCTACTTAAGTATTGATTGAGATGGAAATGAAATCCTCAACCCTTTACCTTAGAATATATTTTAATCTGAATACTTACGTCCGAGCAAAGCGAGGACAAAGATTTGATGAGCAGATGATTTTTTGAAAGGAAATAATTCGTTTTTTTTTTACTTATACCTACATAATTTGTTGTTTGAAAAAAATTTCATTACCTATTTTGGTGAAAAAATTTCATGACTTCTAAAGTTTTTTAGTTTCTAGCTTGAAAAAAAATTCATTACATCTATCATCAGTTTATCTCTTGAAAATTGAGTATTTGCGAATTTTTCCAAGTGAAACAGGGGCTAATTCAATATTTGAGGGATCGAGTCTCCATGCCCCACATATCACCGCCTATGGCTGAATGATCGAATGGTCCCCTAATTAGCATACGAGTGTATCCCACTTGCCCACATTATTATCCCCCTCTTCACGGTGAATTAAAACCTCAACCATTTTCGTAACTTTATCAAGTTGCGAAATGACGTCGAATTGCGAAATGGGCATTTCGGATGTTTTCGAAAAAAAAAAGATACCTACTGGAAAAAGATGTAATTTTGTAACTAAGAAATGTTGTGTACCTACGATATAGAATATGCGGTAAAAAAAAACCTTAGTGCTTTCCACTGGAAAGGTATCCTCATCCCTACTTTCATGAAAAAGTGAAAACGTTTCGTCGCGATTTTGCTCGAATTCAGTCAGACCGGAAGCCGAAAGATAAAGCTAAGGCTTTTGGCTTCTGAAATTATTATATGGCAAGCTTTCTGCTAGCTTTTGGCTGGCAAAAATATGACTTTTTCAATTTCAATGTAAGTTTCAATTTCCCATCGAAAATCAAATTTAAAAGAAATTTTAATTAGAAAATTATTGTTTTTTTGGATTTTACCTTAAGGAAATTGAACTTGAAAAAAGTTGTTTGAAAGTTGAAAAAATAAAGCTTTCGGCTGGATTTTGGCTGCTGAATTATAAAGCTGAGCTGGCTTTCAGCTATCTAAAAGCCTCAATATAACTCAGCTTTCGGCTTTCAGCTGGCTTTTGGTCCCTTGAAATTCAGGTAGAGAGTTAAAGCATTCCTACATGGTTAGGAGATGGAGCCATGACTTCCTAAAATGCGATGAAAAATTTTCACCTACCTACCTACCTACCCGCGAAAATTCCGGCGAGGGTGCCTTTCCAGTGGAAGCCACCACGCAGGTAAAAAATGAAAAGAAAATTGTTGCGAATAAATTTGATTGCATAATCACCTTATTTCTTGAACATTTCGAAAATTAGTGACAAAAGAATGAGCTATTGACATTTCAACAAAAAGACATCTCGATGATAGGTAGATGGATTGAATAAAGAATTAATACTGCTAAATAGTTTTTAAATAAACTCGATTGTAGTAAAATTTGAATTAAAAAAAAAAAAAAAGTATTGAAAAAAAACTTGGGAAGTGGAATGACTCGTTGGCACATTGAAAGAACATCATAAAACAGATGATATATTTTTTAAAATTCTCAAATCACGAATCCAGTTTGTTATCTACGTTTGTAAAAAGTCTTCTCGCTGGTTAGTTTTTAGATATAGTGTTCAATTTTTATCAACGAATCAAGTAGGTACAGAGACTTAATAGCAGATAAAGAGATTATTTTTGAAAAAAAGCGACTTTTCACAGCGCCCACTCTGTACTCTATATCGCTTTAAAAAACGCTTTCCAGCAATCTGCCCCCGCATAGAACACTATTCGACTTTTTTCAGATGAATTTTTTTTTAAAAAAAGAGAGAATACGAAGGCAGATTCGTAAACATCGGTAACGTTAAAATCGAAAATCCGAGTTAAAAATAACTACACCCACGCGTAAGTACAACATTTCAATTTCAAACAGAAATATCGCCCGAGTTGGCTTAATTTTACACTATTTAATAAACGTCATTCGATAAACATCCTACGCATCTTCGGTACGTAATTCTAATTAAATTTACGAATACTTTAAGCTGCACGCATCAAAAACACTAGAAAAAGCATTTTTCTAAATTACCCGACGCCAGTGTACGCTTCGAAGGGTTCATTTTTTCCCGAAGAATAAAGCCAGCCTCCTGTCTGCTTATTCGAGGCCGCGAATTACTCAGTTGTTGAAATTGAACGTATAATGATCTTTTTTTTTTTTTTTTTTTTTTTTCGTTCGAATAACGAGGTCAACTTTTCGTGACGTTGTGTGGAAAACCTTATTGATACGGATTACGGAAATTGGGTGGCCAAAAAATCGAAGATTGGAGGTAGTGATCCATTCATACAGTCGGAGTTGTTGTAAAAATTTTAAAAAATCAAATTTTTTTACAATTGACGTATTGTGATGACCTTTTTTTCGATTTTTTGTTCGAGTTTTTTCAATTTTAAATCTCACAACAGATCTCCCGAATGCATTTTACTTTATAAATGTACTCACTTTGTCACTTGAGAATAATAATTGTTAATCCTCTCCCCATATAGCTTCAATCTGATCCAAAAACTAAAAAAATCGAATGACATCTAGTTTTGCCATGTTTTTGATTGTGCTGAATTCAAAAAATTGAATTTTTCGTCAAATTCAAAATGAATACTTTTTTTAGTAAAACTTTTTTCCAATAACTCTTCCTTTTTGAGTGTAACTGACAAAGGTAAAAGGTAATCGTGCAATTTTTCAATATTTTGTCAAACTTTTAAGAAAATTTCATAAAACTGTGAATTATTTTTCCTCGTTTATATAAACACATAAGTACCCTGTATCTATCTGCCATCCGTATTAATATTATTCAATACGAAAAATTTTTCCGACAAAATCGAACTCATCGTCGAATCTCGCACTTCTTTTATTTGTTTTTACGTGTTTTTTAAAACAGAATTTCCTGTAAAGCCTATTTCAAACCATTTTTCATACTCGTTGTTCATGAATGAAGAATGACGAGTGAATGCATTCGACATTTCAAGTGCATTATGACATCAATAGAAAAAATAAATCGTTGCGAATGTCAGCCACAGTGAGATTGAAAGAGATGTAAAAATACGAATTGAAGGAGTAAAAAAAAAAGATAGACCGAAGAAAGGAAAAAGCCTGCCGAAAAACAACTCGACGTAATTTACTATACTAACTCATAACCCTGGTCTTCTTTCTTTTACCAATGCTTAGGTAAGTAAGTACATTAGGTACTTTCTTATTCTGTTTCTTTTTTCGTCTTGTATCATTCCCTCGTTATCCTTCCGTTTGTTAGTTTTAAAACGAAGTACCTATACTCGTATGTATATTGTATATGTACCTACTGTACCTATTCTATATAGTAAATGCAAATGCAACCATATTGTAGGTTCTCCGTGAATTAGAAATCGCGCCATCGTCAGAATTCCTGATACTTTATGTACGAACTGCAAGCGAGTATTATTAGGGTGAAGAGTAGGTAAAAGATAAAGAAAATAAACCATCAATTATTCACAAGCATGCTGCTGGGCAAAAACTTATGAATTTTTTGTTCGCTGGCTCAGAGACGAGAATCGCAAACTTTGATTAAAATGAATAGGTAACCGTGAAAATTTCGCACATTAAAATTTCAAGTTACCTTCGTAAGATAAAGGAAGGGGAAAGGGAATTTCCCAAAATGAAATTATTGACTGATCTGCCAAAAAACATTATTCAGTAATAATTTACCTACTCCACGATTACGTGATGAAAACAAGTGTAAAACTAATTTTAGTTTTGAACTAATTAAAATTGAATAAAATTCCCGCCTGAAATAACCTTTTGTTTCTTCCAGAAGAGGAGGTAAACGAGGCACCTAGGGTCGTGCAGACGGGTATAACTTTACTGGAAATTTTTTTTAATGGCACCCCCCCCCATTCACCAAGGAGAGCAAACAAGCAATATGGATTTCAAAATACTGGATTTTTTGCAGGGGTTGAATTATCGCAATATTTTGATTTGAGCAGTCACGATTGTAAAGTGTCAGACTTGTTCGAGCCTCAAAATTTTCTCCTAGAAACTTTTGAGTAATCTGATATTCTAACATCGAGAATGAATTTTAAGAAGATAAAATGTAATAAAGGTAGTTGAAATTATTTTGAAGAAAAATACGACAAAAATCATTATTATAGGTTTTGAATTAATTTTAAATATGGAAAGAAAAATACCTACAATAAAACCTAACGCAGTAAGGCTAAACTTTTTGAAAAATTTCTATTTAAGAGGAAATTTTAGTGGCGGATTGAAAAATTGTGATTTGGATTGTGATTTTAGAGGGTGATTTCAAAGTTGAATTATGATGTCTGAAATGAGGTTCCCGAAAAATCTTTTTGAGGACTTGAATATTTGAACTCCAATATTGAAAATTATGCAAGACGAAAGATTCAAAATTGAAAATTCAATATCATTTATTTTCACCATCAGTCACCTCCAACACCGCCACCCACCTACCTCCAAATTTTACCGGACATTTGTCTGGGAAAATTAGTTAAATTTCAACCCTTAAATTCCCCCCTCCCATTCATTCAGAGTAAAGGTATATAGAAATTTGTAAACGGTCAATCACAAGGAAAAGTTCGAAAATCATAATAAAAATAGTGTACTTAAAGTTGAAAAAAATCTAATTTTTTCGCAGTTTTGAGGAAAACGACAAAAACTAAAAATTAGGGTTGAGGAATCTCAAATTTGAGGGGCTGAAGTTTGAGAAAGTAATCATTCTCATTGTACGAGTGATTCGATCTAATCGCCAATTGGTAGGTACCTATACCTTTATTTTTGGCCGATAATTTATGTATTCGAACTACCTACATTAGAAATTAGAACTCGCCTAAATATAGGTACCTTGGTTTGAAAAAAAAAACGCCTTATAAATTAAATCTACCGATCTGTAAACTTCTCACTTACCATAAGTACTTTTTCAGTGGAAATGTTTATGAATATTTCGACGTCGAAAATCATTCGATATTTCGTTTGTAGCAAGGTTTTCCGAATTCATCGATGTATCTGCAACAAATTTATAAATTAGAAGAGAGTGTAAACAACAAAAAAAGTCAGTAAAATTGGGAAATAATGGGGAAGGTTTATCGTGCGTTAACAGCACTCGTAATATTATACTTGTATTTATACAGTACAGTAGGTATTCACGTACAGTGCACTCGTACGCGTCGTGTTTAGAATACAGTTGAAAATGAAGGCGCAAAAACGAGACATCTCAAGTACCCACGAAAACCGTCAACGACGAAGCGTCGCGTCGCTTTCGTTTTTTTAATGAGAATTCGAAAGCCCCAAGATTTTAGCGGTTTTTCGCCGTGTAAAAAACTTGCTCGTCAACGATGGCTCCAACCTAGCGAAAGCTCAAAAAACTGTATCATATCAACAAGAACATCGCGCATCGCTAGAAGTGCTGTGTGATTCGTCAAACGGCAAACGCAGTGGTAGTAGGTAATATATCATTGTGGACGGGCGGCGAGGATCGGCGAGGGTAGCGCGGGGAGACGGCTGGTGGACCGGCGAAAAGTACAACTTCTTCGCTATCTCCTTACGGCGTATTTCGTGCCATCGTGTTTGATGATTTGGGTTGGGTTTAACGAGCAAGAAATGGTACGAGAGTACTTACTCGCTTATTCAACCTGTAAATTTGGTCCTATCCTATATCTTCTGGCGAGTACATTGCAGCAGCGCGCGTTTATTGTACCCATGTTTTTTGACTTCGGCCTAATCGCGTTTTGATATTCATTTTGAAGTTTCGATCAGTTTATCTAAACCAAACCATAACGTAGGTATTATGGAAATTAATTCTGCCCGGTTTTATCAACCTTCCTGAACTTTTTCATTCCACTTTGTCAGCATATAATAAGCAAACCAACCAGAACTCGCACATCTACATGAAAAAAACTAAAGTTTAGAAAATGGTTGCCTTAAAAAAATGATTTATTATGGACACACCATTCACGGACAATAAACAGAGATACTTAATGACATTATAAAAAGCAATGAAAATTGAAAATATTTTTAGACTCGAATAACCAGTCTTTTTTTTTAAAAAAAAAAGCTCTCATTTTTTTGATTATTTGAATAGTTTCTTCAAAAAATCTTTTTATTTTTTTTTAATTCGAAAATCCTGGAAAAATGCCAACACGATTTTTCAAAAACTAGAAAAAGAATTTTTTAAATACGTAGGTAGGTTAAAATATGGTATTATTTCCAGAAAATTTGTTTTCAAATTTTTTCCAAATTTTTCATTGACTACCTTCTGAAAAAACATAATTAATTAGGTACACAATCTTTCAAGAGTTCCCTTGAAAAAAAAAAAAAAAAAACCGGAGTAACGAAAGGTACAAAAAATGGAAGCTAATGGCGTTTTTTTTTTTTTTGGTAAAAATATCCATTAGAAAAACAATTTGAAACATTTCAAACGGTCAGATTTTTAGATGATGAAGAGTGGTAGGCAAATCGGATTTGGAGATGGTATTATTACCACGTTGATTTGAGGTTTAGGTTCAACTTTCCCAGCTACCCCTCTCTAACTTTCGATAAAAAGAGCGAAACGACTGCCCTAGGTTGGTACACTACATCAGTCAAGTACATACGTAATTTTTTTCGTGTTTCGTGTATTTTTCGCATAAATACGTTTTATACGCGTAAATAAGATGCAGAAAAATTATGTCACGCAGCGATTAAATCATTTGCGATACCTACGTAAGTACATTAATGAGAAAAATTTTATACCTTAATCAAATCGAATTTTCAAGTACCTTGTGTATAATAAAGGTTGGAAAATAAAAACCATATTCGACACAATACACATAAATATTCAACTCATTGGAAAAAAAGTAGCAATTTTCGGATTAGCCAAAATACCTTGCGCACAAATCGATGATTAAATTTATCCATAAACAAGAAATGAAATCCTAGTTCCATGATTTTATCACGAACGAACGCAAGAAGGCAGACAACGAAAAGAGGCACCTATTTGTAAAATTAATGAGATTTTTTTTCTTCGAACATTTGGTCGATTGTAGCTGTGGCGGCGCACATGAACCCCAACTAGGTACACTATATCTATATAAAACGAAAATGTGCCAACAAGATAATAAATCTTCCTTTTCAAAATCGAACCACCCCAAATAAAAAAAGAACTGTATAATTTTCACTAAATATTCGCTCGAGGTAAAGATGTCCATTTTGAAATTCGGGGTGCAAAAAACATGGCAACGAACTCGTTCCACGAGGACTATACTACTGGAGTATTCGAGGAGAGGAATGAAAATTGAGAAAAAAAGTAATCAATCATGATTCGTATTCGTTTGATGGGTCATCGAAAGGCCGGCCTCATTTGGATGAAAAAAATACGATACGTTAACAAGAAATTCTACGCGGATAAGATCTGAAAATAAAGCGTACCCACTGTGGCGTTAGATACTTACTTCAGATTGAGTTTGATATTTTTTCTCCGTTCATTTTTTCGTTGGTTTTATCAATGTACCTACTTACTTACTGATCATGAAATTGATGTCCCAAAAAATTCTCTCCTAAAGAATTGAAAAGAATTTTTTTTTTTTTAAAAAATGTATAAATTGAAAAATAGCAGTTTTTTCTTCTTTTCGCCAAAGGTGAAAATTTTCTTTCGAACACCTCAAAACCATATTTTCTCAGATTTTTCAAATCTGAGTAAAAAACTTGAAAATTGAAATTTCTCGTAAGTAGGTAGGTAAGTAGAACATTTTCAGTCATATCTCCTTCATCGAAGGAAACTATCATATTATGTATAAAGCTCTTGGGTAACCTAGACTAGAATTTCTGGCTAAAAGTGGGGATCAACTCGTTCTTACCTCCCTTCCATGGGATTCAATTCGCTAAGGTATTTTTTTCTCATTAATATTTCGTTAGGAATCAACTCACCTACTAAAAAGGGAGAGTGCAGTTGGTCCACGTTTTTTCAAACTTACCTAACTCAGTTTTTTTTTTATCTGTTCATCATTTTTTGATCATGAAAAACTCGCAGAAATCACTGCACCTACTTCTTCAATAATAAGCATATGATTTCCCTCCAAAAAGTGGGACTCAATATGTCACACAGAAATCCTGAAAAATTTATTGAGGCAGGGGAGTATTGCAGTGGCTTAGCCAGAAATTTCTCATGGGGGTCTGAACTTTCAAATTTTTTTTGAGAAATTTTTAGTCCACCTTTCACTATACCCCTCTCACCCCCACCCCCAAAAAATACACATATGAGAACAGTAAATTCATAATTTGAAAAATTTTCATTCATAAATGTATGAAGAAATCACATTTACACGGGCGTTATTAACTTCTTATACAATCTGCGGAAAAAATTTAGAGAAAAAACTTCGATAAAGGTGTAGTTTTAGAACAAGCAACTTCCAAACTACTTATTTTGACCTTAAAAAACGAAAAATAACCAGAAACTTCAAACAATAGTACCAGAAGTTTTTTTTGGGAAAATACAAAGTGGGAATGGTGACTTAGAATACCAAGATGGAAGCTTTTTTGCATAATTATTTCAAACAATTTAAATAATTGACATTTTCTTTATGCCCGAGCGAAGCGAGGGTGAAGCTTTGAGAAAATTTGATTTTTAATGCTCTAAAAAGGCCGTTTTTCAAGTAAATTTGCGACCTCATGGGGGAGGGGTGGTCCGGACCCCCTCCCCACTTGGCTACGCCACTGGAGTATTGTTGAAAAAAGGACCGGAATTGCTCTGGGGCCTGACTCGACTCTCGCCGTCTCCAGATACTTACAAAGTTTCAAATAGGTAAATCAACTCAATATTTTTTTATCGCAGAAATATCGATTTGACGATTTCTGCAAGAAATTCTATGGAGAAAACATCCGATAACGACTCATAGCCGAAGTACCGTATTTTTAATATTACGTATACATAAACGCATTGCAGGGATAAAAATGAACATTCGGCGCGATGTTGGTTTTTGTTCGCTCGAAAACGTACGAGTGAAAATGATTAATGAGCTGAATCACAGGCAGAGCTGGGCCAGTACGTACATACCGTTTAATTTTTGTGCAAAGCAATCTTTTCAACCGATTCACTGTGTGTCTTGTGGCGAACAAATATTTAACAAATACAAACATTCGAATAAAAAATTTGTTTACTCGAATACATGCCTTTCCAGAAATAATGTTGGTACTACAGAGAACGGATAAGTAAGGTAGAGGTAGAGAAGCAGATATGTACCTAACTTGCTAGCAAAATGTAAAGGTGCAGTACTAGACGTGCCGCATTATATAGATGCATGAGGATGATGCAATATCTATGATGTATTTATTCGTTTCTTTTCTTTTTTTTTCGGTGTATGTATATATTTTTTGCTTTCTTCCCTCTTTCCTTTTCATTTTATGAATTTCAAAGTAACCTTATATCGATTTATAAGGGTATGGTACCTACGTACCTATTAGCTATGCGGTAAACGTAAGTCCTGGGTATGAGTGTATAATAGATAGGGAAAATTTCGTATACGGGTTTTTGGTGTATTCTTGTAGTATCTAGAGCTATTCCATATCAACTCGAATCAAAAATGAAGTCGGTCGTTCCGATTTCGCGCAATTTTTTTTACGAATTACCCTCAATGATCTATTTACTTAATCACGATTATTTCCTTTCTATCTCTCAAAAGGGCTGGGGGATATCATTGCGATTTTTTATCAAATTATCCAACTGTGAAGGCTTTGTGAGACTTATTTTTATTTGAGAAGATATTCGCGAAAAGCCGATTATTATCGAACACTTATTCCTTCCTAGGGAGAGGGGGAAGGAGGTGTGTAACGGATGCTTTCGAGAATGGAAAATTCAATGTGTTTTTAGTGGACTATGACCATTATAAACACAAAATACAAAAAAAAAAAACAGGCTGTAGTTTTTGGGAGTTTTTTCTCCAACTTACTACATAGGTAACTGGACTAGTAGAGTTGATAGGAAATTCAAACATAGGCGCACCTAGGGATCTCAGGGAGTCCCCCTCAAGCTGGAAAAAATATTTTTTACTTGCAAAAATATATAAAAGTGCTTTTTTTTTTTCTTTTCAAACAGTATTTTTTCAAAAAAATTTCGCCTGCGATTCTCTCGGGCAATATTATATGTAGTCGTTTTATTTTAAAAATTGATGAATGTTGACAAATTTTTCGGTCAAAAATCACCAATTTCTCGATAAATTCCCAGTTTACCAGAAAAAATTGATGTTTTTTGACTGAAAGATCAGTGAAAAATGACTAATTTGAACTTTGATCCCCTCCCCCTGTTCTTTCTTGAATGCTCAGCCCCTCCATTAATCAATACAGTAAAAACATTTTGAAAAGCTCAACTTGAATGATAAGTGCAAAAAATAGAAGCTACAGCCTCTTTAATAAGGTCAATGCTAAAAAAAAATACCATGTGACCCGTCGTTTTCCAGGGTTTTTGAGAGCATCGAGTTCAAATATTTGCTTACCTCTCCTCCTCGTCCAATTTTAGGAAAAAAACTACGTTAAGAAATGAAAACAGCGTGAGGCATATCGGTACTCACAAATTTGAAGACGTAGAATTTGATTATCGGCTTACTTTTTGGCTCCAACCACCTCATCCAAAATTACGTAGGTAGATATTTTTTTGCTCATTTGCTTTTAGATAGGTACCTACTGATATTTGCAAATAAAAAGTAAATTTTGTAGATAATCAACGCGGATTTTTAAACATGCTACATAAAATGTCGCATGTACATGGAATTTTATGCTTCGCCTTCGCTCGATTACGATTTTCGGATTAAAATAAGTACGTGTAGCTCGCGCAATTACGACAGATGAAGACGAAGTACGGTGCAGCGTGGCGTAACGTGGCGTGGCGCCTTTAAACGGATTCGAAATTCGTATCATAAAAACAACGATCATTATTTTACCTGAAAAAGATAATTGTCTAGGGGGTGTGGGTGGGGGGAGGGTGTGCAAATCGAAGAAGACACGCTATCGTAATAACCTTACACGGCGATGCTATTTCACGCAAAAATTTCGCCCAGCCTAGCCTTTATAATTCATATTTCAACGCCATGGCCACGCCGCGCCGATCAGCGATCACGAATATTACCTAAGCGTGGAATAAGACTGTCGCGGTCGGCACGCGAACACCGCAGCGCAGCGCGGAGCTGCACCCGGCGCCCGGCGCCACGCGCCCGCAGCCCCGAATCAGACGGCTGGACGCGACCGACGGAATACCGTACCGTCCGTACCGTTAATCGGAGTACCCGATTACAATTACGCCTGTATACCTTGGGTAGTACAATAGGTAGTACATATCTAACTGTAACTACCCGCCGATGCACCGCCGTACCGGTGAAAATTTGGACGTCTACGACGATACCGCGTCCGCGTTCCCTGTGTGCCACCTTATCACGATTTTCTAAGGCCGTGGCCGCGGCTGCGGCCGACTCCTCGTCAACTGCAGTACGCGAGTATTTTTTCATCAACGATAGCGTGACGACCGAGAATAATATTTTCATCGGTAGGTATACGTTGATTACGTACAGTACTAGCACTGGAAAGTACATATACCTTACATAGGTACGTATAGGTATAAGTACATAGCCGTGCACGAGAACGTTTACATTTGCATAGAAGACGTTTACAAAGCCTCGTATTTTTTTAATAACGTCAACGCCACCAGCTATACTTACAAATAGGGAGGGAGATAATAATTTGTAAACAACTAAAAACAAACGTTTTATAGCCGCAGCTAGCTATATAGTCGCGGTGAGGCGAGAAAAATAACATACCTATGTACATTACATACTAGCACTAGGTCTTCGTATGTACTTGTACTTGCAAATGTACTTTCTATCATTGGGTTGCTTTGCGGCGTTTTAGGGCATACAAAGCACGTGTTTACCTCCTGACAAGTGACAATTCTGCACATGAGTTTCTTTGTGTGAAAAATCTGCTGCATAATCGCTGATTTTTTCGATTTCGTCATTCACCGAGATTTTCAGAGATTCCAGCGAAGACCAGTTCGGAATCTTGAAACTCGGCGATAAAATTTCTGTTATTCGTACGGTGTCTAAAAATATTTTTTATTCTTCTTAACCTCGTAATTTCCATCAACCAATATAACGTCTACTTTTTTATTTTTCGGGTCAAACAAAAGTTGATTCGTTTCTTACATCAGTAAACTGAAAATTTCAATTTTAAGGAATGTGGTCGTTTTTGCAAGAAACAGTAGGTAAGAAACGGTTGATCTTTTAAATCTAATCGTTTTTAAAGAAACGTCCAAAAATAATCATTTTTCAATTTATAGTTTATTCACTTTGAGGAGGCAGTTTCTTAAAGCGTAAAATTTCTGTTTACTGACCAGTTGAATTCATTTTCAAAAAATTTCGCTTCTGAAATTAAAGGCAATTCCACACCATAGACAATTATAGCGTTTCTAAATTTTATTTAAGTAAAAATTTCATTTCGAGTGAAAAGTTTTATCCAACGTGAAAAATTCAAAATCAAAATAAAGAAAAGTTGAGCTGAAGTACATATAATTATCTATGGTCACTATTTTTCAAAATTTTGACCTAATAAAAATTTTCAATTCTCGTGATTTTTACTGGTCAGTAGCGTAACTGGACATCTCTTTTTTGGGGGGTAGAGGGTAAAAATCAAAGAATAAATAGTATTTTTTTTTGGGGGGGGGAATGCGTTAAATGGGTTAAACTGCATGGAATTCTACATATTTTTCTCCACTAAGTACTCAACATAGTTGAGAAAAAATTCCTCAATTTTTCGAAATTACACAGATTTTTGAGAAAATTTCCCCTATATTCTTCTTCCACCAAGCTATGTTAATTTTATGAAATTTTCAAGTTTTAGCTATCAAAATTTTTTATTCATTCATCTACACTTCCAGGGGGAAACATAGGAGAGAATTTTCCCAAAAATCTGTGGAAATTTGACATTGATTAATTTTTTGGTTATTTTGTTGATTAGTTGAGAATAATACGCAAAATTTGAAGTTGTAAAAAAATTATTTTTAGTAGGTACCCAGAAAATTCATTTTCGAAGGGTGTCTGAGAAGGGTTTTGTACTGGAACTGGTTAGTTTTTATTTTTTACAGTTCTTGAAGAAACGACCAGAAAAAACCAAGTTGAAATGTTCGCTGATACAGGGGTTGTTCAGAAAGTACTGATGTAGAATTTTTTTTTTGGGGGGGGGGGAAGCTTACAAATAATTAAATTGGGATATACAGCATATTCAGGGGCGCATCCAGGGGCTCAGAGGACTCGAGTCTCTCTCCTTAAGATCAAAAAGGAGATTTTTTTATTACAAAAATGAAAAAAAAAGTATTTTTTTGCTCTTTCAATTGTTTATTTTGAAAATTTTTCACCTTGAAAATTATTGATTTTTTATTGATCTTTCTGTCAAAATCTCTGATTTCTAGATCAGTTTTGAGTTGGTCAGAAAAAATCAATAGTTTTGAGTGAAAAATCAGTGTAAAATACTGATTTGAAACTCGACCACGCCTCCACATTTTTTCTCGAATTCTCAGCTCCTTCCTTAATTACTTAATTTCTGGGTGCGTATGAGTATTGTTAGAAAACCTATTCTTCAGGTCATCTATTGCAAAAATAACATCGTGAAATATTGAACCCGTTAGCGTACTCACATAGGTAACGATTTCAATGAAAAAGTCCCAAATTTCTTTTCCTTCGACCTTCAACTTTTTCAGTTTTAAGAATGTCATAAGCCAAACTTGACTAAATTTTATCTGTGCAGTCGGTGAGATAATTTTTTATAGAGTTCTCGTGCTAATTTTATTTCAAAGAAAAATTTTTCATTTTTGTTTCCTTTGATTTTTCCATTAAATTTGCAGTTTTATTTGAAAAATATGAAAGAGTGATATTTTAAAGAATTTCCAGGGCTGAAGCCCCCCTCTCCGCTCCCTCTTAAGTTCGGTCGATTAACCAATTTTTCAATTAAATTTCCAACTTGTCAGAAAAAATTAATAATTTTTGACTAGAATAATCGGTAAATAATTTTATTTCAAAGAAAAATTTTTCATTTTTGTTTCCCTTGATTTTTCCATTAAATTTGCAGTTTTATTTGAAAAATATGAAAGAGTGATATTTTAAAGAATTTCCAGGGCTGAAGCCCCCCTCTCTGCTCCCTCTTAAGTTCGGGCGATTTTTAATTATTTTGTTTTAAAATTTGATAATTTTTGACTAATTTTTCAGTCAAAAATAACCAATTTCTCAATTAAATTTCCAACTTGTCAGAAAAAATTAATAATTTTTGACTAGAATAATCGGTAAAAAATGACTACCTAATTTGAAATTTGACTCCCTCCTCCTATTTTTCTCAAATTCTCAGCCTCTTTTTAAATTAATTTCTAGGTGCACCTAGGTATTTACTCCCTTATCCTTTTCTTTTGTTTATATCTGCTGCCTAATTTTACTTCCTTTTTTTTATTTGTTTAACCAATTTTGACTTGTGGTTTTATAAAAAAAAAAAAAAACTTGTGCGAGCACATTTTTATTACACCTAAGAGTAAGTAAGTAATTTGAAGTTGATGAAAATCGAAGAACGAAAAATTGATAAAATTTCTTATTCGTGAGGAATATTTTCTGATATTTTTAATCCGAAGTATTTCAATTTTTTCAAAGCATTTGAACCAAAATAGGTACTTTTTTCTCGATCATTTTTTTTTTTTTGAAAATTTGCAAATCGTACTGTACTCAAAATTTTTGATCAAAAATCTAGTTCTTTCACTGAGAAGGAAGTAAACTGCCTGTACCCACTCATTAGGTCCGATATTCATTTGATCTAGATTTTCGTCCTTATAATATCACTCCGAATGCGTTTGTAATAGGACAGACGATTTGGGATAATGTCCATAATGTGTAGAAAAAACAAGAACTACGTAGATCTGCCCTCTATCACTCGTACCTCTAGATGGAAGTTTCATTTAGTGAAACGTTATCTCACACGTCGGAATGAAATCTTATCTAGAACGCTTGAATATGTATTACAAAGGGTAAATAATCAAAGCAAACACACCCGACTTGGCACGACTGGGCCTTTCTTATTTAAGGATTACATACATTACATACTTAAGCCTATCAAATAGCATCATATGTAGTTCACCACTTGACTCGATGGAAATCACGATCTAAGAGATACCTATGGTATAAATACGTTCAACCATTCAAACACCAACTGCTTAGATGTAGATAGGATACCTATAGAACCCAGCTACCTACATACCTACTTGTAGAGGGTGAAAATTCATAAACAAATGCGTATAGCGTTATACCTACCAAAACGATAGATGGTGTCTGATAGGTATATGGGTAACTCGAGCCCGGTACTGTAAGGATTTCGGCTTCGGCTCGACAGACGATAGTGCAACTTTGGCAAAGTTTGCATAAATAAACAGAAACACGTACCCGCATATTTTCATTTCTCGCAAAGCTGTGTTTTGAAAGCACGCGGAAAAACCTCGCACACAACGTGATCCGTTATTCCGAAGTTAATTATATGGCTGGAGCTTTTAGCGAATTTTATTTGTTCAACGTGTAAAGAGATCGAATCGAGTCGTTTTACGTATTTACTCAGAATTTCACTCGCTTCGACTGACATCGCACTGTTTGAGAGAGGTTCAAGGAGACGTCCGTGTGCGAAAAGCGGGACGCTTCTATACCTACCAACTAGCTGCTGGGGGCAAAAAAAAAAGGTGCCGGAATTGGCGATGGCATAGTGAAAACGATACTCCCATGAGGTGTACCGAAGTTCGAACTACGTGGCCTTAAAATGTATCGTGTAAGGGTTAACAAGGTATACCGGCCTTTTAGAAATAGGCAGCTACTTCGACACATACATTTTACTCACCACTGCCGAAATAAACGTACTCGCAGTCGTCGCGTTGTGCACGTTCGGATGGATATTGGGTAATGGGTACCGGGTACTATATCGGCGAACGTTGACGAAATATTTGAATTTTAAACGCGTTAAAATTTCGACCTTTATGAAAAAAATAGGTAGAATATAGCCGGGCATTAAAAATGAAAAAGGACGAAAGAAAAATATTGAAATCTTGATTAGCATATCAAATGGCGGATTGCGATTTGTGGCGAGTCGCGTACCTCTTCAATAAGTAAAATTACGACAGCTGAAAAAGAAAAAAAAAAGTTTTACGTTCGGCTAGGTACTTACGAGGGCTACGGGTACCTAAATATTAAAGGACGCGAAATTCTTCATTTCTGCCTCTCTCGTCCCGCCATCTCCATCCTTTTTTCTTCGTTCTTCGTCCTTTTTCTTCTTCCTTCTTAGCTGTTCGAGGAGAGCGAGATATGAAACTATGAGGGAGACAAGGGGAGGGGTAAGAAAACTAAAAATAATTTTTCTTTTACAACATCAAGTTTTGCGTAAAAATAAAGTTCAACTCGAAAATTTTCTAAAATATGCTGACGTTTTATCAAAAACCCTTTGATGAAGAATTCGCCATTTTTTTTCGCCAGTGAGAAATTTCGAGAAACTTTTCAGGTAGGTACGTACTTTGAAGGTTATAATTTTCTTTCTTTTCATTATGTTTCGCTTCTTTTTTTATTCTGAAAACGATCGGCGGGGGGATATACGCGACGAAAGAGAAGACGAATGGAAGAGCGAGGGCAGAAAAGGTCTCGAAATTTTGTTTATTTCTTAAGGGACCGAACCGAGCGGAGCCAAGTTGCCAAACGTTGCTCTGTGCTTATTTAGTCGACACCGAGTATTTGCATAGGTAGGCATGCTTACTTACGTATACTATCGAGATATAGGTAGTCGGCAAGACAACCAGTAAACAAATAAACAATATTCGAACGCTAAAATTGGTTCGGGTAATTTTAAGGGCGCCGGTAACGCGTAACAAAATGCCTCTTCTAATTAGCCGTAATAAAGATTAATTCAATCGAACGAGAAAGACGAAGACGTGGTCGAAAAGAGAGAGAGAGAAAAGGGTGCGGTGTAATTTAACGTTTGCGGTACGAAATTACGATCGTAATAGCGATTCTTCGGTAAGTAAATCCAGATACAATGTAAGAAGAATACGACGAAACGAGCTGAAAAGGAGGGGAAAGGAGCCGAGATGAAGGTGGAAAAATGAGACGATGGCGCGAGAAAGAGAAAAAAAGACGGAGCGAGTGTGCGAAAAGGGAAAAATCTTTAATTATAAATTGGAAGGTAGCGATGTGTAAAATCGCGTAAAAAGCTGTTGTTTTGTGAAAGGGAGTAAAGTATTAAAAAAAAAAAGTAAAGAAAGAGAGAAAAGACGTTAACCGCGCCAACGTAAACTTTTTATTATTCAGAATATAAATTAGCAAATTATCATGGAAATATTTTTCACGAAGCGAAAAAAAAAGAGAAAGAAAAACGCAGACGGGATTATTTGAGAAAAAACGATGAAATTCCAAAGTTTATTTCACAAATTCGCGAGAATATTCGGCGGTGTATCGTACGATTACCTACCACCATTCTCGTTGTTTTTTTTGCACTTTTCAACGCGTGCTTTCTCGCGGTATTTAAGGTACGCATAGGTATTAGGGTTGAAAAGTACAAGTGCAGAAGGGGCGGGGAGTAATACAAAAATCGAAAATATTTACCTTTGAGCGATTTTTTGGTTGCGTAAAAATTTTCGCCAAGTTTTGCTGCGATGAAATGCGCGAACTAAATATTTTGCGAAATACGCGCACCAAGTGTTTCCTTTATTTTGCGATGCGACCAGCGACCACACGTAACAGCGGACGTTGAATTTGTCTAATTGAAAAAAAAAGAAAGGAAAAAAGAAAGGCCGTTACGAATTAAAAACACGTCGACGATGGAAAAGCCCGAAATTCGGAATCGCAAACAGAGATACTCGGGGCATCGAAATGCGTCTTCTTGATATCGAAATTTTCATCGAATAACGACTAAAGGAGGCGCGCATTACGGTGTGGCGTATTGCGGACCACCGTACCAGTGTTACCAACGTTAAATTTCTCGTAATTTAATTTGTACGCCGCGCCGCCGAATACCCATACCGCACTAGCGCACCGTATACGCCTGAAAACTCGACGTCGTAGTCGTCGACGTCGGTACGGAAATTTTTCTCTTCTCGTGTATCGTTTCTTTTTCGCCGCACATTCGCACACACACAACCGACGCACGTAATACGTACCCCTAGACCTGCGTTTCAAATGCTGTCATAAAATCTTCAAACAGTAAGATAGAAAATGTTTTCGAGTGACCAAATCGGAAAATTTGACAATTTCTGTGAAAAAATTGTCAATTTTTTTTTTTTTGAAAAAGGCCAGGACATTCTTTCTTCAAATTTTCCTCACAAAAAAGCCGCAACTGGATTAGAATGATGAAAAATACTCATTGTTGCGAAATGTGAGGTAGCCAGAAAATTGAATAGATCATTTTTATGACGGTTTGGTAACACATTTTCAGAGCCTTGAAAAGTTTTTTTTTTGACTTGTGTCCTTCGCCTCCATTTTAATTTTACAGAATTAGAAAAAAGTTTTGAGGGCTACAAGTGGTGCATTGTATCCCTCAAATTTTGACAGGGATGCAAAGTATAATTTACACCATCTCCCCCTCAATCACACCAGAGAAGGATTTTCGAAGCATTAAAACAATGAAAAAAATCTTTTCGGGCATTATATTTCTACTTTTTTCGATGTTTTGCTCTCGCTTCGTTCTCATTTTTGCCCTTCTCTCCTGAAATTCTTCTAATTTTCCAAGTCTTCGTACTCATTTTGCACTCGCCCCCCCCCCCAAAAAAAACCATCTGATACCACTATTTTTACTCGTTTCTTCTTTTAAAAAGAAACAATTAAAAAATCCTTAGTATGGATGAAATGTGAAACTTTGGAACGTAGGTACTGTATATTTATGAAAATACCTATCATTTCTTTTTCTTTCGATGCCTATGAGCGGGTATCATGGGTTGGAAAATAAGTACAAATCGATACAATTTCCGTAACTGCTGAAACACAGATAGAAAATCTTCATTCTGTACGAACGAAAAATAAAATAACATTCATAATGTAGGTAGGTATATCTACTTAACAGTTCAATAGACCATATCATACATGCTTAATGCTTGGACTAAACTCGATGCTCGTTTAGAGTCCCGAAACTGGGGGATACAACGATACAACGATACACATATTATTTTCATCTAAACGCTTAGCTTGATATTATAATAATCGTGGAAACGAGCATTTAGATAACGTTCAATTAAATCTTCATACAAGTATCGTTTACAAACGCGTCATTGAGTTCTCACCATGTTGCCATTGGGTACCATTAGAAGTGTGTAAGTAATTTTTATTCGAGGGTCCGTTAACAGCGTATATTCAAAGAAGAAAGAGAAAAAGTAAATATGCATTTCTTTAGACAGGCATCTAAAAAATCTATCGTATACTCCGTAATTCTCTTCATAAACTTGATTACGTAACTTTTTTCATATTTTCTGATGTTATACGAATCAGACGGAGACGATTTTCCAAGGGAAGATAGGGAAGTGAGACTTTCCCTGATTTTTTTAAAAACTTGAGATTTTTATGAATACCAATTGTTTGATAAAATAGAACCAAAAAAAAAACAAACGTAAATTAAATTAAATTCTACCTTGAAACAAGTCCAAAAAGTCGATATTCGATTACGCTACTTTAATTTTATCAAATGGCTGGAGAATTACTTCTTTTTAAAAATAGAAATAGGTAAGTACCACATTTTCTCTGAAAATCTCAATTTTCAAAAACTCGCAATATATAAATCGAGATTACAATTTTGGCTGCTAAAATTAAACACGATATTTGGAAAAAAATCGCAGGCTTTGACTTCTTCCTTTTTTTTCAAAATTTTAGTTTTTTCAAAATTTTACCAAAAATTTCCGCCCTTTCTTCGCTCCGGCTATAATATATTTTTTACTTTCAAAAGTTTGAATCGATTTTGACTTGATCCAAAGAATGAAAAAATTCTTCCTTCTTGTTTCCAAATTTCACTTCAGATACTTACTCAAGTTGATTTGAGTAATGAAGATAGCTTGAGAAATGGTTCGAAAAGAAAGGCCCACATTTCCTCTCGCCGGTCCTGGTCGAGCACAGGCAAAAATAGAACTTGACTCTTTTTTTTTTTGGGGGGGGGGGCTTGAGCCTCAGTAAAAAGGGAATGAAACACGAAACAAAAATGATTAATTTCGACCCACCTCCTCCCCCTACAAAAATCTTCCAATACTATAATGCATAATTTCTGTTGTATCTGTTTTCGGAGACCTCTCCTTTCAAAAACTTGAAAATTTTTCGAAATTCCACAAGTCTCCTAACAAATGAAGAGTAGGTAGATGCAAATTTTTCTCGCTAGTTTGTATCATCATTTTGAAAAATAAATCATGTAAATTAATAAAATCCGAGCTGAGTGAGGGCGAATTTTTTTGAAAGATAGCATCCAAAACTGAAATTTATCTATTTTCTAAATACCGAAGTACATAATTATTTTAGTACGTATACCTATTGAAAAAAAAAGTGAAATTTTCGATCTTCATTTCTGATTATATATTTAAGACTTGACTTGCTCGAGCGAAGCGAGGGCCGAGATTTGAAAAATTGTCTTTCAGAAAGAAAATAATTCTATTTTTAAAGGTTTGTGGACTAAAAAAATTCCATTACTTTGGGGTAAAAATTTCATCTTTTTCGAAATCATTCTGGGTACCTAATTTCATGTTTTTTTTTCGTATTTCTGAGCAACAATAATTTTTTTTTCTTATTTCATACTTTTTTGTGCTGGTTTACAATTTAATTTTCCGATCATTTGGAAAATTTTTACAAAAAGTTTTTTATCAGAAGTGCCCAGAATACGTTCTGAAAATGACTCGAGGTCGGATTCGTGGACTCCGAGTCCGAGTAAAAGTCTGAGTCCGAGTCTATTTTGTATGGACTCGGACATCATGAACTCGCAAGTCCAATTTCAACAATTTGGAAACGAGTCTTTTTTTGAATCCGAGTCCACTTGACTAGAGTCCATTAAATTTTGTAATGTCCAAACATCGAGAAAATATTTTGGGAATTCGCACGATTTTATAATCTTCTGCGTCCGTCCAAAAACTTTTTTCTATACATTCTCTGATTTTAACTTCAAAAGGATGAGTGCTTAGAAATTTAAATTTTTTCGACTCGAAACGGACTCTACGAGTCCACCAATTGGACTCTCGAAAGACTCCAGAGACCATCGTTTATGGATTGGACTCGCGATCTGTTCACAGTAAGGCACTTAATTATTCTCGTCATTAAAAAGAAAATTTAAGTTGCTTGAAAGAAAACAACAAAACAAAAAAAAAAAAACAGAAAATCTGTCACATATTGATATGGGTAGTTAGGTAGTTTATCCCTTGAAAATTACATAGGTAGGTATTCACGAAATTTTTTGAGCGAAACATAAACACAAAAATGTTTTGGGTGGCTAATTCAACATTTACATCCGAATATGACTTCAAATGTACCCGTTTAAAAACAGGCTTCCTAATTCATACTGAAATTCAAACTAGGTATCGATATAATTCAGGTAGGTATTTAAAATCAGACAGCGTTTATAACCCGACGAAATTTTCAGCGAGTAAGGTACCTTTATTCCGTCCTATACCGACTCGATGATTAAATGCGTGGCCTCTTTTAATTTCAACTTTCGTTTTGTGAAATTCACCGGAATAAGTCAATAATAAAAAAATATAAAAGAAAAATCTTAAAGGGAACGTTCGAGAAAAAAAATACCAGTTTATTATAAATATTCCAGTCGCGTTTTAATAAAAGCGGATTTCAAAAAGAACCCGTCCCGCTTAATACGTTTTTGTAATTTTTCGTAGCGAGATTTATTTTTAATTTCCGCATTTTTAAAGAATTAGAAAAAAGAAAATAATACACCGACTAGGTAGGTATAGGTAGGTACTTACTCGTCGCAATAATGAATGTTATACTTACTTAGAATGGAAATAAATTCGAATAAAAAGTTTTTCATGAACAGACGTCGTGAAACGGCAACAAAGAATGCAATAGATACCTATAGTTACCTACCTAAAATAAGTATCCGCAATTTAGTCGGTATAAACGCTCAGATAGACTCGAATTATTTTAATGATTTTTTTCAAATATCGTCGCTATTTCGTCGAGTATCTAATTAAATTTCGCTATACCCGCTTAATACTTGCATTAATATTAAATAAAACGAGCGTTACTTTTCACCTATGTAGATTTTAATAAATATTGCAAAATCATTCGCCACTCGGTCAAGGTAAACAAAAATAGGCAACTGACGCGATACGAACCATGGTTTCTTGAAAGTATACCTAATACTACATCTTACGATTAATGAGGGAAAAAAACACACAAATTATGCGCGCCGTTATTAGCAGATTCCACGTCGAGTAAGGCTCTCGATATTGATTAAAATTCAGATACCATTTTGAATTGCCGTCGTAATTCTACTCGTTGCTTTTGCCGTACTTGAAAAACTTTAAGTGCGAGTAAAATTACAAATTCTCATCAACTTTATTTTCCGTTCGCTAAGAACTCACCAGCACCAGTGAATTACACGTTACGTGAAAAGACGACAAATAGTTCAACTTTTATTAGCTTTTACCCATCGATGCTGTGTGGCATACTTTCATTTCCGCATAAAACTTATACTCGTGTAATGTCTTTTATCATTGCGTATTTTACATATCATTTTCATCTTTCATTCAACCGTAACATTGCCAGCTTGACGATCGAGCCTAAGTCTCGCGCATATTAAAGCATTTTACTTTTTGTATTTTTGAAATATTTTAAAATTTTCCAACTGCAATAAACAGGTGCTCAGCTACTTTGCATAGGTATTAAGATAATTTTTGATCTTGAAGATTTCTAACAAACTAAGGAGATAGGTGATAGGGGATGAAAAGAACGATTTTGAAAAAATACACGCGGTAAATAATCCGCCATGCATAATTGCACATTCAAAACTCACAATTATCTTAATTTCGTCAATTTGTAATTCAAGAAATTGGAAATTTTAGGGAATGAATGATTTTTCGATAAAACTACTATTTAAAAAAATTACGATTGATGTGAAATTAAATTTTTTTTAAATATTGCTTTACGTTTGGCCCATAAATCTGAACAACTTTGGGAATTTATTTTTTAGATCTTGAAAACAATGAAAAAGTTTCACTTTCGGACTTCGCTGAATACAAGATGATCTGAGACTGGCCTAAAAAGAAATTTCCATGAACTTTAGATATCTACGTCCAAAATCATAAATTGCAGTTGCAACTTGTAAACAGTAAAAGAAAATGCTGAAATTTGAGAAAAACAATGAAAACGTATTTTTTTAGCCTAGAAAAGCTCAACTTGAATTTATTCCTTCAAAAGCTCTTTCCAGAATTTATTTTTCACTCTTTGCCTCATTTTTTTCAAAACTACCTGGCATATTTTCTTTTTCATTTATGTTCAGGAAAGTTTATCAAAAGTACTTCAACAAAAAGGAATTTTTAAAAACGTCAGATTTTTGTGTTTTTGCTCTGAATTGATTTACAATACCTAATAACTTACTTTGAATGAATAGATGGAATTTTTGGGATGATTAAAATTTTCCTACACCCCTCCGGTAAACTACGAAGAAAACTTTACTGAATTGAAAAAAGAAGAAGAAAATCAGTCAAAATTCAAACTTTTTCTATCGTTACCAAAAATTTGAAAAATAAATGCTCCGAGTTGCATAGAATTGTGAACCAAAGGAAACGGAATAAGGAATAATTGAAAAAGATTCTCGTAACTTTTTCAGGAAGTACCTATTTGTAATTTTGTCAAGAATTCACCTATTTTCTGAAATTTCCCACTTTTTGGGCGATAGAGTGATATCAAAAAATTTTCAATGCAAAAGAAGCAGATTGCTGTGTTCATTTTCTTTAAAAAAATCAATTTTCCCATCCTCCATAAGCTAATATCTTATTCGTCAAGTTTACCCACCTCAATTGGATAGTAAAACAAACTTTTATCGACACTTTTACGCAAAAACAATTATTTCCCCTTCTAATAGCTCGTCGTTTTGATTTTTGATTACGAATGGAAAATTGCTGTCAAATCAACGAAAAATTTGGCAACATAAAAAGAAGTTATAAAACTCATTCTACACACCTAGCTACTTAGGATAAATATAATATGTACTGGGCCAATTACATTTTTATTCATTTAACAAACTATTCATTTTGAAAAAAGTAGAAAATGTGAACTTATCATATTTGGTACTTTTCATATGTATTTATTTGTATCAGATACAATTGATCGATGCATTAAAAACAAAAAAAACACAAAAAAAACAAAATGAATATTGAGCTAAACTAGAAAAATTATAAACTAATCAAACATAAAATAGGTAGGTCTAGGTAAGTACATGCGAAGATAATTTACTCAGGTATCGATGATATTTTCAAAAAGCGATTTGGCTAATCCAGACAAACTATGGGCAGCTGCCTTTGATCCCAATATTTTTACCGTTCTGTATGATATTACTAGGTACCTCCGAAATGTCTCAACACTACACAAATATATTGCTGAATTAATATCAAAATTTTTAGTTCCAAAGTCACGCAGGCTTGTACTGAAAATTGACGCCTTTTTCAAACAGATAACATTTTTGACCTAAACTTTACCAAAAATTTGAAAATTAGAGCTCGTGAAAAAGTCTCAATTGTGATGTAATTCAAACTTGACGCCTAAGCTTATAAAAAGCGATCTATTTTTTGCTCCACACTGTTTCATAAACATATGCACGAAGGTGAACTGAAATGTTTCGTAATTGACATTCTTACTGCTGTAGATGAAAAATGGTCTAGTGAATTAGTTTTGCGTTCATTTCGTAGTCTGAAGTTTCAGGAACAGGTACTAAAACATCAGTCAACAAAACGATCCCACAATGGTTGTAAAACATTTGGGTTCACCCTCTTGCAAACATATTTTTAAAAATAACATAATAAAGTGATGTTTCTAAGGGTTGCTACCACCCTAAAAAATAAGGTAAATACAAAAAAACGAGTGCTAATGTTCATTTTTTTTGGGGGGGGGGGAAAGGAGGAATCTTTTGTAGGGTGTAGGATTGAATATATTTCAAAAAAACCATAATTTTTTTCAAGTTGTCAAAATTTTGAATAGTTAGATTCCAAGGTCCGATGGTAAAGAGTAATGCGGAGTCGAGAATGAAATTTTCACGATCCAGGCACAACTTACATAGGTATTATTTCTAGTTTCTAACTACTTTCACCTTAACGTTAAACAGTAACTATCATTATTTTAAAAAGATGACTAATAAAGCGTGAAATCGTCACCTTATATTGAACACCATGTAATTTGAGAAGGAAAATTCAATCTTCAAAATTGAACAGAAATTTTAAACAAATTCAACTGAAAACAAGATCATCAAAGCAAAGTAGCAATGATTGATTTTTTGGGGGGGGAGGAGGGGGGGTGCTATCATACAGATATGAAAAATTTAAACTATTTTGTTAAGGAGACTATAATTATCGTGTATTTTTTCAGGAATCATTTTTTCCTCATCATTTAGTTTGTAAAAATGTAGAAAGAGGTGTTGATCCACTTTAAAAAAAGGGTTTCTCTAAAATTTTTAGCGTGGAATTGTTCAAGAGTACTCTTTGACTCACGAGAAACAATTTTTCGATGGTAAGAATAAAAAAATTGCACTTCGAAATCATCAATTTGGAAAATACTCGAAAGTGCTCTATTGAACTGAAATAACAAGAAACGTCGCTTACTCTTAGTGGTACGTTAAAAACTTCACATTTGAAGATCTCGGCGATGGGAAACTTCTAATATTAATTTCTTAACAACATCTCCGTCCAGTTGTGAAAAAGGAGTAGTACGCACGGCTTCGCTCATATGATTCGCGATGTACATTAAGCAAAAATCTGTCAATTGCTAAAAACAAGTGAAAATGAGAATGTATTTTTAAAAATTATGGAATGATTGATTCTTGACGCAATTCTGATCGTTTAAAAATCGTTCACCAAATCACGATCGAAGTGAAACGTAAAATATTTACCTTTGCTTGAAAACGGACAGCAGCCCTCCACAATGTAATACAGTTTTGAACGCTTATGTTACATCGGAAATTCTGTTCACAAACTTCTTTCAAAGATTCGACGCAGAATTCATTTGCCAAGTTATACAATTCTAAAAAATGTTGGCATAAACACATTTCAATATCAGAATGAATACGTCACTGTCACAATAAAAAATTAGAGGTCTGCGGTAGTAAGTAAATTACCTAGAGTATCTTCAGGTGATAAGTCAACTTCGTCAGTGTACAAGTATTTTAAAAAAGCTCTGTATATTTTGTGATTTCTATCCATTTTCAGCGCGCTAATAATAATTGCACGTGTTAGTAACCGGCGACATTTATTTTTGAAAACAGAATATCTAAAGTTTACTTACATCTGATTGCCCGCATTTTCGGACCATGGCTGTTTGAACATAGTTCTAAAATATTCGCAACGTATTTTCAATATTGCTTTATGTACTTTGATTCCTTTTCCTCCAACAACCAAGGTTAAGTCACTAGTTTGCTGTTTGAATAAAAAAATATAATTATTTTAGAAATAATATTCGTTACTTTCACGGAAGCAAATATTTTATAGAAATTCTCTCTTACAGCATTATCAAACGCATGCCGTATAGATTCGGCTACGTCGGTTTTCGGACGTGAATCTGGTTTGAAAGCATCGTAGGTGAGTATAGGATCCGAATGATTAAGGAATACTTCGTTAAGAGAAGAACACGGCGTCAAAAATGGTCTCAAAATGCAAGGACCTGCGAAAATGAGCGATAATTTGATAATGCCTCCGAGTATTATATAATTTCAAAGATAATATTAGAAAAATACAAAATTTACCTCTGCAGGAGCCCCACATGTACACTCTATATGTTTCAGATAGAGCGGCTGATGTGTCGCTCATATGATTAGCTGCAATATCAATGATTCTAGAGAAAATACAAACAAATAATCAATTTTCAATTTTTCACCACGAATTAATAATTAAAGATGGAATCTCACAAACCTTTCTTCAAAATTAGGAACACGAGTAGGTTCGTCGCACGGCATCTTAGTACCGATTCCGAGCTGGCCGTAATTATTAGAACCCCAAGCGAATATGACGCCTTCTTCGGAAAGTGCCAATGCGTGATTTTTTCCACAAACGATTTTCTTAATGATAATATTATTCAACGTAACGATTTTATACGGCGAATTTTGCTGCAATTCCGTTGCGGTCAATTTACCCCATCTGTACACCTATATTACGAATTGAACAACCCTGATCATCGACATTCATCTCCAGTTTGAATACATTTAATTCAATTATTTGAAACGCATACCTCGCCTTCATCTGTTAATGCAATTGAGCCATCTTCACTGCAATTGACATTGACTACTTTTTTCTCAGTTAGACCTCCTTTAACTTCGTCAGGAGAGTTGAGATTTTGCCCAGCGCCGGTACCAGTTTGTCCATATCTATTGTTGCCCCAGCCATAAACCTGTAATATAGTATAAAAAAGTTCAGTTTTCTTCGAGTCGTTGTCTATATCGAGTAAGAAAATTGATGCTAAATTAAACCTTTCCGTCGCTGCATAACGCCAAACTATGATTAGATCCGCAAGCCACCTGAATTATCTGTTTTGTCGACAGGGACGAAATCATCGTTGGCGCGGTAACAGCGTTTTCGCTGACTATTCCAGCTTGGCCGGAAGAATTGAATCCCCAACCGAACACTTGACCTTGCTCGTTGAAAGCTAAAATGTGAGGTCCATCGCCGAACGCGAGTCCTGGAAATAAATTGAATCAGTAAATCAGTAATCATGATTGAATTGTACAACAACTGAAAAAATAACGGGTTTTTACCTTTGATTTCTTTATTACAAAGATCCGGGATAAGGATGGGTTCCATTGGGCTTGGACTGTTGTTGAATCCGAGATACTCGTTGTCATTGTCACCGATAATGAAAACTTCATCCAATGCAGTAACAATTATAGCATTTTTACCTGAAAATCAAAAGCTACTACAGTAATTATCGGTAATTTCGTCATCAACTGTTCACTGTTGACTAACCAGCACCGAAAATGTGTACAAATTTAATCCGACTGATGAGTTCTTTACTCAGTTTACTGAAAATCACATAGTTTTCCAATCTTACAGAGGCCATATCGTATCAATTCACAATCTACGTATTAAAATGGTCATCTATTTCGACTGACTCAAAGCAGTAAAGAAAAATGATTCTGCTACATGGATCTTCAGAGATCCATCTGCAAAAACGCGAACGAAGATATTTCGAAATCAATTTATCGCACAAAATTAAAACTATGTGAAAAATGCAAAATTTTGTTTATTCTTTGTTTGTTAGTAAACTTGACAGACGAAAAAAAATTTAAAATCTGTTATCAAAATTTTTTCGGAGGAGGTTATGAAGATAAACTGGATAGTTTGTTTTTCGTTTTACTGAAATTACAGTTATGACGAGTAATTACGTGAAATAACGGAAAATAGTAAATGACTCGAATATGAGACTTTCCTTTTTTTATACCTTATTTTTCACGCTTTGATCTTCAAACTACAGATAGCGTTGATATTTAGATGCCAAAAAATTGAAAAATAAGAATTAGGTTCATAGCATTCAAAAATTGAAAATTAATTTGAAAAATTCAACAATTAAAAAAAAATTTGCAAAATCAAAAATAATGCAAAAAAATTAAAAATCATTAATCAAAAGTCAATTCCAAATTCCAGTTTTCCAGGTCATTGATTACATGTCGCTGTCGTCGCTATCACTGTCGTCAGTCTGTCGCGTCTCCAACTCTCCATGCCGTGGAAAAATCGTTTGATCGTGTATTTTTTATCGAATTTCGAGTTGATGTATGTGAATTTTAGTTCAAATTATAAGAATTTCGTAATGTAATAAAGTGATGAACTTGTCCTAATGAACTTCCCGGGTCTAGATTTTGGTTACTTACTCGAGCGAAAGTAGCTATGATTCGAGATGCAGTTCGTATCGTATCAACGTATCATCAATCATTTTCTAAATTAAAAACTGTGCTTCAAACACATTATCGAATATGAATGATGAGCGGACCGAGCGGAGATACGTTTTTCTCTGTTTTTACCATCCGATGATTGAAAGCTACGTTGATGATGTTCTCGTCGTCGCTGGATATCTGTATCGTAGGTATGTTCGCGCGATATCTACTTCTGTTTCCAGCATTTTCGCTTTGAAGTAAGTAGTTCCTATTTCAATTTCATCAAATACAAATACATATAAGTAGATTCCTGCACACTACGTACAAGTGTTGTGTTTACCTTCGTTAATTTGATCGTTGTTATTTTTGATAGGGATGAACTTGAAAATTGAATATGCAATTTGGACTTGTTGCTGAAGTTGTATTTTCCTACTGATATCGACACCACTTAATCCGAAGTCGGAACCAGATTCGATGGAATGCCACCGAACCTTCGAAATACCGCTACTATTGTGCTGTAAGTTCTATTTCATTCATATGAAAAATTTAACGAATGAGTATGGGCATGGAGTACGCATACGACGTATATGTGCCTTGAGTTGATCTTGTAGCAGAATTTGAAGTTGAACCACATTGGCGAAAACAGAACACGTCTATCTTCTACCTACAAGATTGAATGCCGTCGTAATAGCGAAAAAGCGTTCACAAAGTGAAATTCCGCCTTTGAAAATTTTCCGCCCGCGAAAACGCGAATAAAATTTTATTCACGCTCGAATGTATAAAAATAAAGCGATAAATTTTTGCCACCAACGAATCCGGTTTAATTAGATTTTTTACAATTTAATGGTAACGAGCGACGTCGGTTATTATTTCTGCTCGAACGCGTGCTATACTCTGCATAGGTACTGCGAAGACGAAAGGGTAAAAATTAACAAAAGACGCCCGAATAAGATAAGTATATATCGCGCGGCCGTCTATAGACAGAGGCAGTTACACTACAATGATTTGCCGCAGCGACGCTCGACTTTCAAGATTAATCATTCGCCACCGTAGCTTATAGTTAGATAAAAGTATCATTTGCGCAGTCATTTATTAAGTATAAGTTTCTTTCTCGACGTCGAACAAAACTTTACATCGTTATTCTTATATTATATACATGAGATAAGTCTCGACACCGCGGCGTAATGTGTAATTTCAATAGAGGCCAACCTAATTCGATGCTTTCATTAAATGCTTCGTTTTTAGAATGATTATGTTATCGAAACCCGCGCGTGTTGCGTGATGATGGCTTGCTTTTGAGGCTAAATATGTGATGATAAATTTCTTTCCTGTGAAAGAAAAAGGGTTGAGGAGTGTAAATATCTATGAGTAACCTACTTCACCTGTGCCATTTTTGGATATGTATACCTACTTGAGATCAGTGGTACTCAGAGAACTAGAAATATCCTGTGCATGGCTTCCTAGTCGTTATATCGTTAAAATGCATTTCGTTGCATTTCATACAAGTTCATTCGTACGTATTTTATTAGAATTTGAGGACGCAGAAACAATCTCAAAGTGAGGCTGTTTTCGAAATGGATACGCGATTTGGAATTTTGGTTCATTCTTTAAAAAGTAGCACGATTCCAGTTTTTGTACCTCTAGGAATCGCGGATTACCTCAAAATTGGACACTACTTTTTAGTAATTCTGCGAAATATTTCAAGATAGGGAATTTGAAGATTTCAATTTTCACCAAATCCGAATCGATTTTCACTAAAACACTTCAAAATTAAGCCAAAACATTTTCCCACTTTTATTGAAATTTTTCAACGAATTTTCACGGTGGTACTTACTGCTAGCTGTATTTTTGATTCTTGCAATTTTCATAAAATTCAATTTGCACACTCCTGAGTGACTAGAAAAGTGAGCCGATGAATTTTTTCGATCGTTGAAGTACATTTAAATCAATTTTTTGAAAATTTTTGGTATGTAGTAACGCTGTCATTTTGAATTCTACGAACATCACATAAATAAAGAATACAGTTGGCAATACTGTCACGAAATTTTCTCGAAAAATATCTCTTCCCCCTCGATCTTGAAGTGTTCAAAAGAGTAATTTCAGTTTGGTCAAAATCATAAAATCTTCAAGCTCGCTAGTATCTGTAAATTTCCAATTTTTTTCAGGGATAGAAAGACAGAAATTTTTATTCGATCCACTCTGGTACTTACTCATTAAGTTAATTCAGTCTACGTACTTCGATAGAGAATTCTAATTAATAAAATTACGCATCGATTATTACATTAACCTAATTACAACGTTTAAAATGAGTAGGTAGTAGGTACCTCCTTTTAGTATACCTACACCTTCTGGGTTACCGTTTGATGAACGTGAAACTAAAAAAGAATCCCTACGATATGCGTACAAGTCACAAGTCGTGTAAACGTATTAAATCCACCTAAATCTATGTTAATTATGTGTATTTAAACCTTTTTACCATCCTCGTCAACAAACATATGTAAATATGAAATTGGTATTTATCTTGGTAAGGTTTGACGAATGAATAAATCTGCGTAGAATTTTGGTTTCGCGTTACTCTTCCTCTTCGGCGACGTCGTAAGTTTACTCGATTTGATTTTTTTTTACGCAAACTTGACTCGAGTAAAATATTTGAACGAATAAAACGTTACCGTGGAATGAACATAGAACTTAATAAGCGACATCGACATTAACGCTGTCAAAGTAACTAGATGGATAAGTAATTAAACTTTGCGACATATAACAAATTAATCGAACCCGGTATGAATTTTGAGCATAGTGGTAAAATAAAATGGTGGTAAAGGAAAGCCAAAGCAACGTACAAGTATGAATGAAAACTTCGCAAATCCTTTAACTGAAATTTATGTTTACAACGTACGGTAAAAGCTCGCTCACGCAGTCATCAATTTGAAATTATTTTCTGGAATTTTAATTCGTATAACATGAATTCTAATCTGCGATGGCTTACAGTTGGCAAATTTCGCTCGCTTTCTATTTTTTTTAGTACCGCGTCGCTGCGTCGTCGTCGTCGTCTGTGCAAGAAAACTTACGTTCAAGTTACCGGTACAAGTTTTCTGCTTCGACGAAAGGATTTAAAACGTCTATTGTGCAAGAATTTACGAGAGTATTGCTATACAAATTCCAGATTCGCCCGTGTCAGCGTAAATGCAAATGAAATCGGGCGGTGAATTCATCATTAAATGGAAACTTCACGCGGTACCTAGTACCTACCTACCCACCCACGTATATTCTTTCAACCGAAAACATACATACGTAAAAACTTTATGAGAGGAATCGATCTATCGACTTAGTATAGAGACGAACGTACGCCAACTGAAAAAGTAATTCCGCCTTCTCGTTCGCTCAAAATTGCTAGATAATACCCGACGAAATATAATTAAAAAATAACAATACCTACCGCTCGACTCTTATTAATCAGAATAAAATATTGATGGAATTTTCAAAAATATTTAACCATTTTATATCGTCAGAGTACCTATAGTGATTAATTATTGAAATGAAAATGGGCCTTAGTAGACAAATACGAAATTACTCGTACAGCAACAAATTCGAATTTAAAGTTGCAAAAATGTATCGTTAATTCAACGAATTCGTTGAAAAGCTGTATGTTTTCAATCATACGTATGTAATATGTATGTGGCTGAAATATTTATATGATTATTATGCGCATACCTCGATTCGTAAATCAAACCCTGCTGTCTTTGCATTGTTCATTTTGTTGAAATCAATCTGTCGTCGTTCTATCAAATTTGCAAAAAAGGAAGCAATTTTGTAAAAAAAAAAGAACCAGAAAAAAAGTTTTCATTTCCGCGAATCAGATAATCAGATTAGATCATTTTTCATAAACGACACGTTCTGTTCTTATCTGTACCTACCTAGTACCTACCTACCTATTTTTCTAAATTTAATTACCAAAAGTTTTATTTTGTCCTTTTAATTCTATGCATACTTGTCATCGAAAGCACCACTTGAGGCGTACGATTTTTCGAAAACCATGCTTTAAAATCTTTGTAATCGAAATTCCAACTACCCAAATGGACATCTTGATTATTGAATTTTTTCAAAATTTGAAAACTGGGATTTTCAAAAAAAAGGGGTATCTATATAACTTAAATATTTTTGAAAAATAAGTATAAAATTCATTTTCATTGCATTTGATTAATTTAAGTTCCTACCAAATATTGACCTTTCGAACTCAAATTTGACTTCTTTTAGCTGATTTGAAGCCTCTTGAATAAAAAAAGTTCAAAATTGAGACACTGAGGTGACTAAAAATCAAGTTCTCACTTCCTTTCGACTAGTTCAGCACGAAAATCCAGCTTTTGCTCGGTTTTCTGGCGAGCACGTGCCTGTTGGTGTCTATCTAACTTTTTATGAGAGGAGGGAGAGAAGGAAGGGCTATAGCGGATAAAAAAATCGAATATTTTTAGAGAATGTACTCCGTGATTCGTCATGCATAGATAAATGTCCAAACTGACAATTAGGTACCTCATTTTCAAAAAAATTTATCGCTCAAATGAATTTGAAAAAAAAAAAATGGTATCATTTGGAAAATGAAATAAAAATTTATGTAGATAATTTTGTATTGATTTGATATTGAATGAGTTGAGCAAATTTTTGGAATAGAATTGGTATTTTATCAAACTTATCTGTTAAATTACAAAGAAAACGTTCATGAATGTAGGTACTAGGTAACTAACTAGGTACAGTAATATCTGCCACCATGACACAAAATTTTTTGTTTTGGCCATAACTTTGGTAATTTTTGATGAATTTTGGATTTCTTTGCGCCATTCGATAGATCTATACATAAGGTTTATTGGATAAAATTTTCAGACATTTTGCTTCATAAACGTTGAAGATATGACAAAAATAAAAAATAAAAATTTCTGTGTCATGGTGGCAACACCATAGGCCACCATGACACAAGCTGTTGTCACGTTGACACAGATTTAAAATACATTGGTTTTATAGTTGCCACTATGACACAAACAAAAATTCAAAGTGTTCACCATGACACAGTGCCACACAGTTATTTTTGGTGATACAAATCCTTCATTGAAGTTTTGGTTGATTTTTTTCACTATAAAAATGTGAATCAAGCTAGAAACAAACATTTTTATACAAAAATGGATGAAAAATCAAAATTTGCATCATTATCGCAATTTTTATACTGTGTCATTGTGGCAACTACCAATTTGTGTCAAGGTGGCAACACAGTCGAATTTTTTTCAAAGCAGTATTACCAACCTACCAAGTCTTCATTTTCAACTCTCTTTTATGCCAAAAGATGCGCAATTGAATGACGATTCCAACGAGATATAACATTTTTATTTTATTTCTCATTGGACCTCTCCAATGCAGAAATTAAAATTGAAAAAAATTTACTTTGGTGAAAAAATTTTCATTTTTTTCATAAAATATTTTTTCTTTTCAAAAGTTTTCCATGGATCTCTGCGAATGATAGATATATGATGGGTCATATCATTTTACGTTTTGTAAATTTTTTTCACGCCAGAAGCGCTTATAGAAAAAAAGTTATGAAGGGTGTGTCAACGTGGCAGATGTGTCATGGTGGCAGACATACCTGTATATGCAAAAAATGGTTGGATACATGATTTTGAAAAAAATGGGATATAAACATGGAAAAACGAACTTTTATGGAAAAAAAGTTAAGCTTCTCAAAGCTAAAAACAGCTTTCTTCACTTTTTCTGAATTTTTCAATTTTTTTTTATTTTACTGTTTGTAAATACGAATAAATCCATTAGAAGATTGAAATTCCATTTTTGGGCAATTTCTGCTCAGTGAAATCAAAGTTTGAACTTTTTCCGTCGTTATCAAATATTGATAAATTGATAATTATTCAGAGATGAGTAAAATTATGAGCCAAAGGTGCATTGAAAAAGAATCAGTTTGACCGCAGTTGTAATTTTTGAAAAAATGTGAGGTCGTTTTTCTTGCAATACTCTTCAGTCTTTTTTTTTCATTTTGCATTCGAGTCATGGTATTCCTAAAGAAATGATTTTCAACTTTTCCTATTATGTATATTACATATATGCCGAAAGAAGCAGAAAACTGGATTATTTTTTTGTCGCATCATCCTATGATCATGGGTTCACTGCATACGAGACGAAGTCGTTTCGTGCATATTCCGAGGCGAGGGTGTAAGTACTAAGTAACTCGTAAAACTCGTGAGAGAAAAAATAGTTGCCGTCTAATTTTGACACATATCTACGCAAACTTTGAAAAGTACCATAGGCGAAACTCGTTCAAAGTATCTAGAAGAAACGCCGAATTGACGAGTCATTTTTACACTTTGAAAAGAATCGAATGTGTACTTGCTGTTTTAGTAAATCTGATATGGAAAAGAGAATATTTTCCTGGACTGATTCCTTCAGAGAAGTAAATACACAAATAAAATATTGTTCATTTATGTATCATAGGTACTATGTATAGTCCTTATTAGAGAAGTGTTCGAAAATTTTCAAACTTCGTAAAATATCTAATGTTTACCTACTTACAGAAAATCGTCATAGAAAAATGTTTCTCGGTATGGTATAACAGAAATGGTTATTCTTAGTGGCATGGCATTGTTAAAAATGTTTTGAAATGTTTGAGGGGTGGGAAAATACCGATGCTTAAAAGATTGATTTTCTTAATTGAAAGATTTTCTAGAAGTGAATTTTAAATTTTACGTAGATACCTAGATATTGAAAAAAAATCCAAAATATTTGCAAAAGGTAGACCAATAGTCTTAGATTTATTTTCTACAAATATCTTTGTCTTTACCTTCTTTAAAACGTTTGAATTGCGAAAAAATTTTCTTTTTTTGTTTTCTGCAAAAAGTTTCGTTTTTGAGAAGTTTGTAAAAGCTCCGAGAGAAATCTCCGGGGGATCCTTTTGGAGAGGCCTCTTCAAAGGTGCATTCTTTCAACTGTAAATTTCTGGTAGAATTTTCTGTCTGACTTTTAAGGTCTCAGCTCTCAGCCATTCAGGAACGTCAGCGATCAGAATACCACAAATACATATTTCGATTTTTTTCAAAATGAGAAAAATTAAGGATCAAGAGCGGACGTGGCGTCTGTTCCTCCGGCTACGGCTCCAAGATTTTTGTTAAAAGTCACTCCAATTTCGGAATTTTTATAAAACTGTCTCCAGCTCCAAAAAAAAAAAAAAATCGCCCAGAAAAGCCCATCTTCCCTCCGGCTCCGCTTCGGATTTTTGGTATAAGTAATTATGCGAGATACATCACGTTGTATAGAAACACATTGTAGGATTTTCTGAATTATGCACCGCGAAGGTTATAATTTAAGCTGCTTCTTACAGCTAAACAATTAATTTTTGACGAATAGCCGGATCTATTTCACCTTTATCCATTAAAGGTTGTATTAGTGTGCCTACATATTACGTTCGATAGAAAACGAGGTTAATTGGAAATCTTACTAGGTGATTGTACCTAACGAGCAGGTATAGGTAGGTACGTACCTACCTACCTACCTACCTACCTAGTCCATAAAAGAATATAATGTTTTTAATCTATGTGGACCTCCCTTTGCCTCTGTGCGTCTCACCTGAAGCCGTTTGCGAGCGCGAAAAAAAAAGAAGGAAAAAATGATTTACCTTCACGCACACCTATACCAGTCGCGCTAAATTTCATTATAAAAATAATAGAATAGAGAACTGCGTGGAAAGGAGACGAAGTAGAAGAACGCAGGCTATGCTGGAAAAGAGGGAAAACACAAAGACGAAACGTTTAGTGGTCGCAGAGAGAATATTTCTCTTAAGTAGGTCTCCTTTTTACGATCTTTGGAAAAGTTTCCTTTTTTCATTCTTTCTACTAGTTTTTTTTTTTTTTTTTTTTTTTTTTTCAGTGCTTCTACATGTACAATATTTTAATTCTCCAAAGTACGATAAACGGAATTCTTTTGTAAGATGAAAATAAAAAGAAAACATTTTAAACTTAATAAAAACATTATCCTTTAGCGAAATTTTTTTTCAAAACGACGAATAAACGGTTTTCTTCTTCTTCTATTTTCGCTCGACTTTTTTCATTTGCTCGGTTCCTCCCAAGCATCGTGATTATTAAATGCCGTCCTCGTTTCAAGTTACCTCCTTCTCGCTTTTTTTTAAAGCTTATATTCACCTATCATGGCTGCAGCCATCACTGCCAAGGTCTGTCCAAGTCTCCTAAAAGTGAAGTTAAGGTATACTTACCTATACAATACATATATACTCGTAAGTAGTCTACGTAGTAGGTAAGGTACTAGGTATTAATACTTACCGTACCTAACTCGGCCTTGGCTCTATTATACTTTTTTTTTTAAAAAAAAAACTTTCTTCGTATTACGTTCGCGACTCAGTGACTAACTTTTAGAACTTAGGTTAGATACGTAGGTAAATTGTTTCTTTTTCTTCTCCGAGTAATACCTTCAACGACCCGCGAATTGTTTTAATATTTTGCTTTTATTTTTGAGATTAAGAGTGTTTCATCGTTACGTGAAAGTATTTTTATTGAGCTGTATACTGTTTTAGTGTCTTGGAGTTGAGTTTTTTTTTATCGCATATCGGTGTGCGAAATGATGGTCGATGTTTTAAATTGAAGATACAATAAATTTTATAGAAGTACTTACTGGAAACAGAAGAAAAAAACACCGAAAAAATGCGTCACGAAATTATATGAACCCAAATAGTGACTCTGTTGCAGCAAAAAGAACGAGTGATAGTGTTGTAGAGTTAGTTCTTCGCGATTGATTTTACGAGTGTGTAATTTTTTTCATTTTCATCTTATTTATAATTCTATCGACGTATCGGTAAATTTCGCGGTAGCTTAAACTTTTATAACTTTTTGATTTAGTTCATTTATTTCGTTTATTATAACGTTTACGGTGAAATGCGTAAACTTGACGAAAAAAAGAAGGGATAAGCGTGTAAGCGATTGCGAAACGCAGCTGTAAAGTCGTACCTTAGCTGCGCTATTATTCGTGGTAAGAATGCGTATAGCCTTTAGGATTCTTAAACATTTCGCGTATAGGCCTACTTCAGACGTTTTTTTCTCGTTCGAACTTGATTTTCTTAATTTTGATAAAAATTTGTATTCGAGATGGGACGGTTTTTGAATACCGTATCACCACCTTTTCCCCCTTTTGCCCGCAGCATTTCAAAATAATGTATCATAACGCAGGAGGCAGTTATCGAACCTGTGCGGTGGGTACGTTCAACGCTCGCGTTACACGTTCGTCGTCGAGCGAAATTAAAAGAAAACATGAAAATTTTGTTATAAAAAAATAACATAGAAGAAAATATTTTCGTAAATATTCGACGTCGACGTAAAGTGGTGGTTGTTTTCTTTCTTTCGGGTTTTTTGCGATTTTTCAATTCGAACGGTTTATTTATAAGACATATGAGGTGTATCCTCGAGATAGGTGCTCTATTTGTTGAAATACTTATAACAACTGTGCAAAATGTACCCAGTATTTCAAGTACTAGTGCAATGGGTTTTCGTTCCAACTTCCAAATGTAGATGGAGAGCCTATGGAGCAGTGAGCCGTTCTGATAGCAAAATTTTCGATTTTTTGTTAGGTATCTACGAATTCAGGTATATATCGCAGAAAGATTTCTTTGGTTTCAAATTGCAATTTTCGCATTTTCCGACTATTTTTTTCTATGAGGTACTTATCGAAATATTTTGAGTAGAAAATATTGGGGCGGGGGGGGGGATTTTAATACAATCTATTCTTGAAATTTCTTCCTCTATTTACTGGTATTTTTCTCAATCAACTTACTTTATGATTTTACCCTTTTCCCCCTGCTCTAACCGGCCTTCTAACAAATCGTACACATCTTTCGGTTATAGCAAGGGGAAAAGGGTAAAATCAAAATGTAAGTCGACATTCATCCGAATTCTACGATCTCAAATTAATGACAGTCGATATGTCACACGCCATTTTAATTTATTAACTCACCTTTCCCCAAAATAGGGAGGGCTAGGAGGGCACTGAAGGGCCAAATCTAAAAAATAAGCAAATATTCGAACTCAACGCCCTCAAATACCTTACAAATGACAAGTCTTACGTTAGTTTTCATTTTTTCAAATTTTGACTCATATCAAGGGGGCTAATACGAAAGTTCTGCGGGACTGGATGAAAAAACCAAGTACATTTTCGAAATCAGCGCCTTTCAATTAGTAGAAATCAATGTTCTAATTTAATTTTTAAATTTTTTTGAATTTTGGTTAAAATTGTGGACCCCTATACCCTCCAGGGGTCTAGAGATCCCATTCTAAAATTTGTTGATTGAAAAGAGGGTAAAAGGGGCTATACTTTGTAATTTTTTCAGATTTTTCAATTGTAGCTTTTATCATTTGTTCTTATCATAAAAGGAGATGACCTTTGAGGACCTCTAGCTCCCCTCCCTCTTCACCTGGGTGGCTCAAAATGTTTTTGGGTAGCCTCCGATGGTGACCCAACAACCCCAGCGAATTTGGTCGAAATCCGAGGTATGTTTTTTTTGAGATCCCCCCCCCCCCAATGTACATTCTGCAGTTTAAAACTCGTATTTTTCTCGACACCATAAACGTATCGAACGATTATTAAAATTAAATCCCAAGGGTGAAAAATCTTCGTAAGATCGCGTATGAACTAAATTTTCAAGAATGGAAAAATGTGCACTTAGTTCAAACATAAACATCCGTCTTCGCCTATTTCTTTCTTTCTTCGGCCCTTAATTTAATATGAAATTGCTGTCACGCCACGCTTCCTTTGTGAGCTTACGAGTGCGTATATGTCTATATGAGAAATTTAAAAATAGAAATAAGTATTCTCCAAAGAATACGTATACAGTTATCGAATGGTTAAAGAAAAGCTTATATTACGCGAGATAGAACTAATGCGAGAGCATTACGCGAATACGACTTATACATATTCTCGCTACCTAAACCTATCCGCATTGGTACGTTATAATGTTGGAAAGTTATTCGCAGAAGTGAAAAAAAAACCGTACACTACTCATACGACGGAAATACTATAAAACACATTTAATAGGAATAAATTCTAGTGTAGGAGTAGAGAGGAGAGGTATACGTAGGGTGCAGCGAGTTATACTCGCATGTTATGTATGGTGTTGTAGCTAGGTACTTTGGCGGTGATAGGTATAGGTAGAGGTACATATGTACGTTTTTGGTGAAACGAACCAAGCACTGGGTTAGGTTTCGCCGTCTACTTGCTAGCGCTATAAATGGCGGTATCATTTTATCACGGGTACAGATGTTCTTCTCGATGTGCGCTCTTCTCTCGAATATAAAATTATTATAACTGCGAAAACGTAGAAAATATTTTGAAACCGATGACTAAAAAGGTAGTCGCGTTACGACCTAAATGCCTTGTTAATGCGTTAATACGCACTTAGGTAGAAACTAAATTTCTAAGCATAATGCGAAACCTCGGACCCAGATTTTTTCCTACGCGTTGGTACGTTTTTGCTGGCTAATGATTGTTTTAGTCGACGAAAATGGTATATTATGTATGTACCTAGGTGGTTTAAATTTTTTATTGCGTTGCCTATAAATTAGATAGTAGGTAGCTATAAGTATATGTACGAGAGTAATGCAGATGGTGATATTCGTTGGAGAGTAATGATAAATATGGGTATAAGCTAGATACTTATACCTATATTAGTCTTTTTGAACAATTTTCAACTTTATTCTACCGATTCTACCAATTCTAATGTTTACTTTGATATGGTACTCGGTCAAGAAAATAACAAGACTTGAGAATTTTCTTTTCCTAATGTAAATTCTCGAATGACCGAATTTTCGGATAGAAAAAGTCCTGAAAAATTTGCTCCTGAATTTATTTTCCTGAATGAAATTTCTTTGAATGCAATTTTTCTCGAATTTATTTTCCCTCGTACAATTTCTCCGAATGAAATTCTCAAATATTCAGAAATCCCTCTGCGTAGTGTGAGCAATTATCAAGAATCCAAAAATTTTAGATCAAACGATTAAATAAAAAATTTGTTGACAGCAAATTAATCGAAGAATCCTTCATCATTCAAAAAAAAAATTAACAAATTATTCAATTGTTTTCTTGTACTTATTTGAATTTTTAAAAAAGTAGTGATTTTTTTCTGGCAACTTTACAAATTAATATTCCGTCGAGAATACCTAATGTAAAAATAAAAAAAAAAAAATAAAGTGAAGTTCACAATTCAAAATGATTACACAGGTCTGCATAAGGAAAATGCTGTTGGAAGTTAATTGGATGATTTCTATAGTATTTTTCGCGCTGATTACGAGAAAAATAGTGCAAATTTTCTATCACCCAATGATTTTTCACAATTTAAATTTTTTGCTGAATACTTCGTATATCTTTTTTTGATAACTTATGACCTTCAAAGTCAATTTTATGAGAAAAGAAAGGGTTCTACGTAAAAACTGAATAGAACTTAAATCGTCGAGCGTAAAATTTCCTTTCTGCTGAGTCCACTTTCATAATACTTACTTATTATCTCAAAAAGGAAGTCTCTTGAGAAAAAACTAACTGAACTCTATTGAAAGGAAATTTCACGCTCTACAATTTTTGTTCCATTCCTATTTTTTTATTTTTTGGAAGCATTGGTTTTCCCACAAAATCAGTTTTTTGAAACGAATCGAATTTTTGACATTTCCCATTTAAAAACAATGGAAACACCAATAGCTGGCAAATCAACAATTTTTTTCCTGTATAATTGATTTTGATAAGTGATTCTGCCTTACTTTTTATTGCTGAGTTTGAATAAGAGTTCAGTTTTTCTCCATTAATTGCATCATTTTTTTTTATAATTTGAATTTTCGGTTGAAAATTTGTTTTACATTCCTCCATGTAATTTTTGACCCTTGAAATCGATTTTCCGAGGAAAGAAAGGGTCCTATGAAAAAATCGAATTGAACGTGAATTGTGCAGCGAAAAATTTCCTTTCTGTAGAGTCGAATTAGTTTTTCCCTAAGAAGTTCAGTTTTTGAGGTACCATCCATTCAAAAAATTATGTTGAGCTTTGAACTTTGAAGCATAATATCTCGAAAGCTAAGCTTCCTAACGAAAATCTGATTGAAATCTACAGAAGGGAAATTTTACGCTCTGCATGATTCAAGTTCTCTTCATTTTTTCCGTAGAGCCCTTTCTTTCCTTGTAAAATCGACTTCAAAAATCAAAGTTATCAAAAGAAATAGAAATATTATGTTTAAACAATGAAATCAAATTGTGAAAAATCCTTGGGTGATGGAATTTTTGTACTACGTTTTTTCGTGATCAGCGTGAAAAATACAATAAAAATCGCCCGTTCAACTTTAAACAGCATTTCAAAAGTTTGAAAATTCAGACCTGTATTAATAGGTACCTATGTAAGTATATAACAATCAATCCATAGTTGGAGAATAAATTTTTTGGAATTTTTTTCATTCGGAAATTTGGGTCTTTGGGAAGATACATTATAGAAAATTAATGAAAACCGTATTGACCTGCGTTTCGAGGTGATTAAATCAAATCGATTCGAATTGATCTGATTCCGCGTGGTAAGAGAAAAAATGAAAGGAAAAAGCCTTTAAGAACTATGTATACCTGATTTTTATTTTCAACGTTTGAATTTACAAAAAAAAAAAGAAGAAGAAATACATACTTAATCAGATCTACAGAATACCGTTTTAATTTTCGGTTGAACGCCGGATTCGACCTACAAAATTTTATGTACCTAATCGTCAAAATTGGCGAAATGATTGGAAAACTAAAAAATGAGTTTCGGGAAATATTCATCAACTTTTTCATTAAAAAAAAAAAACCGCGAGTAAATGACATCGTAAAAATCTGGTAAAACCATGTAAAACGAAATATTTCTCATGAAAAGGTGAGCTGCTGTTGAAGTTTCCTGTTTTTATTTTACTAATACAGTTTGACCTTCGAATTATGACATTTGGCCTTCAACCCATGATCTTTTACTTTTGACCTTTGACCTTCGACCTTTACTCGAAAAGGTGAAAAAAATTAAGGTGATTTGAAGTACATGCAAACGATTCCCAAGTCATTTTTCCTGCAGTCGAATCCTTCGTCCAATGCAACGATTATCTTATATTTAGTCAAAAATCATGTCGTTTCGTTACGATACAACCAATCGCGGAATTCGTCGATTGAAATTAATACATCATCGAGTATCCCTAGGTCATCGTCACTGGAAAATTTTCTGATACGATCGAAATTGGATCCCGCAGGTACCCCGGTATTCCCACCATTTCCAATAATCATCATCGTCGGTGGAGAATTACCCTGTAAATCGTGCGCGAATGAAAGATAATAATGTAATTATTTGATGTCGTATAGCATAACGTAGCGTCGATGAAAACCCTGATAAATATACCTAGACCTACGTACCTGCATCAGCTGCAACATGGTGTTCATAAAATAAGTTCCAAATGCCATAAACGCTATAGCCGTCAAAATGAGTTCGTAAGCGTCCGGTCCTAAAACATTTGAAATGGCATTGTCTCTGGGATCTTGCAAATTTTGCAAATTTTGCGAATCTTCCATCGAATTTGGCATCGAATCGTAATCGAACTGATCAACCAAAGCGGCGTTGTTGGGAATTTCATTACTTAATTGAGCCGCGCTGAACTCGCCACCTAGTTGAGCCGCGTTGAATTCGCCACCCATTGGAGGCGCGTCATTTGAAAAATCTTCGGCGAGCTGAGCCAAAGCTGGAGGATTGCCCATACCGAAATACGGATTCTGATTATTGGGAGGATTGAACGTGTAATCGATACCATACGGTAAAGGAGTCGATGTGGACGGTACCCAACTCATTCCTGGAGGTTTCGGAATCATCGAAGGTGGGAGACCGTATACAGGTACCATTGGCACTGGGGTAAACGAAGGGCGCATTGTGGGAACCGCTGCTGAAGGAGGAGATGCCGGCATCATCGGAATCATGCCCATCATAGGTGGCATCGTGCTGGTAGCAGGTGGCGTGTTGATTGTGGTCGGTACCGGAGTGGTCATCGGCATCCATCCGATGACCATCGGCTTTTGGGTGGTGGTGGTAGTCGTCGATACCCAACCGTATGGCCAAGAAGTAATGGGCGGTTGATATCCGTACAATGTGGAGGTGACCGGAGCCTGATAACCATATTGAGGTGGAAATTGCGTTGGCGGAGCTGGTGCTACGGTGTTACTGGTTCCGTCTACCAATCGTACATTTTTTATTTCTATTATTCGAAAGAAAATCACATTTGAATGAATAATTGATCGTAAGCTTACCCATATTATTTCCTGGATATCCGTAACCCGGCGCGTTATTCCCATTTGCCATGTCGGAGGGAGGATAATACGGAGGATACGTGTATTCCCTGGGACCCTCGGTTATCGAAGGGTAATATTGGGTATAAGGTGCGGCATTATTGTCCATCAAAGGGGGAGGAAGCGTTGTGTAAAAATAGCCTCCAAACGAGTCAGCGTTGTTACTGGTATCCGGCGGCGGTATCTGAGGATTGCGTTGCATACTATCGCCAACATCACTTTGGGCAGGCCATCCATTGTAATTGGAAAATTCCAAATTGTTTTCCGACGTCCAGTCAGTGATTTCCTGACCCATGGATGGCGGATTATTTTGAGTTACGTAAATCGCGACTGTTTCTTTGTTCGACGATGGCTCTGATCTCTGGAATGTATCTCGAGGAGTTACGTTGTTTTTAAAATTTTTCCTATAGTTTTCAGTCAGATTTAGGTATCTATCGTGTAAATTAACTCCTATTATGTTTTCGTTCGGAATTAGCTGGGTAGGATGTTTGCGTTTTTGTAGCATTGATAAATTAATCGGTATAACGGAAGTTTGGTTGCGAGTCGATTGGTATATTGGAGAAGAAAATTCTTTGTAACGATTCACTGAAAAAGTAGAAATATTGCAATTAGTTGGAATTTCGTCAACGCATAACCACACTTGAAAACTACTGACAAGGGAGGTATCCCAACTCAAAGAAAATTTTTCAGTCCAATCAAAAAAAATTGAAAGTACACTACAAGAGCACTCGCATTTCCAAAATTTCGATTGCTGAAGTGCATTTCTCGAATTTTGGCGAATTTTTGATCTTTCACATTGCTTTACAGCCTGAAAAATATCAGAATTTTGATGTAATCAATGAAAAAAGCTGAAATTTGGGTATATACTCTATTTTCGACCAGCTAAATCGATTGGAAGCGATTTCGAGACGTTTCAGTCCCATCAGAAAATTTTGGAATTTTTCAATCCTGAAGAAAAGCCCATAAAAACGGTCCATATGAACTTCAATCCCCTATAATCGCGGATTATTAGTATTCGTGACCTATTTGATCGATTAATGCGCAATTTTTCGAAATTCGTAACTTTGAATTCAAATTCTAATTTTTCGATGGAAAATTTTTTCTGAAAAAAAAAAAGGAAGAAAAAATACGGCTTATCTTATTGAAGAAAAGTATGGAAAAATGGTAGATACCTTTCCAATTTTAGATAAGTCGAATGGATTAGAAACAGTTTAGAGACGAGTCGTAGCAGCCGTAAAAGTTTGAAATTTTCTTCTTAAAAAGTGAGAATAATTTCCCACCTAATTATTTGGATTTGTACTCAATTAATAAAATTCAAAAAATTTTGCATTAATCGATCAATTTGGCCACCGATATTGATATTCCGCGATTACAGGTGCTGAAGTTCGTATATGTGACGCCGCATACGAAAAGGTTACCCCGAGCCAACTAGTAAGTTTAGAGAAAAACGCGTTTTAAGTTTTCGAAGTGTTTTTTTCAATTTTTTCAAAATTCAACGAATTCTTCCAATTTTAGTGAAAAAAAAAGAGAAAAAAATTTTTACGTTTTTTTTTTACACTTTTTTGTAGGAGGTGTCTCACTTTACAGCCATTTTTCACCGCTTAAACGTCGAGATCGCGACCTGGCAATGGTTTTATCGGATTCTACGGCCAATTTTACATACAAATAGTGGAAAAACCCAAAAACGGTATAGTTGACCCGGGGTCACCTTTTCGTATGCGGCGTCACATATGAACCATTTTTATAGGCTTTTGTGCAGGGCTGGAAAATTTCAAAATTTTTTGAAGGCTCCGAAACGTCTCGAAACTGCTTCCAATTGATTTGGCAGGTTGAAAATAAGGTATTAGATACCTATACCAAATTTTAGCTTTTTTCGTTGATTAGATTAAATTCTGATTTTTTCGCAGGCTATAAAGCAATGTGAAATATTTCAAAAATTCACCAAAATCTGAGAATACTTGAAATTTGGGATATGGGATGCTCTTTTGGTATACTTTCCGTCGAGTTGGGGTACCGTCCTTGTGAGGGTACCGAGATTTTTTTTTTTAATTTGGTTAATGACTCGATCATTTTTGTTTCCATCCATAGAAAAACCAAATTTTTATGAAGGGCCCCAACAGTACAAAAGGTAAACAGTTTTGGTTTAAAATTATGAAATTGTTCGAAATTCGTTCTTTCAGTTTTCTTTTTATCGATAATTTTATCAAAATTCAAAATTTCTTCTCATTTTTTTCAACTAAGAATTTCCTCCAAGTTGAAAAAATAGAAAAAATTTGGCTAAATAAAAAAATTTTGAGGTAAAAGAATTCGCGAAAAAAATTCCGAAATTGAAAAACATTTTAATTTGAAAAATTGAGAAGAAATTCTGGCTCAAAAAAATGGGAATAGAAAAATTCAATGAGAAATTTTATAGTGGAAAACAATTTTGAGCACTAATTTCGAATTGATAAAAATGTCAAGCTGAAGAAAATTTGAAAAAATTCTGTCTGAGAACAAAGCCGAGAAAAAATTTTGCGTTGAAAAATAAAAGAAATTAATATGTTTTAATTTGAGAAGAATTCTAAAAAAATTCTGGTTAAAAGTAAAATTTTTGAAAAAATTAAGAAGAAATTCACGCTTGAAAAAAAAATTGAGTGTGAAAGAGATTTAATTTGGAGTATGTTTGAAGATGAAGACAGAATAGTTGCGCGTACGGTACGTGAGCCTGTTTTACGTATCTCCGTAGGTTGGTGAGCGATTTTTTTTTATTTGAAATTTTTTCTTGACGAGGTCGTAATTTTTCTCAAAATTTTTTTCAACTTCGAAATTTTTTCTTGACGAGGTCGTAATTTTTCCTAAAATTTTTTCCAACTTCAATACATTTTTTCTTGACGAGGTCGTAATTTTTCCCAACATTTTTTTCAACTTCAAAATTTTCTTAACGAGGTCTTAATTTGTTACATAATTTCTTTTCAACTTCAATTTTTTTGACGTGTTTAAATACTTTTCCAAACCTTAAATTTTTGGTCTACGTTACAATTTTTTAACAAAATGTTTTCATCCTTCCAACGTAACCTTGACAAAAAAAATTTTAAGTTTGAAAAAGTAGGTATTTAGAACACGTCAAAAAATTAAGTTGATAAAAAATTTCGTAAACAAATTTAGACCTCGTTAAAAAAATTTCGACCTCGTCAAGAAAAAATTTTGAAGTTGAAAAAAATTTTTGGAGAAATTACGACCTCGCCAAGAAAAAATTTCGAAGTAAAAACAAAACGGCGAAATGTGGACTTGAAAAAAAAATCGCTCACCAATCTACGGAGATCCGTAAAACAGGCTCACGTGCGTACGGTTCATGTTCGTATTTACGGCAAACAAGGTAGGCAATTTTATCAACACCAAAATCTGCGTCAATGTCGTATTTACGGCAAACCAAGTAGGCAACTTATCTTACACGTTTTAATGCGGGTTGCAGCTCGCGCAGTGGTAGGATGAATTTGACAATCATTTTGATTATGTTCCCATCGAATGTTTTTAAAGTTGAATTGAGATAATAAAATTGAGGTTTTGACATTCATATTTTGATTTTAAGCTTAATATTGTGCATCTTCTACATTATAGAATACGACGCTAAAAAATATCGTGTCTGAAAAATCATCTGCGAACACTTTTCGTGGTAAAAATTGCCTTCAACAATGATTTCAAAATTCACTACTGCATTGTTCAGCACCTTCTACTTGATTCCAATGTCAAGTACGCCTTATTATTTCGTTTATAGAATAAAATTTAAGCTTTTCTTACCGCAAATTTTCACTCCCGAAGAAAAGAAAACGAAAAAGCAGCGTAAAATGAAATCGCTGGAATAGTTTTTTGTTTTAGCTGCTTCTCGAGTAGTTATTTTTGGTATCGTACTGGAGGTTATTTGCGGTTAAAAGTTGATTACCCGATAGTGGAAAGCGCACGTACGCAACCGTGTAGAATTGGTAGCGTAACTTTCTTGTCGTCGTCGGTAATGTCGCGATAATTGGCAAAAAATTAATTTCGAAATAGTCTCGTCGCGGTTCGGCCACGGCTCCAAGTGTAATGTCGGCGTTGTGCGACCTGCCGCGTGCCGTACGCCGGTTCGCGTCCTTCGCCATTCCTTAGAGACAGGAAAATGAGAAAATGAACTGCAGGCTGCCGAGCGACTCGGCTGGGTCAGCCGAGTGTAATAATTTCGAAAACAAACGCGACGACGAGAGTTTCTTTGCTGGTAATTTTCGCGGCTTTAATTGAGTTTCGAAATGGCGTACGAAAAATTCATCAGCTAGAAATACAAAATGTGTAGGATATACGTAGACGTACGTATTTATTACGTACCTACGCGTACATTTAGTTAGACCGATCTGCGATGAGATATTCGTCTGTATAAGTTTTCTACTCGTAGGTTCAGCTACGTGTTATGTGCGCTTTCGACTGGCAAGAAGAAATACGAAGAGAGTCATTTGGTTTGGGATTGATTCGACACGGCCGATCAGATTTAGCGAATTCTTATTTCTCCATATTCAAAATACTACGCCCGCGTATATCGTATACAAATCCTTTAAGAAGACGTTGGTTTTTATTATAACATGGTTACGACTGAAACGGAGATATTGGCAAGAAAATGTTTCCATTTTGTGTGTGTACATGTACAATGACGACGACGGCGGCGGTGCTGGCGAATCCGTACGGCTCTTTGAGAGGTGTCGTGCGCTTCGGGGAATAATTTTCGCAGTTGGTTTTCGATGTTTTTTCCTCCTTTTTTTCTTTGCTTTTACCCGCGTCGCAGTGGCACGACCGAGTTTTCTAGTGGTCTCCAACACAGTCTGTGATCGAGCCAACGAATCTTCGGGAGCGTGAATCAAAGATTTGTCTTCCGAAATTATTTTAATTGCGCAGAAAAACAGGTTACAGATTTTGTTGCCAAGATAGTGGATGAAAAGTAGAATTCACAAAAAGAAAATTTTGTTGATAACTATTTTTATTTATTTTTTATATAAAAAATTAATCCCAACTTTCAAATTTTCCCAACTCATAAGTTTGAAATTTCCTCAGGGGGGAAGCCTCCTCTCCCTACCTTATCAGCAAGTCACTGATTTTGCGTAAATTCCGTTGATCAAACAAATTTGATTTTTTTTTCACTTCTCTACGTTTACCTATTGCTATGGTCAAGACTATACAATTTATAGATAACAGAAATTTAGTTAATTAACAGGGTGATTGTGTTTCCGGTGTGCTGCGACCCGTAGCTGACGGCAGTGATGACCAGTTTTAATCATGGAAATTTTCTATGGAGAGAAATATGGGAGTCACTGAAAAATGGTAAAATTCGACCTCCAAATTATTACGCTGGAGAAGGAAGGTTGCGAGATAGATTCAATTACTATACCTCATCCTGTATCAGAGAAAATTTCAAAATTATTAAAACTCTGCCCTGAAGGATGGTTTGAGAGAAAATTGGAATTATTAAAATTTAACAGCTTTGACGAGGCGATGGGTGGGAGGGTAGTTAGTGAAATATTTCCACATTTCAGAATTCAACTTTGAAGTGGAAAAAGCACGGAAAATTTGAAAAATATCAAAATTTAGTTCTGAAGATTAGTTACCGGAAAATGTTCGAAAGAGCTACCGAATTTTAGCTCTGGAAGAACGGAGGGAGGGGAATTCGAAATTGATAAGATTTGCTTCGATTGTAAAAAATTTTCTTCTGTGTGGGGACTGGGGAGTTCAAAAAAATTTGAACATGGAAAATTTTCTTCAAGAAAGGAGCACGGGAGAACTGTGAGAAGAATTAAATTCGCTGAGGAGAGAATGGATTGTTAAAAAATTATTCACAATTACCGAAAACTTTGTGCTGGAAGGCTTGGAGAAAATTTGAATTACCAAAATGCTTCTCCAAGAATAGGGAATGAGGGGAGGGAAGTGGGTATCAAAGAAGTTTGAAAGTAATAAAATTCACACCGGAGCGAGGATACGAGAGCAATTTAAATAGCCAATCATAATCAAACATTTTTGTATTTTCAAAAAATGATCAATACTATTGAAGTTCTTCGATCACTGACATTCTTTCCCAGTTTTATTAAAGTTTTTTTTTTTTCAGTTTTGTCATTTTCATGAATTGAAGGGTTGGAGTGAAGTATCTTCTAAATTCAATCAAACCTTGATCTGTAAAGTTCAAAGGAACTGTAACGAATCCTCCAAATTTTGATATTTTTGGAAAGTAATCAATTGATGATTTTTGAAAAATAGTTATAAAATTATTGATATTGTGATCATCGAGTAGAAATTTATTGACTCGCACGTCTTACACGTTACACCGTAAATTCATCTTACGATTAAAGTTTTGTCACGGTTAATTTCATAACTCTCATTGTTCGTTCTTACTTATACCGTCTAATACATCTTGATAATTCGATTAATAGACAGCTATAGCCATCGTGTTGAGATGAAAACACGGCAAATATGTCTACAGCAACGACGTTACTTCGCTTCCAAACTGTCTCACTCGTTATACGTCGATTTGCGCTAATGCAGACAGCTTCTTTGTCATTTCGACGACAACGAAGTGAAAAAAAAAAACTTATTATTCAAAACCTCCGAGGCGAATTACGCGCCAAAAATGACACATTTTACGTAAAAACAAGACATTCGGTCGGGATACAAATCAATTACGCCATAACGAAACCGTTTCTTTTCTTTTTTTTCTGAAACAAAACGTACGTCTACTGCAAGCGCCATCGTCGCAGAATTAACCGTATTTAGGTAGCGGTGACGGTGACGAGGGCGCACAAAAAGAGAAAGGAAAAATACCGCCGTCAAATATATCTTTTAAATGAAAACGCGACTACAATTTCGCTAAAGTAAACGAAAGTGGAAATAACGAAAATTACCGATAAAAAACCTACACCGAAATCCAATTGGACGTGGAAAAATTACCCCGTGAAACTGAGCAAGGCACCCTGTAAAACCTCCGAAAAAAATTGAAACTCGTAAAATAAACAAGGTCACGTATAATAATACCCGTTTATTTTCCAACTCCTCGTTTGTTCTGTTTCTTTGAAAATATCTCTTCGCAACTTATGAATTTATGCGTTGGACGCGAAAACGGAAACGTATAAATACGCTCCGAAGTCGAAACCAAGCACTACATTTTTTTTGTTTACCGCTACACGGCCGCCGTGTTTCTGCTTCCCTAAATAGTCAACGGCCCGTTTATTCTCTCATCACCTTTTGCCGAGCCAAACAATTCTTATATTCTGCTGCCTTACTTTCAAGACTTCAACTTGTAAACAATCCAACATTATATTTTCGTTTTAAAATTCAAAAACAGTTGAATTTTTTTTTTTCATCACTTTAAGAAAAAGTTTAATGGCTTCTATTTAACGTCCAGAAAACCGCATCGAAAATAAACATTCCATGCGAGAGTTTGTCGTGATTCGGTTATTCGCGAGATTTAAACTTGTACTTGTTACAATTCTTTTTCAAAAAATTCAGATTATGACGTGTTTTCAATTATGAAAGGGGGTAAAACAATTTGGGTAGTCTAAATTTCATTTTTTTCAAAATCACATTGTATACCTTAACCAAATGTAAACTATTTGCATTTTCAATTTTTGCTACCAGCTTCAAAATAAATTCTGGACTCGTCTTCAACGACCTCAAGTCAAATCGGATACATCTGCGAAACTGATACGACTTCTTTCTCACGTTTTTTTGTTCACTTTTGCAATTGGAGAGCTACGAACACCGATAATCACGAATAATTTTGAAAAAATAATGGTGCGAATCTATAGGTATTTGTAGATATGTAATGTACCATGAAAACGAGATAAACTTCATTCAAATGGTTTTTTGCTTAGAATTACACCCCCAAGAGAGTTTTTGTCGTTCATCCCGTTTTCGCTGCTACTTACAAAGTAATTACAACTTTTCAAAAATTCATAATTCTAACCGATCAATATTCAGACAGCCTTGATTTTTATTCAAAATTGGAAAAGTTTTTAAAATTCGTAATCGTAAAATGTGTTCAGTTGATATTCAAAACAGGGTGTCTAACAAGTCCTTCTGGTCCTTATTTTGTCTGAAAGGTCCTTCCAAAGTCCTTTTGTTTGTGCTTTTCCGGTAAAAGTCCTTCTTATTCGAATTTTGAGATTCGACTGCCAAAATAAAAAGCTAATATTTGAAATTTCGTTTATGGCAACTCTGTGTACGATGATGAAAAATCATACGGGCATTTGAAAAAATTTCAGCTTTTGAATGCTTTTTTCTCCAAAAATTTTCGCCCTCGTTTCGGTTAGGTTCAGTAAATTTACACAATTTCATTTTCAAAATTATAGTAGCAATATAATTGATATTTTGGAGTGAAAAAAATTGTCCTTTTCATTTATCAATGGACTCGTAACGATCTTGATTGCAATTTTCAAGAATGTTTCGATTTTTGGAAGGAAATCAGGAACGAGTCCATAGATATCGTTCTTTTGGAAATCAATTTCAGATTTTGGATGCCCTTTTTTCAAATTTGAAGCTTTCGCCCTCGCTTTTCTCGGACACTATGAATTTACATATTTTTTTTCGTTTCAAAATTAAAGTAAAAACTCTTCTCTTCTTTTCCATCCTGAACGATGAAATATTTTGAAACGGAAAAAATTTGTCTTCCATCAACAAATTGAAGTTCAAGCATTTGGTCTGAAAAAGTACGTTTTTTAGTGCATACCTACTTCAATCTTTGCAGAATGTTTTCCATTTTTTTTTTCTTTCATCTTAATAATTGCCTCATGATGAGGGTAAAAATGAAAAATGCCATTTTGGGAAATTCTTGCCATTTTATAAATAAAAATTGGAGCAAAAGTCTACTGTTCCAGAAAAAATATTACATGAATATCAACTGAACAATTAATACATCAAAAAATGATTTTCACATAAAAATCACATTTGAAAACAATGTTTGCAACATACCTCATTTTCAATTTGAAACTTATTTCACCAGCAGTACATATATGTTGAGGCGCAGAATCAACCAAATTGATTAGATGACTACATGCAGTTTACTCTCTCATTTATAAGTCAGTGAAAATTATCGAAAATCACTGAGTACCAGTCAGAATTGCAGCACAGAAGAAAATCAGTGAAAAAATTTTCACTGAAAAAAAAATCACTGTAAAATTAGTGAAAAATTCTTGTAAAATCAATAAAAATTCACTGAAAAAACTATAACAGTTATGAATTTAGCTGCAAAATCAGTGAATATTTTTGATACATCAGAAAAAACCTTCGAAGAATCAGTGAACATTTTTCCTGTGCTGCAATTCTGACTGTTCATCAGTGTCTTTTCACTGATTCAGAATGAGAAAGTACCAAAAAACGTTTTGTAAGAAAGGACTGACGGCGAATTCATGTTCAGAGGGTCAAAATACCCTGATAAATACCCTTTTCGTGATCGTTTTGCTTGAAGCTGAAAAATCAGTGCTCTCTCGTTCTGGATCAGTGAAAAGTCACAGATGAACAGTCAGAATTGCAGCACAGAAAGAACAAGCAAAATTCACTGATTTTCAGCGAATGTTCACTGATCTTTCAAAATTTTTCGTTGATTTTTTAGTCAATTTAATAAATTTTACTGAGTTTTCAATGAATTTTCACACTGATTTTTCAGTGATTTTTCTCACTGATTTGTTTTCAATGAAAATTTTCTCACTGTTTTTCTTCTGTGCTGCAATTCGGACTGTTTCTCAGTGATTTTCAATAATTTTCACCGATTAATATATGAGAGGGTAAAAAAAATAATTTTGAGACTTGAAATAGAATGATTGCGATAAGGGTCTTTATCGGAGTATTTTAACCCCTCCCCCTCCTCAACACGAATCCAACGGTTTAAAAAATCTGCCAAAATAACAACATTTCAGTGCGTTTTTTTCGCGGTATACTCAATAAGGAAATTCTTCATTTTTTTTGTATAATTTTGTCGAAGGTAATTAGTTGGCAACCCCAAAAAAATGTCAACTACTCACTAACGACAGTAAATCATTTTGCATCCCGTCTCGTGCCACAGATCCCCTCAAACATTTCAGATGCCTGCGTTAAACCGTAAGAACGAATGTAACAAAAATGATCATCAGATGAACGGAGAACAACCCGTATCAAAAAAGAAATAAAAACTAGTAAAATTCGCGTTTGCCAACTAAATACGCCCAAGTGAAACGATTTTCAATCGAGTTAAACGGTAGAACAAGCGGATGAGAGGCAAAGAGCCTTCTACGTATCGAAATATAACGTTCCAGTTGGATGCCAGCGGATGGATGAAAGATGAAAAAGGAAATCTCATATTCGAACTCTAAATTCGTTAGTATTTTGGTATACCGCAGGGTTCGATATCGTGTATACAAATACACTGGCGCGTGTTTTTTGCCCGATGAAATATGGGCTTTCTTAAAAATCGCTTAAAAGCTCGCACTTTCTGACATCTGTTCTCGCAGCCCGCAAGGTAGGAGATATTTTTACAATGCGGATTTTTGGCTCGCGAGATGTGTTTGAAAAAAAAAGTATGCACGCGTGTTTTCGTTTGTTTTCACGTGTTCGCGGTGCGGCGACCGCGTTTTAATCCGAAAGCTCATAGCTATACGAAGCGAGAAAATATGGTACGAGGAATGGCTGCGAGGCTAGCCATAATTCATACGTGGTGTGGTACCGTGAACGATGTACGTACTACGTACCGGGCGATACCGATACGATGCTCGAAAGTGAACGTTTATTTTGATTCGAGTATAGGTGGAGACGTAGGTTTCTCTTTATAAACGCTCGTAACTGTCAGCGGAACATGACCCGAGGTAATTCGTTTTTCCCAAATCCAAATACGTATAATACCAAAGCGAGTCGTCGGACGCCTCGGGCGATTTACCGATACCTTTCTACGTATCTTCCTACCTTCCGATACGTTTGTATTATACACGCGTGTATAATCATTTGTTTGAAATTCATCTCTCGTTTTTGTCGCCAAATATCAAACGCTCTGGTGCGAAATTTTCCCAGCCAAATGGTCAGTATTGTTAATGAATGATACGGCCGAGAGGCGACAGCAGCGAAATGGCCGACGCTGCGATTGAGATATCGCTTTACGTATAGGTATGGTTTTGATGACCGGCGGCGCGGCGAGACCTGGCCCATTAATGCGACGACGAGTAAAATGTCGGTAATGTAATCCGAATTCGCTCGAATAATGAATTATATACGGTTCGCGTCGATTGCCTAAATACGTAGCCAGCGTAGCTGCCCTCGTCCGGCGCGGCGCCTCCGAAGGCCTTAAGTACGTATACTTAGGCAGGTAATGGTGGCGGTTATTTGCGGACAAGCGAGGCGCGCACGTTCGCGTCCCACTAAAATTCCATCGATAAATTAATCCGCAGATGCGGTAGTATAAACCTTAGGAGAATAGGTAGCCGTATTATTATAGTTTTTACTTTTTTTTCCACCTCGCGCCCGCATCCACCTTAACGAAAACCCAGCCAGATGGACCGACGAAATAGGCCTTAGACGGCGGGGGAGGGGACTAGATACCAGAACCCTACAGTTCGTAAACGTAGCGTACTCTGCTCGTATAGCCAAAGGTACGTAGTATTTCTGTACCGCGTGATTAATCGTTCTTCCGACGACCGGATTACCCACTATTCGGGGAATTCCGAAGAAGCTTAGTCGGCATATTCTTGCCTAGATGAGTGTGCCTGTATTCTCGGCCCAGCTCGGTGTATATTTGTAACGAGTTGGAAGGACTGAAGCAACTTTTCCTCTCCGGTAACTGCCCGAGTACCACTATTTCATCTATATCTGCGACCGAGTTTTAAATGATTTTGCGGTTCGAAAAGTGATGGCTGCTTTCGCAGAATTATTTTTGCTTTCGCAGCGTACCTACCCGCGCCCGCTCCATTATTTCGACACCTGCCTAAAGTATTGTTGATGCGGTAGCCCGGTAGCCTCTCCACAATAGCTGATACTTGCGATCGGCTCAGCCTCCTCTCTACAGCATCCCAGCCCGCCCCCTCCTACGCAGTTTACCGAGTTTTCTCTTCACGATTATGTAGGATTACGGCGCGTCGAAAGTAGACGTATACGATAAGCTTGGTAACACGGACGAGCGTGTTTTTTACACGAGTTTTCAATTTTCACGCGTATGTGTGCGGCCGCTGGTACGTAGAGTTTGTGCGAATGTTGGCCGGTCGGTTTGATTTATTGGTGCGAAGCGAATCGAATCGAATCCTGTGTAGTTTCCAAGCCTAATGAAATGATAGATTCTCATCAGTTGCTTGTTGCTTTTGCTTCACCAGGAAGTAAGAGAAAAGTGTTGTTTTGCGTTCTCACTTTTCGGTGTCTCGTTAAATACCCGAGAAAATTTTTTTCAAGCTGGAATCTTTTCGATTCGTTTCCATTCACGTTCCAATCTCCCTTTTTTCTTCGTTCGTTTCGAAAAATGTTGGAGTACTAAAGCCGGGTTTGGAGTGCGCTGGCGATGGAACTTCTTAATTAGAATGAAACACGTTTTTATTTGTAGACGGAATTTCAACAATTCGAGTTGGTTTTTTGATTTTTTTTAGCGAATGTTTGAAAAAATCGGCGTTTCCGAAAATCTAACCAGACATGACCCCCCGCTGTTTATTGACAGGTGAACAAGGAGTCAAGGTTCATTTCAGTGAACGAAATGTTCCAACGTTCTAGGACGTCACTCATATCACTGAATATCGCTTCGACCTTTTTTTCTCAAAGTCCAAAATATTTACGTCATTTTGTAATCAGCTTAGAATTTTCTGAAGAAGTTTTTCAATTTTTTTCCTCGTAATTTTCTCAACTGGTTTTTTCTGATGTTATTCTTCCACGTTCGAATTTTTTACTCATTTTAATTTTCTCACCTGAAATTTTTCTCACGTAATTGTTCTTCACTGAGATTTTTCCTGAAGAATGTTTTCAGTGTTGAACTTACATATTTTTTGAAAAAATAATTTCTGTTTGATTGATGTCATAAAAATTTTGAGGGGAAAAAAATCGAGTTGAAAAAATGCTAAGAAAAAAATTTAGATGTGGAGAAATTCTTCAAAAAAAAAATTACGGAGGAAAAATTGCATCAGAAAAATTGCTGTTGAAAAAAATATGAGAAAAAAATTTGGTCGTAGAAAATTTACGTCAGGAAAAAATTTGGTCGCGGAAAAATAACACCCGAAAAAAAATTCAGTTGAAAACATTCGCAGAAAAAAATAGGAGTTTGAAAAATTACGAGCCAACAGCTGATCAGAATCGTGTTAATAATGTTGCCTAACCGATTCGCCGTAAATGCAACATTGCGTATTTACGGCGAATCGGTTAGGCAATTCTATTAACGTGTTTTTTTCTTTCGCTGTAATCTCTGTTCGGCATTCGTATTAATTACGAATTCGTTTGGAAATTGCCATCGAAGCTTGATTTTTTTCATTGAATAGTTTAAAAAGAGTTTATTTATACGCGTTTTGAGGAAATTTTAATTACTGAAGAAAAACGAAATCTTGTCGGTGACTCCAAAACGAACTAGAGACGATGAAATTCAATTTTGAAAAATCGATAGATAGTGCTATTTCTTTCATCTATTTTTTCTGAAAAATATTCATAATCATTTTGGTAATATCACAGTGGTATTTAGGTAGATAGGTAGGTACCAAATACTACTTTCTGTGTATCCGAGTGATCAAGTCGGAAATTATTCGATTCTTTGTCACCCTCCTCCCTCCCTTCAAATGATACCACTTTCGGCTCTATTCTGAATATTATTTATTGATAATGTCAATTCATTTAAAAATTTCATTCGTTTTAAACATTCAAATTTTAACGATAGTCGTCAAATAACTTAGTTCAATTTAAAATCGAACCGCTATTTTTCAAACAGCGAACGTTGTATTAAGTTATTTTGAAACGCGAACGAGTAATTACCGTTCAATTGAGATAATGCCAATGGCGCGCCATTTTAGGATACCTGCGGGTAGAATTTTTGCAGTTTATTTCCCGAATACGTAATCGGAATACGCGCGCAGGTGTTAGATTTTATACCCGCGTATTAATTATTCAAAACTCTTTGGGTAATTTTTCTTTTCGAGTACGCAACAACCATTTTTGCCACCATTTTATACCTATACCAATCGTGTCGTCGTTCATTGTTGATGGAATTTTATTCGTATCATAAAGCCCTTAGGAGTAACGAAACGCCGTTAACTCGATACGATATTATTAGCTCGGCATCATTCGAGGGCCGAACTAATGGTTTTCCCGCGTTCCAAAGCAATAAAATATAAAGCCATAAAAATTTTAAAGCCAGATTTTGCCAGTTGAAAATTTTTTTCATCGTTTGTGCAGGGCGATGCATTTACCGCGGTAAAAACATGGTATTTCTGACTACGAATTGATTAAACCATCTGCGTATATGCTACGCGTGTAATTATTCATCTTGTGAAATCATTTTTTGATGGATAATATGCGATAAATCAGCTGAGTGAACTGTTCACGTAACGTAGGTACGCGTAATATGCGTATACGTTACTTACATAAGGTATTTGATGTGCTTACTTCTTACCTACGCCTTAAGTCTATTATGGAATTTTACCTCATTCCTGGTTGATGGTTTTAAATGGATTTAAAACACGACATCTTTTACACTGTGTCGTCGTCATCCTAAGTATTAATCAAAGCAAATGCTCTGGATATGGTATCCTCGTGGAATTTCCTCTAACTCGAAGTTATGCGAAGAGAAGCTCTAGACGGATGCTAAACAGGAAAAAAGGGGATGGAATTTTATTCTAGAAAATAGAGTTCGTAGGCAGCTTTCTTGTATGTATTTATGGCGGCGACGAACGACGAACGACGACGGTAATGATCAAGTGTGCGTGTGTGTAAAGAAAATAGGAGCGATTTCGACAGCCAAACGTTATAATCAGAAAAGTTTTGACTATACGTGCCTTAGGGAGAGTTGTTCGTACTCGTCACCTTCCTGTATCGCCATGACGTTTGGAGAGAAGTCAATAAAAGCAGTTCGTTTTAAAGACTGTACAATAATAATATACCAGTATACAGACACTCCATGAAAATAGGCGAATATCTGACGTTAATTCGAGTATAGCAAGTTACCTATCCTCTAATTTCGAATCGGCGAAAAGTCGCAGAAAAAAAAGTTAGCAGGCAGTACAGAGAAAATCAAAACCAAATTCTTTGATTTTTTAGCGAATTTTTCCTAAGAATTTCGCAGCTTTTCTCGCGAATTTCTGAGATTTTACTGACTTTAGCGAATTTTTACTGATTTTCCAGCAATTGTTTTTACTGCTAGCATTCAATGAATTTTTTCCATTGACTGTGCTGCAATTCTTACTGTTTTCAGTGATTTTCGATAATTTTTACTGATTAGAAAGAAAAAGGAGAATAGCTCAGTAATTTCTGGTCAGAACCTCAAAAAAATTGAGAGGAAGTCGAATTTTACATTGAAAACCTCTTTAAAAAAAACTAAAACTTGAACTCCGCAAGAGAGTAAAAATCGCCCTAAAAATCAGTTTTCCACGATTTACGCCGAGCTTGAAGGTTTTGATCAAAATTTTTCGTAGAAAAGTTGAAAATTTGAAAATTTTTTCTTTCCAAACCATTTTGAAGGGATTAAAAGTGACGATTTTTCCAAATTGAGTACTTCTTTCATTTTACGAGGTTATGTTTGCGGTCTCCTAGAAGAAAGATTGTGAAAAGAACTAAAATTATTTTCATATCAAATTTCCAATGGAAGATATTCCTCAGTTTTCGCTGCAAGAAGTTGTTTTTTTTTATGGAGATAACGATGGTGGTAAGAAATAGTTACAAACTCAAAATTTTTCCAAATTTACAGAGTCTTAATGGACCCTTGTACCCTTTGCGGGGTCTAGAGATCCCACTTTGAAAATTTGTTGGTGTTGGTTTAAAAGAGGGTAAAAAAGGCTACTTACTGTCATTTTTTCAGATTTTTACATGGTAGCTTTCATCTTTTGTATTTATCGTGAAAGTTGAGATTTTCAAAGTGTATCTATCGATTTTAAAACTCCTATCAATTCTCTTTCAGACCCCGCAAACAGCTTTCCCCCAAAAATCATAATCGTATAAAAAATTTCGAGCCCCCTCACTCGCACCCTTGAGGGTTAGGAAAAAATGATGGTGGTTTTGTGAACAGACCACCCAGGGGAACTCGTAAAACAAAAACGAGCGAAATCTGAAGACCCGATTTCTTTTTTGTGTTGTTTTAATATGGATAGCCCTAAAGCTATTTAGGTATAAAAAATTGAAAATTTCCAATTTTTGCAGTGCCTAATTCCATTTTTGGTCAAAATATTTTTTACTGTCCGAATTTCCTAATTTTTTGTTGTGGATATGTATTTTTACCAAAGGAAACACTCGATGTGAGAATTTTTTTTCTCATGATTTTTCTGCCAAAAGACCAAAATTGTGAATTTTGAAATAATCATTATTTTCGACTCTTTTCCAAACTATGTTTCAAAAATGGAAAATTTTCCCACAGTTTTTCAACATTTCTGTGGCAAGTTGGACGTAAAAATTTTTTTACTCCTGATATTTTGTTGATTGAACTTTTTGTTTAGGTGGAAAACGCTAAAAACTGGTTTTAAGAATGGTTTTTACGTGCTTTTGTGGAAGTTACTGCACATACTCACTGGTTACATATTCAAGTATAATTGTTTGAAAGGCCATTCTCATTCTTAGATTTTCGGATTTTTTTTTTCGATATTCAGACCTAAAATTTCTGAGCTATTGATATGTATTATTGTAGGTATCTGGGTATCTGCACACGGCGTCGCGTCGGTAGTTTAGGTACCACTTTTCTACAATGCCAAAAAATCTTTCACACGTCTCTCTGCCTCATGTTCGCGTTCGCCTTTCAATAGGTAGGTATCACGGTATAATGCGTATATCTTGTATTCGATAATATCGGATAAATTTACGCGTATTATTCGCGCGTAAAGGTGTTGAAAATCGTAAACGGTGTATTTTGGAGCCGGAAATTCATACCTCGCAACCTTTTTCCCTCAGCCTTACCGTACACCTATAAACGCGCGGATTTCATGCAGTTTTCGTGTATATATATCGCTGTACCGAGAGAGTCCAGCGCGGCGCGGCGTATCCTCATTATTACAGTCAGCAGCGTACAGAGAAGCAACGCCAGCAGATTTGCGACAGCTTTGCGTATCGTGTAAAGCTCTTTTGCAAAATTAATCGACAACGTGTAAAAATAACGTTAGACGAAAGGGTCATTTTTATGCGATAATTTCATCGCAAATTGTCGCACGTTATTACCTACGTTTTATTTACGACGGCGCTTTTAGCGACGACTACGCCCGGCTCGAAGCTGTTAGCGAAAAAGCGACGAATTTGTCTAATTAATGAAAAAATTGGCCTCGACGACGACGCGGCGCGACATTTTTCACGCGTCGCAACGAGATATGGCCGAAAAAAACCTGCTTACCTACATAATAATTTCCCTGGCGGTATTACCTCGTATGGGCACCGGATAGGGTGGCTGGGTGGCGTAGGTATACGGAGCTATAGCGTGTGGCCGTGGCATATGAGAACGGATAACTGGCTAAAGAAAAAAAGAAAGGGAAAAAACCTAAAAAGGTTTTTATTCGGTTTTATCCGCGTATATGTATAAAAGGGCAACCAAGTCTCGATATTCGGGCGTAATAGTGTCGCTCGGTGAATTGACGAAATCGAGGTTTTTGTTATTACCACACGCTCTCGTTTGACGAAAGAAGAGAGCCGTGGAAAAAACCAGATCTCGTTTATTTATAAAAATGCCAATTTTTCTATTTTTCCTTCTTTTTTTTTCGAAGAAAAAGAAATTTATATTTTTTGTCAGGCGACTTGGACGTTGAAATTCATTGTCAGCGTGGTTGTGTTCCATATGTTTCTTGCTAGATTTTTATTGTTCACCTAATGTCACTCAAATCACCTTTCGTTCAAATTTAGATAACTTTTTTCAATGGTGCTGGTGGCAAAGAAATGTATTATGTAAATTCTCTACGAATAATACATGTGTATATTCATTACCTATACGTTCGCTGTAAGAATAGTATAAAATCAGTTTCAAATTTTGGTAGTTTTCATTTTTTCGAATGGATTTTAACGAAACTCTGCCCGAGGAAAACTGAAATTTCAATTTTGAAAAATTTTCAGATTTTTTTAAAAAATCTTGACGCCTTTAGGAGACTTATCTTAGAGTGTTCACGTACTGAAAAACCTGCAAAAGTCAGAGAATTTTGAAATTTTTACTAGAGTTTTGTAAAAAAAAAAACCTTGCTCCGGACGGGCTAAATTGTTTCAACTAATCTTAGTATTGATCAATTTTTGCTGGAATCCGGAGCTGAGCTGGAGGGAGAAAGGCTCCCTTTGGACGATTTCAGTTGTTCAATCAGGTCACCAATAATGGTAATCCGCGAATATAGGTGCTGAAGTTCATATTGACCGTTTTTATGAGCTTTTCTTTAGAGCTGAAAAAACTGTAAAATTTTCTGGTGGCTCTGAAACGTCTTGAAACCGCTTCCAATTGGTTTGGCAGGTCTAAAATAGGGTGTATATTAGATTTCAGTTTTTTTCATTGCTTAGATCTTCATGATTTACAGGACGATGAGGTAATTTTGGATTTTCAAAAATTCGTCAAAATTCAAGAAATGCACTTCAGCACTTGAAATTTTGGAAATAAAATTTTTTTATGATGCGCTTTCAATCTATGACAATTTTGACTCAAAACTTTACTTTGAGTAGGGAATTAGGGATACCTGGTTTGTTATTTTAAAAAAGTAGTAAACAATTATTTTTTTTTTGGTTTTGATTTTTTTTTACCATGTTGCACTTAATTCCAGAATACAAAAAAATATACGTGATGCATAACCACTTGGCAGAACTAATAAAAAAATTTCCAACCATATTCCCCTCAATTTTTTTAATTATTTTTTTTGAAAATTTCAATCTGAAAAAAATTGGAAAGCTGTGGATTGAAAATTTTCCAAAAATTTTCATTCGTACTACCCAGCAAGATGTATAATCTCTGAAAATTTCAAAATTTTTTACCCACCTCTTCCAGAGTTATCGCGTGTTGAAATTTCGACATTAAAAGTGGGATAATTCAGAAAGTTGTGAGGTGGGGGTGTCAAACATTGTTTGGGTATGTTTTTAGAACATAAGAAATATTTTTGTTAATTTTGACCAATTCTGGGTTAAGAGCCGTTTTTGACCCTTATTAGGAAAAGTTCTTTTTCTAAAAAAGTAGAATTTTTTTCAACATTTGAACCCTACGTCTACGATTTTGAAAAAAAAAAAAGAAGGAAGGGAATGGAAGAAAATTCAAAATAATTGATATTTCACCTCTCATAAATTTTTTCATTTTTTTGGGCAAGACGAAAAGATTGTACTTAGAGGTTTTTGTATAATATAAATTATAGGTACTGTACGTGTTGGGAGGGGAGGAGATAAATTATGATTTTTTGGAGATTTTATGCTCGGAAATATCCAAACTCTTACGTTCATGATTTGGTAGACACCTTGACATGATCTGTTTTATTTTTCAGACTTTATAAAAACTAATAAAAAGTTGCTTTCAAAGAATATTTTTTCTTTTTATTTGAATAAATTTCAATTTCTCATTTTTTTGGGGAGGGGAGGAGGTCTAAAATTTTTTAGAATTGAATCTAAGTCGCTTTTATGGCTTGAAAAGGAAGGATCTAAAAACCTCGCAAGAAATGAAGATTTTTGAAAAAAAAATTGTTGAACACCATTACTTCCGAGATGATAGAAAGTGTTTTTATCTACTCTTTGGATATTAAAATGTTCCAACATCCAATTTTCAGAATATCGACGGGTGATTCTAAATCCCTATGAAATTTCCTAGATTTACCATCTTTCTGACGTAGGTAGCTAACTAACTATCAGCTACTAGTCAAAGTATCTCGACCGCAGGTTTGGTAAAATGGCTATATATCAAAATTAAATACTTTCATTAGCGTAATGGAGTGATCCGTTTCTACTTTCAGTTTTGATTTTGTGATAGTATGAGAGAGAAAGTCGAAAGAATTCAGTTTTCTTAATGCGCAATAGATTCCCAAGTTACATCGAAGTAGATACACGAATTTATTCCGAGATAAGAGTAGGTACTGAATTTCCGAATGTCTTTTATTCGTATCCATGCCAAAAAAATATTGATTAATGTGTGAAATATCGCAATACCTGATTTTTTTTTTCAAGTACATACGTGCGGGTAAATATTTTCATTAAATTCTCATTTTCAATTCGTTGTTTCGCACGAGTATATCTATTGCCGCGAGTTACATGGTGTGAAAAAAAACGATCGGCGAGGATAGCGTAGTAAATAAAACAGAAACTCGATCTATTAAAATGGAAGTAGAACTTGCGGTTTTTTATTCTCTTAATACGTAGACGTACGTCCATATATTACTCGACGATAACGGACGAGCTTTATGACACCAGGCAATATGTACTGAAAAATGCGTATACAAACGAGCGTAGTAACATTTTTTCATGTCTTTTACAGCCATCTTCGGTGTGCACCGAAGCCATAAAAGTGTTATCAAATTCGACTTTCATTATTATAGTATGGAGAAGAAGAAACGAAGCGTAAGTACGAGGCGAAAGGGAAAAACAAAAGGATCAGCATCATTCGTACGTTGCGTTGGGTGCCTTCGAGCTAAACGAGTAATTCTTTCAACAATGCGGGTCGAAAACAAAACCGCGATAACCGTAACAATTTTCCAATTAATCGAATGAAAGAAAAACCCTATAATTCAACGAGAGAAAAAAAGAAGAGTGTAGAGGAGTACCTATGCCAGAAAGACGATTTCGAAACGAAAAATGAAAATGTCAAAAAGATATCGAGTACGGTGTTGGTTTTTTAAATTTCCAAGTTTCTATCATCATTCGTAACTGACGAGATTTTCGAAAAGGAGGCGAACAACCAAAAAACGCTTAATTTGTGCGTACATAATCGTCTTTGTGGAGGAAACACGAATAGGTTTCTGTTCCGAATTTTTAGTTACCTATCTACCTGCCTAGCTACCAACTGAAAGGCCTTGTTTGCGATATTTAACCGATGCTACGAGCTGTAGAAAGGACACCGGCAATATGGCATCGAAAATGAGCGAAAAAAATGTGCTGATACGATGCGAAGATGGTGAATAAGCGGCAGTTAGCAGAAAGAAAAATAAATGTACCGTGATACGCAGGAAGCGACATTCCGAAATAAATATCTTCATCTTCGACGTTGTTGTCGTAGTTATTACTGTGTGCGAGGTTGTTGCCACCGCCGCCTCGAATTTTATAAAACGGTTTTTTGTAATGGCCTTCCGCGTATCCAAATCGTAGCTCGTCTTGACGTTGGTTCGAATTTCGTGGCTCTGATTTGCTGTCGTTGTTAATTGTCCTACAATTAATTAGTAATATTTAGTTCACACATAGACAGTCCATAGGTAAATATTACATGAAGTGCTAGATTCGTTGTCGAGAGATATGGGTAGACCGAAAAAAAAAAAACACTCATCAAGGTGATATTTTTATTATGAACTGAAGACCACTCACAACAACTTTCCAACGTGAGGTTATTTTTGAAAGAAAAACAGGTTTTCGTCGATTTTGAATGATAGCACCGCTGGAAAATCTCAGTGATCTCATTGAAAAGATGCGAATAATTTACCAACTGTTGACTTTTCAGTCATTCTTTTAAAAATCACCAAGTAGGGCTCCTGTACTGGCACAAAAACGCACAAATAAACGAAGTAAGCACGAAATTTCTTCAAAGAGCGGTTCCATAGTAAAACGGGACAAAAATGAAGTCGGTTCTGGTGGTCTATTCGCAAAATCGCGATTATTTTTTTGTAATACTCAAAGAGGTTGGGAGGTGGGCTTCAAAATTTTTATGCAATCACGATTTTTTGAAAAATTACCCCGTTTTGAAAGCTCATATTTCGAAATAGGTTGTACTTCGGGGAAAACTGTTTGCGGGATTTGAAAAAAGGATTGTTAGAGGAGATTAAAAATCAAAATCGATGATCACATTTTGAAAATCTCAAAGTTGAACTTTGGTAGTGAGAACCCTCTTTTAAACAACCAATGGGGGCACAGGGGCTCACAATTTTAACCAAAATCCAAAAAATTGAAAAAGTGAAGTAGCACATTGATTTTTACTAATTCGAAGGCGCTATGTACTTGGTTTTTTCATCTGACTCCTCTGAATCCCTTAATTTCCCTTGAAAAAGGGTCAAAATTCGAAAAAAATGAAAAATTACGCTTGACCTGTCATTTGTTAGGTATTTCAAGGCACTTAGTTCGAATATTTGTTTTTTTTTGAATTTGACCCTTCATTGCCTCCCCCCTAGCCCTCTAATTTTGGGAACCCCCCTCCCCGTTCTGACTAAAAGATGTGTACCATCAATTCGGGAGGGAATCGATTGGAGCACGAGGAAAGGGGTGAAGTCAAAAAGTAACTCCATATTCGAATTCTACACTCTCAAATTGATGACAATCGATATGTCACACGCCATTTTTATTTTTTAACATTCTTTTCCCAAAAACTGATAATGATGGTTTTTTATTAATTTGTGTAATAAAAAAAATATTCAGAATGACAATCAGCCCAAAAATATGCTGTTGAATTTTTTAAATTTATGTATTTCGATGATAAAAAATAGCTTTAAGTGTCATAAAAATTCGTGAAAAATTTTCATTTACATATGTATTCTTGTCAAAAAAAAAAATTTGCTTGATTTTGAGACGATCGAGCGAGTTATTTAGATTTAGATAAATCAAGAAATGTTTTATTTCGCGATCTGTAACTTTCAACCTCGTGATAGAGAGTAAAAGGCAGTAAGGCTGATCAGGGTCTCATCTGCTGACACTATCCTAGTAAAAATGATATAATTTTAAGGAATTTTAGCTCTGTCAACACCTGTACCAGCTGGGCCAATTTCTTTTGGAGTGGACCTGAAAACCTCTTCATACAAATGAATAAATGTAAAAATCTTGACAGTGTTTTTTTTTTTCGATCCATTTTATAATGTTAGGCTGGGTTGGTAAAAATAATTAAAAGCAAAATAATTTCAAGAAAAATTATTTTAAAATTATAAAATCTATTTTTTTCTCCACAGAATGCGCCAGCCTTTACTGTTCGTTGAAGATCACTCTCTTTCAAAGAAACTTCGTTCAGAATGGATTTCCAGTGCGCGAATGTTATAAAGTAATTAATCGTTGCGAAGCGATCAGTTGGATGAGAAGCAGGAAAATAGACGCTCGGTTCGTATCCTATAATACATTTTATTTTACTTACTTCGCCAGCGAAATGAAGAAAAATAAAAAGGCGGCAGCGCGATTTTAAGAAAATAAATATCGACGTGGCGTTAATTTGACAGCTCTATATCTCGGATGCGTGTGCCGATGCTGTATCCGTTTCTGGTTCATTAGCATTTACAAGAGAACGACGTAATACGATATTGCCTCAATTAAAAGCCATTTACCGCGATATCGAACGTCGGCTTTTTATTTATTTTGTTCTCGCAAAACAACAGAGGTATCTAATGGATAGAATAACTTTCGCGTTTTTTCATAAACATCTGAATGCTCTGTTCGTCGAGAGTATATCTATGTAGAGTTTGTCTGCATTTCAAGACGTAGTTAGAAAAGGTCCGTACAGATTATAGGGGGGTACTGAAGAGATAGCATTTTTTTGTTGTAAAAAAAAATCCAGCTCGAACAAACTGTTATAGCATTGCTACTCTTTGTAAACTTGTACCAGTACAGCGTGTAAATTTTTTTCTCGTTTAGCAGATGATACCGAATGTACGCGGAGAATGCTGCAAAGAAGGGGTTACGGGTTAATTTTTCATACGCGTGTAATAACGCGACGCAAAATTGATGGATTGTGCGAGTACGATTAAAATGCTTTAGACTTCGCGAGCGGAAAAAAAATCGTCGCCCCTTTGATAAATTTTTAATTCACGTCCGTGCGCCCAGTTCCCGTCATGTTACCGGATTAGGGGACAATAAAATTAATATACCGGTCGTGTTATAGGTATCGCTCCTTTATTTCGTGGCAGATAAATCGCGTTAGCTAAAATTATTGTCAAAAGGTGTCATCAATTAATGAGTGAAAGAGACAAACGTAAGAGGAGTGAAACAAGAAAGCAAAATACCGAAGCTGTATTGGACTTTTCATCGTTTAATTAAGTCGAGTAACGTAATTACATCTTAAACCGTGCCGCAGAAAATAGCGCAGCCTTTCCCCTCCCCTTTGTGTATACATGTATACTCGGCCCTGGTACTTTTGAAGCGGCTTCCTTGGCCCCTTGTCGAGAGGGCATATTTACGACGGTACGGGTATTCGTTTTTTCTTCAACATAAATCCCTTTTTTCTGCGCGCTTTTCAAAGCAACGAATCGTTTTCTTCTTAAAATTTAATTAAGAGTTTGCAATTCGACGCGGCTCGGTCACGTCTAACCCGATATTTTTTTAGTCGAATTTTCTCCCGCGTCTTTTTGATGAAAAACAAGAATACAGTCTGTTTCTGACTTCTGTTTGTAGTGAACGGAAAAAATGGCTGCGAGCCGATTTTTTGATTGATGTCAGATTTGAGAACGAATTTTTTATGTAGTTTTTGGAAATTTAACGTTTTTGCCTTGAAGTTATAACATTTTGGAGTTTGAAAAATTGTAAACATTATGGTCAGTCGATTATGGTGAACTTGTCCATGGAACATATTTCAACCGAGTCGATCATCATTTTGGGTAATAACTTGACCACAATTTGGGACCGCTACTTTGAGTATTTGGAGGATATGGGTGAAGCCCATATTTGTGTTTTTTCCCCGTTACGATGAAAATTTCGTTTTTTTTTTTTAAAATGAACTTCATCGCTTTAAAATTTTTTTAGCAACGATTAATTCGGGAGGGGGTTGATTAGAGTAGGAGGAAAGGGGTAAAATCGAAAAAGAAGTCGATATTCGAATTCTACGACCTCAATTAAAGATAATCGATACGTCAAACGTCATTTTCATTTTAAAACATACATACGTTTTCCCCAAAATTGGGGCTAGGAGCCCTGAAGAGTCAAATCCAAAAACTAAGTAAATATTCGAACTCAGTGCCTTCAAATACCTAACAAACGACAGGTCGCACTTCATCTTTCGTTTTTTTCGAATTTTGACATCTATCAAGGAGGCAAATGGAGGAGGGAGGGGTCAGAGGGGTCGGATGAAAAAATCAAATTCGAAATCAGCGCTTTCGAATTAGTAGAAATCAATATGATACTTTATTTTCGATTTTTTTAAAATTTTGGTCAAAATTGGAGACCTTTGTATCCCCCAGGGGTCTGGAGATGCCGTCTAGAAAATTTTTTGGTTGAAAATTAGGTAAAAACGGTTCTTTACTGTAATTCTTTCAGATTTCTAAATGGTAGCTTTCATCACCAAAGTTCAGCTTTGAGCTTTTTAAAATGTGATTATTGTTTTTCTCTTTCAGACTCCTCAGACAGTTTTCCTTCAGCTTCAAGTATAACCTATCTCAAGATATGAGCCCTCAAAGCTGGGCAGTTTTACTAAAAATCTTTTGCATAAAATTTTCGAGTCACCTCCCCCTCCTCCATTCGTCTCCTTGAGAGTTGGGGAAAAAATGATGGTGGATTTATGAATAGACCATCATAAGAGAAACTCGTAATAAAAATTGAGTGAAATTGGTAGACTCGACTTCTTTTTGGGTCCGTTTTCGTATAGAATAGCCCAAAATTTTCATCTTGAAGAAAACAAATACTTGAGCTAGGAGTTCGAAATTGTTTTCAACATTATTTGTCAGAATAGGCGATTTTTGGGAGTTGAATTAATCAAAATAGGTTTTAAGAGTAGATTCGCCATACCTGACCGAATTTTTTCGGTTATTTACTTTTGATTTTAATTTTTAATTGCTTGCTATTGGTCAATAACTGAGATTCCTTAGTTCTTTCTTATATTTTGTGAAATTTCCCGGAAACATAAACTTAGCACCAAAAACGATTAACACACCGGAAATTCGGCTGATATCATTGGCAGGTTACTGATTCGCCTTTTCCCCAACGTTTCAGTAGTCGCGTGTTTCATAAGGATTCAGGTATGCTCGTACTACACCAAAGCAGCACGGCGTTAATATTTTAAAAGATTCTAAAAGATTTGACCCACAAAGAGGAAGTGGGCGCAAATTTTTATTAATTAATTTCTCGTTCGTTTCGAGAGACGAATAGAAAAGGTCGTCGAGTTAGTCGGGGTGCTTATAGTCGAGTCATCGTGCTTTCGTGCCGGAATTATGTGGAAATAAAATCGCAATGAAAATTTCCTTTTCACGGCTAAAGAAACACCACGCTGCTGATATAGCCGACGGTAAATTTATCGCGGCCTGCGATCGTTACGCGTCGCGTAAACTTACGTTGGTCGTAGGTTTAACGCAGATTCATATCTTCGGCTTAAAAGACGATACCGAGGCTATTTTTTTTCTCTTCCTCGGACTTGACACCCTCGAGCTATTGATAAATGTTAAACAGAAGCAACCCTAAGATCACCGCGTTGTATTTCGAAATTGTAAATTTAAATTTAGCCGCAGAATAGCTCGTAGATCAAAGGTTTCCGCACAGACGTTTGTATATATTTATACGGTATTGCGTTGCGAATGCTGCCTTCGTATAGTATTTCCCTCATTTGGCTGCGACTCGGGAAGCGATGGTGTTTCCATCGCTTGTGTACTTATTCCTTATATTCTCACTTTTTCTACCCTGCTCTCTAAATCCAAATCAGTAAAATTTAACTGATTTGCAGTCAAATTTAACTGATTCCAGCATCTAGAATTGGAGCGGCCAAATTAACTGATTATCTGTAAATTTAACTGAGTGAAATCAGTTAAAAATAACTGATTCATTAACCAGTTATTTTTAACTGATTTCAATCAGTTAAATTTACAGATAATCAGTTAATTTGGCCGCTCCAATTCTAGATGCTGGAATCAGTTAAATTTGACAGCCAAATCAGTAAATGTTTATAGATCAAGTCGTCGGCATAATATTGTTTTAATTATGAAAATAATTTTTAAAAATATGGTAATTGGTTTGCAACTGCCGTTATACCTGCATTACCCTTCCGTTTTTATGAGGAATCCGATGGTATTATTTTCACTCAATTCGGTGACCGAAAAATTCCTAGGTCTACGTGGGATTCGAACCTACAACCTAACAATCCTACGATCCTAACTACCTGTACTTAACCACTAGACTACGGGGGCTTATCTAAGCGATAGTCTTTTAAAGCAGTATTTATATTTGTGATACCAATGTTCTATGAGAGACATGTATTAATTATGTATTTCAAAAAAACTTCGTTGCTTTGTTTAAGGATCTCCATACATTTTTTTTAATTTCAAAATTTTGAGGGTTCAATTATAGGTAAATGATTTTTTCAAAACGTGCTCCACTTCAACTATTCTCAAGTTTGAATTTTGAAGGCACTTGGTTTCTATAGGAATTGTTTTATTATTTATTCAAAAAGTACAATTTTTTTCATCTATTTTTAGAGATAAAATGTATATACGTATTATATACATTCAAATTTTCTCGATATTTTTAAAAATTTATTCAAGTTCAAATCCCTTCGAATTAAAAATTTTCTTGGAATACCTATAACATACTATTTACGACTAAATCTACACAAATGGACTTCAGACACGAAATTAAAATTACACTGAGAACGACTGAATCCTTTCAATATTTTTTTTTGTCAAGTAAGCATTCATTTTTTCCACCTTAACAGAAATTAATTGATTTCAGATGGACTTTGACTAAACGATTTTTTTTCAACTTCTATTTTCCAAGTCCAAAATTTTTTTCTCAATTTTTTTCAAAACTTTAAATTTTTACGTAAACTTTTCAGGTCTACAATTTTTTCTGAACATTTTCTTCAGCGTTATTTTTTTATGTGAAATTGTAAAATTTTTCAAGAGCAGAATTTTTCATCAAAATGTATTCAACGTCTCGGCAAATTCATAAAACAAGCCCAGGTCGATTCTTCAAGTCTAAAATTTTTTCCGGACAATTTTTCAATGTCCATTTTCCAGGTGTAAAATTTTTCCCTTAATTTTTTTCGAATTTCAAGTTTTTGTCAATTTATCAAGTTTGAAATTTTTTCATGAACCTTTCCAACATAAAATTTTTAAATTCAAAGTGTTCAAGTTTGAAAAATGTTGAGGAAAATGATAAAAAAAATTTAAGACCTTGAAAATATTTCATGTTGGAAAAGTTTGGTAAAAGAAATTTCGAACTAGAAAAATTGACAAAAATTTTGAAATTTGAAAAAAAAAGGAAAAAATTTACACTTAAAAAATGGACGTTGTAAAGTTCAAAGTTGTCAGAAAAAATTTTAGACTTGAGGAATGGACTTGGGCCTGTTTTACAAATTTGTCATGACGTCGAAAACATTTTGATAAAAAACATTCATTCTTGAAAAATTTCACATAAAAAATTGACGTTGGAAAAAATTATGGACCGTAAAAATTTTTATGTTTTGAAAAAAAATTGGGGAACAAATTTTGGACTTGGAATATAAACATTGAAAAAAAAAAGTTTAGGAAAAAATGAATAAACGTAAGTAATCAAAGTCGATCTAAAATCACTAATAGATACTTGAAAAAAAATTTTAAAGGATTCAATCGTTCGCACTTTGCAGTGTATAATTTCAATTTCGTGCCTGAAGTCCACAACCTCGGGTGAAAAAGTTTGCAAAAACCAGGCTCCCAATATCTCCACAACTGAGAAAATAAAGACTTTCCTAAAAATTCTGGGTCTTCCCAGTCTAAAAATGTGTGAAAATAAGGACCCGAAAAGTGTGCGTTAAGCCTGTTTTAAAAATTTGAAAAAAATGTATTTTATAAATAAATTTAAAAAAAAAATACATTTCTTTTCAAATTTTTCAAACGGGCTCAACGCACAACACCATGTGTTACTGTGCTTTGCGCATGTGCAACAGGGCAGGTGGTACTACCATTTCATAAAAATTAACTGATTCAAACAGTGATTTTCATGAACTGCCAACTAGCAGTAAAATTTTTTCAATGTACTGAAAAAAACCAGTGAAAATATGTGTAATTGAATCAGTACTTTTCAAATAAACTGGGAATCAGTTAAAAAGTACTGATTTCAATAAATTTTAACTGATTTGCAGTTAATTTTACTTATCAATTCAGTAAAAATTATTTTACTGGAATGAATCTGTTATATTTTAACTGATTTGGATTTAGAGAGTGTGCATGTGACTGTACAAAATTCGCTTCTCGATTCTTACCTCAGTAACCAAGTTTTATAGGAATTCGAACCGACGTCTCGTATCAACTTGGCACCCATGTTTCTTTTATGTGCGTCTGAATCGAGGAAGCGATCGACCGCCGGTGCTATTTTGGTAGCTGTGATGAAATCGTCGCACAGATATTCGTTCATTTTGGATCTGAAAACAACAAAATTATGCTCGGAAAAGGGACTGAAAGTATACATTTTTCATATAACCAACCGGTATCATCGAGAAAAAAAAACTTTGGGTGATCATGTTGTATGTGTTTGAAAATAAAGGGAACAAACGTTCTTTTGAAAAAAGGTGTCTAGTCAATTTTTTTTTCTTAATATCAATTCAAAATTAAAGACGACATGAGGATAAGAAAACGTGAGAAAATTTTGGAATCGTTCTTTGGATGATTTATATTGTTGATCGTTCAATTTTGTGCTTAAAAAATCATCTGAATCAAATTTACTCTCTCATTCTGAACCAATAAAAAGTTAGCGATGAACAATTAGAATGGCAGCACAAAAAAAAAAAACAGAAAAATTTGCTGATTTTTCAGCTAATTTCATAAACTTTATCGATTTTTTCAGTGAATTTTCACTAATTTTCCAGTGATTTTTCTCCCTGGTTTGTATCCAGTGAAATTTTTTTCACTGATTTTTTCCTATGTTGTAATTCTTTCTGTTTCTTAATTATTTTAATTTTCACTGATTTGTAAATGAGAGGGTATCTAATTTTCGAAGTTTTCTTCAATCATTTCTTAAACCCTTAAAATAACGTCCAAGTTGTTGTTCTTATTAATGAAAATTTTTTCGATCCAATTTTTTTGGAGGTCATCTGCCTCATCAATTTCAATGTTCATCTTTCATTTTTTCTTACGTTAGTGGTATTCGGTTATTTCTAAATTTTATGAATGAAGAACCCAAACACTCATCAAAAATTGTGCAGAATGTACTCGTTTATGTGTAGAAGAAAAAAGTACCCATGTCCCAGTATATGTATTACCCTACTATCATTATATTAAAAGAACTGAGATTGCGGTAAATGTGGCACGCGCCTTCATTCGCCGCACCGTGCCGCATCTGCGACGTATTTTATTAATATTCGCCGCGCTGACTTGGGAAAATAACAAAGTACTTCATTTTAAGGATACACGGTGCACGTTTGTCTGGTTTCGGCGAAATTTATTGTCACGATTTATTGCCGGGTGCCGAGTCGTTCGACCGATGGAGAAATACGTTTCAAATTATGTTGCAAAAGGTCAGGAAAATTTTACTTATTCTTAAGCCACCAAGATTTATTTTTATTGCTCGATTCGCAAACGACGACGTCTTCTTGATGGAGAAATCGCTGTAATTCGTCGAACTCGGGAGACCGCGTATGCTTGATCTCGAAGCTGGGTTACTCGTCGGATATTCTGCGCATATTTCTTTTCCTTATTACGGGTAGATTCGTGGTCATTTTTTCTTTTTTTAAAAAGCTGGCTCGATGTATAATAATGTGACTGGGTGAAGTTGGGTCGTTTTCATACCAGGGTAAGATAATTGATCAGCTTTTCTCGAAGTGTATGCTCCAGTTGGGTTACTGAACTATTTAATAATATTGGAAAAATATTTTCTTTTCTGATTTTGGTATGCTTAGGTACCGAAAACTTGGAACAAAAAGGTGTATCGACTAGAAAAAAAGTATAAGGCATAGTTTTTCAATGAATATTTTTTCAACCGATCCGAATAGGTATATATTGGCATTCGTTTAAATACGTATGTATTTTGAAAGAAATGAAAATCTGGTTTTTTGTCGTGAAGTATATTTTTTTAACCGTCATCCAAATTCTATGTTTGAAAATCCTCCGCAGAAGTTGTGATTTTTGAGCGAATAAATCCGTTAGGCACAATGCCTTGTGGCCTTTTATTATACCTTTTTATTTTATACCTGCTGGTTCCCTGTGATATAATTTTGGTATCACTTTAACTATGAAGTCAAGAAGGGTTGTAGAAAATTTTAGATTTGTTCTATCCTCGACGTTCCAATTTTTTCATTAACTAGAACAAATTTTCACGCTTAGAATTATGATAATATTATTTTAAAATTGAAAAAATTCTCACTTTGAGTCGAAATACCTCCCTAATAGGATTGAGATGATTATCAGAAAGTGCTCGAAGTTGATGACGATTGAACGAGTAGCTAAGGACTCCCTCAAGATGTCTCGAAACTGCCTCCAATTGATTTGGGTGGTAGAAAACAGGATGTATATCAAATTTCAATTTTTTTTTTCTTCGTTGATTAAGGGTACCTAAGGTGTCCGATCTCCGACCTTATTTTGAAAAACTGTCTCCAACTTCGAACTCTTTGGGTCAAAAGTTTTCGAAATGGACTTGAAAGATACCTTGAAGTATCTACCTGTCTACTACAAGTACCCAAAAGTTTGAGGCTCAACAATGATTTTTTGTATTTTTATTTTACAACTTTTTTCCCAAAGGAAGTCATAAATCGATTTTTAAAATTCGTATTCCTAATTCCAACCCCTCTTTATTGTGATGATTAATGGTGCAATCTGTCGAAAATTTTTTTTGGCCTTTCTCGTAGATAAACAAAATGAATCCAAAACGACAACTCTGCAGTCAAACCTCACGAAGAAAATTAGAAAGAACAAAATCGCGTACAAAACAAAAGATTATGTGGGTGAGGGGGGGGGGTCGGAGTTAGGACACCATGAAACAAAAACTTTGGCCAAAAAGTTTTGGTACTTTCTGGGATCAATCTCCAAAACCAGTTGCACCAATCGATAGACAATTAATTTTTGAAAAAATATTTTTTTGAGGTCGGAGATTGGGCACCTTACCCTACTCAAATTTTCATAACTTGCAAGGCGATGAGGTATCATTTTGAAATTTCGCCAAAATTTGAGAAATGAACTTTGGCTTTTGAAATTTTTAATGTAAGTTTTTTATTATTATTCATTGTCGATTAATTTTTTTTTGACTCGAAATTTCATTTTTGAGTTGGAATACCTCCGTTGTATTGTAAGGTTGTTATTGAACTATCAAATTTACTGAGATGTTTTGTGTGTTGATGAAACATCGAAAAATTCCATATTATGAGTTGATTTCATCAAAGTACGTGGAAGGCATTGCAGAAAAAATCTTCAAAGTTCACAAACATGATTTCAAAATTCAAATAAAATTTTTTTAAAGATGTAATGGGACTTGAACTGACATAATTTGATCTTGAAAAGATGGTATTTTGCACGAAGGTATCGAACTTTAAATGGGAAGGCTTTTCAAAGTTTATAGTAAATATGGCCACGAGCGACGCGACACGACGGGTGCAAACGTACCTGTGAAAATTCATCAATCTAAACGCATCGAGTACATTTCCTTGGGCAAGCGTTATGGTAAGCGTCGGCTGAGTACTTTTGAAATGCGACGATGACGACAAAGATGACACCGATGAGGTTGTCGAAGTCGAAGGTGTCGAAAACAAAAACGAATTATCGCTTAAATTACGAAAAGTTGTATAGAAACCGCGAGGCGTCGAAAGTTGCACGTCGTTTTTCACATGTATCAGTCGATCCATCAAGTATAGCACGAACCAAATTGAGGAGAACATGGCGCTGGCGATATCCGGCGAAGTGGCGCATTTAAGCGACAGCTGGAATAATTTCTAAACATCGAACGAACCGCGAATCCGAACCAATTGGCGAAAAATTATTAACGTTTCGAATGCTCTGGGTATCTTGTCGTAACGTTGCAGAAATACGCTGGCGACACTTCGCACCGAAGACATCGCACATATATAACGATTACGTAACAGTGCTATGGCGAAAATAATACTGGCCGGGCTATTATCGCTGTATAATTAGGAACGTGTCGTCGAGCTCCGTGCGAGGCGTCCAAGCGAAAAAGCGTATGGAAAATAGCGTCTCGTTAACGGGTGCTGGACGGTTTTTTTTTTCTGTCACTTACCTCCGCTTATTAGCGATGAAATGCTTCGAAACACATTCTAGACGCTGCTGCGGGTGCAATTTTTTACTTCGATAATTTCCAACTGTTCCGGCGTGTCACGCGTCGGCCCTCGTGCTCGAGCGTGTGCTATAGCGGCGCCTTGACCGGGTCTTTGTCCCGTCTCGTCTCTGGATGTCGGTTAATACACGTACGAGTACTGTTCGCACTATTCCGACCAAATGACGAGACCAAGTTTTGACCTTTTTTCAAGGATCCTACGTGCAATCGTCAGCATGATAACGGATAATTAAACAACTTTCGAAAACACTCGTACTCGCGTATATACGTTCGTATCTTCTTGTCGTACGTCGAACTTTTGTGATCGTCGACCATGTGACGTGTTAATATAGTAATTTCAACGTTTTCTGAAAATGAAATGTAATTTGATTTGGAAAGGTTGCGAAGGCGCCGTGTCGGCGAAGCTTTGCTAGATACATACGGAACTTGAATCCGACTTAACCCTTCTGTGTCACACATTCGCTTTGGACCCTTTCTTCAGTATGTGACGATTCGTTGGATCGAATCAAGTCACGTTCGTAGAGATTATGGGTGATTTTTGATAAGGAAACACCATGCGATTTCCGTCATTTCTCTACAATTAAAAGTTTCAGCTTTGAGTTATTCAGATTTCTTTGTGGTTGAATTTTTCACATTTTTTGCTTCAAAACACGAATCGTTAGTTTTCAAATGAATTTCAAGAAAACCATTGAAAATTACACGTGATGTCTACCGGGCATGAAAATCATGAAAATAGGTACCGTACATGTCGGTGTGGTAGCATAAAAACCATGAAAATAGCATGAATTTTGATGATATTCGACAAATCCTACCGAATTTTTGTATCGAAGAATTGCCTTTAAATCTTTTTTCAACTTCATTTTTTTATAAAAAACTCTCAATTATGATTTTTTTTTTGTCTGAATTTGTACCTAATTGCTTTAATATTTGGCTTCCTTCTTTGAAAAATCGTAACATACTAATGCCAGCAGACTTTACTGGTAGGTACATAGTACATACTATAACTGTAATGGTTGTACGAGGCCGAAGTTTTCAATTTGGTCAAAAATTTATAGATTTTGTGCTTATCCAAAAATATTTTTGGATAATGAAATTTTCATGCTCAGCTGTTTTCCTTTGATATTTCGATTTTCAAACATTTTTTCTGTTGCTTCACTCGATGTTTCTTTCTAACGTTCGAAATTTTTATGAATTTTTATGGATATAAATGTTATAAAATTCATCCTACATGCCTATGATTCTGTGTTTAAAATTTATATTTTCTGAAAATTTCCTCTTTTTGTCATTCATGCTGAATAATTTTTTCTATGGAAACTTGATATTGGTTAAAAAGTCATTAAAATTCGTTCAAAGATTATTTTTTGAGGGATTTGAAATTTTTATTTTTGAAATTTTTTGTCCTTGTTTTGTTGAGCCAAGTTCATAGACAATGAAGACCATTGAAATACAACCTTTAAAAGAAGAGGCAATTAAAAACATCTGAAATTTCATCAGTTGAATAAATATTAGGGAGTAAAGTAGAGATATGTTTTTCCGAAGCTCTGAGGAAAATTTTTGCGAAATAAAATGAGTATACGCGTGGGGAGGGGGTCTTTTGAGTATAATTTGAGCATGAAAAATTGTTTGAAAATGGCATGCGAAACATGAAAATAGCATGAATTTTAGTTTTCTAAATCTAGTAGACACCATGTTACAGCGCTGTAAGACTTACAATTTTTTAGCAATAGGGAATCCCGCATAAAAATAATAACTCGAATTCACTAGTTTCAGAAAATTGTTTTTCATTCGATGAAATATGTAATTGTAGATCATCGAATATTGGAAATTTGGGATTGTAGGTGCTAAAGTTTCCCCTTTTTTTTAATAGACTTTCCTGCAGAGTTGAAGAATTCCAAAATTTTCTAGGTACACTAAAATGTCTCGAAACTGCTTCCAATCGATTCGGAAGGTCAAAAATAGGATAGATACCAAATTTTAACTTTTTCTGCTGATAAAAGCGAATTTTTACATTTTACAGGACGATAAGGAAGGTAATTTAAAAAATTTCAAAAAGTTATCATAAAATTCAAGAAATGAACTTTAGCATCTAAAATTTTTGGTGTGAGATTTTTTCATGATGCCCTTTCAATTTATTTTTGTTTTTGCTCATAATATATTTTGATTTGGCATATCTCACTCATACAATAATTCCTAATCTATGACCTCGTTTGTGAGTTGAAATCATACGAGTTTCGCTAAAATGCCACAGAGCACGTTTCGGAAACAAAATGATTTATTATGTATTATTAAAAAAAAACAGCAAACTTTTGGTGAGAAGTGTTTCATAAATGAAAATATCAAGTTGGTTGACAGTTGTAGTGATAAGGACCAGGAAAATCATTCCTTCCTATTTTCGAATTTTCCGAATATTCGAAACTGATAAGAACATATTCGCAATTCTGCGAAAACGTTTCAAATTTCTTTATCTTCTGGCCTTAATCAAGTGTAAATTTTTTTCTCTCAAAGTAAAACAGTACTTATGGAGAAATGATCGCTGACGCTTTGGCATTATCAATTAAAAAACATAATTTTGTTGGTAGATACTCGTATTAATCAAAGACATACGAATATTCATATCTATACCTATACATATAAACTGAATGCTGACTTGTATAGCCACAAACCCGCGCATCATTTTCGTACAAGAACCATACCAAAAATTTGATAACGTTGATGCCTCCTAAGCGCGACACGAACGAAAATTCCAGCGCATGCTTTTCGAATTTCCGTCAAAACTTTCGTACGTAGACTGTGCTCGAGAGAAGAGTTAGGACTGTTGAACGAAACTCGCGGAATACATTCGTTTCCTCGTCGCTTTCGTATACTTCAACTAACGGGCATGGTTCGCCCGATGGTAATTTTTACGAAATATTATTTTACCCGTACGTAAGACGCGGAGTTGGTTTTTTATTTTTTCGTTTCTTTTCCCCCATCCGGAAAAATCGTCCGGTATTGTGCTGGTCGGTTTTGTGAGCAAACGTATTGAAAACCGGTTCGCACCGAAAATGTCTTTTAAAATGGTTTTGCATTTTTGGAGTTTTATTACCGTCTTCTTATCGTTGGTGTTCGATGGTATCGCCACAACGTGAGTATATTTAAATTCGTTTTATTCTTAACCCCCCAATTTAAAAGTTGACTTTTATACTTTTTTCAATTTTTTTCCCTTCAAATTTTCAATTTATTTTATAAATATTTACCGCATTAAAAATCGTTTTTTTATCCATCTGCTTGACGAATGAAATGTTCGAGTTAACAGCTGTTTGCGTGGAAAATACAGACAGAATTTTATTTTTTTTCGATTTTTTTCGCCTTAAATTGAAATTTATTTAAATTCTCGTTTTCCTCCGGAAAAGCACCAAGTTCAGTTTCATTTATCATTTTTCAAAAAAAATTTTCTATCCTCGATTTCAATTAATTGGAGAGCATAAAAAGCTCGATACTCGAATATTATTCACAAACGCACTATTTACCCCATCGTGAAAAACTTTAAATAAGTACAAAATCCGAATTTTTATAAAGCATTTAGTATTTTATTTTTAAAAAAATTGAAAAAAACACACGAACAAAAGGGGTGAAAAAATTCATTGTTTAGGTTTTCGGTAAATTAAAACGATAAAAATCGCTCCGGGATGTTCGTCGTAAAATAAAATAAATAAAAAAAAAATAAGCGAGAATACTCGCGCGCACACAGTAGATAGTCGAATTTTGTTGTATGATATAGAATTCCGATAAACTTATTATGATTTTTTTTCTTTCGTTTTTCTGAAATGGTATTTGGGTGTAGATAAGGTGTGAAAACTATGTTAGAATTTCTGCTCGAATGTTTATGATGGAACGTTTTAGTTGGGAAAAGAAAGTATCATTTTTTTTTCCTCCGCGAATTAGATAGAGAGAAAGAGTATAGATGGTGAGAATGGTAATTCCATCATATCGTATTTCTACGATACGTACGTATTTTCTTTGGTGTAGTTGTATCGACGTGCTCGGAAAGAAGGAATTTCTTTTGCCATTCGCTCCGCGGTGTAAGTAGAAGACGTAGTTCTTTTTTTTCTTCTTTTTTTTTCACGTCGAATTTTCTCCGCCGGATGTGGTGAGTAGCTGGAGGAGAGTGGGTGGAGGGGCGTATACTTACATATATTTTGTTTCATTGGCGGCGATAAAAATTAATTTTTGAAAAGCGGCGACGTTTGCGCGAAATTTAATCTAAAAAGCGTGACATTGAATGACGGCGAGAGCTGTGACACGTTGACAGAGAAATTCGGCGTTTGGCGGCGTACTTCGTCTCGCGTCGGCTTTATTTACATATGTTTTATAACATTTACACGTCGCCGTGTCTTTTGCGAATACATACGTAAATATGTTTTATACAAATGTACCCTACATGTGTATAAATGTTGGCTGGGTACGTATAAACACGAACGAATTACGTATGTATATGTGTGTAAACCGAGCCAACAGTAAATATGTAACTCAAGACAAGTCTCTAAAAAGTCTCGGAATGATTTGCATATTAGCTAAATTAAAATTACACCTCCTTACGAAACAATACGCTGCGCTGCCTTTCGCTGATAGAATAAGCATTCTTATATACGTTCCTAACCTACGAGTATATAGTACGTAAAGTTTGATACCTCGTATAAAGTTATTCCCTCGCGTTGTACGTACGTAAGGTAACGTACGTACTTCTTTTCCCTCCGGTATAAGTCGAGGCAACAGCGTGTAAAATTATTTTAAAAAATTCTACGTATATATAAAAAAAAAAGAAATAAGTATAGAAAACAGAAAACAAAACAAAAAAACAAAAACCAGAAAACAAAAAGCGCAAAAAAAATAAATAAAAGAAAGAAAATATTACGGCGTGACATTATTTTCCATCTCCGCCATCACCGATGCCACCACCTCGGTTACAAGCACTTTTACACGGTACACAGACGCACAAGTACACGTTTACACATTACACAACCGCTAGGTACTTTTACAACTAGCTGATATGCCGGTCTAACGTGTGACAGTTAATTTAATGCAGAATTTCAGCCGTGAATAATGGACCCGTTTGAGAAACGTACCGTGACAGTATGTGTGATTATTTGGCTAAATGCGAATTAGGTAGCTCGCGCTACGCGACGAGGGATTTTTTTTCCTAGATATGGTATGCTGCTGCGTTGTGTACCAGAGACTGATATTATGTAGATCTGTACGAGGACGAGGATGTGTAACAGCATGACGTGAAGTTCCCACCGGTGCAGAGCGGTGCGTTTGCGTTGGAGGAAAAAAAATTGTCGCAGTGGAAAAAAATGGCCATGTTGAAGTACGAGCTAGTATCAGACACGAGTGTTACTTTGTGTGGCTTTTCGCCTGCCTGAAAAATTCAACGTGCAATGTGCAAATGAAAATGGAAAAAGTCTAGGATAGTTGAGATTATTGCGACTGTGCACTGATCCTTCTGCTAATGCTTCGATTAGGTCAAAGTTTTGTTTAGGTACCTATTTTCTTGAAAAATCCAAATATAAATTTTAAATTTTTTTTTACAAATTTTACGCTCTAAGTATTTCTCTTTGAACAAATTTTGGTAATGTGATATGTTATTACCCTGCGGTAATATTTTCAACAGTTTCGTTGATAAATTATTTTCAATTTTTTAAAATTTTCGAATTAGATTGATTATTTATTCAAGATGTTAAAAATAGGGTATAAGTATACCAAATTTCGTTTTTTTTTATTTTTTCGTTGGATAGATCAAATTTTCATATTATTATTTTGCTAGGTGATGCATTAATTTTGAATTTCCAAAAATTCGCCAAAATTTGAATATTTAACTTTGCTTCGAAAATTTCGGATGTAGAATTCTTTTATGATGTATCTACTTTCGATTTATTTTCGTTTCCGCTCAAAATTCTACTTCAAGTCTGGATACCTCCTTTGTAAAAGAAATTCGCGTGAACTCGACTGAAAAAAGTAATAAATCTTACATAACAATTTTCTTCCGTTCGCTCAAGCTTAATAAATTCACCTTGTCAATTATTATGACTTCAATAAAAAAAGGTTGAAGGCAGCTCAGCCTTTTCACGTATAATGGAAATGAAACGTTGAAAAACGAATAATTCTGTTTTCAAAAACCATGTTATCCTTTGCTTTGCTGAAAAATATGTGATTTTGGATATTGAATCTCAAATCATTCTTGGGAGTGGAAAATTGGCTTTTGGGTTGATCCTGTGTTTTTTTTTTTTTTTAGAAAAAGTAGAATGAAGGAGGAACCTCAACTCAAAAACCGATTCTTAATCCCTAAAAAATGGTTTCTAAATCCAGGCTGAAGAGGCTTACGTATGTTTGAAGCTTTTTGTGTCACACGAACGCTGTACTTCTGAAGTTCATCGTGAAAAAATTGATCAAAACAGAACAAATTCTCCTTTTTTCCACTTATCATTTCATTTCACATAAAATTTTGATAAAAGCAACAAAGTTGAAAATCTTGAAGCAATTGTTTGGAAGACTGAAAAAATTGTTCCTCAATTTTTCTGGATTTTTGTGGTTGGTATTGATGAGAGGATTACGTGTATGATGAAAAATTTAAATTTATTGAAAAGTCAGGTAATGCATTGAGAAAAAAATCTGGAATTCAAATTCTGAATTTCCTAAAAATAGGATTATATTTTTCTCATTCTTACCTAGTACAAGTTGAATTTAGTGGTTTTTAGTGAGTTTCGACCCACAACTAGTAATAATATTTTTAAAAAATTGGAAAATGTAGTTCTCAGCTCACAAACATATTTAATTTTCACTTTAAAGCAAGTTAGACCGGAAATTTTTTGAGGAAAAAAAAATGTAATTTTTTTTTGTTTTCAAAAATTAGGAACGTCTTCTTATTTTGACCTTGGTTTTATTTGGACGTACTTTTCTAATACTTTATTATTCGAAGATTTTAATCATCGATCGACATTTTTATTTGAGAAGTGTGAGTAAAAAATTGAATCTACATGTGTTCAATTTTTGTATAGATGAGGAGAAGAGGTCATGCATTTTTTTTTTTTCGAAAATTGAAAGCGAAAAACGTCAACTTACCGCAAACGAATAAAAATGCAGATTCTGTCCTGAAAAAATGCAAAAAAAATGCATAGAAACGAAAAAATATTGTAAAAACATTTAGTGATTTTTGCTTTGAAAATTCCAGTGATGTTCCAGCATTGGGCACGATTCCAATCATTCGTGATTTGAATCATTTTTTATGATTCTTGATTTGGGATTCAAATCATTTCCCAAGTCTTGATTCGTGATTCGAAAAAATGATTTTTCCAAGCGTGATTCGTGATTGTGATTCGAATCATTTTGTTCATTATTGTATTAAAAGCAAAAAATCCCACAAAATGTCGTTTTTCAATTTTATGTACCTTCAATTTGTCAAGTTTAATTTTCAGCGTGCTTTACCTATGCGAGATTTGTACTTTGCTCATAACAAAGAATATTATCTTTTCCATAAAACACTGATGGAAATATTTTGCAAGATAGAAGATGAGTGAGTCGGAAAATGATTCGAAATAAGTGATTTGAATCATTTCCCGGGTCATGATTCGTGATTGTGATTCAAATCACCAATTTTGTGATTTTGCCCATTCCTGAACGTACCAACCTGATAAATGAACCCTACATTTGAAAAGGTTCCTGTCTTCTACTTCTTCTCCTCCTTCCCCCTTTTTCTCCTGTAACCAACGAGTTAAAACGTTTGTACCAATGAAAGAAAAAACCGCGATCCAACTTATATTTAATACCCAAATATTCAGCATCCTATTTGATTTATTCAGAATATAAATAGGTAATTTTCAGGCAATCATATGTCTTCGCGAAGTGCGCAAAGAAAAATACCAAATTCGAACGCGAGTTATGTAACCGCTTGACATTTCGAAAGCTTTCAACGCCATCAAATCCGGCGAATAAGTACCTAATACCTATACGTATTCTACAGGTTGGTTGAAGTCTGGCAAAACATCGCGTCACAATCACCCGCTGAGTTGCAAAGTAGAGACGCGAGACACGCGAAGGGAATTAAGTTTACTCGTTCGATTGTCAAACTCATACCTACGTGGTTCAATATCCACTCGTAGCTAACCAACTTTATGTGAAAACTGAAAACGTTGCTAAATGAAAAGTTATCGCGGTTAGGAAGGAAAAAAATCACGTCGGCGCCGCCTGTCTGTCTTTTTGGTGGAAATGAAACCGCAGGGAATGAAATATCAACAACACGTCGGTCGACCTGGATCCGCGCATTGCAAGCGTCATTTTATTTATGCATTACGTACACGCTTTTGAATAATAATCGACCACAGTATCAGAACTTTGCTCGTCGAAGGTACTGGTATCTTTTTTGGATCGTGTCTTCGGTCTTCAGTAATTCTGCTAATCCAAAGTTGCCTTCACAAAGCTGTTCAATTTCATAGAATTTTTTTTTTTGGTGATGTAGACTACTGTTATTGATTCAAAAACAAAACAAATAAAAAAACACTACATAGCTCGAAGAGAAAAAATCCGCTAAGGGTCACAAATAGATCCGTCAATAGAGGAGGGATGAAGGGATGAATAATTAACCATTTAGAATTACAGTTTCATAGGTGTGGCAACAAACGCGAGAAAAAAATCAGTTTATTTCTTAATTGCGAGACCTCGTAAATTCGTAAAATGGGGACCATCAGCGTCGATAATTAAAATTTATAGCATTCTATAATCGGTCCAAAGTTCATAAACCTTCCATTTATACTTTCAATTTTTTTTTCTTCCTTCTTTTCGCTCTGGACCACTTGCGTTTTATCTGCTTCGTGTCGTTTTTATCGCGTCTTCTATCCCAGATAACGGCATTTAATTCTTTCGGATTGTAAACTCAGAAGTTTTACTCGATTACTTATATTTTTACGTAGGTACAATGCGAGTGTCACAGATGTCGATAAATCAGCGGTAAGGGAATTTAAAACGATAGATTCGGATGAGACTCGCGATAACATTTTATGGATAGGTGTGGGAACTGGGAAGCTGCATACATTTCTAAAGCTTTTTTGCTTTCACACTTTTGCAATATTAGCTGCATTTCATTCGTTTCGTCGAGTCGTTCATTCGTAATGATGGGTAATCGATTGGCAGAGTACTTTCTTTAATGCTTGCAAATTCATTGATGCTCGTTGATTCGTAAAACGTTCAGGTTTTCATCACACGACCGAATTCGATAACTGAGAATTACTTATGCAATGCTAAAGGGCCACTTTTAGACTTTTTTGAATATGAAAACTCGGAAAAGCTAAAAAATATTGTCCAATTCGTCGACAAATTGGTATCTTGAACAGTATACCCCCTTAAAAAAACCGACACCTGAAAACGTGTACTTTAAATCATACGTCTCTCACGACATAGGCAAACACACTTTCGCCTGCGAAAAAGAGGTAGATATACGTACTGGCGTGAGAATTGGGTTGCACTATTATCATCTTGCAGGGGGCACGGCATCGTTATTTCGGTGCTACGAATCACGCACGAAGAAATGGAACTCCACCGGCGACGACGAAAGGGCGCTCGCGGTGGCACGTACGTGACAAAATGAGCAAAAATGATTTCGATGGTGCGATGTAGTCTGTCTATGTGAACGTATTCTTCACCAAGTTCTTCATTGTAGAATTTCAAACCGATGAAATCAACAATCGAGTAATTCGTTTTATCCTCCACCAATCGCTATATCGTTGTAAAGAATTACTGTCGCCTTTCAAAAGAAAGTAAATCTTAAATGAGATTTCGATCTAGATCGAAGTTGTCAGTTTATTTCGAATGGACTCGAAAGAGTGAAAAAAAATTGGACTGTGGTACAATTGCTATGTGGTATTCTAAAGTGGATGCACGGCTTTCGGTGGCCAGATGAAAATTTAGATAACATTGAAAATGCCGAGTTTACGAAGATGACGCGAAAAAGATATGAAAATTTTTACGCTTTTCGAGTACCATGTGGTAGGAATTTTCTTCGGATAGTTTTCCCGATTAAGAAAACTATGCGAATCAAGAGGGTTTAAAATTATGGCGAAAATAGCGTCGTTTTTGATTTTTTTTCTCTTTCCAATTTTAGCATGGGAATCGAATAAAATGAAATTCATGCGAATTGATGGGAAAATGAAGCCTGTTGCGGAGGAAGGTATCTAAATTGAAAGCATAATTTTGTGTCGAACAAAAATGAATCGCAAATATAAAAAGGTGCATTTCGCCAGCCCCCCCACCACCACCGATCGGGGGGAGAGGGGGCTCATTCGTTTGTGCTTCGTTTGTGCTTGTTTGTGCTTCAAGTCCGGTCGTTTGTGCTTCACCCCCTCCAAAGTTATTAAAGAAAGTTTGTGGGGGGGCTGGAGAAACGGGAGCCCCCCCACCACGGCCGATTGGGTCGAAAATGGGCTCATTCGTTTGTGCTTCGTTAGTGCTTGTTTGTGCTTCAAGTTCGGTCGTTTGTGCTTCACCCCTTCCAGAGATATGGTGGGTTACTTGTGGGGGGGCTGGAGAAACGGCAGCCCCCCCACCACCACTGATTGAGCCGAAAATAGGCTCATTCGTTTGTGCTTCGTTAGTGCTTGTTTGTGCTTCAAGTCCGGTCGTTTGTGCTTCACCCCTTCCGAAGATATGGTGGATAGTTTGTGGGAGCTGAAGAAATGATTTTTGGAAAAGGGGTTAGAAATAAAGTTTAAGGGGAAAAAGCAAATGGAATCGTTAGTATTTTGTTTGTGCTTGTTTGTGCTTCAACTAAAAAACGTGTAATCCTCTTCCCCTCCAAGTTGAGGGGGTTCTCATAATAAGGGTAGTTCCCCTGATAATTGTTGAATAGGCTACACCTAATGCTTGTTTGATACGCGTACACCTGTAAGCTATAATCGCACATTTTACTTGTATGTACGTAATTTCTACAATCACAAAAGATTCCTCGACAGTTTGAAAGTATGAAAATGTTCAAGCAGGAAAAATTATGATGATTTTTTGAAATAATGACTGAAATTTTCAAACTTGAAATAGGTGACCACTGAGCAGTGTGAAAAACTCAAACTTTTTTTTTTCAAGAAATTATAAAATATTTCATGCAAAAGAAAAATTGAACTAGATCGAATACCATCGATAATCTGTGTAAAAAGATGGTGAATTTTCTCTCATCAATAAATTCGGAGTTTCAAGGACCCCCCCCCGCCCCCTCCGTCTAAAAAGTCGATAAAGGAGGCTAAAAATATTTCAAAAAAGTAATCTATTGTCCAAATAAGTAATTTAATTCAACTTACATTTTTGTTTAAAACAATATGTTCATAAAAATACTGAAAGGTAATTTTAAAAAAAAATTTCATCAATTTTTTCTGACAAACTCCATTTTAAACAGATTGTGATCTTACCTTAAAATTCTTCAACTAAAAATCAAAAAAATGATAATTTAAAGAGGAGCTTGAATAAGGTCACACCTCTATCTCAGGGTTAGAGAAAGATATAATTTTAAAACTTAGTTAAAATATAAAGTCTGTACTTGGAAAAATTTTGTTTCAAAATTTTGAACCAAATTTGAGGGAAAAGCCAGGGTATCAAACATCTGACTCGAAATTTGAAGCAAACACTCCCAACATCATAATAAATAATACAACGGACAATAGATTCTTTTGTGAAATATTTTTAGTCTCCTTTATCGACATTTTGACGGGGGGGGGGGGGATCCTTGAAACTGTTTTTCACTGCTGTGGCAAAAATGATTTGTTAGAAATTTCAAACTAAAAATCTTGGAGACGAACAAGAAGCAAACTGACAGAAGTTTCAATTCTTTTTTCAAAAATGTAAAAAATTTTTAAAGACCTACAGTTGAAAAATTTATCACCTCTTTACACGAGAATTTTTTTAAATTTTTTGACTGAAGGAATTGAACATTTTTTCGAATTTTTTGCTTGGAACTCTTTAAATTCATTTAATATAATTTATACTAGGAAAATTTTTATAATTTTTTTTCTTGGAAATTCACTGAAAATTTTTCCGAATTCATTGATGAGAGAAAATTCGCCATCTTTTTACACAGATTATCGATGGTATTCGATCTAGTTCAATTTTTCTTTTGCATGAAATATTTTATAATTTCTTGAAAAAAAAAAAAGTTTGAGTTTTTCACACTGCTCAGTGGTCACCTATTTCAAGTTTGAAAATTTCAGTCATTATTTCAAAAAATCATCATAATTTTTCCTGCTTGAACATTTTCATACTTTCAAACTGTCGAGGAATCTTTTGTGATTGTAGAAATTACGTACATACAAGTAAAATGTGCGATTATAGCTTACAGGTGTACGCGTATCAAACAAGCATTAGGTGTAGCCTATTCAACAATTATCAGGGGAACTACCCTTATTATGAGAACCCCCTCAACTTGGAGGGGAAGAGGATTACACGTTTTTTAGTTGAAGCACAAACAAGCACAAACAAAATACTAACGATTCCATTTGCTTTTTCCCCTTAAACTTTATTTCTAACCCCTTTTCCAAAAATCATTTCTTCAGCCCCCCCACAAACTATCCACCATATCTTCGGAAGGGGTGAAGCACAAACGACCGGACTTGAAGCACAAACAAGCACTAACGAAGCACAAACGAATGAGCCTATTTTCGGCTCAATCAGTGGTGGTGGGGGGGCTGCCGTTTCTCCAGCCCCCCCACAAGTAACCCACCATATCTCTGGAAGGGGTGAAGCACAAACGACCGAACTTGAAGCACAAACAAGCACTAACGAAGCACAAACGAATGAGCCCATTTTCGACCCAATCGGCCGTGGTGGGGGGGCTCCCGTTTCTCCAGCCCCCCCACAAACTTTCTTTAATAACTTTGGAGGGGGTGAAGCACAAACGACCGGACTTGAAGCACAAACAAGCACAAACGAAGCACAAACGAATGAGCCCCCTCTCCCCCCGATCGGTGGTGGTGGGGGGGGCTGGCGAAATGCACCTAATATAAAAAATCCCTTATCCAAAATTTTATGTTCTAAAATTATTCAGTTCCCAAATGACGACCCGATGAAAAAATTTTAGATCAAATCGTATCAAATCATATCTGATTTTATCAAAACAGATAAAATTTGATCTCAAAAATGTCCTAATCAAATTATATCTAATTACATCTGATTTTTTTTAGATATGATTTGATCAAATTAGATGTCATTTGATCACATCATATCAAACTGGATCTGAACCTTCAGATGTGAATTGATACAATGAGATATGATTTGATGTGATTTGATAAAATTAGATTGGGACATTTTTGAGATATGATCAGATCTGAAATTTTTTCATCGGGGAATTTTTGAAATTTCAAAATTAATTCATCGCTCTGCAAAGTACAAAAATTTGATCTGATGTAGAATTTTGGTAATATACCCTGGGGCTATTCCATATTAAAATAGGCAAAAAATGTAGTCGGGTCTTCCGATTTCGCGAGTTCCTCTTGATGGTCTATTCACGAATCCACCACTATATTTCTCTTCTAACCCTCGAGGAGTGAACGAACGGAGGGCTCGTAATTTTCAGGTAATCGCGATTTTTCGTCAAATTATCCAATTTTAGTGGCTCATATCTCGAGATAGTTTTTACTGGAAGGGAAAATGTTGGAGGAGTTCAAAAGAGAATTGATAGTGAATCCAAAAACGATTATCACATTTTGAAATTGAACTTTTGTGATGAAAGCTCAATTTTCATGATGACCACATTAGATGAACTACCATTTAAAAATCTACAAAAATTACAATAAGTAGCTCTTTTTACCTAATTTTAAACCAACAATTTTTCAAGATGAGATCTCCAGATTTCTAGAGGGCACAGGAGTCCACAATTTTCACAAAAATTCAAAAAAATTGAAAAAGTAGCATTTCGATTTCTACCAATTTGAAGGCGTTGATTTCGAATATAAACTTGGGTTCTTCATCCGACTCATCTGGACCCCTCTATTAGCCCCTTGAAAAAGGGTCAAAATTAGAAAAAACGAAAAATAATGTGCGACCTGTCGTGTGTTAGGTATCTGAGAGCGCTGAGTTCGAATATTTGCTAATTTTTTGAATTTGACCCTTCAGTGCCTCATTATCCCCCAATTTCGGGGGAAAGTATGTTGAAAAATTAAAATGACGTGTGACATATCGATTGTCACTAATCTGAGGTCGTAGGATTCGATTATCAGCTTACTTTTTAATTTTACCCGTTTCCTTCTTCTCTAACCGCCTCACTCTCGAATTAATCGTACATATATTTTGGGATGAATTTGGCCATTGGCGCTTTCAGACTCTTGAACACTTCAAGTGGTGTGCATTGACCAGAAAAACATTTTTACATTATTTTGAACTCCTACCCCCTTACTTTCAGAGTTTTGGCCATTTTACAGCGTTATTTTCAAGAATTTTTAATTTCAACGGGAGTAAAGGAAATTTTCTGTTAATTTTTCGGCGGTTTGAAGTTTTCAATATCGTAAAAATCGCCATTCAAGCAAAGAGCGATCAACCTAGAAAAATCACCAAAAAATGTGTTTTTTTAAATGTAAAATTTCGCCGGTGTGTTCGGTTTAGGTTATTTCATTGCCTTAAGGACGTAAAATTGAAAAAAAGCTTGCGAGAATGTTGTAATTTTAGCAGATTTTTCAAATTTTGAGCGTTTTTTTACAAAAGAAATGACCAAATAAAAAAAACAATCCATATGTGACCTTGCCAGAAAGGAAGGACCATGTGTAAAAAAATTTTTGTCTCTGTTTCCAGGTTTTCCGTTCAAATTACACTAAATTCGGACCAAATACATGAAAAAAGGCATCGATTTTTTCAACGCATGGTCCTTTCTTTCCGACAGGGTCACATATTCATATTCAGCTAGTCAAAAGTGTCAGAACACCCATAAACACCTTTTTTGCGATGGTTGTTCTCGAATTTCGAACTTTTTTCATTGCTTTTTCATGGCGAAAAAACTGAAAAAAGTGAATTTCGAGACCTAAAGTAGAACAATTGCAAAATCTAGAATTTTTTTTCTGAACTGTCCAATAATCCAAAAATTGAGAGTAAAACTTATTGAGCATGCTGTGCACTTCCATTATGAATTATGGTCTACGCGGATCGATGATTACAAATTAGCAACGTGGCTGCCGATACCATTGCCAAAAATAAAAAAAATATTTCCCACGTTCCATAATTTTGTATTGTGCATCCTACGTAATCGTAACCATTCGTATTTTAGCAATATCGATACAATACGAACACGAATGTGCGAATGTTGTACTGGTATCTGTTGTATTTATGTTGTTATGGTACATCTACAATTCTACGTATAAGTACTCGAAAGTATATTGCAATATCACTCGTGTGCGATTACAGCACTGCGTATACGTATATCGTATACGTGTACGATGTAAAGGCATTAATAAATTCATGCGTCATAAATTTTTATCATATACCACAACGACGAATGCACCGTTATCAGTAAAAATTACCCCGCGATATGGGGCGAAATAAAACGAAAGGAAAAAAAAATACGACGAGCGAGTATACGAGGTAATCAAAGGTCGTCGAGCCTCGCAACGAAGCTGCTTTTGCGCCAGTATACCAAATATACGGGCGATTTAAAAATTTACGCTACGATTGTTCATTCGCGGACACCAGCTAGGCGAGCGAGTCAGCTAGGACGTCGGCAGGCTGCAGCGGTATCTGCGGAGCTCGAAATTGCTATGAATATTTGGCGGTATTGTCGTGCGAAGAATTCGCCGTCGTTAGTGAATTTTATTATTCGACAATACGACGAACGACTAGGCGAAGGGCAGAGCCGGCAAAGGCTATGGGTAGTTTATGGCAAGCTTTACGCGTGTATCCCTACACATTACCTTTAGCTATGGAGCCGTATCTCTTGGTACGACGATGTACCTACGCTAGCTGGCTGGCTAGCTACCTGCGAATTATACGTACAGTACTCGCGTATACCTACCTATAATAACGATCTCATCTTTTTACGAGTAATAATAACCCGTTACATAAATTCTTCTCTCTGTCGTCACGTCGTCGACTCGCTCGTGTCCAAACTTCGAACGGCGCTCGCGCTGGCAATGGCCCTGCGACGAACCCGTTGACGTAAGTCTAGTCCGCCGAGTGCAGTGCACCCGACAATAGGTAGGAGGTACCTCTACCTACCATGCCCGACTTGGTACATATTTGCCAAAAATACGATGCAGAATGCACGAAACATACTTATTTGGCGAGAAACTGTACCATTATTCGCAACTCTGCGGGTAATTTATCAAAGTCGTAAATAATTATTTTTTTATTTGTCCATTAATTATATTAAAGCAAAAAAAAGCAACTAGCAAAGTTCTTAATGAAACTGTAAACTTTGCGCGCCGACAATTAATGAATACACGTTTAATTCCGAATGATTAATTCGGCTGCTGCTGCGGAACAATGGGAGGAGAAAAATCCGAGAAAAATTCAAAGCGCGAATGGATTAATTGGTCGAGTTTTCTTACTCGGCCGTTCCTGCTTCTCAATTTTTCCTCCGAAGTCCATCCCCTCTTCCGTCGTCCCTCGCCGGTCGCGCCAAAATAATGGGTTTCAGAGCGGATATACAGACCATGAGGTAATTAAGAAGCTCGAATTGGACAGAAATGTAATTCGAATGCATCGTAACTTCAGTTCCGGAACGTGGCAGTCAAATGAGGCGAACTTTTATAGAATCAGTGTCGATTTTTTTCTATGCAAATAAAGCAACGTTTCTCGAATGTCCTTCGAGAAATGTAGGATAATTCGTGCAGTCTTCGCGTTTGCCTAATTAATCGGTGGAGTGGGTAATGAAAGCAAGCTTTTGTGTTATGTCAGAAATTACATTCGATTTGGGAATAAGTATAATCGAAGGTTATTATTTGTATGAAATTAGCTTGACGGTTGATGCAAAATTTCGTGTTGCGTCGATTTTCGTCTGAAATTCCAAAATAGAGTGATTTTGAAATTTTCAGAAAAAATGTAAAAAGTTGTAAAATAGTTTGTATAACCAAAGACGAAGTATTCCTTTGTATAGTTGCAATCTCAGGACCTTCGAAAAATACGTAGATAGGTACATATAACTGCTTATAATTACCTATTCTAAGAAATATCTATCATCGGAATTATCACGCTTCTTATACGAAATATCATCCTTATTCTCATTTCTGCTGCCTTCTCTTCTTGTCTGTTGGTAATGCATATTTCATCGAGTTATTTTTCCCACAAGTTTTGTTTATTGTAGTCTTTTGCAACGGTTCACCGTTCACGCCGTAAAGTAGATACATTTAGTTACTGCATTAACGTTAGGTATGTAAATATCGTATACCTACTTACTTGTAACAGAAAATTCCCCTCTATGCCAACGATTCAACGTCAATTTTACATTGAAAAAAAAAAAACGTTTCCTTCCTTGCTTACCGATGCTAATTTATTACTGCATCGAAATTTTTATTAAATTACATGCTTGATAAATTGATATCTGCTCGTGGAATTTGCAGGCTAGAACAATGAGAAACCTCCTAAAATGGCAAGATTTTTAATAATTTTATTGTAAAAAGTAGGTAAGGGTTTTAAATTATTTTCTCTTGAATTTTTTGATCAAAGAATTGTCTTTTTAAAGAATTTTCAGCTTTAATTTTTCAAGAAATTCCTGTCTTCATTTTCTTTTGAATATACTTACATATGTATTTGATTTTTTGAATCAAAATCTAAAATTGAAATTTTTCCATCTGGAATCAACACTTGGCTTCCAAGTTTTTTGAAAAATTTGTACTTGGGAAGTAATTTTAGTGGCGAATTGAAAAATTGTGATTTTGGAGAGTAATTTCAGAGTTGAAGTGTGATTTCTGAAATGAGGTTCCCAAAAAATATTTTTGAAGACTTGAAAATTGAAAATCCAGCATTGAAAATTTAAAATTCTATGTTGAAAATTATGGAAGAAGGAAGATGGAAGATTCAAAATTGGAAATAGAGAACTCGATGTTGAAAATGGTGCAACGAAAATTGAAAATTTAATATTGAATATTGAAAATGCAATGTTGAAAGTCGAAAAATTTATCGAATCGACTTTGTGTTGATGCAATACCTATTCGTAGCAATAATACCGATTTTTTTTGTTCTAAATAATCATGCGTGATGATTTTTCCTCGCAATTTCCCACGCTTTACCATTCGCATTAGAGTATTCAATAAATCGCAATAATTTATGTAGCTACATTGGGTCCCCACATCAGGACGAAAAGATACCACGACCGTCGAATATTGCCTTGTAAATAAATCTGCTGATTTTTTTACACTCTTAAATCGTCACAATGTTGACCCTTTGGCATACTATTCATCATCTAACTTATGTACGGTCTACGTTCAATTCTCGAGTAAAAATATGATTCCACTGTGTAGGTATCTTCTCGAAACGATATATACTTCGTCGAATGTTTTTTCAGTATTCTCAGAGTGTTATTTTCTTCTTTATCTACGTTTGAATACGTAGACGAAAACTTCTGAAAATAACACATAAGCTGAAAGAAAAGAAGTATGGTGACCAGTTATGCAGTTTTTTCAAAATTTACTCATTAACTTTTCTCATAATTTGAAATATTTTTTTACTTTTCTTTAAGCATCACATTCGTATCGAAGTTTCATCTAAATTTCAATCTCGCTGTGGAGACCTGTGTCGACGATTCTTGCCATTCTTATAAGAGGTCTTCATGAAAGTTTTCAATGGATATAATCTGCTAGTGAGATCAACTTTTCAGCAGTTTCCAACATTTTAGATTCAATTGAAACCAAGTCAGGCTGAAAAGAACCGTTTACCTAGTTCTCAAGTGTTGAATAGAGTTACATCCTTTTAGTACTGGATGGACGTTATGTACTTTTGAAATCAAAATTTTCATTAAAAAGATTCAACTTTCAGGTTTGAAATTTTTTACGAATAGTTTTGAATTTTCTTTGAGTTGACTTGAAAATGAAAGAACCATTTTCATCCACAGGCGAGTTTTCGTCGTTTTCTCTAGCAAATGAATTTATGTTGGGTAAATTTTACGTAGGTATAGTTAGGTGCCATAATTCAATGTAAATTTCAACTTGTCGGCAAACTTCATAATTATTTATCTTCTTCGTATTTAGAATTTTATATTATGCTTTTTATAGAGGGCAGAAAATTGCCCGAAAAAAAAGGATTAGAATGTTGGTTGCGCATATATTAATCGTTTGCTTGCAAGCTTGAACGTTTCGTCCGAAAATTTTTCACGAATTTATTCTCGTACGACCTACCACTATGTACGGGGTAGAAACTGGAGAGTAAAGTGTTTTTCTAGAGATGAAAACTTGAAATGTATTCCACATCCCACGCATACGATCTTTACGTTCGCAAAAAAAAAAAAAATGCAAAAAGGTATAAATTACTGGATCACTTATTATAATAACGAAAAAATTTATAAAATGGGGATGTGATTTTGAAAATAAAAAAAAAGAATTTTTGAATATCTGGCACCGAAATAGATGAATAAAAATTCAATTACGTATTTTCTCCAATGAGAAATTACCTATTATTGATAATTAAACGAAAATTTATCGAATTTGATTCATACATTCAATCGTTCAGTTTAACTGAAACAGCACAAAACGAACCAAAAATAACCACTATTCGTTTAAGTTGATAAAATTTATTAAAATTGATTGGAATTCAATTAAAACTAACAACTCGAACTGGAATTACCGACGTAGCGATTTAATCAAATTGTAGTAAACTAAAATAGGCAGGAACCTGAGACAAAATTCATTACAAACCCACGAATGGAATATGACGAAACATAAGGGAATTATACGAGCTAATCGTATTTAATTGAAATATCTACGTAGACGGATGAAATAATATGTAGGTACGAGATTTTCCTTGGTTCCTCGTAATTTGGATGTTGACTTCTTGTGAATGCAGAAATGATGGGGAAGGGGAGAATTTGATAGTGTGCCTCAAATATCCATTTCTTGTACGTATCAATTTTACGAATTAAGTAACCTGTTTCCTCTTTTGTAGTATTTCCTACTTTTTTTTTTATAATTTACCTTCGGCTATGAATTTGGGAGAGGGTTAGGTAAAGATGAAGGTCTACGGTATACACCTACGAGTATATGTACCTACTAGACTATATACATACTTAATTAAAACGTGTTCCATCGTCGGGGGGTTAAATATTTTTTTTAACGCTTCGTTAAAAGATTAAAATTTTCATTGTTGACTGAAACGATAATAATGTTTAGAAAGGAGATTTTCAGGTACCAACACAATAACCCAAAGTGAATACGTACGAGGAGGATTTTCATTTATAAAATTAATACCCCGCTAAAAAAATTTCTCGACGCTAAACATTTTTCTCGTTAGGTATGTACATGTATATGTTTGGGTAAATATATAATACGTACTATATCAATGTTCGCCCGAGCGTGACCGCTTCTGTATCTTTATATACCTACGTATAATACACCCTTTCGTACCTATGTATATGTATTTAGGTAAATACCTGCAGGAGAAAAATGCCTTACTTATGTTGTCGGACGAAGGAAAATTCTTGCAAGGCTGCGACTGCCAGGAAAAAAAACACGTCCAATTCAAGGATGAGAGGAGCGGCGAAAGACGAAAATTCATTTCGCTCTTCTGATTTTGATAATTTTCCGCAGTACAGCGCAGTTTCTCGGACGAAAATTTCGTCCGAGAAAAATGTCAGCAGGTGAATGTTTTTCAATGATTTCGAAGCGAACTAGAAATGCCCTGCTTGAAAAAAAAATACTGCAGTTCTTTGAAGTTCGCGCCAGAGTTATGCGAATAATTTCATATTATCTGAGCTGAAAAGGCTTATTTAGTGTTTTTCCACATGGCCGAGAAATAACTCTCGAAAAAAGTTTACGTAAGAGTATAAAATGCTAGCCAAGGTTTTATATCGAGCATCATACGTCATATTTGGAATGAAACCAAAATTTCTACTCTAAATATTCGTTCTAGGTGATGAAGTTGAGATTTCGTTGAAATATGCGATGGTTTTTTTTCTCACGAGTACGTAGATAAGTTTCGGCATAAGTTTGTCCCATTTTCAATGCGCTATACACACACATAATGCTTTATTAGTTTCGAGTCGACAATTTCACGTTTTGAAATTAACTGTTTGCATTTACGGCGAACGAGATAGGCAAATTATTAAACATTTAAATTTACGTATGTATCGTATTTACGGCGAACTAAGTAGGCAACTTATTGTTCATGTGTGTAGTGCGTGTTGCAGATTGCACAATTTTGGCGGAGTAATTTTGCTCAAAACTTTGGTCGTAATAAAGATTGGTCAGGAATAATAAAAATTGGTAATTAAAAATGATTATTTTTTTTGTAGTGTTCATGAAATATTTAGAATATTGTAGTCACTTGTATGGATCCGTAAATCATTAATGTTTTCAAAATTCGGAGTATTTATCCTCAGTTTACCATTTTAAAATTGAATTTTTAGTCGATGAATTGAAAATTGAGTGGATTATTTTAAATTTTTTCCTGTTGCAATTGAATTTAGACATTTCAAAATGAGTGACAGAATTGTAAAATTGTTTTTCTTATGATAATAAGTTCCTTTTCATTATCGAATTTCTCGAAAACTTCAATTTTTTAAAATTACCATACCTAATAGGTATATGTACTTGTACTTGTATTATTAAGTTCGACTGATTCATTTTAATTTCCTTTTTCTTTTCTTTTTTTTGAACTTGGTTCGTAATAATACGAGTGCTGCAATGAAGGAACCAGATTATTGAATATTATCTAAATAGCTACATTACAATCCCCTAAATTCTTGATTTTCGATCGGCGGCGTTTGCTCGAAGTAAACTAGAGAATTACAATAATCCGAAAAGAATCGAACATTGCACATTTTTGAAAGCTTTCGACGTTAATGGAATTAGCACGCACGATGAAAATTTAATAATAGATAAATTATAAAACTTTACCGCGGATGGTATCTTATGATGAAGAAAATTGAATTCCTAGGTTTCGTATCGGTTCTCCTTGTTACAACGGTCTGCCGTCTGCGTTGTTGTTGTTTAAAGGAATCATAAGCTAATTGAATCAATTCATGTAAATGGAAAAATAGAGGGAAAATCCTATTCCGTAGTTCGTGTATTTGCATACCGTATTATTACAAAATGTAACCTATGTAATCTAATTTGCATATGCTTACTTACTTTAAACTAATTTCGAAGGAATCGGGTATGATTGAATTAAAAGATGACTATGTAGTATGTACGTACTTTTCTGCGCGTATGTACTTATTTTTGCAAAAAAAAAAACACACACACAATCCATTAACGTGGTGTAATTCATATTGTAACAATCGAGATTGTTATCAACGAATACCTGGTAATTGAGTTTAATGCTTGTAATTTTTCATCAAGTTAATTGAATTATGAGTTTTGATATGGAAATTCAGTAAAATAATTATCATCAGAAAATTGGCAAAAAAAAAGGCACGGTACATAGTTCCATCTTTCAAAAAAATTCGCCTATCCGCTGCTTATGAGAAAACTGAAATTAAGGTCACTTTGAAAATAATTTTTCAGTTTTCTGTACTTCCACAAAAAATTAATTAAAAATCATGTTGATAATAACAAAAATTATTTACTATTGACTAAACAACTTGAATTTAGTAAAGTTACTTACATAAAAATCAAGATGAATTTTTCTGATTTGTCATTTTGAAAAATTACATCAAAATTGAGTATTTTAGGCGAACAATTTTTTTTTGGCTCACGATATAAAATAATGTGGTACATAATTACGTATAAAGAAATCTTTACATTTACAATCTGCAACTTTTTAACTCCACGAAGTGGTCCCCAGTTTCAGAGTCTGTGATTCGGGGAGGCACAGAAAGTCGAATCACAATTTTTTGGGGGGGAGGGGGTCAAGGTTCTCACACCTTCAACAGCTCTATTTTAATGATTTTTTCCCAAAATTAACGATTTTTTAATCGAAGGATAAAAAAGAATTCCTTTTTTGCCAAATTAGGGGGTTGTAGATTTTTGGGATAAAAAAACCCGTTTTTTCAAAAAGAATATACAGAGTAATCCGCCATGCACAGGTGACTATTGGAACCGACAATTGAATCAATTTCAGTTAACCTATCGCCCATGGAATTGGAAATTCCAAAAAATAAATGGTTTCAAGTGGGGTTTTCGACAAAACAACTTTCTGAAAAAGTTACAACCAGGATGAAATTTAATTTTATGAAATTCTGCCTTATATTTGGCTCACAATTCTACAAAACTCTGGGCATTCATTTTCTAACTTTTTTTTAATGATAGAAAAAGTCTGGATTTTGACTCCATTCGGTACAGAAAAATCGACGACTGCCTAAAAATAAAGTTTCCTTGTTTTCTAAATCGTACGTTTATATTTGTACAAAGTACAAGAGAGTATGGTAAAATTTAGAAAAGCTGACGAAAAAGATGCTTTTCAGTGTTGAAAATCTCAACTCTTTTGGAATTTAAAGTTTTTCTTTTCTGAGAAGTAAATTTTCTCGCGTAGGTATGTGGTATGTACCTATTTGTTCTATTTTTCCCGAAACCATGCAACCGATTTTTTTTCTGTTTGTTTTATTGTGATCAGGAGAGTTTTCTTTACATTTCAACAGAAAGATTTTTAAATTTGTATTTTTTTTGTATTTTTGTTGAATTAGTTTACATAATACTTACTTACTATTAATAATTTTGCACGAATAAGGAAATTTTTCGGGATGAAGTTGAGATTTTTCCAAAGTTTCAAAACATGGTTGGGATGTTCCTTGTGAAAACCGGAATGTTGTGGGTCATGTTGTTTCAACTTCCAAAAATATTTTTTTTTACATTCATAAAAATTGCTAAAAAAAATTACGTTAGTTTTATATTTTTATTTTTCATGAACTACGAGCATTTTTCATCCCAGTAAATTAGGTTTCTCATTTTCGAGAGTTGGGGTATTGATGACAGTGATGACTTTAAAACAATTTCTCAATTTTTTCAAATTATTTGGGATTAAGTAATTTTTTGGCATTTTTCCACTACTTGAAAATAACTCCTCTTCTCATTTGTACATTCAACCAAAATTTTTAACCCCCCTCCCCCCTCCATCAAAAAAATTATAATGGAAATGGCGAGAAAAATCTAAAAATTAGCCAGAATTGTCATTTTTCAGATCCATAGATCCAGTAAACACCATCTTTGTGTGAAGGGCTGAAAATTTTTCTGAGATTCAACAGTAAAAAAAAAAAAAACTGTCTCGCCGATTTTTCCCGAATTCAAATTACCTGTATTTCATAATCTATTTTTACGTTCCTTTCCAACTACATAGAAAGGTGTACACTCTTCCTAGTGAAATCGAAAAATCAAGATTTATTTTCAACCTCGTCATTTCAGGGCAATTCTGGAGCAGCTCAAATCTCAGTATTCACTCCTGCTTAGATTCCTTACTCAAGATGTACATACGTTTCGTATTTACACATACGGTTTTTAATACGAGTTTGAGGAAAGCGAGCTGGTTGTTTTTTGTAAAGAGAATCGCACAACTACGAAAGAAAAGCCCAAGACGTACGAGCGTAGCTTCGCTGTACAGTCGAAAGAGCCTCGTGGCCTATAAGTGAGAGGGTAATGTGTGCGCCATCGCCACCGTATACCTACACCAAGGTAAGAGTTGGTGTAGTATTTTTACTACTCGTGCCTCGTTGCTGCTGGCTACAACATTAGGTAAATGGAAGAGTTTCAAGTTTTAATAAGTTTTAATGGTAAGCAGCCAAAAAACTTGAGCTTGAAAATATGTTCGATGTAAATACCGCCACCGCACCGGGTGTTTACAAAAGTTGACGCTTCGCGAGACGAGGGTCAACTGTGAACCGAGCGGGTAGATACTTCGCGTATAATTTTTTTATACCTTTTTTCACGAGGATCTGTGTACTTAATTGCTTATGTTACAGTAATACACTTAGTCGTCGTCGTCTTTTTTTTTTGCTCCTTCGTATTCGTCGTCCTTGTCCTCGCTTTCGCGAAAACCTTTCACCATTCATTCCTTCCTTCTTTAAGTTTTCTGTATCTTAGATATATATTTTCTGTATACCTATTTCTTGTGCCCTGCCTACATCTCAGTCAACGTAATCTTAATAAACGAAGAACTAATACTAACAACGCTACCGGCTACCACCTAATAAGAGAAGTTTTCTTTCGACGACGTGGATTTCTTCGTTCGCTAATTTAACTTTGCCAATCGTATTTTTAATCTAATTCGGTTATTTCTGTTTGGAAACTCGTTCAAGTTTCGAGGGATGTGTGTGTGTGTGTGTGTGTGTTTTAGCCTCGGTCGTCATCGCCGTTCGTTTACAATGTTTCTAAATCGTGTAAAGTAATTATTCTTTCTCGTCGATGGTCGGATTTGTGTTGTTAGGTTGTTAACGCCCGTAATACGGACGATAAGACCTGTTTACGCTGCGAACAGTGCCAAAAAACCACTCGAACGTTATACCGTCGCTGCGTCGCGTCGCACCGCTCCGGGTAATTTGAAAAGCTTTTGAGGTTTTGCGGTAATACTACGCACCGCTACAATTACGTTCGCCATTTGTCGGCAGGTATTATGCGTGGGAGTGTGAAAGTGAAACAAATATAGGTATTTGAATACGCTGCGTTGCGTTGTGCTGTAACATAACGTAGGTAATGGGTACGTTACGTAGGTGTCGGTGCGTTATATTCGTACCTTTACGTATGGGTTACCGAAGGTACTATGTGCTTAGCTGGATTAATGAGACGGTTGACTGAATACACGAATTCATTCCAATCGAATCGAATGCGTTTTCGAACATACGCACGTTGATGATTCGCCTTCCAGCTTTTCTTTTGTCAGATCTAGGTACGTGGATATGGAAAAACTATCCGAGTGGGTGATTGACTCTGTCGTATGTATTTGCCATGTCGTCGTGCCTCATTAGGTAATTAATACGTTCTTTGAGGGCAAAAGTTCCCACTGAAACAGACAATCGAGATAGACTACGTAGGTAGGTAGGTATATTCAGCTGATGTGATATCGATATCTATACGTTTGCGATTGTCTCGACACAAAAATATCTAGTTTTTTTTTTTTCATCTCGAGTAAAGAAATTATTGCGCCTTTTGGCGACAAAAAGAGTTATTTTCCTTCGTGTTTTTAAGCATGAAATTTTGGCTGTAAAAGAATTTCGTGAAGGTTTGTTCACCTCGATATCGTTGGTGTCGTTTTCTAGTCTGCCGAACTGAGGTAATTAGGTATCGGTGTTCGTGTGAAAAATACGAGCGTATGTGTATGATATGATCGTGTTGCAAAAAGAAGTAGTATAAAATTTCACCACACGTGTTATTCTTGCCCTAGCTGTGCGTTGTGGTGGGAGATCGTCCTTTGGTAGGGTACATTGTCATAATGGGTGGGAGAGGGAGTTCGTTATCGTCAATATCTCGTTTTGACAATTTGTTTTTGTGATGCAATTCAATTACTTGTCTTGTCACATTGGAATTGAACCTCGAAAAAATTCTAGATTTTTCTCGTGTTTCTTGTTTATGAAGGTTCACTGACCAATACCCCAGAATGTCTGTCCCGAGGGGTACCCAATACACTCAAAGACTATCAAAACCCATCATTTTTTATGAATTTTTCCTCAAAATTTAAACTCAAGGAAAAAATGACCAAATATTCATATTCTAAATGTGTTGGTGGCCCTGCCAGAAAGAAGGACTCATGTGTAAAAAAAATTCGATGTCCTAAATTTCACGTTTTTGGTCCAAATTACACCAAATCTGGACCAAACATGTGAAAAAAGACCTCAATTTCTTTTGCATATGGGCTAGGGTGGACCGAAATAACAATTTTTTCGATTTTCAAAAACATACCCCCCGCAAAAGTTGTTGGGTGATGAGACTTGAAGAATAAAATTAAAAAATTCAAAATCGATTCGTGTCTTCCGATCGCGCATTGGCGTTAAAGTTTTCAAAAATTAGCAAAAATTCAAAATTTTAAAAATTTTGAAAAAATTGAAAATTGATTGCAATCTATTTTAGAGCTTATGTAGTGACCACATAGACCGAAAAACACATTTTTTTTGAAGAAATCAACGTTTTATAATTTTTTTTTGATTTTTCTTTATGCGAAGAAATAGCAGAAACATAAAAAAGATGTAAAGCATGAATTGTTTTCAAAAAATTCTGCTTTTTGGTTTGAATGGTCACTAGATAAGGTCTAAAACCAATTTAAATGAATTCCAAATTCTTTCAAAATTTTCTAAAAGTTTTTGAAAGTATTGGATTTTAGCCAATTTTTGAAAATTTCAATGTCAATGCGCGATCGGAAGATATGAATTGATTTTGATTTTTTTTTTTTCTTCAAGTCTCATCAGCCAACAACTTTTGCGGGGGGTATGTTTTTGAAAATCGAAAAAATTGTTTTTTCGGCTCACCCTAACGAATAACTCATGCTACCAAATCGACTGAAATTTTTCCACTGTAGAAATATCTGCAAATATAGGTAAGTCACCAAGAAAATAGGATTTTTGCTCGAATCTCAGCAAAATGTGAGAGTAATCGAAGTCCGTGAAAAAAAAAGGAATGAAAGAAGATTCAATTGATAATGCTGGAAATGAAACAAATTTTTAGAGACTTCGAAGGGGAAGGGTCGAAACTTGAAATTTTGTGTTACAGGCTGTCTGCATGTTGTGAAAGTCGCGAAAAAGTCGCAAAATTGACCCTATTCATCAAATATCGTGAATTTTTCATGTACTTGAATTTTTTTCGCTTTGTACGAAGAAAAAATTTTTCATCAGCTTTTAGAACACTTTTTCGGACTCGCCTTACCTCTTCCGTTCCAGACTACTGAAACTGAATATTTTGAAAAGGAAAAAATTGTGCAATCACGATTGGAATAAGTATATCAAAAAATTGGATTTTTTAAAACACGGGCCATTGCATCCATATTACTCTAAAAAATCTTGAAAAATAAGAGGATTTTGGAATTTTTTCTGGAAATTTTTAAAAATCCAGGTGGAGAAATAATTTCGAAAAACCTATGTTGAGTATCTTCTTTCTGTTTTCATAATAATTTCTCAAAAAAATTCGTCTCTTTTGGGAAGGGGTTGTGTTTTACTTTCCTCGGAAAATTTATTTTAAGCGAGTGTTTTTCTACTTTTTTGGACATCTTTGTAAAATAATTAAGTCGGGATTTTTTTGAGGTATAATAAAAAAAATTATTTTCCAATTTTACTAGTCTATTTGATGATATGTCAGTTTTATGTAGTACCAAGAATTGAGAAATAGAGCGAATGAAGGACTGAAAAAGTATCGCAACATTTTCTTTTCGAAAGAGATCATTATTATCTTTTGAAAAAAAAAAATCTTCGTTGCGTTTTCGGATAGAAAAATGTATTACCTGCCTAAATGAAAGAAAAGGAGAATCGTAATTAAAAGTAAAATTACTACAAGTCGGTGGTAATTGCGGTGGATAAATGTCTCAGTAATTGACGTTGAATTATGATAGACCTTAAGCGATTAAAATTTTGAGCTTAGAACATTGATTTTCAAAACGAGACAACTATGAATACAGAAATGAATAATGAGAAGGACGTAAATTTAAATTCGATGTAGGTTCGCAATCAACAGGCTGGGTGTGAACGAGCTCATTTTTCTCTTTTATTGTTTAAACCACTGCGATCATGTCGAGGTCGCTGTCTTTTTCGAACTCGTACGGAAAGACATTATTGTTTCGATGGTAGAAGATTACGAGTACGAGTACATCGCCAAGTTCATTATGCTGCTATATCATCACGCCACAAAATGAAAGCTCTAGCAATCGAACGAGAACGCACGGCGCATTTTTATCAACGTGTTAGTCCACGCGAGAGCGCGAAGACCAAAAAAAAAAAAGAAGAACGCAGACAGTTTGTCGAAATATGGTTATTTAAAATGATGGTTTTTAGAGGTCGAAAACTCTAGACTGCGGCCAGTCTGTCTTTTGAAATTACTTCGGCGAGTGTTTGTACACGACTTTTCTTCGTCATTTTTTCTTTTCTTTCGCTTTAATATTTCTCAAATATAATACTCGCGCAAACAAAGTTAACGTTTTGGAGATTTTTCGTCGTTTTTCGCTTTCTTTCCCTCTTTTTTTTTCTTTCTCGTCTTTTTCCCTTTTTTTTCCTCCCTTAGATATGCTCGTAATTTAATTTCATCTCGTACGACGTTTAAAGAACTCACGTCACGCCGCGCCGCCCTGACAGACGGTAGAAAAGTTTCTTTTAAATGGATTAATTCGCCATCGATAAATAAAAAGCATTAATTTAACAATTACCGGATTTTGCCGGAGACGACGCGACGGGCCGGCGATGCTCTATTATGCGAAGAAAAACGAGTCCGAGTAGGAGAGCAATCAGACCTGCGGAGCTAGTTGGAAAAAGCGTGTTTTAAAAATTTATTCCGTTCCTTTACCTAACCGCGCGTCCGCTCTGTCGAGCAACGTGTAACAGAGAAAAAAAAACAATTTCCAAATGGGTTTGTAGTACATAAAAGCTTTTAAAACCGGAAAGGCCTAATTTATATATACGCGGAAAAAGAAAATGAATTTCGTTTACAAGTAAATTATTTTTTTAGAAAATTTCCATAAAAGTTTTAAAATAATGGCGCGTAATCAACCCTTAGCAATAAACTAAATATCACGAATTTCCACTCGGTTAAAATTTTGTTTCTCTTCGTCTTTGTTTTTATCCAACGTAAGGTGTACCTAAACGAGTAAGTAAGTTTAAAGCTTTTCTCTTATTTGGATTTCGTCTTTTTCTTTTTCTTTTCGTTTTTTCTTTTACGAGGAACGCATGAAATATTAGCCACATTAAGTAACGCAGACGGTATTTTATTTAAGTAACTATACGAATATCTGCTTGCTAAATTACCAAACAAGGGGACACTTTTGCTTCGGCTGCTTCAATTTGTCCAGAAAATTGTCTGAATTTTAGTAAAATTTTTATCGAGGATATTAAAAATATTATTCAAGAATTTTAAAAAAAAAACAGACAGCAACAACAAAATCCATCATAAAAGTATCATAAAATTGTTTAAATTTTCGTAAAATTACTGAAAATTGGTAATTATGTTTCAGTAAAAATGAATACCGTGAACATTATCTCGGACATCGTAAAAATCATTTTAAAAATTCGTTAAAGCCCTTGAGAATTAATACGTGAAAACGACTATAAAAAGAAAAAAAATTGTTAGAATTTTGTGAAAATATTTAGAACATCCTCAAAATGTGTTTTTGTGACCATGATTTTTCAAGTCTGTAAAATATACCTAATTAGGTCAAATACCACCCATAATTCTTTTAAAATTTTCAAAAATTGATTGAATCATTGACTCAAAAGACTCAAAATGGCTCAAAAAAAATTATTGGCAACTTTGAATTTTTTGGCGAAATTTTATCCAACATTTTTTGAAATTTTTCAAAAATTGAGTCTATGGTGCTCAAAATATGAATGGCTCAAAAAAGTTTTGGATGGCATTTTTGTATTTCTGACGAATTTCTACCCCACTTTCATACGTCACATGCCAATTCTTTGAAAATGCTCAAACTTGACCAAATTTGAGGCTCGAAATGGGTTAAAATATCTCAAAATTAATTTTCATTCATAATTTCGTTCTGCTGGTGAAATTTTAATCCATTTTGATGAGTCGCAACCCAAGTTTCAGATTTTTTTGATAACTTGTTTTTTAATGAGAAAGAGAAAAATCCGCGCTTTTTCTGATCTTTAGAATTCCACCACGGCCAATTGTGCCCACCATTTTTTTCAAGCTTCGGCTCATTCGACGCGGAATGAACCCAAGTATATATTGTGTTTGATTTTTTTATCCAGCATACCGCATGACACGTTTAGAGACATTATTGCGTTAAAAATGGTCAAATTTGACAAAAAATCTTGCATTGGAGGGCGCACCTCTCCACTGTGCCCGTGACCCAAGAGATGTGAAGTATACTTGAAGTCAGAGGAGTGTCTGATGCCAGAATATCAAAAGATTTCTTTTCCAAAATCAAATTTGAAAATTGGGGGAAATGGGAGTCCAGGCCTCTGCTCCTTATTGTGCCAGGGAAAAAATCCAAAATGGGTTTTTTATGACCAGGTGACCCATACTAGCAAAAATGCACACTAATTTCAATTTTTAAAGCAATTTGTTTTTTGGATTGCAGACCAATTGTACAAATAATGATTGCAATTTTTATGGCATTTTGATGGAAATTTCCAATTTTGGAATTTCTTTAATTTGCACGATATGTATGTATTTCAAATATGTATTTTGAATCATTTTTTACATCCAATACTTCAATGGAAAATTTTCATAACTGTTTCACGACCCAACGTCAACCTTTCTTTTATTACAATTTCTATCTAATTATTCGAACAAGTCAACCGAAGTTCCATCTCATTTTAATCTGCGCAGCACCAAACTTCATGCTTCGTGACAATCTAATGACAATCATCGAAAAATCCCTCCAAACATTCAGTTTCAAATTTTTAAACAAAATATCGTACTCGTATATCCGAAAAGCTGTCGAAAAAAAAACAACGAAATGATTAATGTGGTCGGTGACCGCAAAGGCGCACGTATTGTTGGCGCGAAGCGGCAGCAATGTCGAGAGGCAGGGTTGCGATTGATGTTCGCGTGGAAACGTTACGACGACGGAGGACCATCACAGTTGCAGACATACCGCCAAGTTTATTTCGAGCTCGAAAACGCCGAGGGAAGGATAAAAAATAGTCGAAACTAAGTATAAAAATTTACATTTATTATGTGATGGCATTCGTCGCCGATGAAGCTGTTGCGAGTTACGATCACGGTGTAATTTTGTCGTTAATTTGATAAATGAGACGGTTCGCCAGATTTTTTTTTCGCAGCTCTCTCGACGTCGCGATTTTTAAATATGTTTTAATTTATGACATTCGAGTGTGATAACTTTTTGTCGTGGCGATTATTTCGCCTTCGTTGTTATATGAGAGTTAGAAAGGTTGGCCGGCTGGGTGGAAAATAACAGAGGAAGATGCTCACCTGATAACTGTCTAGACGACGACGACAACGGTGCGTAAAACTGAAAGTATGAAAAATGAACGCCGTGTCGAATGATTGGAAAATTTTTCGCCAGAGATCGAGTTTGCCTTTTTTGTTGCTCGTGAATATTTTTAAAAAATTCGTATGAAAAAATTCCCCAACAGTATTTCTTTTTTCAAGAAAATGAAAGAAAATTTCGAATTATTGTGTTTTGTGTATGCGTGAGGAGGTTTTTTTTACCCCGAAATTAATTACATTTTTTTAAAGAAGGTTTTGCTCGACGAAAGGTTGAAAAGTTGCGAAAAATGAGAAAAATCTGCGTGTGCGCGAATATTATTCAAATGGAACGTTCGCTCGTGGTTTTTTTTTCGTTGTTAATTAATTTTATTGCCTTTTGCTTAAGTCGAGAAACCGACGATGAGTAGGGAAAAAATAGGCGAAAATTATTATTTCTTCTGAACGAGTAGAAAAAAAGGGCCGCTCCGGTGTAGTAAATTTCATTCTTCATTGATATAAATAATATACTCTAGATGGGTATTTTTCTACGCCTTGAAAGTCTGCCAACGCTCGAGAAATCTCGAGAAAATTACAACAATGAAAAATTTCCACTCGTTACGGCGATTAAAAACCGCCCGCGACGCCTGCCCGTTATCCTGACAGAGCTGATTTTAAACGCTGAGGCGCCGGGCCAGATTGTAAATTTCTTCATTCGCACTTTATGGACATTGGACAGAAGTGCGTTAGGTGTATCTGGCTCTTTTCTCTGTGTGTGATTTACCTTGTTACGGCTCCAGCTGCTGCGTCTATTCGAAAACTGAGCAAATTCGGAGTAGAATGATTTTGCATAGATATTATTTATTTACGAGCATTTGTTGTTTTGACGTTTTTGAAATACATGGCATGGCGTATGACGTATCTGTGTTTTTTCAAGCGAACCGCTTTCGGCTCATTAATTTCGCTGAAAGAGCGGAGGCACATTTTCAATATCGAATTTCAATATAAAAAGTATTGCTTTCGTGGCACGTGTATTGCATCTTTAGTTTAGAAAACTGAAACAGAGAGAAAAAAATAATAATCTAAAGCGAATGACTGAAAAAAAAATTAACATAAAAAAATTAGCCAACGTCTGCGTCTGTTCTCGTCACACCATGTAACGTGCCGCTCAGCCCGAGCATCGCAGTCGAAAGGGGTTGGGGCAAAAATATATTTAAAAAAATGAAATTGAAAGAAAAAAAATATGTATAAGACGCGTGGAATAACAGAAGAAAAAATGCACGATGTGTATCTACTCGTGAAACAGCGAAAGTTGCCATCCTGCTACAAACAGAAAAATTTCTGATCCGGTTGGCAAAAAAATAGAGAAAAGAAAAAGGAAGAAAATAACGAGATTATAATTTATAGCTCGCCTACCAAAGTATAAATGGCAACTATTGAACGTCTTGTGGTGCGACGCTGGTAGTAAATGTAACTGACGCTGACGTTCGTATTGCTTTTGTCAGCTGTGAAAAGCAGATTTTCGTTTAGTATTATTCGTGTCTGAGTAGCTGGTTAGTGCTTTAGAGGTGTACCTATTGGTGTGGTAAAAATAGTCTTGGTGGGGAGAGGGGTGTTGTGGTGGACGAATTTTCAGTTTTACGCCCTGTATCATATCGCGTTATATGCCTTTAGGATGTTGCCAAACTATAGATAGAATACTTGAATTGTTTTCTTTACCTGGGCAGTGCGTTGGTACTTTCTATATCTTACTGACCCGAAAATGACATCCCGCTGCTTCAAGTTCCAAGCATCCTTGAAAACTTTTACCGAATTGTGTGTAGCTCAGTGTATCTGTATGTACTTTAACCCGTATACTTGGTTTTACGTAAGAGAAAAATTTTAGATTCAGCGTCATTCAGTTTATTCTGTACCGTGTGTATGATCGAACCGGGCAGTATCGGCGTGAAAGTTCTTTTCTAAAAGATTTTTCTTCAATGTTGGTAATCGCAAAAAAGTGAGAATTTAGCGCTGATTTTGCCCAGTTCGTTTATACCTAGAGCTTGTAAATTGGTAATCGAAATTTACACTATATTTCGCACCAACTTTCGTAGTGCAGATATTCACCAAGGTGGATGTGAAAAATGAAATAAACTGACCTTGAGTTGGACGAAAATTTTTGAGGTAGGTATCTATTTAGGCACTTTGAGTAGAAGACCTTCTTGGAAAAAAAATCTCGTGAATTTTGCTATGAAGCAGATGAAATTTTCAAATTTCTTTTCGAATTCCAAAAAAATTTCACGCTATGAAAAGTGATATCATCTAAAATTTGAATCCTGGGAGTGTGGATATGGGTACTAAAATTATATCATCTGCCGAATTTTTTTTGAAAAATTGTTATTTTTAGGTAGGCATGACTTGAAAAATTTTGAATCGATTTTTAATGATGGAAGCATTTTTAATAAAAAATTACCAATTGAAGAATGGTAAAGGGTACCCCCGGATAAGATAGGCGAATCGGCCTTAGACCTACTTTTTGAAATTGACCCCCGGACATTATTAGGGACCCCAAAAAATGATTTTAGGAAATTTTTTCAACTCCTCAACTCACCCCCCTTTACCCCCACCCCCCAAAATAGCGAATTTTCGTCAAAAAATCATATTTCCGAACCTAATGGACCAAAAATTCTGAAATTTATGTGGTGTATACAGGGAGTGGTGACCAATATTTGAGAATTTTTTCAGATTTTTTTTGCACTGCCTTCTAGCCAAAATTCCACTTTGAAACTTTAAAATCGCCATAATTCTGAAACTAAAAGATCTGCTTTTTTTTCTTTTCGGTACAAATATAGTCCTACCATGGTACAATATCATGATATTTTTTTCAAATTTTTCGAGTTGGTAGAACAGACCTAAAAATGCGATTTACTGTTCAAAACCACCAATTTCGCCATTCACGCAACGAAAAATTCTGAAATTATTTATGTGGTGTATACGGGAAGTGGTGACCAATTTTTAAGAATTTTTTCAGAATTTTTTTTTGCAGTGCATTCTAGCCAAAACCGCCACCCTCAAACTTTAACAACTGCTCGACTTCCAAAATTAACAGGCAAACGTTTGTTCTAGTTTTTGAAACTGACCATCGGACATAATTAAGAACACCAAAAAAGTCAGGGGTGCATCTCATACCTTTCACTTCATCCCCCCCCCCCGAATACCGGATTTCGTCTAAAAATCTCATCTTGGTACCTAATGAACCAAAATGTTGAAATTTTTTTATGGTGTATATGAGGAATGGGAACCATAGTTTGAGAATTTTTCAGCCTTTTTTGCGCTGCGTTTTAGCCAAAACCTCACTTTATGACTTTACTAGCCGTATAACCCGTCCGTTCCGGACGGGCTACCGTGAACTTCTTTTTAAATCGTACATTCCTTTTTGAAAAACAACCATAATGCATAACTTCTTAAAAATAGAAAATCGCTTAAATTGGTACCCGGAACTGTGTCATAAATCAATCAAAACTTCAAATTAAATATCTTGTTGGATTCGAGCTTGAAACTTTGACAAAAATCTATGAAAATTTCAAATGGAACATACCATTAGATTTGGGCCTAAAATTATTCTGGGAAAAATTATATCAAACTTCCAAGCCGAGTAACCCATTAGATTAGTGCCCATAACTTCGGCAAAAAATTTACCAGATGTTCAAAAATTTTTCATTTGTGGTGAAATACATGGATAATTATTATCCATAAAATTGACCACAGTTTTATGGGTTTCCCCACTTTCCCCAAACTCTTGAATTGGTAATTTTGATGGAAAATTCCTATCCATAAAATCTGCCACATGTTCAAAATTTATTTTTATTATAATCAATATAATTATTTTTTTAATTTAAAAAAGATTATAAGTAAACCTCTTACCTACATTTGTGGTGCAATGCATGGATAATTATTATCAATAAAATTAACCACAGTTTTATGGGGTTCCCCAACTCTGGAATTGGTAATATTGATGGATAATTCCAATCCACAAAATTTGTCACATGTTCAAACATTTTTCATTTGTGGTGAAATGCGTGGATAATTATTATCCATAAAATTGACCACAGTTTTATGGGTTTCCCCAAACTCTAGAATTGGTAATATTGATGGATAATTCCAATCCACAAAATTTGTCACATGTTCAAACATTTTTCATTTGTAGTGAAATACATGGATAATTATTATCCATAAAATTGACCACAGTTTCATGGGTTTACCCAAACTCTAGAATTGGTAATTTTGATGGTAAATTCCTATCCATAAAATTTTCCACATGTTCAAGCATTTTTCATTTGGGGTGAAATGCGTGGATAATTGAGGAGTGTCGTTGCAAAACGCAACATCTCCGAAAACCTGATTTTTGGGAAATCGCAAAAAACTGTCATTCAAAATTGGGTGGAGGGTTTTGGCTCGGGGCGGTCTCATTGGAAAGCTTAGGACCTCAGCTACATGTTTTGGGGGTCACTTTGCACTTGTACCTCAAGGGGGGTTGGAGGGGGGCAAAACAAAAAAGATGTTGCGTTTTGCACCGAAACACCCAGTATTTGTTGCGTTTTGCACCGAAACGTTATCTTTTATGGCAGATAAAAGGTATTTATGGTCGTTATGGAGTCCTGTCTATGGCACCATTCGATTCCTCGTTGAATTTCCTATAAGACTGATATATTAACTCAAAAATGATAAAAATCGAGATGTTGCGTTTTGCAACGACACTCCTCAATTATTATCCATAAAATTGACCACAGTTTTATGGGTTTCCCCAAACTCTAGAATTGGTAATTTTGATGGTAAATTCCTATCCATAAAATTTTCCACATGTTCAAGCATTTTTCATTTGTGGTGAAATGCGTGGATAATTATTATCCATAAAATTGACCACAGTTTTATGGGTTTCCCCAAACTTTAGAATTGGTAATTTTGATGGTAAATTCCTATCCATAAAATTTTCCACATGTTCAAGCATTTTTCATTTGTGGTGAAATGCGTGGATAATTATTATCCATAAAATTGACCACAGTTTTATGGGTTTCCCCAAACTCTAGAATTGGTAATTTTGATGGTAAATTCCTATCCACAAAATTTTCCACATGTTCAAGCATTTTTCATTTGTGGTGAAATGCGTGGATAATTATTATCCATAAAATTGACCACAGTTTTATGGGTTTCCCCAAACTCTAGAATTGGTAATTTTGATGGTAAATTTATATCCATAAAATTTTCCACACATTCAAGCATTTTTCATTTGTGGTGAAATGCGTGGATAATTATTATCCATAAAATTGACCACAGTTTTATGGGTTTCCCCAAACTCTAGAATTGGTATTTTGATGGTAAATTCCTATCCACAAAATTTTCGACATGTTCCAGCATTTTTCATTTGTGGTGAAATGCGTGGATAATTATTATCCATAAAATTGACCACAGTTTTATGGGTTTCCCCAAACTCTAGAATTGGTAATTTTGATGGTAAATTCCTATCCACAAAATTTTCCACATGTTCAAGCATTTTACATTTGTGGTGAAATGCGTGGATAATTATTATCCATAAAATTGACCACAGTTTTATGGGTTTCCCCAAACTCTAGAATTGGTAATTTTGATGGTAAATTCCTATCCATAAAATTTTCCACACGTTCAAGCATTTTTCATTTGTGGTGAAATGCGTGGATAATTATTATCCATAAAATTGACCAAAATTTTATGGGTTTCCCCAAACTCTAGAATTGGTAATTTTGATGGATAATTCCTATCCACAAAATTCTGAGATTCACTTCATTATTTCAAAACTAATTTAGGTACCTGCAAAAAAATTAATTTAGCTGTAAAAAAATTGTAGAAAATTCATTTTCCGGATGTGCTTAAAAATTGATTTAGCTAAAAAAAATTTAATTTAGCTAGAAATTTTTTTTAAAATTCATTTTCTGGATATGTTCAAAAATTTTTTTTGGGATTGAACTCGATATTTAAAAATTAATTTAGATACAAAAAATTCAATTTAGAGATATAAAATTGTTGAAAATCCATTCTCCGGGTGTATGAAAAAATCAATTTAGCTAAATAAATTTAATTTAGGTAAAAATAATTCAAAAAAATGTATTCCCCAGATGGCGTTTGAATCCTGAATTATGAGGTAGGAATCCAAAAAATTCATTCTTTGGGTGTATTTGAATATTAATTAAGCAAAAAAACATTAATATAGGTAGCTAAAAGAAATTAATTTTGCTTAAAAAAATTTCAATTAGGCTAAAAAAAATTAATTTTGCTAAAAAAAATTCTAAAAACTTCATTCTTCGGATGGGGTTCGAACCCTGACTTTTGAGGTAGTAATCTGAGAGCGCGTCATCATTACTCTCGCCAAGGTCAAGAGGGCGGGGGTCGAAGATGAAATCGTATTTCGAGGAATATCTCAAAAATGAAGCTGTTTCAGCAAAAATTGAAGAGAACCAAAATTGTAGCCCACAAAATTTCCTATCGTCAATGAGTCGTTAGATTTTTGATTCAAGCTTCGCGTTTCGATTTATTTACGAAAAACTGATTTTTGCCTATGAGGGTGGGAGGGGAAGGAGGGGAACCAACTTTAACTCGACTTTTCTCCACTTTGGAGGCAGCTTTTTTTAAACTTTTTGCGTCATAAACCACCTACTCGTCGAGCTCTTTCTAATGGTGTATTCACCTTTCAAATTCGTGCAGTACTTTAGGCGTGATGCTGTTCCGTAAAAACAGCCCTCTTCTTTATAATAATAATAGATAACTGCTCTACTTTCAAAACTAAAAAACATATCTACCTTTAATTTTCGCTCCTTTCCGGAATTTCATACTCTGAAACCTTAAAATTGAGTGAAAATCCACCCGAAATCTCAAAAATCCATAATAATGATCAAATGAAAAATGTAGTTAATAGCCCATACAAGCGAATAAACCCCTCATTTCTATCAGTATCGCACCGCTAATTTTCATAGCTCGCATTTTGAAAACTTGGTTTTGCATATACCTAAGGTTGGTTTGGTTCACCGTGGTCACTGGTCACATTGCCCAATTTTAATTTTTCAGATTCTCATCTTGGAAAAAAAAGATGAAAAAAATGCAATTTTCTGTTCAAAAATAACCATTTCGTTACTCATACAAACGAAAATGCATACCGTGCAGGTTCAGGAAAGTATCTAAAGTCGGAAATCACACTTAATTTTTCGCTAGAGCCAAAAATATGAAAAATGGGCGATTAATTCTCTTTTTTTGCATTATTAAGCAGCTCAGACCTCTATAATGCTTTAAACATGTTTTTCTCGTTTTTTTTTTGAAAGTCATGATTTTTTCATTTTCAAATACCTCTATCTCACCGAAAAATTGACCTAGGATGCTCACACAAGTCTTCAAATGTACCTCATAGCCTTCCCTCTCATTTAGTCAAAAAACTCATTTTTGAAAAATCCGACTTCAAGTACCTTTTCCCCGCACCATACACAAATTTTAATATTTATATGGTGAAAACAGAGGAGGTAACAAACTATTGAAAATGTTTTCAATGTTTTTTGTAGTGTATTCCAGCCAAAAAAACAAAAAACGCTTGCCTTTTAAACATTGAATTTCTCCAGATATACATTCGTTCTTTTTAGTTGTTGTTTAAGAGTGTGTTTTTGGCAAGAATGCATTGCAAAAAACATCTGAAAGAATTCTCAAAAGTTTGTTTCTCTCTCTGTGCCCCTGTTCAAAGGGTGAATTTTGACTCAATTTTAAGGCTTCAGATTATAAAATTCCGAGAAGAAGCTGAATTGAAATTTTGACATCTAATGTCGATTGTCTGACACGGTCACATATTGTCCCAGCTAAACCATATTTGCACAAAAAAAAAAGTTTGTATGTATTTTAGTTTTGAAAGTAGAGCAATTATAAAATCGTTATGTGAGGTTTTGGCTAAAACGCAGCGCAAAAAAGGCTGAAAAAATTCTCAAACTATGGTTCCCATTCCTCATATACACCATAAAAAAATTTCAACATTTTGGTTCATTAGGTACCAAGATGAGATTTTTAGACGAAATCCGGTATTCGGGGGGGGGGGGATGAAGTGAAAGGTATGAGATGCACCCCTGACTTTTTTGGTGTTCTTAATTATGTCCGATGGTCAGTTTCAAAAACTAGAACAAACGTTTGCCTGTTAATTTTGGAAGTCGAGCAGTTGTTAAAGTTTGAGGGTGGGGTTTTGGCTAGAATGCACTGCAAAAAAAAATTCTGAAAAAATTCTTAAAAATTGGTCACCACTTCCCGTATACACCACATAAATAATTTCAGAATTTTTCGTTGCGTGAATGGCGAAATTGGTGGTTTTGAACAGTAAATCGCATTTTTAGGTCTGTTCTACCAACTCGAAAAATTTGAAAAAAATATCATGATATTGTACCATGGTAGGACTATATTTGTACCGAAAAGAAAAAAAAGCAGATCTTTTAGTTTCAGAATTATGGCGATTTTAAAGTTTCAAAGTGGAATTTTGGCTAGAAGGCAGTGCAAAAAAAATCTGAAAAATTCTCAAATATTGGTCACCACTCCCTGTATGCACCACATAAATTTCAGAATTTTTGGTCCATTAGGTTCGGAAATATGATTTTTTGACGAAAATTCGCTATTTTGGGGGGTGGGGGTAAAGGGGGGTGAGTTGAGGAGTTGAAAAAATTTCCTAAAATCATTTTTTGGGGTCCCTAATAATGTCCGGGGGTCAATTTCAAAAAGTAGGTCTAAGGCCGATTCGCCTATCTTATCCGGGGGTACCCTTTTAGACATTACCTCGAATTTTTCGTTCTGTTGATATCCATATCCGATGCTAAAGGTATTGTACTCGTTGGGTCCTACGAAAATCGAATCTGTGATATTTTCCATAATCAAGTCAAATCTGATTGATCAAAAAGTCGGTAAAATTTTTCAAAATAATTTCCTGGGGACTAGGGAATCTATCAGCAGCATTGTAACGTACGATTTTTATAAAATTTCAGTTAGCAGCAATACAAAAAAAATATTCAATTAAATATTGTCAAGACTCAAGACTAAAGACTTTTGGTTTTTTATAGCAATGAATAAACGAGTGTTAATTAAAATTATACTCGAATGGAAATGCAGTTTCCAACTCTGCTATGAAATTTTTAGTTGAAAAATTTATAATACTTTACCTATAGCTAACGACCAAAAGTGATTTTCTGTTCAATTTTTCTTTTTTGTGGAGTACCTACTCTCTCATTTTAAATTTTATAAATCAGTGAAAATTATCAATAATCACTGAGAAACAGTCAGAATTACAGCGCATGAGAAAATCAGTGAAAAAATTTTCACTGAAATCAAATCAGTGAAAAATCAGTAAAAGTTGAGAATTTATAGCTAAAAAATCAGTTTAAATCTTAGATGTTTCCTGTGATGCAATTCTGACTGTTCATCGATGACTTTTCATTGATCAAAAAGAGAGCATACATAAAATAAGTTCAATGAGTCAGGGAGATGTTGAAATGAAGCTCGAATAATCTTTTTTGGGGGGAGGGGGAAGAAGGGCTGTAATATGATGTAAGCAACGCATTTAAATGTCATTTCTTTAAGCTTATTTGAGCCCAGCCCCTCTTGAGCCCTCAATATTCTGTGTAATTTTCAAGCTGTGCACAAACTAAGGCTATCTTCAATTTAAAATGTTGTAGGCAGAGGCATCACAAAAACAAAATAAAAATCAAAAATTTGTTATTTTGATTCAAGTACCATTAGGATTATTTTAATGTTCAGTTTGGCATTTTAGAATTATTTCTATATCCAGTTGAAAAATTACCTGATTTTGGGTAGTTTGAACTTTCTCCCTGTTTTTCCTCCCACTAAAGAGCCCCAAACCAGTTTTTGACTTTTTAGGGTGGTTTCAACATCTAAGTTCACATATGCAGGTTCCAGAAATTCCGCGCAACGAACAACGAATAATTTCAACGTCGACGATTTTTTCTACATTACCTAATGCCCTTCGCAAGAATTTAAACGATGTTTACGCTGGTGTAGGAAATTCTACGAAACTCGAGGTTTTCCTACGCATATTTAAGAAAAGTAAATCTGGCTTCGAGTTGACTTCAAACATCTGGAAATAACGTGTTTGCTTATGCGTAGGCGTATCTAATATACTAAAAACTGAAAAAAGGGAAACAAATATATGTACTTATCTAATTTCTGCGTTTACATTATTTTGCATAAATGATATTTATTCATGGTTCGATTGACTCTGGTTAATTTTAACCTTGAATTAATCTGTCTGTGTAAGCTTTCTATTTTTGCAGGTTTCATGAAGTTTTCCTTATTCAGTCGAACATGTACATACTACATACATGGTTCATTTATTTATTTATTTATTTATAATATTCGCGTAGGTATTTGTAGTAAAAGTTTGAAAAATTTTGTCACGTAAGTTTTTATATCGGCGTTAGTATACTACGTACCTTAATACTAAATCTTTTTATTTACGGTCTGAAATTTTGAAAGAAATTCGCAAATAAATCCCCATGTTTACGAAAAGACTGAACTTCGAACTGTCGCATACCACTACATGGCAGCGAAACAGACCAGAATAGAGTGAGAGAAAAAAAAACAAATTTTTTGAGATTTCTCGTCCATTTGCGTATTCGTGCCACGTATAAAAACGTTCTTATTCTATATTTGCGCGGCGCTGTACATAGGTATAAGGTACCTAGGAATATGACGAAAGAGATGGAAGAACCAACGTATATGTACGTGTGCGAAGTAAACCAACGGAGAAAAAAAAAGAAGAGGAAAAGAAAGCGAGGAAAAAAGATTATTGAATAAACATGTTCGTATCGGGGGTACCTACTACCTACCTATACGGCTTTAGGAATATTATCGCGTTGAAAATCTGAGCTAAAAGCTCGCCACGACCAAATAATGGCTAAATTGTATTTATTTTATAGCGTACGAGTAGGTACCTTTTTGGTGCTGGTGGGTTTGAGTATCGTAGGTCGCCTCGGTCGTATATAAACGGATATCCTACTCGTAGTGTGTGTGCACAGTATCCATCTAATACCTATTTATGTACATTGTACATCCCTTAGGTTACAAGTACACGTGGTATATATTTCGGTCAGAGAATTGGCGAAATGGTGAGAAAAAATAGTCTGCATTTCATTTCTCAATTTACACCATTTTCCTAACACTTGCTAAGGAGGTATCCCAACTCAAAGTAATTTTTGAAATTACCTCATAACCTTCAAAATATCAAAATTTGATATAATCAACGAAAAAAGCTGAAATTTGGTATATACCCTATTTTTGATCTCCCGAGTTGATTGGAACTGGTTTCAAGACGTTTCGGAGCCAACAGAAAATTTTGGAATTTTCCAGCTCTGGAGAAAATCTTTTCTGTCCAAAAGAGCGAAGTAGAACTCAGAGTTACAAATTTTGAAAAATTACGCTCTAATCGATCAAATATGGTCACCAATATGCATAATACGCGATCATATGAGTCTTTTTTATGAGCTTTTTTTTCAAAGCTGGAAAATTCCAAAATTTTCTGTTGGCTCCGAAACGTCTTGAAACCATTTCCAATCGATTTGGGGGATCAAAAAAAAGGAATATACCAAATCCCAGCTTTTTTTCTTTGATTAAATCAAATTTTGATATTTTTCCGGTTATGAGGTACCTAATTTCGAAATTTCAAAAATTTACCAAAATTTGAAAAATGCACTTCAGCACCTGAAATTTTGGTTACGAGGTTCTCTTATGGTTTTCTTTCGTTTAATTTTTGTTTTGGCTCAAATTTTACTTTGGGTTGGGATACCTCCCTTGTTGGTAAAAAAGATTGGCGTTTTTTCTCCTCGAATATGACGCGATCCTTTCAACAATTAGATATCTTCGAAAAATGCGATTTATTGCTGTGTCGACGAGGAAGGAAACAAAAAACCCCTACAACTGTATTCAGATGTTGTGATTCAACTTCAGGTGAAGTTGAGGGAGAATAGAATTGGTACTCGGTGAAAAAAAAAATCACCCTGTAATTCTTTCAAACAAAAGTATTCGTGCCTCCATTAGTCTGCGTGGAAAAAATTTGGCCATTAAACGAAACCTTCGTCTCCATTTAGCAAGTTGAAAACTTTTCCGAAAGATATCATATCTGGACGTATAAAACCAAACGAGGAAAACCTCACCGTTGGAAATATCGCGTCTTTAATCGAAATACGAAGCGAGAGAACGGCGGTAGCGCCAAATCTTTTGCCAAAGCGAACGTGTTAATATCGCGTCAAAGGGCTTTTAACTTTGCAGCATCGCTACGGTTGTCGTAATTGTAATTTTGCGCGACTCTGTCGCCGTTGGCTGGTTGGCTGGTCTGTGTTTACCGCGTAGGCCTCTTAGGTTTTTTCCTTTATCGCGGGTAACTTTTTAGTTTTCTCACCGTATCAAGCGTTTTCCATCTACTCTTATTGCCAAGCAAGTTTTTCCACCCTTGGTATACATTTCGTTGTTCATTTTTCGTCGCGTTTTTTTTTTTTTTTTTTTTTTTCGTGTCCCGAGTATTTTTATTATTGCTGTTTAGTCGCTGTTTTTTGGATGATACCGACGAGGAAGCGTTGACATCGTCTTCGGCGTCGGTTTTGTTCCATTCGTTTTCAACTAGCTCGCGTGTAGCTGCGAGTACGCCACGAAACGACGCCGGAGGGCGAGTAGAGTACGAGGCGTTTCATTATCGCCTCTTGTGGTGCAGTAAGCGAGCTCACTCAACCGCTCGGATAACATTAAGGCGAATTTATTCACCTGCGAAGGCGCTCTAGTTTACAATCGTTTCCGTTTTTACCTCCCATTTTTTTCCGGCAGCACGATTAAAGTTTGTTTTCGTTTCGGGCTTTTCGTCTTCGCCTCATGATTTAAGTACCTCTGCGGATGAGAAAAGAATTACTTAATGTTCGGTTAGGTACGCGGGTGAAAATAGGTACGAGCGAGGCAAGCAGCGAAGTCTGATTCGTTTTTGTGAAATACCCATAACGGGGACACGCTAATCCGACGCAGACAAGTCGAATAAAACAGCACAGGTACGCGAGTAAATTTAGCACGTATTAATCAATCGGTTGCGATCCTGGACGTTCACCGAACACGTCAAAAGTGCGATAAAAGCTTAGCGAGGTCGCGGCACGAACGTAATTTGTATTCGCGAAACCGTATCATCTAAAACAGATCGAGCCTTTTAAATACTCGTTCTAATCATTATCGAGCTCCTCCCAATCAATTACCTATATAGGTCTATGGTGTGGCATCGAGCGTGGCCGAATTTATCTCGTCGTATTCGTTAAAATGGCACAACGCCACCGCGTCCGGATACCGGATTTGGGTTATAACAGCGCGTAACTGAAACCGCCGTGGCGGAAGGAAAAGGTCCGCAGTCATTATTGCTGACATCGAAATCTCTCGCGCTAATACGTACTATCAGCCATAAATATTATTCGCAATCTGTCCCATCTTTTCCTTTCCGTACATACTTAGGTATCGGATCCGGCGCGGTGGGCTGGCCCAATACGGTTAATCGAATATTATACATTTTCAATTTGAACGTAAAATCTTTATACGAGACCTATACGATCTCAGGTGTTGTTTCCAGGTTCGTAAATGCATCACCTAAGTCCAGGTATATAGGTATACCTATAAGGTAAATGATTCCGAAAGTTTTGAAAAAATTGCTCGAATCGAAATAAAATTTTCATCAATACTTACTTGTGGTAGAGATACGAACACATACGTACTATACACGTGCCCGTGAAAACGCTTTAGATAAGTTCGATAAGTTTGGAATTATTCTCGTAAATTTTCTTTAGAAGAATAATAGCGTTTGAAAATTGTAAGCCTATCAAATGGATTCGATTATCGTTTTCGCATCGTCGACATTTCTTCATCTTATTAAGTTATGTCCCCTGGCGAGTAAATATTATTACGAGACAGAAGATCTGCAATCGAGACTTATGTTATCAAACATTTTGTCCAAGTCTGAAATTGAAATTTATGATAGTCATTAATCGCTAGAGAGAGGGTGTTGAAAAGTTGGTGAGATGCAACTGTCGTTTTGATTGGTTAACGCGAGCCTATTAATACTCGCAGAAAAAGAAATTGAGTTTCGTGTGGTAAGGTACCTTACGTTTTTCCAAATCTACCTATATATTTAATTTTCTCAATTTTTTCCCCAGGTTCAGTTATTCCGAAATATTTTTCAACTCCTAATTTTTTCGAGGATTCTAAAATTAAATTTGCATGTGTCTATCTTTTGAAATATTTTTCAAGGTCATGCTTTTCATTTTTTCCCTCTAAATTTCGAGTTTCTATTATTCTTCTGAAGACATCTCTGAGTTCAAATTTTCTCAAAATTTTTAACTACCTACGTAGTTTAATTCTTTCAAAATTTTTCATGATTATAAATGTTAGTTTCCTATTAATCTTGTTGACTTTTTTTGATGTTGGAATCATAGTTCGTCAAATTTGAAAAAGTTTGGCGCTGAAAGTACTCAAAAAAAATAAATGTGCCAAATTTTTTTGAAAAAAAATAATTAATTCGCAAAAAAATTAGAGACAATTGAATTTGGGAAAAATTGAAAAAACATAGGTATGTGCCTACTACCTGCCTGCAAGTCATCATCTTGTTGAGTAATAAGTGCCTGTACACTGGTTGATGAAATTAGTCGCGACATCGACACCGTGTTTGTCGGTTGAGAATTTACTCGAAATTTTCCTCATTCCATTTTGAAAAATCTATGTATGTTCTAGAAAATTTACTTTCACGAATTTGATTCCTCTTAGCGTAATTGTAACATTTGTACGAGATGATTTCTGTCCCACAAAAATGTCAGAATCAAAAAATGGAAAAAAATTATAAAATAGAAAATTTTTTCTCTCACGCATTTCATACATTTGGGTTACGACGGGAAAAAATTTTCGACTTTCAGAATCGGCGACGCGATGACAGCCACTAGCCAGATACACCACTGGACCGTAATGAATGATGAGTTAATTTAACACTTGGACGAATATTCCGCGTGTCAAATACACCGAGCTCGGCGGCAAATTGCCTCGCTCTCGTCCTATTCGCACATTTCAAAACTTGGGTTAATGAACATTGGACTGTTAACCGCGGTGCGCGACAAAACCCGAACCCATCCTGCTGATAATTTTTATCACTATCGCGCCAATCTTCGCCGACTCATCTCTTCCACGCGTTTGCCTCATCACAACGGGGACTTGGTAGATAACGAAAGAGAGAGAGAGAGAAAAAACCTAAAACAAAACCCATTATCTTTGCTTTTTTTTCGTCCTCGTCTTCCGACGCCGAAAAAATTTCACTTCGTTATGAAAATTTAATCAAACATCACGTTCGTGCTTTTTACTCATTCCAATCTCGTAGCTTTATCCCACATTAAAATAAAAAAAAGTCCTTCGCAATAAGCTCCGATAGTGATTATAGCGCGTACATTTCAATGCTAATCCGTTAGAAGAAATTTTCCGCTGAAAAAAATTATATACGCTGATTAGCATTTATAATAACTGAGTTGTAAGAATTAACGAACATTTCAAAAATACGATGTAATTTAGGAAAAAAAGAAGGGAAAAGGAAAAAATCCGCAAATTATACAATTTTGTTAATAACACGAAATGAAAATAAACGTTATAATTTATTCATAAAATTATTTCTTTTGATGTACGCGTGCAGTCGCGAATTTGTTACCGAAAAATTTTCAGAATAATGAACGTTGGGCTAATTATCGAAGCTTTTTTTTCTTGATAAAAATGTTTTCTAAATTACTTTGGCCTTTTGTCGTTGTATCGCTGCTCCGCATTTGTACAGCAGCAGCGTTGGCCCTTGTACTTGCTCAACGCACCGTCAAAAATTATATTTTACATTTATAACGACCATTTGAAATTAAAAACATTTAAACCCGGTTTCTCGCACGTTTCCCATCTTACGTTAGTGTAACTAAAAATCTCTTTTATTATCGCCATCGCCATGGCCACGTTTCCGCGCCCTCGGCCAACTACTCCGTTGCTACTTTATTCTTTAGATTCAATATTAAGTAAGTATATGCAAGTTGTTTTTTCCTTCTCAGTTTTTTCTTCTTTTATCCAATTCGCGAATGCCACGAAGGAAGTTGGATACGAACAAAACCCCGAAGCGAATACTCGAAATTGAGATTCGCGCCCAGGTATACTTACCTAATTTTTTTGATCAAATTAATTCTGATGCCCATTTCGTTGAAAGTAAGTCCATCAGTTGTTGGAATTCATTGATTTTTTCCCCTTACCTTTTGGAATATTTTTTGTGTCGCATGTCAATTTATTAAAAAAATCATGACGTATATTTTTCCAAGTTGCGAGAATCGAACGGGTGTGAAAAAAAAGAAAACATTGATCATTTTCTACAAATGTTAGTAAAAATTTCCATAATTTTCAAAATTGGGAAAATTTCATAACCATGTTTCCCAATTGGAAGAATTTACCATTTTTATGCATTTTTTAAAATAATAAAGCAGAATTATTGTGTACAAGGGTTTAATTCACCCCCTCCCCACCATCAACCCAAAGTTGATGAAAAAGTAGATTTAAACGTAAAAACAGTATTTTTTCATAAATGACGTTACTTTAAAGGTCCTGATGCACCCCTGCATGCGTCAAGAAAGGACGAGCTAAATTTTCTTTGGAGCATTTCAACTTGAATTTTATCTTGTATTTTGTATTAAAAATCTGTCGCAATTGAATAACTTTTTTTCAACGCTCCACGCACTCTGGAATTCAAGTGACGATGACGTATGTATTCACGACAAACTGAGTAGGCAACTTATTGTGCGTGTTTTTTTAAATTTCATTTCATCAGTATTGACGCGACGCGACGTGTTTAACGTTTAGTTGACAAAAGTGACGGATAAACACTTGTTTCTCAGTCTCGTCTTTCGTCGATTCTGTAACTGTTTAATGCACCGTAATGACTCTTTTTTTTAGGACAATGTAATAATAATGAAAAATTCGGCTGAAAATGAATAGAAGAATTCAAAAAATGAAAAAAATCGTCGCGGGACAGAAAAACGCTTTTGTGATGTCGATTTTTTTTTTTTTTGTTTTCAAGGCTTCTTTTCTTTTTTGCGCAAAAATAAAGAAAAATAACTTTAAAGGAATGAGACGTTTTAATAAACTCGATTCGCCACGGACCCATCCATTCGGGCGTAATGAAATGATTTTTTTTGTTTACGAGAATGTTGAATTAGTAGGTAAAGAAGTTCTTAAATTAACTACGTTTCAAGTGGGCATCCCTAATGGATAAATCAAGATGACGGATTTTTTCGCTCAAGTGCATTTAATAAAGATTGTTAAAGGTTTTTTTACTCTGCAATTTTCATGCTTTCTACTTACTTACTGGGTTTTGTTTAAAAAAAACACAGAGATGCGATGTAGGATGTTTTTCGAATTGACGATTTGTCGATTGCGCGAATAATACATTCGTGTTAATGGAATACTTATGAAACTAATCATTGGAAATAGTATACGAATATTTTAGAGTGAAAAGGACGAAAAATCTTGCCTGGAAAATACTCGTAGGTGTCATCTGTCCAATAATCACTTCTGTTCAGAGGTGTCGGAAGATTTTTTTGGTAGGGTACAAAACGAGTACCTACCAAAGGTTTCGAATAGCAGAAGGATTTTCGGGTAAAGGAGTAAAACAGCAGTATTTTTAGCTCTGTCGCCTCAAATAATTCATATAATTGAAATTTTGTTCATGTCTGAGTGAAGCTTTGAAAAATTTAAGTTTAAAATGCAGAAAAAAACTTTTTTTTTCGTGTTTTAATGTGTTCATCTGATACGATTGGGGGGAGGGGGGTTACCATAAACCTCTTGTATTCATTTTTCCAACGCCACTCCTAGTGTTCCAGTGCAGCAATGTTGCATGTTGCATACCGCATATTTTGTAAACACCCCATGAAAAAATTTTAGATCAAAACGTATCAAATCATAAATCTAATTTAAATCAAATTTTATCAAAACAGATAAAATTTGATCTCAAAAATGCCCTAATCAAATTACCTACATTTAATTAGGTACATCTATTTTTTTTTTTTTTTTTTTTTTTAGATATAATTCGATCAAATATTAAATGACATTTGATCACATCATTTCAAACTGAATCTAAACCTTCATAATTTTTTCAGATATGAATTGATACAATGAGATATGATTTGGTGTAATTTGATGAAATTAGATTGGGACATTTTTGAGATATGATTAGATCGGAAAATTTTCCATCAGGTGGATGTTATTTGAAAACAATTAAAATTCGATTGCAGAAAGAAACAAGAAAAATTTGATCAGTCAAAATTCACCATAGAAAGCTGTGAGGAGAATTTTTAAATTATTAAAATTCTGCTTTGAACGAAGGAATGTGAGAAATGGCACGGAAAATGAAATTTTCATTTGATAATGAAATGACTGTGGCGGGGGTGGGATTGGAGCGGTAGGGTTTGGCACAAATAATTTTTATAAGAATTAAATTCAATTGAATTGTATTTATGCGTAAGTTTAAACTTTTGTTTATTCTTCTGAATACTCCTAGACCTTTCTAAATAAACAAAAAAAAAAATTCATTCGTTGTTTGTAGATACATGTTCACGACCTAGGTAGCTCTTCATGTAATATTGAAAAACACTAATTTTCAATTTCTTTCTTTACAATTGATTCGTTTGGAACATTTTTTCTGTGATGAATTTTGGTGTAAGTAATTGGGGTTTATTTGGTGCCATTTTTTCATTTAGTGTCATTTGGTTCTGTTTTTTCAGTTAAAAAAAAAAGTAATTAATTAGTTCGAAAATACTAGTTTTCGAAAGTGAGAAACTGTTTCAAGTTGTACATATTAAATGGTAGGAAAAAAAATCTCAAAAGACTATCCTTTTAAATCTCTGCAACCTTTTGGCTTTTTATCGAAATTATTATTTTTTTACGATTCTGCTCCAGTGCTTCGGCAATATCGGACTTGTGCGGGGGGAGGGAGAGTTCTCCCTTGCTTGAGTTTTTTAGGGAGCTAAAAATTTTTTTCTTTTCACTACGAGGAGTTTTGAATCGAAAATTTGGCTTGCTGATGTCGTATCGACGCACAGTAGACCGAATGAGCAAAATACCTATTCATCAAATTTTATTCACATAGAAATATCCTAAGAACAGGGTAAAGTTCATTCACCACACTATCTTTACATATTCGAAATTTTTTAAAAGTTTTCTCTCAACCTTCAAGGACGGCAACACTGACACCAAATTTGGAAAAAAATGAAAAAACTTACATGGGTATGAAATTTGAGGGATTTAAAGTCGAGGATTTGAATTGGGGGTGATTTTTTTATAGTACCTCGAGAAAAATTGAAAAAAAAAATGCGATATGGGTATGAAATTTTTGGGTTTTTAGATTGATAATTTCAAATTTGGGGATATTTTGTCTCCTGTTTCTCCAGGAGGAGAACTAACATCAAATTTTGAAAAAATTGAAAAAAAATTGATGCGTTTAGTTGGCATTTTTTCTTCAACTGTTAAATTTTTGAATAGGTAACTGAAGAAAAACACCTTTAGGGCAAAAAAAATGATAGACATCCTTTCATCTTCACTTCAATACACAATTTCATGCGATTGATTTTTCGATTCAGAGTGGCCTTTGAAACTTTGACGTATTCGTTCCACTGTGCGAGGTTCAGAAGACTTTTTTTGCTCTTATATTTTCCTCCTCCAGTCTCGAATTTCCCTGCAAGGCATTGGTTTCAATGTTTCAATCTCTTTTCGAATTTTAGCTCCAATTTTCCGGCACCAAAAAAAGTTTGGTAATGTGTACCTCTACCTATCTACTACCTATAGCATGTTAGATGGGCAGGTAAATGATGCTTCAAGTTTCTATCTCTTCAGCCACGAGGAGCCAGGACGGAAAATATGCTAGACGATGCGAGGACACGAGCACTAAGGATATGAAACGGTGGAGGGTGATGGCGTAAAATCTCGCATAATGTGAGGTATATCTGCGTATACGTACTACGTGCTATACGTATCTATTGCTGGAAGGCCTTAACGTGTTTCGTTATGGCGATATGGCGATGGCGGTACATCGTACATCGTACGTATACTGCACCGGTGTGTTGATCTAGATATATGTATATTGTTTATGGTATGCGTGTATGTTATATTAAACGCGGAGAGTACATACTCTTAGCACGTTTCTCCATATACTTATACGTAGACGTACCTCTCTCCGCCTGCGCGACGTTTACCATCGTGGCATCTTCAACGAAGAGTGGCGAAAAAGGATGGGCGGTAGTTGGTACACGGTGCTCCTCGTTTTGCTATCGTTGTCGCTGGAGGTTCGTAGCTGCGGCTGCGGCCATGTAATTAAATACGTCATATTCAGCGCGAAGAAGAGATAGAGTCGAAGAAACCGCCACCGCCACCGCCTTCTGCGCCCCTACGTCAGCACAATTTTAAACTTTTCGTCGTTCTCGGTGCCGCGTGCCTTTCTTAGTTTTCTCTTTTATGAACGATGTATTCGCGACGACGCGACGAATGGAGTGTGCTGCCTTGCTCGCTGCTTTCTATACGTATACGTAGGTATACCTAGTACAGTAATTTGATAACGAAAACAACCCGCCAACCTGCGCTACGTACATATATTTATATTGTACCTACGCGAATATTCGCTTGTATATAGATACCTTCTGTATCTACATAAATATAATGTTCCCAGACTCGTATAATTCGAATACATAAAGCAGCGGCGTCGAGTGCGCGCATATCAGCTCCGCAATCCGGTTAATCGTCTCGCAACGCAATCCTTTGCAATATTACCGTTCGTTGAAGTACCTCTAGATATAATTACAGCCGCGTCGCCGAAACTCGGACTTGTTCCGGATGATGGATGAACGTTTTGAAAACGCGACGAAACGAAGACCGATTGTCGCCTCGTAGATTTTCAAATTTTCTACCTCCAGGGTGTCGTGTTTTCGCCTCGTTTCGGATACCGAGCTGCGACGACAGCGAAAATTCAAATGCGACAAACTTGCTGGTGATCGGGCGATAAAAGGCTGTCATTGGTAGCTAACGTAAGCGAAAGGGTGATGGTGCATACTGTGCGCGTAGCTCTGATGAGACTCATTTAGCGAAGAATGATGGCGACGTTGACGTGAACTCGTTTTATTCGTGTGCGTACTTTTTGCGAATAGACGAATCAGTCGTGTCGAGATGCGTGCAAAATGGACATTTTAATTTGGGATCGGAGTTTTGCGTAAACGAGCTGCACGCCCTTTCAAACGTTCCGTTTGTACGAGTAGATGTAAATTTTCGTAGTCGAGTGCGATGCGTTGTACCTAATGCTATTGAAGCGCTTCTTCTTGTAGTTTTTTTTTTTTTATACATTACGTCTGAAACATTTGAAAATTCAAATGCCGAATATGAGAGCTGCCCTAACGAGAACATTACAGTCGATGTCCTCAAACAACGATCTGTTACTCGTGTTGAGCATTTTCTCCGAGTTTCCCATGCGTTTTTCACACCAAACATAATCATAGTGATGGTGAATTTATTGCACTACATTGGAACCTCACATGCGAGCCCGCATGTAGAAAACACTCTCTGGAAATAAATTTTTGACACTTGGGAATGGTTTCTATATTTAGGCTCACATATTTTGATTTCAAAAGTAAATATCACCTTTTAATTTGAAGTTTGATATCGTGCTTTGCTGTTTAGTCATGGAGCTTCCTCCAAAACTGTTGACAGAAAAAAAACATATCCAAGTTACCAATATTGATTATTGTTTTGTTATTTTTTGAAAAAGTGAAGAGAATGATAAGACCTCAAAATGACGTGGTAAAAATTTGTCTCCGTTCACTTCACATTTACTTCTCTCCGCTGGGCTTCAAAATTTACCATGTTCGAATAAAGAATAAATTGTTCGTTTAAAATAGTTTCAGTATGGCGGATGTCTTAGTTTTAATATTATGAAGGAAAAAAGTCATCTTTTTTGAAGCTTATTCTACAAATTTGCATTTTACGCCAAAAAAAAATACGAAAAGCGTGAAGAAATTAGTGTGGAAAACCTGGTAAAGTTAGGGAAATTCATTTTTGAAAAATACTGGATACTTTGGAATCGTCAAAAATTTAGATAATATCTAAATAACTGAAATGTATTTCACACATATTATTTTTTAAAGATCGTGGTAAGGGCGAGTAAAATAAAAATAAATAGTCGACATTGGAGGAGAAAAAATGGATTAAGAAAAAAGAGTTAAATTTGTGAAAAGTCAAAATCAAAGTTCCCAATTACCCAATTTTTGCTGAATAGTTAAACACAATGTAAGAATCTCGAACGAAACGCCTGGTAAAACGAATCATCTAAAAAATTACATCGAAGTCGAATAAATTGCATACTCAGTTCGCCGTAAATACGCTTTCGTCAGAATGTCGCGTTGTATTCTTCGTGTTAAATGAATTGCATACCCGGTTTGCCGTAAATACGAAATATCATGCGTGAAGTATGTATTAATTAATGGTAATGTTTTTGCGTTCGTTTTTTTTGTTTTTTTTTTTGAAAGTTGAAAATGGAAATAGTTAGGAAGTTCTGTCCATATCTCAAAATAATTTCATCTCTGCTATCACCTCTTGGCTCCTCGATTACCCTTTCCACAGTGCCTTGAAATCTGGCTGAAAAATTGTTGGAAAATAATTGAAAGAAGGTTTTTGAATTTTTTCTGAACGTGATTTGATTATGGTGTGGATAGCTCAATTTAAAAATACTAGTAGCATACATTTTTCATTTTACCCTATTTTTCAAAGATTCTTGAAAATACCTCCTTTTTAAACATTGAAAAGAAATTTAAAACGAATTTTCTTAGAATATGATTTGCAAACTTATGAATTTTGAACCATTTCCCCCGCGAAACCAATAGACATTTGGGGCATTTGATCTTTTGGACGATGATTCCTTGAAGCATAGAGCTATTTGGATATAATCAAGGACCGGATAAATATGTAAAAACATATTTTTCTGTGAGCATTCCTATCGCGCATATCGGTGGTTTCTTTACGATTCAAGAAATTCTGAGTATTTTGAGTCCCATATGTTAGCGCATATTTTTGCATATTTTGGGTATAAACGCATATTTTTACATATTTCGCCATTTTTGACGCATAATTGGCCATATTTTGACCATTTTTCACCTTTTTTTGCATATTTTACTCATTTTATCTGTTATACTCTTTTTTTTTGTACTTACCACCCAAAATTTAATTTTTTAATTTTTTCTGTCTGAGAAATGAAAATGCCTGTTGCAACTTTTTTTTTTTTGAAAAAGTAAATACTTTTCATTTTGAATTAAAAATCGATTTTATCGATGAGCAGTCACCAATATTTTTGGATAAATTCAATTTTCAGCACCTCCCTTCCCCTCCGTTCTTCAAAAAAAAAATCATTGCCAAATTCGTGTTCTATTCCCTCAAAAACCAAAAGCACACTGTATTTTTTCTACTTTTATCGCGAATTTTTTTAGACAATGAATTCCTAACACTCCTAGCCCACTGTGCGCTGTGCGGTCCTATTTTCCAACCGGAGATACCGGAAAAATTATTTCTGCGGTCCTGATATTGTCAGTCGGAAAGCCTGAATGAAGACTGACATTCCAAAACGCATAGTGAATCCAAAAACTGTAGGTAGGTAGGTGAGAAAAAAAATACTCGAATGTACTGAAAAATAGATTACACCAAAGTCCCTTTTTCTCGTATACTTACAGATTTCGGACTCACAGCATTTTGGAATGTCAGTTTTGAGTTATTATTTCTACAGCTTTCTCGATCGGTCGGCCGCAGAGGTCAGAACGGAAAAAAGTAATTCCGTCGCCCTAATTATCAGTCGGAAAACTGTTTTTTGGGAATGAAATTAGCAGTATTATGCAAAGTAGTGGCATTGATGCTTGACCCTCCCCTCCTCTTCACTTCCCATTTAACCACCTCTACCTTTCCTAGTTTTCATTTATCGGCGGAAAAATTTTTGAGGGATGTGGTGGAGTGTACACGTAGGAGAGGGGAAAATGCCATTTTTGCACCTTCTTTCCTCTCCTATATGTTCCCCCACCGCAGCTCAATCATTCTGAGTCATTTCAGGGTCGATATATACTCACGTTTGTTTATAGGTACAGCGAGTATACGTTTTTCGGTTCATACCATGCAGACGTGTACAACTTGACATAGAAAAGCGCGAAAACTAATTTAAACTTTGTAGCTAATAGCTAAGTATATGTGTAGATACTTTTTACACGAAGAATATCGGCAGCTGATGCGCTCTTCTGTATACATTACATATGTACGTAAAATAAGTCGACGATAGGACGAGGGTGGGCGAGCCCGTACATGTGATTGCGATTACAAAAAGTCTAAACAAAAACCAGAACATAACGTCACGTCGTCGTATACCTACCTATAGTCGAAATTAAGATGAAAACTAATAAACGTTGACGTAACGTAAGGCTCAAAGTTACTTTAAACTTTAATCATAATGCTTTCAGGCTTTAATTAATTGGCTTTAAGCGGGAATTCCGACGAAATTACCAGCCTGTAAGTACATATTCGTACCGCTATCGTTTGCAAATGTTCCCGACGATATAACGTCGACCGTGTCCATTCTAACGTGTAGCATAGTAGGGGTAAGTAGGCAAACGATATCCAAGCCTCGAACATATGGACGTGGCGCCGGCGGGTAGGTAGCTAGGTGTAGATATACCTAAACAGCGACGTGAAATTCTTTCCACAGAATCGAACGTTCGCCTTCGTGTCTCAAATTTCATCTCGTCGTTATATACCTACCTAGTACCCACTACATTTCGTTTCGGTTCTCGTCCCGCCGTTAAGGAGTTTCCCAGTACCTAATATAACGGTACGAGTTCTTTTCTTTAACGTATCGCATCGTCTACGTCTCTAACTTTCTACGTCGTCGTCGTCGTCGTCGCGTCGTACACCCATCGCGAAAAGAACTATTATCTGTCGCATTTCATGTCTTTCACACTGGGTCCAATTTCTTTACTCTTTTAGAATACCCGATGCTTTCACTACGGATCGAGTCGACCCTACACAATGGGACGAAAACAATTCGTAAAATTACCCATCAGGTACTTCATTGCAGAAAATTTCTTTTTTCTTTTTGTTCGAGAACTGATTACTTTTACTCATTGGTCGAAACAGTCGAATTTTCCTACTCGGAGTTCTGGCTTCGTCTTGTCTTCGGTGAAAAATTATTGCGTTGTCGGCTATCGAACCGATGTAGGTAATTTGAATTCAACTTTTGGATTCTGCGATTTCTCGTGCGACCATCGCGAATTCAACCGTTACGACTTGCAAAATTCGAGCCTATCTAAATAAGTAAAGCATTGGAAACGTTGGCAGGAAAAAGGAAATATTTAGCGGTGTAAACTATTCGTACATATCGCCTTTGGCGAAGCTAGTACTCGTAGGTATATTAGGTAACGTCCTACGCTATAAAGATACCTTTACGACTGAGGTGGCGTGGCAGGGCGCTCGTAAAATACGGTAAAAATGATCTAGAAACGTTCTTCGGCTGTGGTCGTTTCTACAACACTACAATAACGCATACAATCGTACGTAAGACGTGTAGGGACAATCCTCTTATGAGAACGGACGAAAATAAAAATCGAAATTTATCGTTTGTCCGATGATTCTGTGAGCTGCTTTGCGACTCTTTCGTCTTCATTTTTCTCTTACTTTAACAATCGACTCGTATGCGCCAAGGTGTAAATTTTACGTTCTTTGTAAATTATCGTCGAGTTGAATAAGAAACACGTTAACCCTCGATCGGATGACCCATTCAAGCGTAATTCCGACGCGTCTCGTTGCGAATCTTTTTTACCAGACCAGCGAATCTTTTCATGATAAATTCGCGGTAAGTCGGTCGCTTTCGAAGACGGTCATTTTTTCGAATGAGAAAAATAATTTTCCGAATCGAAGCGTAGCAAAGATTTTTTCCCGCAACCTTCAGCTAAACGATGCGACGCGACGTGTTTGTGTGTATTATGTACCTCACTACGTATGTACATTAGGGTGGAGTGAAAAAAAAACCAAACATGTATTAGATTTTGACCAAATTTGGTAAAGTGGTTTTCTTCGAGTGGGAAACCTCTCAAAAAAAATTGAGCCCCAAAAGAGCAAGGGGAGGAGAGCAGGAGGTGCTCAAAGTGCACCTACTTTTGATAAAAACACTATTTTTTGTGTTGTTTAGTCCATGAAAAATTGTGTCAGAAGTCGTCACAGCACTTTGAGTTTCCAAAACTCGGACCGCTACTAAGGGTTGAAAAGTTACAGATTTCATATTCCAATGATATAAAATTTTTACTAAGCTAGAATGATTTTTTTTTTTACATTTTTTTCAACAACTGAAATTGAATTTTGAAAAAAAAATGAAAATTTTGTACATTAGTGCAGCCAACAGCAAATCATACTTAAAATAATTCCAAATCCAAAATAATACGGAATTTATATCAACTTTGAAATTGATTATTTTTTTGCCTGAAAATATTATGAATTTTTTTCAACCAATAGAAGTATTATGTATCGGATTTTTTTAAAATTTTGTTTGTCAATGTAGCCAGTTCCAAACCGTGACATGCTACACCATGGAATTTATGTTGATCTCGAATTAGTTTTTTATTTTTTGAAAAATTCACAATAATTTTATTTTAAATCATCAGAATTTTAAAATTTTTCTTTGAAAATTTAACTGCCTATCAGCGTAACTTCTCGAAAATGTCTTCATCTATTCAATTTCAAAACATACTTCTATTGATTGGGAGAGAAAATTGGTTCAATCACTCGCTTACTCGAAAAAAATTATGCATTCGAGTACATAATATCAGAATATCGCAATTTTGCAACTAGCTGCACTGACGTACAAAATTTTTGAAGAAAAATTTTTCATTACCTACTGTTGATTGAAAACAAAATTATTGTAAATTTTTCAAACGATAAAAAAATTAATTCATAAATTCCTTATTTTAGAATTTTATGATTTGCTGTTGGCTGCACTGATGTTCAAAATTTCATTTTTTTTTCAAAATTCATTTTCAGCTGTTGAAAATTTTTTTCGTTCATTTACCCGACGAATAAAAAAAAAATCATTCTAGCTCAGTGAAAGTATCATATTATTGAAATATTGCATTTTGCACATTTTCAACCCCCTGGTAGCAGTCTGAGTTTTGTTCGAAGAAGGATGACGATGGTTTAGGGGTATAACATGAACACAAATCGCATCTTTTAAGCGCTGTGACGGCTTCAAAGACAATTTTTATTGACTTTTATTCACTAAAAAACTCAAAAACAGCGTTTTTTTTTTTTTAAAAGGAGATGCATTTTGAGCACCCTACTCCTCTCCCTTTGCTCTAGGGGAGGCTCAAATTTTTTTGGGAAGTTTCCCACTCAACGAAAAGCACTCCACCAAATTTGATCAAAATCCAACAATCTCATTTATCAATATGTGAAAATTATCAAAAATCACTGATGAACAGTCAGAATTGCAGCACAGGAGAAAATCAGTGAGAAAAATCCCTAGAAAATCAGTGAAATTTCATTGAAAAAGTGGGTGACATTTATGAATTAAGCTGAAAAACAAGTGAAAATCTTTGTAAAATCAGTGAATTTTGCTGATTTTTCCTGTGCTGCAATTCTGACTGTTCATCAGTAACTTTTCATTAATTCATAATGAAAGAGAAGATTTTTTTCACTCTACCCTAATTTACTACTACCTACATATCTTCTCTCGTGCGATGCTATGTGCAAGTCGCGTCTTTCGCCAAGCCGCCGCACCACAACCTAACACTTATCGAATTACCACGCCAGCCAGCGAATTGTCGTGAAAAAGACGATTCGTCGGAAAATGCGCGTCGTATAAATGTTATAAAATCGTCGTCCTCATTCGCCACATGCTGACAACTGTTACTCGTCTTGTACCTGTAATGTGGTGGAAAACGTCGTCCTTCTCTCGTTCCTACTCTCGATTCTGGGAATTTTTTTTCACTCATCCGTCGATATGTCTGCCCTTGTACGTATTTTTCGGTTCCCCAATCTGCCCGCTCGCACCTTTGTTACCTTGGTAAGTATTTTCTCGATCCGGCTACCGTAGTTTTCCGCCTACTCACTTGCTCCGCGCGAACACAAGTTCATACTAATTTCCAACTTTTTACTGGCGTTTCGCTCCAATAAATGAGCGAAAATTGATGGGAAATATTTAATAAAAACTGGCTACAAAGCGTATTTTTTTTATTGTCGCAAAATGTGTCGACTCTTCGGCAATTTCATTCACTTCTGCCAAACACCGCAGATTTTACGAGCTTTTTTTCCCAAATACCTCTTACGATACTCTCGCTCCGCGTCCCGTAACCCAATTACACGGTTTTGTGAAGTCGTATCTTCTTTTCCATCGGGTTATCTCCTTATTTCCTTTTTTTTTTGCACTCGCGTATTCTCCTTCACGCAGTAAAGTTTGCTTCCTGCATGTGCACTTACCTATACCTTCACCGTCGTCGTTGTGAAAACAATAGTTCGAGATTGGAGCAAAGGGAGTCGCTCGATTGTTGAATTTTAGCGATGAAAATAAGGAAAACTTTCAACTTTTACAACTTCTACGCGTTCTTTTTCCATAAAACTATTAAATAGTTCCGAAATTCATGTAAAAGTTTTCAATAAATATAAAAATGAGTTGGAATTCTAAAAATTATGATTTTCCAATAGTTCATACTTGTGGACTGAAAAAATGAAGTAGGTGTTGAAAAAATGTGGATTGGTTAATTTTAAGCTAGAGACTCGACAATAAAAAGGGTCAGAGACAGAGGGAAAGCAAAGTATTTTCAAAGTAAGGTCATTTTCGAAAATTTAAATTTTTTCATGGATAAACGAAGATCAAAATGGAGTACGGAAAAAGCGAAAAATATACGATTTTAGTTTCTACTGTATTCTGAAATGCCACTTTTAGGGTGTTCACTGCACTTGCATAAGTGTACATCGTTGATAAATTGGGATTTTTGATTTTCTGAAAAAAATCCATTCTCACGCTCTTTGTAATCAAAACGCACCCTAGTTTTTCTAAAAATTGATAGGTACAAAAACAGTATTTTGATGAAAATTGAAATTTTTATATTTATGTGTTATCAGCTTCCGATTTGGTACATAAAAAATTCGAAATTTTCGTTTTGTAAGTTATTGTTGTAAAAACCAACTTTATTGAGCCCTTTTCCTTAACCTGGTATTTTTTCGAAAATGATCTAATTTAAGACCCTTCTCCAATTCTAACATATCTTCTAAAGTAATTTTTAGTTTGTTTCACGAATGAATGGGGACTTCAATGTAATATTTTTTATACGATTCCGAATGGTCAAAGCCAAAACACTCGACGATTTTTTGCCCAAGATATGGCGCTTTGACGTTTGTCTAAAATTTCAACCAATTTTATTCTGGAAAATTATTTTTTCCCGAAAGTGAATTTGCCCGAAATGTCAAAGTCAGGTGTTGCCACTATTGAAATCTACAAAAGACAATATTATTGCTTCAACTTAAAAAAATGAAAAAAATCACAAGTAAACTCCTTTTTACACAGAATAAGATATCAGAAAACTGGTTGTGCATTTTTCGATTTTTTTGCAAAAAAAAAAAAATATCAAAATGATTCTTAACAAAATTCTATATTTAATTCGTTTTGAAAACTTTTTTGACATTTTTATTATACCTATTCATTGATATTTTACCACAAACATAAAAAAATTCTTTTCTTTTCAAATGTTCGCGAAATTACAAAAAATTGGAGTGTTGATGAATTGATTTCTAAAAAAATCTCAGGAAAGAATAAACAGATGAAAAATCATCTTTTTATGTTTTAATAAGTAATTTCGACAAAATGGTGAAAAATTTACCCTCTCAATGTATCATATTTCAGTTCTCCATATCTCAACATTAATTCTAAAATCATTGGAAAAATTGTTAATCCGCGTTGATTGTTGGGAAATTTTTAGCCACAGCCACGCCCTCGTTCTCCTGAACCAAAAACGTTATATACTTATCTCTTTTTCCCCTTTTCAAAACTACTTGACGTTTATTTGTCTGCATCGTTACATTTCGAAATGAAAATTTCATCGAAAAACATCTCGTCGATATATTTTGACGACAGCTTCAAAAAGGAGGATAAACTTGTAAAAGAGGGAAAAAAACGAAACAAACGAGAGATTACAACAAAAGAAATTCGAAATTTCGTAACTTCAAACAGCGTACAGTTTTAATTTGTTATTACGATTGGAAAGAAAAGCCCTAGATGGAGATAAAGCGAAGGGCAAGGTAATCTTGTCTGCGAAATATTTTTATAAAAGCCTCGGAAGGACGACAGAAATTTATTTTCTTAATATTATCGACGTTATTCGTTGTACGAAGGTAGATACAACGACGTCTTCGTTGCTATACGACCTAGTATTATTAGACATTTGACTTGCGATTAATAAGAAATTAATTCGTTCGGTTTTATTGAAAAATTTCTTTCGTTCAACTCGATAAATCTATAAAATGTATGAAAAATTTGCGCCTAAAGTGGAACGGATTTGATTCAAATGTCGAGTATGGCGGCGCGGCGTACAATTTGCGATGTGAAAAAAGTCGAGCGAAAGAAGAGACTTTTGACGATTCTTCGAAACGATGTAGTTTGGAATGGCCGGCCAACCGCGACGTATAATCGAATTAAGGGTAAAAGCCGGAATCGCGTTTGTCTACGAATCGTAATTTGCGAGACCAATATTTCTCTGGAAACTTTGATGTTGAACGATCTTCTCAAGTGTTTCCGGCAGCGTTTTCTCAAAGCGGCATCAAACATAGGTACGTAGTTAAGGACTTGTGTTTCGAACGACGGTGCGAGTTGTTAGTTTTACGCACCGCGCCCCCGATGTCTAATGCGTTGGTAAGCAATACGTATGTTGGTATTTACGTACCTTCTACGTACGTACTTAATTGAATTTCAACGTTTTTCGAGCTGCGAGGGATAGATTTCGAAAGACTGCTGAAAATGGAGAATTTCGATGGCGCATTCGTCTCGTATAGCTCGAGCGATAAGAAAGTGTACTTATACGCGTATTAACGACACGACGACGCGACGCGAAGACGAAACAATATTTTCGCACACCCGCGTTCGCTTTTGTGCTTGACCGTTCTCGCGAGTTCCTCCGGTTCGTCAGCGTTGAGAAAACGAAGAGGTTAATTTAAATGCTAAATGAGCTCATTTCGTTGCGTCTCGAAGGATCTATTCATTTTGCAAGGTGCGCCCTAGTGCAATAACGAACGGACCGCAGCGCAGTGTACGGTGTACCCGTTGCGTTCGTTGTACGCCGAGAAGAGCAATCCGCATTCGCGAATCTCGAGTTGCGATGAAATTGCATCATTTTTCATTTCCAACGTATACCAACGCTACGTGATATTCGAGCGTGCAGCTTGAAAAATTGATGACGCTATTTTTGTATAATTTTCTTAATGTTTGGAGATTTTTCCCCCGTTTTTTTTTTTTTTTTTTTTTCGTTTCGCTTCCATTTCCGAGGTGAATTCTTAATTCGGATTATTTTTTTGTTTGCAGGCGCGGAGCGAAAATGGACCATTTACAGATACTCGACAGTTTATTCAAACAGGGATACGATCGACGAGCTACGCCTACCAATCATCTAAGTAAGTTTTTAGTGCATTGCAAATTTCAGTTGTTGGGTTTATCATAGCTTTTCTTAGGCTTTTTGAATAATGAGGGGGAAAATTCGCTGATGATGGAAAACTGATCGAAGTTCTTGGTTGGAATTACGTTGGAAGTTGTCTTGAAAATCTAGTCTTTTGAAATACGAGTACCTATACTTACCAATGAACTTTTTAAAAAAATTTTCGTATTTGAAATTTTTGCTCTGTAGAAGAAATGTTTTTTCATTGTAGTGTGAGTAAAAGTGGACTTTTACTCACACTCGCGAATCGCTCGAGTGCTCAAACTCGCCTTTTACTCACACTACAACGAAAAATATCGTATGCAACTCGGTAGATAAATGATTTTCGACGATTTTGAATTATTTCCCTCGCTTCGCTCGGGCAATAAACCTCAAAATTCGTCGAAAATCACTTTATCTCCCTCATTGCATAATATACTATTTCGTGATCAAATCTTGTATGATTTGGAAGGAGGAGATGAAGTAAAAAAATTATCAAAATTAGTATATGAAAGAAATTCGATTCGCCAGAGTTCACCTAGGAGAGAAGTACCAGACCATTTTTCAAAGTACTGCCATTCTACAGAAGACTAGTAAGAGACTATATTATAAAATAGAGGCGGGGGGAGGGGGATCCATCGTGTATTCTTACAAATGCCTTAGTGCTCTCCGATAACATAAACTTCTCAGTTTATAAAATCAGACTTGATTACAGATTAGATTTTTACTTTAAAAAACTTCATTTCAATTTCAATTTTCTAGTTTATGTTTCATTCTATTATTTTTTCGAACGTAAAAGATGAACTATGAGATTGCTAGAAGCTAAAAACTAGGCACCTTCAACCATCAATCCTCAATTTTCAATTCTTAAATTTCATCCTTGAACTCTCAACTATCACGGAATTTGAATTATGCGATAGCTTTCGAGATGAAAAACATTCTCACAAATTATTCCTTAATATTTTTGAGCCTTGGATCGTAAAATCACTTCTGAGTTGAAAATAATTTTCACGAATTATCCCATGATTTTTTCGGGCGTAAGAAGACCTTTGAGATGCAATTCATTTTTATAAATCTTCCTATCCCTTAATATTTCGTGTAAACAAAAAAAATTGAAAATTTCTTCGGAAATTAGTAATCATCATTGAAATTCGTTGGGGAATTTTATTATGCAGCATGATACCTTTGCGTTATTTCAATCTGCAGTCAAGAAATCAACCGAATTTTGGTTGTTTGAGGCCCCCCTTGATTATTCTCTTTGTGAAGAGCCCAAAAATCAGTTTTTGGTCTCATGAAGGGCGGTTTCAGCATCCAGGTTCTCATATATGTGACTCTGGATCTACTAGGAACCTTTGTTATTAGGGGTCAAAAATTTGTTTTTGACTTGACATAGATTGTGAGCATTTCAGAAAGAGTATAGAATTATGGGGTAACTTCTACTCAAAAATCAATTATTGACTCCTAAGAATGGTTTCAATACTCAGACTCAGATACTATGCACGTATTTCCAATTCCTCAGAAATCAAAATGGTGTGAAAAAATTATTCGCCGAAGGCAGTTGGATATCTGGGATTCAAATTGAAAAAAAAACCACACCATCTAATCACTCTTATATTTTCCGGTGTTCGTTCGATTTCGACACCGGGTGAAAACTCCCCTCCGAACTCAACATTCAACTTCGACATTAATAACATACCTACATGTGGAACGATGACGTAAAATCGTGCACAATAAATAAACACCGCCGTTGGTGGTGCTCGACTTATCCTAGTACATCGCTTTGCGCACTGTTTGATTCATTTGTGGACACGCTGAAGCCAAAATATCTTCGGCTTTGCGTTTTACGCAGTAATATATCACTTCGGTCAGGCTTTCTTGCCATCACATCGCATCGTATATCGTATCGTACGTACAGGCGAGTAAGAAGATCCACGACTTGTTTTTATTCGTCGCTTTTTGAAATTGCTGCACGGTCGTATAGATAGTTTACAGCTGCAATACGCGTAAAATTGGACGAGCGACTCAAATTAGGTAGATATCCTCGCAATTGAAACGACCGAGCAATGTTTCGTGGTACTTCACCTCGAAAACGAGAATCCACGCGTTCTGTATTAAACGTTAATTAAGATGTCACGCGCTGACGCGACAAAAACTACAAAAAAAGGCCTTACGCCAATCCGAATAGGCGATAACTAATTCCATCGAATGTATAGATTCAATTTCGCATCAGTTTGTCTGTCTACAGCTTTCCAACGTACACAATACAATCGGTAATATAATTGCTTTGTGCGAAGTCTCCGCATCCGCGCCTCTGTAACCCTCTCTCGATCTGTTTAAATGTTTAATTAGAAATTCGCTTTATAGTTCGGTGTACCGTATTTAAATTGATTCGCCGCCGCCGGCTTCGCATGATACCGCGAGGTCGTGTATACCGCCGATGCGATATGCTGATCGATATTTTTAATATTTTCAATTTTCTTTTTTCGTTTTAATGTAAACAATAGGTACAGGAAGCCGAATGAAACTGTCTGTAGGTTTATGTTAAAGCGTTTTACAATTAAGTTACGAGCGTCTTTCAAGTGAGAAAACGTGCAACTTGCGGATTTGTTTTTTAATGAAAAATAAAAAGAAGATTCTTCGTTGCCTATTGAAAGTACGCGTGTAAACCTACGTACAGCGAAAACCTGGCTTGTTTTACTTTGACGATAATAATTGAATCGTATCTTTTTTTTTTTTACAGTTGAAGGGTGATGGGAAAGCCCGGGGTAGAGACCTGCGCCGATGAAGTTTTAGTCGGCGGCGGCTTGACAGATTTTTTCGCCGTGGCTGGCCGGCTAGCCGACTTGAGCTGATGCTATCGGCGGCGCATAAAATTTTCGGCGGCGGCGGCTTAGCCGACCAATTTTTTATCATTTATACAGGACGAATTAATTAAAAGTAGAATTATCCGAGCTCAGGGGCGTAGTCAAGAGGGGTTTTGGAAGCCTGGACCCCCTTCCCCCTTGAGGTCAAGAATATGCATAAAAAATTCCTTGCTGGGGCATTAAAAAATTCATTTTTATCAAGTTTTTACTCTCGCTTCGCTTGGGCATTCACGGAATCATGGTTATCTTATTCTATGTGCTGTGACAGTAAAAACATTTTCCTGTCTCCTATTTTTTCGCCTGTTTTAAACCAACTTTGTACCCTTCCAAAAAGCTTCATTTTTGGAAAAGGGAGCCAAAAAGAAGTCTTTTTTCATAATGTTGCCTCAAATAGTTGATAATACTTAATTGCAATTTCGTTCCGGCTCAAGCGAAATGAGTGCAAAGTTTTTCAAAAAATTGTTTTTTTTTCAAAGCATTAAAACATTTGAAGCAATGAAAGAAGCTTTTTTTGGGGGCATTAAATATCCAATTTTTCAACACTTCACCCTCGCTTCGTTCGGGCATGATTTGAATCAAAATTATAAAAATTATTCAAGGCTATAAAGAGCAAAAAAGGCCCCTTTTCATCCCCCTCCCTCCCGCCCCCGAAAATCTTTGTAATCATTTTGCACCCACCCCAAAAAAGCTTCTGCTTCCTCAGGTTCTGACCACCCTTCAGACGTTTTTTGTGGCTATGCCGCTGTTCGAACTTTCAAGTTGTACCAAGGACGCTCAAAATTAAATTAAGATTCCAGATTTATATCACACACAATATCTTGGAGGTTTTAAGTTTTTGAAAATTTTCTGTTTTTTGGTGAGTCGAAAATTAAAATTTAAATACATTCCGAAAAACAGGGCTGGGGAGAGGAAGTGCGGACCCGGTACGAAGCTTATTTCAAACCATTTTTCAAGCTGTCTTCATTTCTTGAATATTCCGAAATTAGGAAACAGTATTGCATGTATTATAGCCTACAGGGGCGAAACTTCACTTTTGGTTTGGGGGGTGGAATCCACGAATGTGCCGACTCGAAACCTATGAATTTTCAGAATTTAGAAAGATGGTAGCGATGTTTTGCCGACTCAAAGTTCTACTCAGAATATGTACAAAAACCCCGAGTGAACATGTCAAATCAAATTTGGCAACCATTATTTCTTTTTTAAAAAAGAGAGCTTTACCAACTACACGCAAAAATTCTTATTTTTGTGCTACTTTTTTGATTTTCAAAAAAAAAAAACAATATTTCTGAAATTACCTTTGCCCAAAAAATTGAACATTTTCGAAAATTTCATTTGAGATGGCCACCAAATTTTTTGATTTTCATTTACGAGAAGAATTAATTTTTTTAAAAAATAATTGCATAAATTTACTGAGCCCGAGCGAAGCGAGAGCGAAAATTTTTTGAAAAAAAAAGGCATTTCAAACTAAAATTTCTTCATTTTAATTGATGTTTTAGTTTTTAAGGGGAGGTGATATTTTCAACCCATATTTCTTATAAGTACCTAACATATGTATGCATTTGAAATTTTATATGCCCGAGCGAAGCGAGGGCTAAGATTTGAAAAATTGATGATTTTCAGAAAGGAAATAGTTCGTTTTGTAATGGTTCATTGCCTGAAAAATTTGCCGAATTTTTCAAAAATTTCCGACTGTTTTCAAAATTTTTCAAGTTTATTCAAAATTTTCCGACTTTATTTCAAAATTTGCCGACTTTTTCCAAGATTTGCCGACTGACATTCCCCCCCCCCCCAAGTTTCGCCCCTGATAGCCTATATATCTAGTCCAAGCGAAGCGAGTGCGAAAATTTTTGGTACATGTTTGAAAAAACCGAAAAGGTTTAATAGGTGGTTTTTTGCTCATTTTTCATGTTATTTCGAATCTGACTTTTTACAGATCTTTCAGTCAAAATCATTGATTTTTTCGACAAATTAAGAACTACTTAACTGAAAAAAAGTGATTTTTGACTGAAAGGGTCAGTATAAAATGGTCAAGTTTTCAAAAAAGACGACCAAAATACTGCCCGAGCGAAGCGAGGGCGAAAATTTTTCAAAAAATACTGTTAGATGAGCAAAAACTGCACTTTATTTTACATTTTTGTAATAGCGCGCCGTCGGCTAAGCCGAGCGCTCATTCGGCGGCGGCTGGTGGCGGCTCAGCCGTAATTTATGCGGCTGGCGGCGGCCCGAAAATTTTGAAAAAATCGGCGGCGGCGGCGGCGCGGCTCGGCGGCGCAGGCCTCTAGCCCGGGGTGCCTAAAAAGGTCGACAATAACAAGATTACATGCCTCCTGGTGGAAGTTTGACGCAGAATTGGGCAAACTTGCATTAACTGTCAATTCCTAATCCCTTATTCGAAGTATCGATGATTTCTTGGGAAAAGAGGTTCTGCGCCAGGAGAACTCCTCCTGGCGCAGAATTCCTGGTATCAACATAACATCAATATTTCGATTGAAGGATTGAAAAATGACTAATGATGCCAGTTTGTTCAATATTGAGTCCAACTGGCACCAGGGGACCTCTGATTTTCATTTTTCACCCTTCTCCTGACGCAGAACCCTGTACTCTACATGACATCAGTATTTCGATCAAGGGATCAAGAAGTTACAATTGATGCAAGTTTGTCCAATATCAAATCCATCTGGCACCAGGAGATCTCTAATTTTCATTTTTCGTCCTCCTCCTGGCGCAGATCCCTCGTAATTAACCCAACGTCAATATTTCGACTAAGGGATTAATAAATGTCAATTTATGCAAGTTTTCTTTATTTTGAGCCCAACTGGCACCGAGAGACCTCTAATTTTCATTTTTCGCTCTCCTCCTGGCGCAGAACTCCCGTACTATACGTCATGCGTCACATCTTCATTTCCATCAATAGATCAAGGAACGACAATTGTTACAAGTTTGCTCAATTTCGAGTCCAACTGGCACCAGGAAACCTGTAATTTTCATTTTCGCCCTCCTCCTGGCGCAGAATCCCCGTACTCTACAAAAGGTCAATATTTTGATTGAGGGATTAAGAAATGACAATTAATGCAAGTTTGCCCAATTTCAAGTCCATCTGGCACCAGGAGTCCTGTAATTTCGGTCGTTTTCAGTTTTTTGACCTCCTCCTGGCGCAGAACCCTCATACTCTAGAAAACATCAACATTTCAATTTTTGGACTTGAAAATGGCAATGAATGCGAATTCCACTGATCTAAAGCCAAAACGGCACCAGAACCGCTCTGATTTGGTCATTTTTAGTTTTTTCAACTCCTGCCTGCACAAAACTCATTTTTCTAAGAAAAAAATACCATTTTTTGTCAAATCTTTCAAACATATGTATTGGCAAGAGAAAAGTAGTATTTTTCCATAGTATGATATCCCATACCGAAAAATCCGGATTTTCATTTGCAATATCTGGTTGCACCCTGGCATAATTTGTTTCATTTTTCAAAACATTATAATTTGTTTTATTGGGTTTTTTGAAATATTTTCTGTGATAAAATCAAGTTCTGAAGTTTTTTTTGTGTGGGGATGGGTCGAGTCGTTTTTTTGTTCAAAAAAAGATGTTCAGAAATCTCTTGAAAATTTACGACTTTTTAAAAAAATCTTGGATAATTAACGCTTTATATCAATTGGTTTTATTCTTCTGTATAATTTCGAGTTGTGAATACATCGCGCGCAAAAATCACCTACCTACTCCTTCCTTCATTCCTGTTTCATGAATATCATGTATAAAATGTATAGAAAACCTAGACCAGTCGAGGAAAGTTATTTTATTTATAATATATTTTGGACGTTGCGAAAAAGCAATAATTCCTCATTATTTCAACATAATATCTTGCTTCACTTGGGCAATGAAATGTATGACTTTCCAAATAACACAAAATCACTTACTTTTATCATGTTATTTTTTTTAAAAAAATTGTTGTTTGTGGATGTTTTTGAAATTTTTATTCTGAGGAGGGAGGTAGTGGGAAGTTCCAAAAAGTCCTACCAAAAGTCCTACAATTACCATACTTTTTAGTTTTGAAATTTGGCTAGACAACCTGGGCTCGCGATATGTTATGTATGATCTGTCGGAATATCAAGAGATTTTTTTTAGTCGTTTGTGAGGGGGAAAAAAATCATTTTTGTTTTTTCGAAATCAAAGTCATTCCGTTTATACATATTTTATTTTTATTCTTGACGAACGCAACACCTCTGTGTAATATTATTCTACCACAACTTGTTCTAATACACCATTCGTATGCGCATGTAGCAGCTAAATGTTGTGCATTGTACGGAAATGTACACTCGAAAGCGCAGCCAACTCGGCGACAGGATACAATTTTCTGGCGTTTTACCGAGTTAAAAGACCGGGCAAAAATTTACTTTAATAGCGTTAGCCGAGTTACGGGTACGTTACCGCAGCTTCGGTTACGATTCGTTAACCCGGCATTGCTCGCATGCGGTCAATTTTGTTCATTGCTCGCATCGGGTCATTTTGACCAATTTTGACCAAAATTCCTTGGTTGCTCGCATTATGGTCATTTTGACCAATTTTGCTAACTTCCTTGATTGCTCGCATTACGGTCATTTTGACCAAAATTCATTCAATTAAAATTAAACCACACCTCTGAAAAAAAATGTCAATTTGGTCAAAATGACCGGCATGCGAGCAATGGCGGAATTTTGGAAAATTTTTGTCCTTGGTCAAAATGACCGGCATGCGAGCAATGGCTAAATAGTTCATGCGAGCAATGCCGGGTTAATTTCGAATTGCATTCGGTTATTTTTAAATCGTCGTCGCAGGCGGAATTACGTTTCCCTTTTGTTGGGCGATATTGCCCTTCGAATAAGATTTGTTGTTACGCTTCCGGCGCGGCGTCGAGCGCCGAGTACGCGAAAGCTTTTTAAACGATATATTTTACACAAAGTACACTATATGTATTTCTCGTACACCGTTACGACGATGTTGAAATTAATACGTCGAGCCGGTAGTTGGCTGCAGTTGTTCTGTTCCAATGTATACGCTTACATTTGTAGTTCGTATACTCATACTACGTAGTACAACGACGTGTAATTTACGAGTTTTTAAATTAATAAAACCCGTTCCCTTTCTCCCTTTCGAATTGGCGTATGATAAACGACTCGAGTAGCGCAACGTTTTCTGGCCACCACGCAACACGTTCGGCTTCGATTCGGGTCGAAAATTCGTTCTTCTGTGCTGCTTTTTCGTGTTGGGATTAATTTCTCTGTTTTTGTAACCATCGACTCGACCGTACCACGAATATGGCCCACCACCGTGACGAATTGTTAGTCCTACACGTTGTCGTCTGGTATGCTGGTAGCTAGATACTCAGTAGTAAGTCTAAGTACCTATTCCTCTCTGCTCCTTCTTTTCCTTCTGTACCGAAAAAAGTGGATCAGAGAAATATGTTACCTACTGTCATTATTTTAAATGATTAGGTACCTTTGCGTTGCTTTTCTCCACTAATTAAATGTACCATTCATACGTACTTTTTGGATACTCGTGGAGCAAAATTTTGGCTACTCGGAAGTCGTAATGGAAACCGATCAATCTTTAAATAATGAACCACGAGTACGACTGAATAATCATTTTCAACCATAATTTAAGGAGCCACCATGGTGAAAAAAATTCTGGTCGCCATAAATTCCTCAGAAAAATCAGAAATATTTGTGAGACAGGGGTGGCATTAATGAAAAAAACATCACTTTTCTCGAGATCATTTTGAGAAAATTTTTTGCTAAGGTCCGCCAAATTTCGAAAAAGTTGTAAAAATAATCATACTTGCTAGTTTGTACTTACGGTAAACAAGATATGTACTTAGGCAAATTGATCAACACCAAATATGAATTACGTCAATCTCGTATTCACGGCGAACTGAGTAGGCAACTCATTGTACACGTACGAATGCGGGTATGAGGCGGCACATTATTAGGATCGAGTTCGTTTTCTTTTCATGGAATGTTTTCGAAGGTTAAGGGAGTGATGAAATCAAGGTTTTATATCTTTCAATTTTGAAAGGCAGTGTGCCGTCTACGTAGACGATAGAACGAGTAAGATTCTACAAAAGTTTTGATTAACCGAAAAAAACTGACCTCGTGTTTTTGGGAGAACTTTGCAAGGTGAAAATCATTTTCAACGATGATGTCAAAAAACATTCCAAAAGTGGCTGGTGGCTTCTCAATCGATTCGAACATTATTATCTCTTTTCGAATGTGAAATTAATTGAATTTTTGTAAACATTCCTTTTCTCCCAAAAAGAGATTTTTTTATCCTCGAATGGTAATAATCTGACTGACCATCAACGAAAAATCAAAACAAAATTCCAGATTTTTAATGAAAAAATTCAAAATTTAAAAGCTTGGAGCTTTTTAGGGGAGCAAGGAGAGGGAGATGTTGTTGAAAATTTACCCAAAATTTTCTTTCCACCACCATTATTTCGCTTAATTCACAACAATTTCTGGCTGTGTATATATAGGTAGGTATTAAAATTTGAAAAAAGTCAAAAAATATTGCCTCCTATTCAGTACCCTTTGAAGCATTTTTTTGAAAAAAAACTTTGGAAGCATTCATGTTGAGATGAAAATCCACCGTAAAAAATTTTCAGCTCAATGGGAAAGATGAATTAAACTTCTCATGTTCTAATAATTTTCAATGAAGTATATTTCTTGTGGCAAATCCCATTTAAAATGTCGTTGAGAAAAATTGAAAGAAATACAAAATTGCATTCTCTCATGTGAGTATCTGTCTAGTTCACTACATAACTTTAATTTTTGAAGTCGTCTTACGTATTTCTGGGCGAATTTATTTATTAATTTCCTTAAATCCTGTTGTTGTTTTACTTTACCATGAAATTCTCAATGTAATCTTTCATCCGTGTCTAAGAAATTACCAAACGAGAACAGATATTACTATCGAATACCGGCCATGAAATATTAATAAAACTGAAACTTCTGCAGTCGTGGTGCGGCGTATTGCGCAATTAAGAACTCGAGTATTTCCAAAGTCTAAAACACGTCCGTGAATAATACATCGAATATACTACACTTGAGTCAATTTTCTACAATCAGTAAGGAATACTGGCGTATCTACGCGTAATAGAGAAAGAACCAAAGATCGTATCAAAATCGTCGGCGTTCGTCGGTACAGCCCAAAGCTGTTATAAAAATTTCAACGGCATAATCTTTGATCCTCCGCGCTCGTCGAATAATCCGTTAAAATATTAAATTTCTTATAAGCGGAAACAACTTTACGAGTATCGGGGAACGAGAGAAACTGACCCGGGCCGGGCGAAAAAAAAACAAACGAAAAATGAAAAACGAAGGTAAGGACGGAAAGGCGGACACCGCGCAAAAAAACAATAAAAATTGGAAAAATAATAGTTCGATTTTGACGCTGCGAAAGCGAAAAAAAAAACGTATGCTCGCAAGCGTGCTGAAAATCGTATATAAACATTAAGGCAACAATTTGTATCGGTTGTTGAAAAAACACAAACTAAACCAGAACAATGTCTGGCGACGGGAAAGCTTTTAGAGTTTATTTTCGGCGAAATCTTTTTTTCTTTTTTCGTTCGCTTCGCCTTCTTTACTTTTTTTTTCTGTCGAGTTCACAAAGGCCGCAATTATATGTTGTGTGCGTTTGTGTGTGTGTGTGCGCGCGAAAAAGATGGCTTATATAAAATGAGCAGATTTATTCTATTATTTAAAGGTAAACAGAAAAAATCGGCCTTTAATTCGACGTTATGTTGGCTCTTTTGAGCAATCGAAAGGAAAACGTTTCGTAGAAATTTTTCACTTAGAAAACGGTGTTAGATTATTGTTTACACATTTTTTGCGCTGTTCGTGACGTGACAGATGGTAAGACAGCGGCCCTACGCCGGAGAATGGATATTGAGGGGGCGAATTATCGAGACGTTGTGTTTTATATGTTTTTATATAGGCTTTGTCGCTTTTTTTTCCTTTTTATTTTTCGTGATTTCTTCTGCGTTAGTGACTGTATTTTTTTGCAATAATTTTAGGCGTATTGTTGCCTATTTTGAAAGAATGAAATGCGTGAAGGAGATGGAGAAAAGAATATGGGATATGATGCATCCCTTTAGACCAAGTAGTCTGTCAAATCAATTCAAATCGGATGAGTCATATTTTTAATTTTGCTAAAAAATTATTTTTTGGTGCATTGCTCAGCTCCTTACTACTGATTTTTTTTTTCAATTCCTTTAATTTTACCTCGTGGCCGTTGATGAGGTGTGATACAAAATTAAAAGCAAAATAAAAAATCATGAATTCTTTGTCACATTTACTTGAGTACGTGTACTTACATTCTACTATCTCATTCTAAACCAGCGAAAAGTCACTGACCCCACAGTCGCTGTATTTTTTTTAACGCATTGTACTTCAATTTTTTTTCAAAACCTAAAAACAAAATGTTCCATGAAAATCAAATTTTGGAAATTTTGAGTGAATAACACGAAAAATGACTGCAGGAACAGAACAGAACAGAACAAAATATGAAAATATGAGGAACAACCGAATCGAACTGATCGAAGCAGTCATTTTTTTTCTCCTATTTTTCTTATTCTCAATTTTCTCAATCTCTAATTTTTTCATGTTTTATGATTCTACTGGCTGTTGAGTTCATCCTCTGTGCAGGATTTCCTAAATATGTTTTTTTTTTTTTTTTGCATGAATCGAGCACTTTTTTGAAGAAGAAGAAGAACTACATATGAGGACCGTTTTTCCAAACTGAGCTAACTTGCAAAAAGTGATTTTTCAGGAAACACAAAAAACTGTCCATAGAAAAGAGAAATAATTTTTTGAAGCTGGTAAAAAGACTAATGTAAGGAGGCTACCTTTCGACATCATGTGGCCTAGGTAGAATTTCAAAATTTTCGAGTGTGGCGCCATGAGAATCGGAAGAAAATGAAAAATAACGAAGTTAGCTCAGTTTGGAAAAACGAAAAAGCATATTTTGTCTCTGAGCGCCACACAACTCGCACAAGTATCGGATTTTTTTTAAGTCGCTCATGTATGGATGGAGGAGAACACTTTCCAGCAAAAAAAACAAAAAAAAACTTCAATTCCCTGTACTGAAATTATAACGATTTTCGATGATTTTCGCATTTCAGAACGGTTTTGGTCACAGAACAACACAAGTAACACAGGTAGCGAAATTTTGTTAATGCCATCTGGTGGCAGTGTATTTCAACTACCCGAATCCGTCAAAAGGTCAAAAACGTCAAAAAAAAAGTTAGCTCAGTTTGGAAAAACGGTCCTCATATATATAATGTGTATTTTTTTTTTAAACGAAAAATCGTCCATAACTCAGGAAAAAATCGATGAACGAAGAACCATGAATCACCGCTCATACGAGTAACTCGGAGAAAAATCGATAAAAATTTAAAATCGAATACCTGAGTAGATACCTACGTATGAGGTACTCTCTCATTTTGAATCAGTGAGAAATCACTGATAAACAGTCGGAATCACTGCATAAAATTCACTGATTTTTCAGCTAAGTTCAAAAATTTCACTGACCTTTCAGTGAATTTTCACTGATTTGTGTTTAGTGAAGATTTTTTCAATAATTTTTTCCTCTACTGCAATTCTGACTGTTTCTCAATGATTTTCGATAATTTTCACTGATTTATAAATGAGGGAGTACCTTTGGATCCGCTTTGTCAAGACAAATCTTGATAATTATGTGTTCACTTTTTGATCCTGGCCAATGGGTTCAAAAATGATTTTTTCGAGAATCCATCATTGATAATTACTCATGGGCAAACAACCCATCATTTTTGAAAATTTTTTCCGTTTCGTGCAGCAAAACAATCAACATACCAATCACGCAGAAAATTGTCTTTTTTCGATACCACAGACGATAATAGGCTGATTTGCATCCTACTTTTTTGTAGCGCATCATATAGAATGGAGGTTTTTGGTTGACACCTTTCCTCTTATTTTATTAGCAGGACACAGCGTAAAATAAATGCAGTGTAGATCCATGAGATACAAAAAAAAAATAAAATAAGAAAATTGAAAAAAGGTCAAATGATTTTTTTCAATGAAATTAAAAATAAATATTTGAATTTGAATTCGTTTCAAAAATCGGGTGATTTAGCCAATTTTTAATTGGCTGATTATTTGGTCTGGAGCAGTGCATCATTCCCCAAGTTCTCTTATTGTATGGAAAGAAAAGTTAAATGTATAGGTTGGGATAGGGGTAGGTGCGGGGACGTACAAGACAAGCTTACGACGATATCGCGACATGGCGGGTATCGCGCCAAGAAACGTTGTAAATTGATTACCCCTTTGACAGAACGTTTAAAAGGAAGCTTACGGCAGGGCAAATGTATTAGTATTGCTAGAAAGGCAGGCAGGCGTGAGGCCTAGAAGTGCCGCCGCGTTGGCAGTTAATTAGTTTTCAGTCCATTTGGCAAGCGGAATGCGGCCGCGCAATGTTGCCTTTACTTACGTACGTTTGAAGAAAATAGAAGTGACTTTTGAGAAAAGACAGCGGATTTACTTTTTACCCGCGAACGACGACGATTAATTATGTTTTAAACGTTTTCGACGAAAGTTATCACGGCCGCTATGTAAGTTTTAACAACTGCTCTCTCGGTTAACGGAAAAGTTAGTTTATGAAGTCATTGTTTATCATTTTGCGGTGGGCGAAACGCCGCAACTATATACAACAGCTCTCTGCGTAATAACTTTAATGATTTACACCGGTTAAAAATGCGATCGTTCATTTTTTGCAAAAGTTAAGTAATAAAACGCTCTCTTCTCGCCTTCGGTATATCTTTTTAACCTAAGTACCTTCATAATTCATCCACCTTGTTCGGCGGGTAATAGCGCCCGCGTTACGCTAGCTAAACCGTTGCGAACCGAACAAGAAATAACCCCCCCCCCCATCTTCGTCCCCGACCCATGTACTTTCCGTAGGTACTTTTTTTCTTTGCTGTTTCGCGTTGACTTACTGACCGCGTAATTGATTTCATTTTTCGTCTAATCTTCCGCGTTATTAATTCGATTATCGTCGAATTTTCGCTGCTCCGTTGAAAACCGAAGTACTGGATGCGGGGAGCGAAGGGCGACTTTTCTTTCGTTAGGAATAACGCTGTATTGTGTAAAAAATGATGTCCACGTGTTGCGAGTTGTCTCTTCATTTTTTTTTTCAGCCGACCAGACAGACACTACGTGACGTCATGTTTGTAAATCCTTTGTTATTGTTTGTAGTCGAAGCTCTGTGACGGTGTCATGCCGACGAACAAGCTTATTTTCTGTTCAAGTTTTAAACGCGCGTGTTCTAGGTGTATTGAATTAATTTCACTTGGACGAGAAAAAATTTTCAATTATTAATTCGATTTTGTCGAAAATTTTCTACTACGTGGTTTCGTCTTGGTCTTGAAATTGATAGGAAAAAAATTTAATTTTTTGCGAGGCACATCGCAAAATTCAAGATATCTGTCGAAATATTGGTCCTACATGAATTCTAGCACTAGAAGGTATTTTTTTCGTGGGTGGAGGGGGAGAATCGTGGTGTTGTCAATTGGGAAAAAATTCAAAAAGCTCTCTGTCATGTTGATCAAAATTCATCAGAATTATTGTAGGTAATTTAAGAAATCGTTAGATCAGTTTTCCGGGTCAAACTCGATTTAGGTACAAACGTAAAAGCATAACTTTGAATGCCGTTTTGTAATTTTTTTTCAAAAGTCTATTTTTTCCTGATATTTTACACCCCCTCCTCCCCCCCAAAAAAAACAAATATCAATTTTCACAGACAGATTCTGTTTTATGCATCAAATTCGATGGCTTGAAATCATTTCTGATTGAAGTTTTTTTTGAAGTGTGTGAACATTTTTCATAAAAATGATGAAACTGCTTTAAGATTACAACTTGTTCAAAGTTTTTGAAAAATAAAGAAAACTGTTCAACAGTTGATGTTGTATGAAAAATTTGTTATGGTTTAAAATTATGACAAAATGTTAGTCTAAATTCAATTTACTTTCACTCCAGTTTTAAGAGAGAATTCAAAAAAATCATTTCAAAAAACAGGAAAATTTGCCTTGAAATGACCTTACCATGTATATCATACTTCGTTACTTTTATCCAAGGATGTCACCAGTGAAAATATTTAGCTGTGACTACCTTATTTCCATCTCATATTTTCAATTTTTCAGAAAGAAAGATACAAATACCTATGTAAGTTTTTCCCAAGTTCAGATGATTGTAGAGAATCGTCTCCAATTATTATTATTTTTATTATTTTTTTTTCTGTAATAGAATGATTTTTCTTTTGATTTTTCGCAAAAATCTTGAGAAGCATGACAAAACTATCTTTTCTGGGTAAGTATTTTTAAGAGATTTCATTTTTGAATAAAAAATCTGTATTAAAATCATTTTATTTGAAAATTTTACCAATTTCTTTGTGAAATTTTGAAGGCAATTGAAGATTGGGGATTAGTCAAGACGGTGAAATCCGTGGATATTTTTAGGTTTAATTATACCATGATGACAAACCTCTTGAAAAACATATTTTCAGCACTAAATTTTGATTAAGTAACATTATTTCGATTTATGAATTAGTAAGTATTTCGAGTTTTCGACAACATTCGCAAGCTTTCGAAGGAGACAAATAAGGACAGTCTGGAAAGATTACATATAGGTAACCTATACGATCGTCCGTGAAATATTTATTCGCACGGAAACAAATTGGGTTAAGGCCATCTTGATTTATGTGAAACGGTTGCTTTTTCATACGGTGCCGGTGTATTAACTGTAGGTATGAACATGAACTATGAACTATAAAATAGTCGCAATATGTTCGATAGCGACTAAAATGTGAAAATAATTGGCGTAAATGATTTAAAGCTTAGTTTCGATACGAATGGAATTGCGAAAAGAAATTTTTACTAGGTCATGACAAATTTATTCATTATAAAGAGTATGGGAAGACGGGTCGATGATAGAAACGAAAGAGTTTTTTCGAATGAGAGTAGACAGAAAAAAAAAGAAATTGTAGGAAAGTAGAAACTCAGCCACTGGAAATCATCCTTACCACTGGCATTTCTTTCTAGATATTTTTTTTCTTTCTCTACTTTTTCATAATTCGATGTCTGGAAGTAGCACGAGCGAAGGTGAAAATAACTTTAGTGTGATATCGAATGACTTTCGTTGTACTGACATTTCGAAAATCCATCGATAATTTAACGAAGGACATTTTCCCTTCGAAATCAGCTCATTCCTCGTCAAATTGTCTAGGTTTTGACCTTAGACCTATTGATTTTGTTCGAAATTTTGTCATGAGGTGACCATTTTTATTTTATTTTTTTGTGAAACACTTACTTACCTTTCTTGATTACATTTCATTCAGAGAATGAAAAAAAAAATGGTAATCTGGATCAGTGTGAGTGTGGGAGAGGCAGATCAAAAAAGTAAGTTGATAATTTGACTAAAAACCTTCGAATTATAGTAGGAATCAATAACTATGTCGCACGCTGTTTCAATTTTTTTTTCCAACTTTTTTCAATTTTTTGTGAGAAAATGAATATTGACACTTTGCGACATTGAAAATATAACAAATAACAGGCCGTACATCATTTTTAATTTTTTTCCAGATGTTTTTAGCCACTTTTTGAGGGTGAATGAGGGGTATAGAAAGTGGGCAAGTCTGAAAAGTAAGCTGATATTCAAAACGTTCTCAAATTAGTAAGAATAGATCATTTTCTTTCACTTTTTTTCTTTCTTTTTTTCGAATTTAGATCAAAATCGAGGACCTTTGTGGCCCAGAAGGGAGGGGATGAATAGGATGGTCAGATTTCATTATAAAAAATAATTTTTCGAAAAACACATTCCTCCTCTCTATGTATTTTTTCAGATTTTTAGGCTCATCACGAAGAATTGGATCTGTATTTTGAAAGCTCAATTTTGAAGTCTGAAAGTTCTGAATACCTATCAGTTTTGAATTTTCTTTCAATTCTCTACTCTCTCATTTCGAATTAGTGAAAAATCACTGGAAAAAATTCTAAAATTACAGTTAATTTTCAGTGAATTTTCAAACATTTTTCAACAATTTTTTTCATGGTTTACTTTTTAGTGATTTTTCACTGATTTACTGCTGTGCTGCAATTCTGACTGCTTTCCAATGATTTTCAATAATTTTCACTGTTTTACAGTATAAAACCGTGCAAACTGATTCATATCTTGGACCATGGACCAAATCAATTCCAAAATATGAGCCTTCAAAGTTTAGCAGATTCCACGATAAATTCCAATTGTGCAAAAAACGAAGGCTCTGAAGGATTGAGATCGAAATAACTGTGATTATTTCATTGGAACATCGAGAAGGGGAAGGGGGGTTTTCCGTAACAGAAACCCGATCAAAATCGGAACACCAAAGGCCAAAAACTTGGGCGATTTGACGTAGAATGAGCCAAACGTTTTCTGTTCAAATGTGTGAAATCGTATTTGAAACTATCTCTCAAGTGTGTGAATGGAATTTCGATTTTGTTTTCGTTCATATTGTGTCCCACGCGGTTATGAGGAACTTATCTCGGGTATATTTTCTATCCTTTTTCATCTCGAAGTTTACACGTTAATAAGAAAGGATCCACATATACGTGCGTTTCAACTTACACCGCTCGTAATATTTTCAGAAGGCCGATCAATTTAGGCGAATAAATTTCATTTGTTGCGAGATAGTTTCGCGTCGCGAATACGTAATTTTCAATGTCGCTTAGTACATTATTATCGAATGCGGTTTTCCAATTGACAAACGTTACGTAGCTACGTGGCGATGGCGTGGGATGGCGCAGCCACAGATGCCGATTCATTTCCATAATTGATTCTTTACAACGAACAGTGAAAAGTATACGCGTATTGTTGCGGGGTTAAGAAAGTGTACCGCCAAGGAGGCCGAGCCATTTATAGGTAGGTAGGTACTTTTGGATATAAAACTCGTTGAGTTGCTTTGGTACTTTGGTCTAGCCTTACTTATACCTAATGCAGTACGTAGCTGCGTTGGGAAACCGCGGTGAATTTCGATGAAAATTCAAGAAGGAAAAGGCGATAGAACGAAATCTTCTTTCGAGAACATGGCTGGCATTAGTACGAAAGATGTGAGCGGATTTCGAGTATAGGTATCGTATTCGCCGGCGAAGACTCCTAAATTATATAAGCTGTCAAAAGGGAATATCGCTGCGCTGAAACTATTTGGGAATTGGGCGATATTTTGATGTCGCGTCGCATAACGTAGCGTAGCGTAGCAGCGTTGACAAGTCGAGAAAACATTTCGCCAAACTCGTTATAAACTATAGGTACGGTACCGACTGCCGAGCCTGAGGACGGTGCAGCGGCGGGCCCGGACGCCGCCGACGCGTTTACAAAAGGTCGAAATTTACGAGTAAACGTTATTACAAAGCTATAAATCAATCGACTAAAAAGGCCTACAAATAGGTATATATCCGCGTTCGTTTTGCGAATATATTACCATAGATAGGTTTATGTATAGTATACGTACATATAGAGGTATGCTATATTGCCGTACTTACGTTGACGTTGCTCGTAATACTTTTGCGATCGTGATTGGAAAAGCAGGCCTGGCATAGATGGCGAATCTCGGCTGCGATAGCTGGCGATGCCGCAGCCGTGACTTTAATTTCCATGCGAATAGCGAAAACGGTCGTCGTGAAATTTTATTAGCCAGACGAGAGCGAGCGGAACGCGAAGCGTACGTAGGTTCGGAATGTTCGACGTGTGCCCGTCCCACTCTCCCTCTTTCGCGCGATCTTCGAGGAATTTCATTTTCGACAATTTGCCACGCTGCGCTGTTCTGTACAATTCGTTTACGAAGAAGCTATTCGATTCGTTTTGGAAATTTATCAAATAAATCATCTGGTATAAAAAATTCATTCGGAAATAACTTTCAATCTCGTAGTTGTTCCGAAGAATACGTCATTTTTTCAGATATCCGCGCGGCTTAGTGTGCGTTATGTGACTGCGTGTGTGTGCGCCGGGCAAAATAACCGAAAAGAGCCAAAAAGAAATAAAAAAAATCTACAAAAACAAATCCGCTTTGATAAAATCAATTTTCTCGGGACTTCGGATTGTATTAAATCAATTTCCCGGATATGATTGTTATCTTACCGAATTAAACGTTGCCAGAAATTGGTATAACTTTTCCACCGCTGGTGAATTTTGTAAATTGAGAATGTTTTCGCTTTCGTATGCTGAAATAGTTTGGACTGGTGTGGTCACTTCGTAGCCAATGCAGACCGTCTCGCGATGAACTGAAATGTATTCTGGTAATAGGAATGCCATTCAAATCATCGTGTTATCGTGTGGAACAGAAACGAATTTCTCATTTTCTCGATTTCTTTTGATTATAGATAAAGGTATAACGGTTTTGGCGATATGCGACGATATGTCGAATACTCCATTTCGTCGCGTGTCAAAAGGTCAACCACATTTCAGCGTATGTATTTGAAATTGGCTGACTCGAATGTTTCGTCTTTATTTTTCAGATGTAAGTGCGGTTCAACAGTTTCGAAATTGATGAAACTTTTCGTATATTATCTGGTGTTTCATAGGTGAATTAAGTACGTATGTACTTCGTCCAATCTACTAAGTTGGAAATTTATTCGGGTTACAAATATGCTTGTTGCTCCTCCCCCTTCTTGAAAAATTTCATAAAAAAAGAAAACAAACTACATTCTTTTGAAAAAATAACCCGGGGTCTTTCGATTTCACTTGAAATTTTTTGTGATTCCCTTCGAGGTTCACAAAGGAACCATCGTCATTTCGATCCTAATCCTTCAGGGAGCGAGAAATGGCCTTTGTAATCGCCAAAGAGGTACGAAAAATTAAAGTAGAATTTTTTGGTTCGCAGCATTCCATATTGATTCATTCCTTGTAAAAATTTTGAGTCGGGACAGCTGTTTAATTTTGCAAAAGGCGATTACAAAGTGTGACCGAAAAAAAAAACAATCTTCAATAAAAATGTTTCAAATCGATTTTTCAGTGGAAAATACTGAAAATTTATTTCCTGGAGGTATTCAGAGCTTCTGAATCCAGTTCTGGGGTCATCTTGACTCTCAACTATAACTAGTATCCGTAGAGGTGATAAAAAGGACCAAGGTAAAAAAAAAAACATCAAAATTCGCGTTTTTTTCAGTTTCTGAGTCCATTTTCAATGCGATTTCATCAAAAACCCAAATAACCTATTGGTGAGTTGGCGAGGAAGGGACAGACTGAAAATTTTTCCTAAGCATATCCTAGGAACTCCAAACCATCTCTTGGGTTGGAATATCCACCCCCCTCCTTACTGATGGTTTTTATCAAGAAAATACATTTTTTAATCTGATAGTACTTTAATGAAACAATAAAAATTTTGTAGAATCAAAAAATCATTCGGAAAAATGTTCAAGTAGGTAGTCTAGGTACATAAATGTGATATTTAAAGAACAATAATATCGCATCTATTTATTGGACATTCAAATTTTCTTGCCCAAAATACCTGATTGAAACTCGGAAATGTAGATTTTCATAGAGAAGAATTGAACAATTGGAAAAACAAATCCCATATTTGTGTTCAGCAGGTCAAAATACCCCAATTAACATCTTTTTCGCGATTGTTTTATTTTACTCAAGGTCACAAAATTCACTTTTTTTAGCTTTTTCGCTATAAAAAATCAGTGAATATAATTAAAATTTTGAAAATTCAACCAAAACTATTGCAAAAAGATGAAGAATATTTATCGGAGTATTTTGACCTGCTGAATACGAATATGATGTTGGATTTTTGATTTGACCATCTCTTTCTGCATAAAACATATGTGTGAGTTTTTTTTTTTGTTGCAATTTAATTTTCGGCCTTTGGTTCAAAGAAATGGCCAAAACCGAATAGGCAGCGGAATTTTACATAACAAACAATTTTTTTCAGTAATTTTTCCAGAGTGTTTGCTCTTTGCCTGTGTGATTTTTTCACGTTTGAAAAATTCAAACCAAAATTATTGAAAAATTATCATAAGTACATTTCAACTAGATAAAACTTTGTGCCAAAAAACAGAAAATTTCCTTCACTTTCGTTGAAATTAATAATTATTGAAAATAATGCAATAAAATGGCCATAATTCCAAAAGGGAGGGGAGGCCAAAATTTTGTGAAAATTTTTTCCAGTCAAAATAATGAACTCAAAAGCGCCAAGGGCAAATTCACCCCTAATCCAGTCAATCCAGCCATATCCTTTGCTGAAAAATTGATAAAATTCTATGAAAAATTTGAAAATCAAAAAATGTTGCTGATTTTTTCTGTGCTGCAAATTCTTTGATTTTTTAAAAAAGTTTCACAAATTTTGTGAAAAATTTCCCTGATTTTCCAGCAAATTTCGATAATTTACTAAATTTTTGGTGATTTTTTTTTTGATTTTTCAGAATTTTTTTCTGATGTTTGATTTATGAATGAGAGAGTAGTTTTTCTCACTCCGCATTTCCGAAATTGTCATTTTTTTCAAAAATGAAACCGGTTCCTCGATCTATCTGTGCCAGTTTTGAGTGAAGTCGAATAACCCTACATTTTTTGAAACCGGTGACCATTTTATTAATTACTCGACAGTCATTTCAGGTTTTTCGATTGTCTATATAAATGTACAATACGAGTAAAAATAAAGATGAATAACTGCATCTAGGTCTGTGTAGTTATTTGAATAAAATTGTGTACGCGGAACGCGTATTAAATGTCCTCGTGTTTGTCATCATTTTATCGTTACACATGTTAGATATTTGAAGTTTGTGGCACGCGAAACAAATCGTCTTCAGATCTCTAACGTGATGCTCCCGGCCCCCTGCCCCGCCACGTCCCGCCAAAGTTACTTTCGATATTGCGAATTTATACTTCAAAGACGCGTTGACGAAAAGTAAAACATTTCAGCCGTTTCTACTTTCTACACCGTTACGTACTTCATCTTGTTCAAGTATAAGAGATCGTCTCGACTATAACATGCCATATTTCGCAGTCGTAATGAAACAAGACACGCGTTAAGTATACGAGGACGAGAAAAAAAGGAGAAGAGACTGCGAGGACAATCGTCGCGTCTTTTCGTATATTTCCACGTACCATTTTTTCCATTTCTATTTTATTTTATTTTTCATTCGCCGAGCCGGTGAAAGAAACGAGGCGAAGTAGGAAAAAAAATGAAACGAAGAAAATAATTGGGTTGGGGGAAGTGTTACGTAAAACAAAGACAAAAAACTAGTAGAAATTAATTTAGAGAAGGCGCGCGCTGGCGGCGGCCAACGCCGCGCCGCCGCTTATACGTCGACGAGATGAATTTTTTAATATAACACGTTTCAATTCTAAATTTTATATTCGTTTCGCGAGTTTTGTTTTAGTAAAAAGAGCTCGCGGCAGAATTTACTTACGTTTTGGAGCATGTACAGATAACGGAGGAGTAATACTGATTAGCTTGGTTCTTTCGTAATCAAGACGAAGAGACGCTGGCGCTGGCGTTGCGCCTCTCGGCAATAAGTCTCGCTCTCGCTGCCACGCCGCCGGCGCTGGCTGCCGCAGCCAACTTGTAAAACAAATACAACGCCGGCAAGTAAATTTTTAAAATAAATATCCGCGCCTGTGTCGGCGAACAGACGTGATGAAAAATCGTCGCGCGTTACTTTCGTCGAATGATTATTTGGAATTTTAAATTCGCCGCTATCGAGTTGTTGGGCGAAAGAGTTGCGCGAATTAGGAGTTAAACGTACTCGAGGTGAAGAAAGCACGATGAGAGAAGCAAACGACTCGCTGTAAATTATGTCGAAGCGTCGGCGTCCCCCCCGCACCGTCGCACCGGCAGCGCGGAGCACCGAGAGGGTGAAAATGAATCAGCCAACGCGGTTGTCTTATATTCCTGTACAACCAGCAGGTATTTCGCGACATATTTAAATCCGCCAAGAATGTATCATCGTTGTTCACATATCAAAAAAGTTGGCGTGCGAATTTGTCGACGTTATTCGAAGAAGTATACGCCGGTGTATCTGTAAGTAAGCGAAAACCGAGGAAAAAACCACACACGCGTACTACTCTCGTCTCGAGTGAGAGAATACGACGCGACGTATCTATAAGGAGCTTTAAGATAAAGGCGGTCGAACGAAAAGAAACGACAGCTTCGAGCCTCTAAAGAATTAATAAATCATTCGCGTCTCTGCGGACGTTTGTTTGAAAACAAAAACGTCTCCATCGACGAGATTATAACGTACGTTGCGAAATTTTTTTATATCGCCAATTTCGTTTCGTCTTGCTCCTCCTTCCAACTCGATACGTCTGCTACTGGAGGAAAACGTAATTACGTACTTTTTTCGTAGGTACGTCAATATTTTCAATAGTTGCACTCAAATTTTTCGACCCCCTCCCCCCCTCTGAAAAAATTTATCATCAAAATGTTCGTTTTTATCAATATTATGTAGAATTTCAAAAAAAAAAAAAAAAATCACTAGAGGTATTAATGAAAAAGACTCATAAATAATCAAGTCAACTTTGAAAAAATGATTACCCATGCCTCTTGAAGGCGAAGCTAAAAATTGTGAAAAAGAAATCATAAGCTACTCTCTCTTTCTGAATCAGTGAAAAGTCGCTGATAAACATTCAGAATTACAGCACTGGAAAAATCAGCGAAATTCACTGATTTTTCAATGACTTTGACTGATTTTCAGCAAATTTCATGAAGGGTTTGGTCTGGTAAGAGGTGAATTTGGCCCCTTCCCTGATTTTTGATTAATATCCCCAGATGGTGTCGCATGATGGCCATGATGATGATGTAATCAAATTCTGCGGAAAATGTTTACCCCCATCCCTTCTCATTTTCGGAGTTATGGTCATAAGTATTATTACGGTTGAAACAGAGACGAATTCGCCTCCGTGATTTACAAGATTTTTTAATTCTAACGGGAATGAATGAAAATTTCTGTTCTTTGGCACAAAATTATATCTCGTAGAGGTGTATTTAAGATAATTTTTTCAAAAATTTTGGTGCACTCCTTCATGAGGTTTTTGCCATTTGAAATTTTCAACTGTATGAAAGACCATGTAAGCAAAGAGCGACTATTTTTTAAAAAATCCCCAAAATGTGTTTTTTAACGCAGATTCACGTCTCGTATTCGGGCGAGGGCCGAAAATCGTAAAAAAAACGTACAGAAAGTTGCTATTTTAGCAGATTTTTCAAATTTTGACCGTTTTATTCGGAAAAAAATTACCAAAAAAAAAATACCAACGTCAAATTCGTGTTTAGCAGGTTGAAATACCCCATTAAACACTATTTTCGCGTTAATTGTACTTGAAGTCTCGAAATTCACTTTTTTCTGCCTCGAAAGTTCTACAAAATTGGATAAAACAATTATTTTTCCAATGCTCGTACTTATTGCTTTCGAAAAATTAGATTTTTTGACACCCACCTTACAAAGCAAACTTTGGAAGCCAGGATTGAGCAAGGTGATGTATTTTCATTTATATGTAGAATCAGAATTTTGGCGTTCGATCCATCGGTCGAGTTGGAATTTGGCAATTTTTATGAGAAAATACTTCTTGGATTTTCTTTGATTTCTCCAGATTTTCCCGAACTGAAAATTCTGAAATGCATTCATCATTCATCCCTCCCCTCACCAAATACCATTTCTCATGAAAAATACTTGACAACAACGCAGGTGGCATGTATTAAAATATTTGAAAAAAAAAACCACCTCAAAATAATATGTAGGTGTACCTTAATGGATAGGTACCTAATACTAATTAAATAGCAAAAGCATACCTACTTTTAATTGTTAATGAATTTATTAAAAATTAGAATAACAACGTGTGCTAAAAAATTAAGAATTTAACGTAGAAATGGGTCATGAATGGTTGTTCCAGTTTCCATTTGTACTTTTTTTCCAATTACTTGATTGCAAAATTTCGAATCGTCATATGGTATCAATGTTATTTCACTTCCTTCGGGATTTGTATTCAGAATAGAGAAATTTCTAACCGGTGGGAATGTAGGATAAAGAGTTTTACGCACAAGGTTGAAAAATATGAGTTGTTCGGCTGTTATCATCCATGTTGGTACAAAATAAAACAGTATGTCTGTAAACTGCACCGTATTATTGCTGCGTGCCGTTTCTGGAATGTGTTCTAGTAGCTTGTGATGAACAGTGCTGAACATCTTGTGCGTTCTTCCAGATAAGGCGGAAAATCGCAGAAAAATTTCGTGTGTTGTCCGATATTTGAGAGGGTTTAGACGTTGAATTTCTAGTAGTTCATTTCGTAATTTAGAAATAAAAGGTGGCATAACGAAGGACGTTGTATTTGGTAATTTTTTGTTCAGTGTTCTCTTATTTGATTTATTTTCTGGAATAGTATAATTCACGATGCAGTACCAATGCCTTAACTGCTTTGTTATGTCCCAATTGGTATAAGCAAGTCTGTAAATGGATGGCTTTTCATCGGAAGTATTAGGATTCGTATTGGTGGTGAAATACCTGTTGAAAATTTTTTTATTTTTGTAAACTTCAATCCACTCGTCGTTTTTTTCGATCAGATCCTTAATGTCTGCGGGCAATTTTATATCGGCCATTGCTTCTTGATTTCCTTCACATTTTGAATATATTTCTTTATAATTTTTATAGACTTCCAAATTCACTTTACCGTGTCGAATTGCACACCCGAACATTTCATGAAACTGCCATAACGAAAAGCAGAAAAGATGCGTTAAACGTGTCAAATAATTTTTTTAAGATCATTTTCGCCTATTTGTATAAACTTACATATTGTAGTGATCGGTTTTTGTATCCGGCTTTAAAGCCAGCGCGAAAGCCAGCGCGAAAGCCTAATTGGAAACGCTTTTTTAGTTTGTCTCGTAATGCTGGATCATTATGTATCAACTCTATGACTGCCTTACGAGTATAATCATCCGGAAATGTTCTCATCACTAAAACACAAAAAAAATTCAAACCATATCCCATAAGCATTAACAAAATGGTTGTAAAACTAAGGAAATAGAATTACAATTCTTTTAAACTACCGACTAGAAGATAACTACAAAGCGATACGGTGAAGTGAGAAAAATAAAGTGATCTGGTATGTCAAAAGGAAGCCAATTGTGTGTAATAGAAAACCTTGAATTATAAAAAATTGAGATTCCCTCATTTAAAAGAAAACTGTTCAACGTTACGTGAAAGGAAGAGGAGAAAAAATAAATAATAGGTAAGACAAACGTGTTAAAAACTAAAATTTTTTTATTTCGCGCTATGTTTGTTGGACTGTTGCATGAAAATGATAATTTTTTTTGGTGTAGGTAAGGTATCTAATGACATAAATTAGGTGCGCCCTGTGTATTTCCCTTCTTCCCTTAAATTTGCAAAAATTTCGAAGCAAAATGAAATCTACAGTCGCCATGCTAACAATAGTGCTCACCAATTCGTTCTATATCAACAGATGAAAGTTCATCAACAGATGGGTCGACTAGCGCCACTAGCGGTAGTATTGTGTAAAATAGCAAAACCATGAAATGAAATAATTCTCGAAACATCTTCGTTAGAAAGCTCGCGAATAGGTACGTAATTCTGAAACAATATCACCATCTATGAAAAATAAAATGAAAATACGGGTAGGCCTATTCAAGTAAAAATATCATTATTTAAACACAAGGTCCTGAATCGTGTAAGTTATAAACGTTTCTACGTTTTTAAATTTCAATAACAGCACTGATTCACTGGCGATGAAAGAATGAATGTTGATTAATTCAAAGCCAGCTCATTATCGGCGAGTAAGCAGATACATATCTACAAAAAAATGCCATCAATTTCGATAACCTTTTTAAAAGTGATAGACAGATATTGAAAAACATATTCGTATATGATTTTCAGTCAATTGCAACATACAGGTTGGGTCACGATTATCTTACCACGTACCTATACGAGTTTTCTACTTCAGATCCTTTCAGAACCAAAAAGAGAAGTCTTAGATCCAAATCTAAATCTAGAAATGATGTCCCTCTGCCTCCTTCAGCTACAAAGTACCGCAAACCGCATCTCGATTTCATTTTTGTGTGCATATTTTAATTATGGTTTTTTTTTTTTGGCAACAACTCTCTAAATTTGAATCAGTCGAAAATGCCAAAATTGACTTAATGAAATAGAGAAAACCAAGTTACTGATAAGCCGTCAAATTCCACTGATTTTCCTGTTAAACAGTGAAAAATTATTGATTCAAATAGTGATTTTGATTATTGAATCAGTAAAAATTAATTCACTGATTCAATCAGTGAATTTTCATTATTTTTACTTATTCAGTATTGAAAATTTACTATGGAATCAGTAAATTTTTTGACCGATTTCTATACTGACTCAATTCTGTCAATTTGCATCACTCTATTTTGACTGATTCAAATTAAGAGAGTGATGTCGTGATAAGACATCAAAATTTGGGGGGAGGAGGGATAATTTATAGATTCAAATTTGAGGTCTTGGATGTTGCTTTTTGGCTTCAGAACTTCCAGAATGATTTGAAGTTAAAAACACGTAAGAATGGTAAAATCGCAATGAAACATCCTGTATATCTCATTATAGAAATTACTAGATAGATACCGAACTGATTTTGCTATCTGTTTGAACTTTTCATATTCTTTTAAGTCGATAGACAGTTGATGCAAAAAATGGATAAGCATATACTGGGAAACAGTTCAAGAGCTTATTCCAAAGGTTTACCACCGTCTATTTTTTCTCTTTCAAATCCTTCCTTAATCTATCGATGATTTGACACAAATCATTGTTCAATGTTCATCAATATTTCATATCTGAATTTCAGTCGAGATTCAAAATTGATAATTTTCAAAAAATAAAATAATTAATTTTTCCACCACTGTGGAATAAAAATTCAAAAATCCGTTGGAATTTTCCAGATCTGCGAAATTCTTCAACTTTTGCACGTTTTCCAGAATGGAAAAAGCGTAGAATGGCTTGTACAGCGACTACGACCAGCGAGATACGCGTTCTAGATACTTTGACTTTTGCTTTTTCTTCATCGTCTCGGTTCCACGAATCGGAATATTTTATTGCCAAAACCGAAACCGTAAAAGAGATTAAAAATGTGAATTTGATCCACTCCGCACCGAGTCGAACGTTTTATGCATTGTAAAGTCTTCGTTTTATTTACCTACTTTTTGCCAGAGTGGTTTCCGGTCTCCTGGTTTTTGTAGCGTGTCGACGACGACGAAATGCGCCAGTTGGAGTGTTTACGAAATTCGGTTCGCCTTTTACTTGAACTGTGACCCGTATTTTACTGTACAGTGTACTGTACATGTATGGTATCTTTTTTTTGCCACTGATTACGACACGAAAAAAAGTTGAAATACGATGTACGGAAATTCGCAGTTACGATTTTACATTTTAATTAAACCTCTTAACGTTGCGAAAATATTTTGTCTTCCCACCACCGCCACGTCTTTCTCGAGGTGTTACGTACATTTTATCGAATCGCTCGTTAGTGGGTATTTGGGCTACTGTCGGTCTTTCGGGTCGGTCACGTATAAAAAATATTAATTAAAACAAGTGCCGCGGCGTGCCGAGCATTTGGGGGTCGTTTAATACGTATATAATTTTAAATCGTGTTCTCGATTTTAGTTGCCATATTATACGATATTATGGAATGATATTTTAGTAACAGCGTTGTATACGGAAAGCGAATACGCATAGATTATAATTAAGTATTTGCAATTTACGAATGTGGTAAAGTATACATTTACGCGTAATTTTCATCTATTTTTACAATTTTTGATTGCAGATAATGCGACGACAGTAACTTGCGAATTATATATCAGAAGTTTCGGATCCATCAATACGGAAACGATGGTAAGCGAATTGAATTTGGCATATTATATTAGGTGATTTGTTATATTATGTAGATTTCGATGATTCAACAAAATATCTCAACTTTGTACCCAAATCATCGTGTGCATTACAATGTAAAAAAACATTGGATTTTTGGATCCTTTCCCTATCTCAAGAGATCGCATTTTTGATTTTACCCCTTTTCCAGTCGAAAGATATTTGTACGATTAATTCCGGGGGAGGTCGGTTAGAGACCGGGAAAGGTGTAAAATCAAAAAGTAAGTCGATATTCGAATTCTACGACCTCAAATTAGTGGCAATCGATTTGTCACACTCTATTTCATTTTATTAACACTTATGTACTTTTCCCAAAATTGAGAGACTAATAATTACCAAGTAATTACAGGTGAAAAATTTGCAATTTGTCTAGAAAAAAGCAGACCACCTTCGAGCATAAATCATAAATTCATCTTTTGTTTAAAAAGTACAAAATAACCAAAAATATAATTCGAATTAATTTTTCACCATTAGTAGTCAAAAAAACCGCAAATTGTCTTTGGAAATGCTCAAAAATGAATAATTGTAAACCTACATGTTATTTCAATAGCCATTCAGTATTAAAAGTTGAGAATATTTCGGCTGCAGATCAAAAATAACACACACACTATTCCAAACGACAGAGAAAGCAGATTGCTTACACGTTGCGTATTTACGGCAAACCGAGTATGCAATTTGTTTAACATGACAAATATAACGTAAATGCGTATTTACGGCAAACTGAGTATGCAACTTATTCGACGCGGCGCCATGGGCATTCGGACTCAAAGGGAATTACTCGAAATTTTGAGTGAGCACATAGATGTTTGAGGTGAGGAAAGTGATCTACGTGAAATTCTCTACAAGATAGGATAGGTTTCAAAGTTGTCCCGGCCACCGATCAAAAGTTATTGTAAGTTCAAAGTTGCGAAAGTGAGTTTTCATTGCAAATATTTCGTATTTTTTACATTTTACATTAAAATAACTCGAAATTTCGATCGAGGACATAGGTGTTTGAGGTGAGGAAAGTGATCTACGTAAAATTCTCTACAAGATAGGATAGGTTTGAAAGTTTGCCTGGTCACCGAACGAAAGCTATGAAAGTTCAAAGTTGCGGAAGTACATACTAAGCAGTTTTCTTTTTGCAAAATTTTTTCATCACTGCAAATTTTAACTTTAATAATAACTTTCGATCGGTAGCCGGGACAGCTTTCAAATCTACACCATCTTGTTGAAAATTTCGCGTAGATCACTTTCCTCACCTCAAACACCTATGTTCTCGATCGAAATTTTGAGTTATTTTAATGTAAAGTGTAAAAAATACGAAATATTCGCAATGAAAACTCACTTTCGCAACTTTGAACTTACAATAACTTTTGATCGGTGTCCAGGCAAACTTTCGAACTTATCCTATCTTGTAGAGAATTTCACGTAGATCATTTTCCTTTCCTCGAACACCTATGTCCTCGATCGAAATTTCGAGTTATTTCAATCTAAAGTGTAACAAATACGAAATATTTATAATGAAAACTCACTTTCGCAACTTTAAACTTTAATAACTTTCGATCGGTGGCCGGGACAACTTTCGAATCTACGCCATCTTGTAGAGAATTTCACGTAGATCATTTTCCTTACCTCAAACATCTATGTGCTCACTCAAAATTTCGAGTAATTCCCTTCGATCCGAATGCCCATGGCATGGCGCCGCGTCGAATAAGTTGCATACTCAGTTTGCCGAAAATACGCATTTACGAAATATTTGTCATGTTGAATAAATTGCATACTCGGTTTGCCGTAAATACGCAACGTGTAAGCAATCTGCTTTCTCTGTCGTTTCGAATAGTGTGTGTTATTTTTGATCTGCAGCCGAAATATTCTCAACTTTTAATACTGAATGGCTATTGAAATAACATGTAGGTTTATGATTATTGATTTTTGAGCATCTCCAAAGGCAATTTGCGGTTTTTTTGACTACGAATGGTGAAAAATGATTTCGAATTATACTTTTTTTAATTTTGTACTTTTTAAACAAAAGATGAATTTATGATTTATGCTCGAAGGGGGTCTGCTTTTTTCTAGACAAATTGCAAATTTTTCACCTGTAATTACTTGGTAATTATTGTGCGCCAGGTGGTAAAAGATGAATCACACGGTTAGTAATAATTACTAGATAATTACATAGTGTTTTACAATTCTTAATGAGGTTCTTTGTCTGGTCAGAATTTTTTTAAAAAGCGAAGCATAATATTTGGGTATACTGTTTTATGAGAAGATAATTACGCAGTAATTGTTGTAATATTTCAGTTGAAGGTTAATGGGTTACGCTGATTTTTTTTCGACAATTTATTAATAAGTTTCACCATTCTAGTAGGTAGTACTTATTACTTCGAAAAAAAAAAGAGAACCGCCGTTGTTTTATTATTAGATTCATTCGTTTGCACCCTCTTCCCTGTAACGTCCATCGGTAAACGTAAATTGGAAAAATCCAAAATACGAAAATGAGTTTGCGGTTGGCTGTAATTACCGAAACTAATAAATGAGCCATTCGTATGCTTAAAACGCTATCGAAATTTTCAGTTTGAATAAAATTAAAGCGAGTTTATTGCAACGAAAAAGACGATAATTTACAGGTCGTAATTAATTCGCGGGCAGAACAAATATCTACGTGTTATTTGAATTCGAACCTCGATACGAAGATAATCGAGGGTAAAAATCGTTGTAAAGTTGTGTATTTTCGCTGGAAATGAAGAAAAAAAACACGCCAAAGGTGTGGAAATAAACGAACTAAAGTAGTATCGGCCAGAGGAGCCGTGTAATAAAGTGTAATTAGGAAATTTTCATGTAAAACGCATATCAAAATTCATCATCCACGAGGGAGAAGGTTTTAATTACGGTACTTTTGGAAAAAATGAGCTTTATACGGTGGAATAATCCGACAACGAGAAAGAATTTCTTTCCACCGTACTACGACTTCAAGAAAAACACGCTCGAGTTTTTTATTTTATTTTTTTCAACACGCAGAGAAAATGACTTCGACAAAGAAGATAGCGTAAAGCTCTTTTTCGGTCGTTTTATTTCTTTACGACTGCACTTGGAACATGGCACATACATCGAGTTGGTAAATTGAGAAATGTGCAGGTGATCGAGAAAAAAATCCATCGTAGCCCGCATCCGATTAGGTTATTTGACGAGAAATAAGATTAAACGAGTGCAACGTCTATGTAAGTGGAGAAGAACTAAGGAGGTGTGTACGGTGAACGATGTCTGTTTGACGTTTCAGATTATGTCGTGCGACGCGTTCTCGTTGTCTGATGTCTAGTTGTCTGCCATATTGAAGTTTAACGTAGCTATGCCACCACCATAACAGACAATTTGCCAACTTTTTTCCTCCATATAGCTACGAAAAGGTGAAGTATTTATAATGGAGCTGAGAGCAGTTGTAAAGGCTCTTGAAATTTTCTGAAACCAATTTTGGGATTCTAGACTTCGCCAGTTTCAACATCTAAGCCATTGAAAAAAACAATATTCTATTCGAAATGTCTATTTTTTCTGTTGAATTTTTCATTTTTCGAGTTATGAGGAATGAATTATTTTTCTACAGATTCGATGATTATAGTGTGAAGAATTTTTTGCGATGTGATCAGTGATGGATCTAATAGCTAATTTCTTTGAAAAGCACAGTAGGGGCACGGGTTAGTTCAGCGGCGGATTGAATTTTCTTGGGCATAAACGACGAAGTGGAGAAATATGGTACGAAGAACAAGGACATTATGAGACATTTTTTGAGTCCAGGAGACAATCACCAAACCCCATGGGAGGGGTAGAGAGAGATTTTCAGGGGATTGGGACTCCCATTTTTCGAAATTAGGCTATCGATTCCATTGTAATGTTGATTCCGTATGATTGAACCCTGCTGAGTTCAAAAATGACATTACTTTCGAAATACGAGAAATTTTAGATTTTTCAACTTGTGTTTTCACATTTTTGCACATAACTGCGTAAAAATTTCGTTTTTTCAACTTTGCACGACCTTCTGACCTTTTAACCAATTTTCATTGCAATATTCAAAATCTACTGGTGAATTATCGTGTTTATAATAATGTTTTGAAATTTCCCGCGCTCCTATTCTGAACGCATGGAGGGGTTTGAATTTGCTAAAATTGGACAACGAGTTTTTTTCATTTTTTCATATGGATATACCTCTATGAGAGATGACGAATACCGCAAACTGCAATCCTCTAAATGGTTTTGGAAGACAGCCATTTGGCGATTTTTTGGAATTCAGTGTTGGAACTTTTTTTAATTTCAAAAACTAGCTACAAAAGTTGAAAGATGGCATTTCTATATCAGGGATACGCTCAAAAATTCTGAAAAAATTATGTAACGTAAAAAAAATCGAAGACACTGTAGGTAAGTATAAAATCTTCAATTTTTTTGATGATTTTTCGAGCACGTTTTCCAAGTTTATCAATTTCGATATCATTTTCGATGCAATTCAAAAATGTGCTTCCTTCCTGTAATTTTAAATTTATTTTGAATTCGAAATTTCAAAGAAGAGTCTGTTCATTTTTTCTTCTTATTAGCAATTTATTGTGCAATAATACGTGGAAAGAGTAGAAATTGTGTAAAAAAAAATGAAAAAACTTAGTCGTCACGATACAGCATTATAAGAAATATGCAAATATACAGACGACGTGTACAAAGATGTGCGTGGAGTGTCGCTGGCTTAACCGATATCGTACATGTCGATCAAGTTTGACTGCCGGTGAGAGACGACATTGGTGGAGGTGGCGGATGGTACTGGCGTTTATTCACTCTCGTAGCTGTAGCTCCGCGGATAAAATTCAAAAGCGATTGACAGCAGCCTCGTTGCCAAAGCATGTCTTGTACACTACATCGCCGATTGCCGCCTTTACTACACCGTAAGCAAATACGTATACCAGCCTGCGAAACCGTAGCTATTAACATTTTTATGCAGCGTAAAAAGAACGTCAATATGTCGAGTCAACTCGAGTCTTTCTAACAAAAGGTGTACTATATGAAGGTACCTATATATCAGTACGTACCATATAGCTCGAAAGGTATATCATAAGCATAGCTACATAAAAAAAAAAGCAAGAAAGTCGAAAATCTCTCGTATTTTACCGATGATTATAACCGTCGTTGTCGGTACCCTTCCGGTGGCCTTTTCACCTTGAAGCGTTTGTCTTTGTTGTGCGGTGTCGAATCTGCCCTCTGTGTCGAGCTCGAGCTGACTTTCTCGCAGTGGTACCTTTATCTAGCTGTACAAGTTTGTAAAATACCTTTGACTTTGTATTGCTCTTGACGTATCGGTAGTTATTATTTGATTAAATGCGCGCGGTCGCTCTTCCTCCCTTCTTCCCTCGCTGTGTCGATATTATCGAATGGTTCGGTGTCGTTGTACGCTTTTGTATAAGGTATTATTTCTGTCGGCTAAGTGGCGTAAGTACCTGCTATGTACGTATACCAAAGCGAGTCTTGGTTCGCCAGATGGCCGCTTAATAGCCCTTATTAAGGTCTCGACGATTTACCGCGCTAAGGAATTTCCCATCGTGTTCAGCATTCCGAAGCAAGAGCGGGACATTCTTTCCATATAATTATCGCATCGCTTCGTTTCACCATTCTAAAATATATGTTGTTGAGACGAAAGTATTGTATATTAATATTTACCGGAGTTGGTACGGTATTTTCAATAGGTATTTACAATTGGCTCTTTACAGCGTTTACGTTTCATTAAATTACGTGTAATTATTTACCTTTTTACGTCGAGAAAATCTAGCATTTTCGAATATTTCAGTATGGTCTCTTACGCATTATTAGCCAGAATTTTTGAAAATTCCTTTTGAAACTGAAAAACAATAAAAAAAAAGTTAGAGAGGTATTTTCGATTTTATTGATTTTTTATGTTTCGAGGATATAGCTTTTTCAAATTACCTTCAGTCACATTCTACAAATCTCTCCTCCCTCTCTTCAGAAAACAACAGGCAGAAGATTATGGCAAATGGAATCTTAATTTTTGGAATTGAGAAAAAAGTTATGCCATTAAAATTTGAAATCAGGGGTTTCCTGAATTCATCTTTTAAAAAAATATCTAGGTCTGAAATGGAATTAGTCCATAGTCCAATTACCAAGGTATCAATTTTTCTAATTGGTCATATATTCAGGTTTAAATCGGCTGTCATGGACATGGAAATAATACGAGACAAAAATTCTTGATGTCAAATTCATGTTCTACGACCAAAAATTGGGACGATTTTTCGAATTAAATATTTTTGAACGATTTTTCAGATATTATGCATCAAATTCTTTACTCCGATCTACAATAGCACTCCTTCCCCTCCCACAAATTTTTATTTTTCACTACAGTTGAAGTTAACAGAAATTCAGATTTTCAACGGAATTCGAATGAAAATTTTAAGAAATTTTTTAGAATTTGACGGGATTGAGATAAAAAAACTGTTTGAAAAATTACCAAACTTATAAAATTTGTAGCATTGATGGTTGTACGAGAAAGATTAGTTATAAAGGATCACCTAAGTATGCAAAAACCTCTTGTTTGAAACGAAGTGACTTTTTGCAGTTTTGAAAAAACAGAACTAGTTCTTGAACTTTTTGCCACTCTCAATCTTAAGAGGAGAAATGGTCCCAAAGAATGACATGGTACATATGTAATAAATCTTATAAGTGATGAAAAAAGCTTGAATTTGGCTCAAAATTGTTTTCCCATTTGCCAACTGCAATAAAAAAGTCACACTTGAATTTTTTTCTTATATTTATTGAGGAAATTTTTTAAAAAATCAAAAAATTGTCATCATTGGTTCACTTGTGCAATAAATACTGTAATTCAAACACTTTTCTCAACAAGTTGTTTTTTGATATTCGATAAATGTTTCGGACTCATGAGTGGAACTGGTGGATTTACGAATGATTAGACTTTTTGAATGGTTATTTTCGACGGAAATGCAGCTTTCGCTCTTTTTAATGCAGTTGTTTTTTCCTCTCTTTACTAACGAATAATCACGAGTTTTTGTTTACTCTCTAAATTTAAATCAGTCAAAAATGCTAAACATTGACGGATGAAGTAGAGAAAATCAAATCGCTGATAATCAGTCAAATTCCACTGATTCCTCAGTTAACCAGCGACATTTTACTGCCATTCAGTGAGAAATTTCTGATTAATTTTGTAGATTTTCTTTAATTGCTTTTCAAATATGTAGTATTTTTTCAAAAAAAATTGCCCTCGCTTCGCTAGGACAGTATTTTAAAAAGTTGACATTGTTTGACTGATTTTTCAGTCAAAAATCATCGATTCCTCAAAAAATTCCCAGGTGGAAAATGACTAATTTGAAATTTTATTCCCTCCTCTTATTTTTCTCAAACTCTCAGCCCCTCCCTTAATTAATGTTTGGGTGCGCGTATGCTGAGATGCTGAGATTTTTGAAATTTTCTATGGACAAATTTTAACCCAAAAGTCAAAATACATTGCAGATTTTCAAAAAAAAAATAGTGAAGTCGAAGACTTTTGAAGTTTTCAATCCACCCTACTCCTCGATTATATATTTTGTAGCTTTACACTTGATATATGCGACATGACGCCGTAGAACGCTCCACCTTCTCGATTTGTACTCGAATTGCCAACAAAGTACTTACGTACATTAAGTAATAAATTAGTCTCTGTTCGACCGTATACCTAATTCATTTTGAATCAGGTCTTGCCATTCGTGTTCGGATTTTTTCAGTCTGAAATTAAAACATTAAAACACATAAAAATTAACAGAGCTCGTTGGTATTTTGGTTTAGATCGTATCGTATAAATCTCATGCGTTGTACAAATTTACCGCTTCGCCTTTTCCGTCCCCTTTCCTCGTGGCGCTCGAAACGAGAATAATTAAACTTATAAAGCGCGGATTTTTCTCACCGATGTGGCCGAGAAAGAAGGAAAAAAATCATTCGAAACTGAGAAAAAGAAGGCCGGAATTTATCAAAGCGATTCTTCGCAACGAGCCTCGAATTACGGTTAGCTTGTTACTAATTCAGCGGCGATTATTCAACGACGCACTCCTTATAGAGCTTTCTTTATTCCAACTGTCCACCTCTCGTACGGCCGATTTATTGCTTCGCGTCGGCACCGAATTCGTTTCTTTAATTCTCGCCATCGAGTATACTGTTACTGATTTCCATTTTGCAGGGGCCGAATTTTCATTGTAAAAGTAACACGAATGCTTGATTAATGTTGGCCTGCTTCTATTTTTGTTACCTTTCTTTCTCTATATCCCGTCGCTTTTTTTCTCCGTCCGGGTTCCCTTTGCCACGCTACCGATTCTTTTTTGAAAATCTGCCCGCTTTCCCCTTCTCCAAGAGTATGACAACGACAACCAGAATGTTTCTATACAAATACGCGCATTAATAGTGTATTTTTTTCCTGCCTCGTACAGCCCCTCCGCGATACCTATCCGAGAGAAGAGTAAAATATACGACGAAACTTGGACGTGCGGCAAAAAGAACTCGCGTAATATTTTTCGATCGTATTGACGTGTTTTATATAGGAAAAATGAAAAGCAAAAAGGTGAATTTTTTATATTCGTCGTTTGCCACGGTGTCGTCGCATCTCGCCTATGCCTCGTCTCGTCTCCATACGCTGCCAATACGCGAACACCTCCGATATTCCCTTCCTCGTCATCTTCCATCTTCTACAATTGCTTCAATGCTTCCATCTCCACATCAAACGTCGCCGTATCATTATTTAATGTTGCGAAAGTTCTTTTGTCGGGTCCAAAACAACGCCCCGTTATTATCATTTCCTTTTTTTCATGTTCGTCATTTTTCTCGATCGTTGGTGTTCAGTATTGCCGTACCGACGTCTCTGGAGTTAAATTGACGTTGTTATTCCTACGATGATGTGTTTGAAAAAAAAAAAATGCTCTTAAACTGTACGAGTATGCTTTTCACACGGTGCACCAGACTCAGCGAGCGGATTATTCTTTAACAAGACGTAGGTCCAGGTATATTTTTCGAAGTGGATTGTTTCCATAAATTTTGTTTTTACGCCGAAAAGCTGCAAAAATCCCTTTGGCAGAACAATTTTCATTTTTTTCTATTTTTCTTGAGTTTTGCTCTGTCTACTTCGTTTACTTGAACAACAGTCGTCTTATGTGCAGGGATCTATGCAGGCAGGCATGTGTGAGATTTTTTTTCAAATTATTCAAAGAGATTATTGTTTTGCAATTTTTTGAAGAAGTGAAGAGGGTGATAAGACCTCAAAATGACGCAGTAAAAAATTGTCTCCGTTCACTTCACATTCACTTCTTTTCGCTGGGCTTCAAAATTTACCATGTTCGAAAGCATTGGGGGGAAATAAAGGTTCGAAGCTGGTTTAAAACAGTTTCAGTACGAATGTCTTAGTTTTAATATTATGAAAGAAAAATATCATCTTCTTTGAAGCTTATAAGCGTGAAAAAATTAGTATGGAAAACCTGGTAAAGTTGGAGCAATTCATTTTTGAAAAATATTGGATACTTTGAAGTTGTTAGAAATTTAGATAATATCTAAATAACTGAAATGTATTTCAGACATATTATTTTTTAAATATCATATAAGGCGAGGAAAATAAAAATGAATAGTCGACTATTGAAGTAAAAAAACAAAAATGATTAAGAAAAAAGGGTTAAATTTGTGAAAAGTCAAAATCAAAGTTCCCAATTACCCAATTTTTGGTGAATAGTTAAACACAATGTAAGAATCTTGAACGAAACGCCTGGTAAAACGAATCATCTAAAAAATTACGTCGACGTCGAATAAATTGCATACTCAGTTCGCCGTAAATACGCTTTCATCACATCACGTTATATTCTTCGTGTTAAATGAATTGCATACCCGGTTTGCCGTAAATACGAAATATCGTGCGTGAAGTATGTATTCATGGTAATCTTTTTGTGTTCGTTTTTTTTTTTTTTTTTTTTTGAAAGTTGAAAATGGGAATAGTTGGGAAGTACTGCCCACATCTCCAAACAATTTCATCTCTGCTATTACCTCTTGGTTCCTCGATTAACCTTCCCACAGTGTCTTGAAATCTGTCCATGCCGAAAAATTGTTGGAAAATTTGAAGAAGGATTTTGAATTTTTTCCGAACATGATTGTGGTGTGGATATAGCTCAATTTAAAAATACCAGTAGCATGCATTTCTTATTTTACCCTATTTTTCAAAGATCCTTGAAAACACCTCATTTTCAAACATTTTTTATTTTCAGTGAAAAAATAGAAAAAGAAATAACGAATTTTCTTAAAATACGATTTACAAACTCATGAATTTTGAACCATTTTTCTCGCGGAACCAATGGGTCTTTAAGGCATTTGATCCTTTGGACGATGATTCCTTGAAGCTTAGATAAAGTATTTGGATACCGTTCTATTTTTTTTAAAATTCAAGCCCTTCGATTTTGACCCTCGACCCTAAATCAAAATGGTATTGGGTGGACAAAAATATCTGAAAATTCAAATCTTTGAAAAAATTATGTTTTCTTTTAAAAATGGGTTTTTTAAGATTAATAAATTCTTGGAGAATTGTAACAATTTTCCAATAATTTTTGTTCATAAATTCCTATAATTGGGTAATTTTCAGAAAACCCAGATTTATCCAATCCACATTTCTGGGAAGTAGCGTTGGTTTGTTTATGTTTGGTAAAAAAGTTCATAGAAAAAAAAGCAAATCCAAAAGTCTTATCCATGTCAATATGTGGGCTTTTAGGTAATGAGAAAGTTGGTAAATTTTTCATACTTGATGAAAATGGGATTTTTGACAAATTTATATGGTTTGTTGAACACTGATTTAGATTGTATTGGGAGTTAAGTAAGTACGTACATATATATGAGATTAATTTAAATCATGATAAAAAATTTTTTATGACTTTATATGGACTTTCACATTACTTAGGTTCCTATAAAATTATATCTATGATTTCACAAAAACCCGTTGACTATGTAAAGTCAATCCAAAAACCTAAATATTTTTTTTGAAAAAAGTGAAAAACTTGTTTCATAATGTTTCAATTATTTTTACTAGGCCATTTTGAAATGAAAAAGGTCTACGATTCGTTACCTACTTGCGCAATTACAGTTTTTAAATGCTTGAAATGAAAATTTCCTTCCTTCATTAGCGTTCTCTCTTTCTCTCTAGCGAGTTGCACTGCAGGAAAAGTAACTAATTTCGAATTAATGAATGAAACAAACATGGACTCGTTTACGTTAGTTAAATTATGTGGTACCTACACCTACACGTGCGAAAGCTGGTTGCAACCCGAAAAATATACCTACCCGACGACATTTCAAACGGCACCGTTTTTAGTGCTGGATGCAATTAAACGTGTCGAATAAAATGAATAAGGGGAAAAGGTACCTGTATTATAAAAATCATATTACCAGCGAGTAGTTCGCGTTCGAATATGTGGGATGCGGTGTGCAAATTTATTCGTTGTATTATACTCGTACTAGCCAAGGCACACGTGGTTACATAAACAAAAAAGTAAACAAAAACAATTCGGTACTAAGAATGATTTACGTCAGGTCAACGGTACGTTTGTGCTTCGTTTCTAGTGTAATTTTTCAAATTTAGACGAATACTCGTTCGGGACGCGAAAAAAATACCGCAATGAAATTAACGACGAGTTCGGAGAGCTTCAAATAATTTACTTGCGAGCCGTCGTATAGTTTTATGTATTTTTTAATTGACACGACACAACGCAACAACTTTCACAGTGTCTATAATACCTACTGCGTCCGCCGATTTGATAATTATTACTCGTAGGAACCTTTTCGAATTTTGGTAGGTAAAAACGGCTCGTTCCGTAGATTTGTATTCGATGTTCATTTTTTGGGGGGAAATGTTGAAAGGAATTTTTTTCCCTCGCTTTCATTTCGCACTCGCTTTTAAATAGCGTGAAATTTTTGTAGTTTGAAAGAAGTTACCCGAAGAAGTTTTCAGAATAAGTTTTTTTTTTTTGTATGTGAATCTGGGGCGTTGTTCGTTCCGTTTTTCTTTCTCTTTTTGGTATTTTTTTAGGTAGAGTTATTTGCTAATCGTCCCACGAAAGGCGAAAGGTTTTTAAAAGATGGAAAAAACGAAGTTTTTTTGACGAGGATATTGCTAACGTAAGTATTTTTCGGCGAGGTTATTTTATTTTTTTCAGCAAGTGTCGTGGTTTTTTTCGCTTGTTAGGATGCATTTTCCAAATCTGGAATTATTTTTTACCAAGTTTATCAGGTTTTTTGAAATGTTGAACTGTATTTAGCAAGGATTAAGATTTTGATAATTTAACTACGAATAACAAGAATTTTAAACTTCAATTTTTCATTGAAATTTCCACCCTTGTTTTGCTTGAGCAAGGCTTCCGTCTTTTTTCAAAATTTGAAATGATATTATTCGAATTGTCTTGTCTGAAATTACTGGACTTATCAACTTTTATGATATTTTAGACGAATTTTCTTGATATACCTAATTGAAAATAATACAATGATAATTTTATGACACATCGAACTCAGTTATTTTCTCGCACATGTGTGTTGATCATTTCCATCGAGAACATTTTTGACGATTTAAATTCGAATATCGTCGCGTCGAAGTATCAAACAAAAAAGTTACACGTCTTCTCGCTCACGTCTACAAATGTATAACAAGACATAGCACAGGAGACAAACTTGTTAAAATATCTCGCAGCGGAACCGTGAATATCTAACTCAAATAACGCGTTGTTTATAATAGCGGATTTACGGCAAACCGAGTAGGCAATTTATTCGACATGTCGTGTATTACTTCGCGACGCGACGCCGCATCTCGCCTTCAGCGTTCGACACTAAATCAGCCATGCAACTCATTAAACTCGATTAAAAGCGTATCGACGAATACCGCGAGTACGGCGGAGACCTGTGCGAGTTAGCAACTCATGTTTTCTATAAAACGGAAAACGAAATTATATGTACTGTCGAAGAGCGAAGTTTAATATTCGAAACATATGGCGCTGTAAATAGACGACACGAGTCTGGAAACGTGGCTACGAGTAGTCGAAAATGGTTCGCTTTAAAAGTGCTGCAAAAGCGTATAAGTATAATATTTACTTTTAATTGCCGCGTGTAATTAGACGTCGTCGTCGCGTCCTTATTGCTGGAATAATATTTTCTCGATATTTAAACTTAAAGTATTACGCGCCGAGCGAAGTGAACCGGAGCTGAATTTAATTAAAATTATGACGCCGCTAATCTAGCGTAACGATTTTAACTGATTTCTTAAGTGGCTGTATATCTTCCTCGAGAAGGGAAAGGAAACGTCTAAGTGAGCGTAAATGATTTTATGTTGCATATACCTTCGCGTTGAAATTATAGATTTTCAAAGAAAAAGTGTGAGAATTTTGGCGAGGAATTTTTTTAAAAACACGTTTCAACGATTTTTTTTTCAGATAGCTTTGAAAATTTAAGAAATGGGTTCATATTTCTTTCAAAAACATAAATTCTTCTACTAAAATAACAAACAGGGTGTCCATTCTCTGAAAAAAAAAACGTGAAAAGTCAGGGAATTTTGGCCGTCTGGAAAAATCAGGGGATTTTTAAATTTTGGACATTTCCTCGGGAATTTCGTAAAGATCCAGAAAAAGAATGAATTACTTGAAGTTTCAAGACTCATTTTGATATAACTTTACAATAAAAATTTTCAAATCGCCAAGTTCGAGCCAAATTGTTTCCATCAATTTTAATATTCAGAATTTTTTGATCGATAATAATGTTGCAAATTGATGTTTAAATACACGATTTTGTCCTTTTAATCGCCAAGTTTTCAAAAAAAAATTTCCATGTAATGAGAAAGTACCATGATAACCCTGATTACGATTTTGAAAAAGAAGAGAAGGGAATGGAAGAGAATTTGCATTTTTAACATGGAAATGTTTTTTCTTCTTGGGTGGGAGGAGGGCATTCCAAAATTTTTAAGACCCTATTTTGTGACACCTCATTTTGCGTGACGCTATTTTGCGTGACGCTATTTTGCGTCACCAAAATTCAAAAACTTATAAATTTTTATATTTTCGAAATTAACTTAATGTCGGAAAGTCAGAAGCTGACTTTTGAAATCAGAAATTTTTATATTTCCGAAATCAACTTCTTATAGGTACTTATATCAAAAAGTCAGAAGCTGAAAATTGACTTAATATCAGAAAGTCACAATAACAGAAAAAATATCAAAAAGCTGACAGCCAATTTTTAAATTTTAAACAAATTTTCATAGTTTTGAAACTAACTCAATATAAAAAATCAGGATGCGAGGAAAAAACATATCCATGTTATCAACATTGCCTTTCAAACGAAACTTTACTTCATTTTTCTGAAGAAATTTTTGAATTCTCAGACTAAATATCCAAACTTTTAATCTCATCATTTGGTCAAAATCAAAGTTTTTCTATTTTCTTTTTTAAATTTTTTCTGTTGTAAATTCAAGATCAAATTTTTGTACTGAATTGTGAGGGAGGTGGGAGGTAAGAGGTGACATCAAAAATTTTGAAAATTGAATTGAAATCGTTTTTGTAGCCGGAAAGGGGGCATTAAAAAATTCGAAGTGGGTAATGATTTCTGAAAAAATCAGTGTGTTCTGCACAATTTCATCGCGCGAAAAAACCACCCCCTTCTCTCTCCTTCTAGAATAATATCTTTGAAAGATCTGGAAAATTTCGAAAAATTGGTCTGAAAAACTTGGAAAAGTCAGGGAAAATTATTTCTGAGTTATAATGGACACCTGAAGAAATTATGATGAAAAAAGAGAGTAAGTGATGGGCTAATTTTGAAATTTCAAAGATATAACGAATAACAGCTAGAAATGAATCCGATAGTTTATTCGATTTTCCTCTCACCCTTTCAAATTTTTCCAGGAGAAAAAAAATTAAATCCGTTGGTATCCTAGAAGGCAGATTCGAAACAGTGATATCTTTATAATTGCGGTATCGTGCGGTAAAGTGGGACAAAAACTGTTGCTCTGATTGTAGTCGGCGAGAGAGCCGAGTTAAATTTAGAATGACGACTAGGAATGGGATTAAGAGGACAAGATACCAGTAGCAGCATCGGTACCGTCGTGTTAGCGAAATTAATACGTTTAACATCGAGCGTGCTTAATTACTAACTCTTTACCGTCCGTCTGCGAAACTTCCTTTTAATCAAGCATTTAATTCGGAGAGCTTTTAAATTGCATTTTTGCCGGGTAACTAACACGCTACGGCGAATTAACGACTAGATAGAATTCTAAAATGTAAATTTTATTCTAATCCGAGCTTCTTCGCGTCGTCGTCGTGGTGGTTTTTTTTGTGAAAATAATCGAAAACTGATGAAAAAAATCGCCAATTGTTTAATAGACTTTTCTTCTATATACCGAATTATCGGAATCGCGCAATATTTTCTCTGAACGAAAGTTTGGCGTATAATTGTCACCGTATTGCCAATTTTCGAACTTCGACCTTTTTTCAGGGTTCGAAGCGCATCACTGTTTGTGTTTTCTCTTTCTTATATTTGTCCGAAACTTGAAAATGTTTACGTCAGAAGTTCGTCCTGTGAACGTGGTCTCGATACGTGTTTCTTCATTATATGGTATCTAAGTTATTAAAATTTCAATTGAAAAATTTCAAAACCCCTATCACGTTCAATTTATTAAAAATCGAACGTTTGAAGTTTGAAAAAAAAAAAAAGAAACAAATTTCAATCTAATCTCTTCACTTTGATTTAGGTACCTAATGGACATTGATTCTTTAATTCCATCCCCTCGTGGCATTTCATTTTCGAATAATTTTGTAATATTATAAAAATGGAAAAATACTCGAAGCGAATCGTACTAATATTCTCTCTCTACGTCAGTTGATTTTAAATACCTAATACCTGTAGATGGTTGTTTATAAAATTCAAAAGACAATCCGGCAAACTAATTTTTGTGTAATACCCTTCGGCATTCGTATAGTATCAAAGGAACGCAAACAACTTGAAAAATATTTCAACGAATCGATTCCAGCATTCGTCGACATTTTCGTTACTGTAATTAGATTATAAATTGGTCCGCTTTGATTATTTTGTTATAGTTATATTTGACGAGGGTATTTTTTCTGTTTGTAGTTCGCGCTATGGTGTTGAATTCATCTCGACATGAAATCGTTCCTCATTAAATCGAATTAAATTAATCGACGAGCAGCGTGAAAAATGTTTTGAAATCGTTTAACAGCCCGCGCAGTAGCTTCAAATTAGATTATTGTTTTTGGAGTGTTGAAAAATCAATTTTGCGAAATTTACATTCGATTATGTCAATTGCCTCGTCTCTTGTTCGACCGAAATAATTAAGTATTTTATTTTTCAGCCCTTTTTTTTTTCGTGTACCATTCTGTGTATAGTTTGAATTCTTTCTTATTTTTTAAATCATCGTTTAGTAGTCCACAAATTAATTTTATTGTTCGTTGGTTAAAGATCAAGAACTATGGGTTTTTGCTAGACATAGGTTGAATTTTTTTTCAGAGTTTTGTGTAAACTTGAGTAAAACAAGAGTGTTTTTTTTTTAAATATTTAGGGATCGAAGATGTGTGTTTTTTTAAAATTACTTTTTACCTTAACCGAATAACATTTTCATTGAGATTTTATTGAAATGAGAATTTTCAAAATTTATTGAGGTTACCGAAGAATACTTTGAAAAAATATTAATTTTTGGTGATAAAATTTTCATTTGAAATATGTAGGCGCAGAAATCCCAAGAGAATGACGTTTAATAAATATCTCACTCGCTGGACCCAAATTTCAATATCAAGGTTCTGTCATAGTGTTAATATGGATCAACTTCCCAACAACTGTTTCACCACCACTCAAAATTTTAGAAAACCAATCTAAACTATCAGTTTGAAGATCGCAGAAGGTTTATTGTGTTTTTTCCATTCTTTGGATTTATTGCCTTCTTACTACGTGCGTAAGTAAGATACCTAATTTTCAAAAATTTTACGTAATTGATTTATTGTTTCATTGGAATCCTTGATTTTATTGTCCGAACTAATGTAAGTGCAATCCGAAATCTTCATTTATTTTCTACCTTCGAAAACAACGTTTCCGAAAATCACTATTTTTTTTTAAAAAAATTGTTTTATCAATTTAAGAAAAACTTAAAATTTTTCATTTCCAATATGTAATACCAAGTACAATTCTCATTCGTTTGAATTTTTGACAGAATTCAAAATTAGTACCTAAGTTGTTATGAACATAATTATTATTTCCACGTAATTTTTGATGTCAATGAGCAAAATCTGATCAATTATTTTTCCCAGGATCTCGTTGGAAAATTTTTCAATTGGCCGTGCCGCCAACTGCACCGTAACTAAGAGTATTGAGATTTTAATAAAATTCAAGTCGCTGATTCGATTCTTCAAGTACATATCAAGGCCATGCAAAGGTAAAAAGTGGTTTCACAGATGGGGAGAGGGTTAAAATCTAAAATTTTAATTTTTGAGCTAAAAAACTGCGTAAAAAAGGCAAGAAAGAAGGCATGTACTTACATCCTAGAAAATGAAAAAAATTGAAATCTTTTATGATCATTCAACTGCACAAGAGCGTCCAATTCTTTAAAAATTCCCAAATTTCAGGTAGTAGAGGTATTTTTGATTTTTTTCTGAATTCTAAGAAAATTCAAAATAATCAACTGATTTTCAGATATTATTTAGTGACTGTTTAGACCAAATAGGACAATTTTTTTGTTGCAAAAATCAATGTTTTATTGCGTTTTTACTTTCTCATTTTACACCTAAAAAAGTTATAAAATGACAATTCTCTCGAAAAATTTTGTTTTTCGGTCTACACATTCGCTAAATGGTCGCTAAACTTGATTTTAATAACTTTTGAATTTTTTGAAAATATTGCATTTTTGATAATTTTTAAAGAATTGAAGGATGTTTTCTATGTAGTTTTGAAGGACCCCCGTGGATTTCCACGAACCCCCAGAAATCTCGTTAAACCCCTTTTTCCAATCTCTGCACAGACCTGTCTGGACATATAATCCAAAATTTCTTTGGGAACGCTGTGACGAATCTTTGAAAGATGAAATCAAAACCTTGGAATATTTTGTTCACAAAAATGAATTTTACTTGGTCCAAATCGGTTCGGTCAAGTTTTAGGTAAATTTTCTAGCTTATTGTAAATATGTGAATGAACAATAGAGGTCAAGACTTGGCTCGCGCTTTTTGGTTACGCCCCACACTGAAATACTCGAGACAGTTACCACGTTACTTGTAGGTAAATGGGTTTCTTTTTTAGAGCGGCAGGGGGAGGGGGAGGGGATTATCTTGTAATGTTTGATGGATGAGGTTAGAATATTGGTAAAGTTTATATCACCTCATTTGATCAACCTATCAAGTCGATTGTTTGAGTTTGAAATACTCGCAATTCTTTTCCTCGTTATTTTTGCTACATTTCTGCTTTCAAATCAAGACGCACGTCCCACGTATTTTGCAATTAAACGTCCGCATTCTTGGTAATCGATTCGAAAGAAAGCGACATCGACGAAAAAGAAAAGAGAAACCATTTTTCGCGAAGCTACTACGTTTCGTGGAAATCATTATGGTAACCTTTAGACGAAACCAGGCCGGTATAATGATTTTTGTAATTATTAGCTCAGACGCAGACGGGTGCGAAATGATGCTGGATGGAAATCTGCCTCTTCGTAATTACTATTACCGTCATTATCTCGGTCGATTTCGCAACGAAAGCAGCCCTCTGTGTAAAAACAACACCTTCGAAAAACATACTCGAAAAGGCTCGTTTCTTACTTTCGGATACTTTATACTTGTTTTTTTTTTTTTTTCAATGCATTAATGATAGACACCTGCGCTACTGGCACGTAAACCTATCTATCGGTGAGGGTATTTTGTTAGTAAAATTTTCTCATCTGCGTATACCTAAAAGTAAGTAGGTAGGTATATAAAACCAGGCGAATGGGTTATATTGAGAAATTACTCGAGTATTTGGCGGTTTCTTTTCGACAAAATAACGAGCTGGTAACTCATTTGATCCCTGGCTCTCTACTACGTTGCCAATCGCGTTCCATTACTAGGTTATTTTCGCACGGCCGACGACGTTACGATAAACAATGGTTCGTTTGTCGAAACTGGTATTCGGAAATAGTTACTCGACCCACGTACGCTGGCTGACCATACCGCGTTTTCGACCTTTTTTCGTAAATAACCAATAATAAAATAATGGAAGAAAAGTTCAAAGAGCTGGGGTATCGTTGCCCTTCAAACACTCGACCGACTTTTGTCGTCGCCTTCGGAAAAACAAACACATTCGAAAAAACATTTACAAAGCTTTACGCTACGCCTACGTAAACGGTACGCGACTACGCGAGCTGTTGAAAACCTTAAGTCCAAAGTGCGACTCGACTCGACTCGTAAGTAATCGAAACTACAAAATAGCGTACTCGTTTCCGGGACCCGTACATGGTACCGAATTTTACTTCGTGCCGAGTCTAATATCCGTTTATTTCGTATACACGGCGTATATTAGTTTATTCCCTCCCACCTTCTCCCCCCTCCTTCGACGCCATCCTCCGGCTGGCAACTGCGAAGTAATCCAGAACATGTACGAACATATAGGACGTTGCTCTTGAACGTTTCAACTTCGGAAATGATTCACACGTCATATGGCACTTTTCGGAAATTCATTTTTGAAATTTAATCTTCTTTCACACTCGCCAAGACCGGGCCCGGTTTCGCTGACCGCCGGAAATACGCGTACACGCTGCGTATAGTCTCTCATTCGTACGTCGCGTCGTCGTATCGCTAAATAAAATCTTTTAAACTTGCTCAATCGAGCTTTCTTATTCTGCGAAAAATGCCGCATCGGTTCGTCGGTTTCGGTTTCGTTTTCGCCAAACGCCGATTCAACGAGCCTATTTCTTTCGAATTCAGATTGAAAATTTACACGCCTACTCGCCTCCCAATCCGGACCGGATTTCACTCGACGCAGCGAAAACTATAATATCTCGTTTTCAATTAACTGCGCCGCGCTCGGCCCCGCTGCCACCCTTTTTCCACCATTGGAACGGGGGAAAAATGAGAAAAATACCGATATACCTAAAGAAGAGGGAAAAAAAGTATTTCGTTGGAACACATACCGGCCTCGGCTTCCTGGTAGCGCGATTCTCCGTATTCGGTAAACAAGGAAAATTTGAATTTTAAAAGCTTCTCGCCCTCTCGACTGCTAACACAAAAGAATATTTCATTAAAAGTTTTTACCCATAATAAAAAGTCATAATGGTATCGAGTAGATATTAAAATTGCGCTAATAAGGGGTCAAAACAAGCCGAGTAGCCGAATTTATAAATTGGAAAAAAATCGAACCGGAGGGGAGAAAAAAAATCAAAATGAAAGACAGGGCGGAAAAAAAAGGAATAGCTTTGGAATTAATAACCGCCTCACGTTTTCGTTTATCCGTAATTATTCACGCTTCATCGAACAAAGCTAAATGCGCTGTTTAGTTTGTCGGCTTTTGGAATACGTCCAAAAGCGTAAAATTTAATTCGAGAGAGACACGGCTCCGGATAAAGTGTACATTCGCCAAACGCTCGGTCACGACGACCGCTGCGTCGCGTCGCGTGTTTCGTTTTTAATTGACGGGTATTTTTTTCCAATACAAACGATCTTCGCCTCGCTGCCGTTCTGGAGTTTTTAATTACCGCGACCGAGCCCCGAGTCCGAACGCCAGAGCAGCGAGATGAAGTAATTTCCCAACTTATCGCCGCGTAATTAGTTACGGCGAGTAGGTATACTTTATTTTAATTTGTTTTTTTTTTCGCGTACACCGAACCGAAGCTTTCGTTGATGTTTCGATAAATATATCTCTTCGCACATCATCGTATCGTGTCAGTATTTTTACGACGAGAAGTGGTGATTTTTGAACATGTAGTATATTACTACGATTATTTATACCCAAGGGTGGAAAAAAATGTGCAATTGACATGGCGTGGAAATGATTAGATACGATACGACGCGACCGAATGAAACACCGAACAAAAAATTGTAGAATTTTTCTCGAATATGGGTCGGGTCTCGAATTCGTTGATGATGGAATTTTTTCGCTGCGTATTTGTCGTCAAATTCAAAAACACGCCAGTTTTACTTCGTATGCTATATTTTATACAACTTGAGAAGAAGAAATCTGAATTATGGCGAATTTTCTACGGTGCTCTCGTGGGAAGTACGAGATGTTCCCGGGCTAATATTTTTTCACACGTTTGTAAAAAAAAAAAAAAAAAAATGCAGAACAATAATTGGATTCAATTTTGTCTAAATTCGAGAAAGTGGTGGATACTAAGTGAGGCAGTCATTTGCAAAACTCCATAAGTCACATATTTTGTGATTTTTATGTTATTATTGTTTCTGATAGTATTTAGCGCGCTCTATCGATTTATGATGTCACATTTCGTCAAGTCAGCCGTTTTGAAAATTTAGCACCATAACAACGCTAAAAAAATTTAAAATTTTCTGGTGGCTCCAAAATATCTGAAAACTGTTCCCAATCGATTCAACAGGTCAAAAATAGGGTATCTACCAATTTTCATTTTTTTACCTCAATGTGGGTGGATTTTACGGATTTTTAATTTTTTTTTTTCAAATTCAGGACTCGTGGAGTTTCAGAATTACGTTATGTGCGCGAAATCAAAGGTAGGAAGGTTTAAGTCAATTTTTAAAAAATATGCTCTTACTTTGAGAAACGACGATTTAGCACCCTGGAAACCCAAGAATCTGATAATTTTGTTTTTGCCTTCTCTTGAAATTTTGACCAAAATTATCCGAAATGTTCAGAAATGAAATTTAAAAAAAAAATATGTTGTAATTATTTATGATTTTCATAAAAATTGATCTGGTAGGTATTTACTTTTTAATGGTTTAAAAAATTTTGACGATATTTTTTATAATTTTTTCTGTGTTTTAAGAGTTCAAATTAGACGAAAAAGTGATTTAATACTGCAATTGGTGCGATGTATAATTGTATAAGGTTTGGGAAAATTAAACATTGTAATTTCATATCAGTTTTGGAAAAAATCAGGCACCATTTTATGCTACATCAATTCCACAATATACGTATAGAGAATTTTCGGCTCCCAATGGAGAAACTAACCAAAAATTCCCGTTCAAGAGGGCCAAATTATGTCTAAAATGATTTAGTAGCCGGATTGGTAGATTTTTACGCCTTCGAAACACACATTATACGTGTTATAAACTAACATGTTAATATAATTGCCTAACTGATTCGCCGTAAATACGAATATGACGCGTGCCTATTCACGGCAAATTGGTTATGCAATTCTATTAACGCGAATTTTTTCTTCACTTCGACTCAATTTGAAGTTCGTAGAAATTACGAATCTGTCTGGAAATTGCGAAGACGAATTTTTTAAATTCAATTGATCAAAACTATTGGACGATTTTTACCAAGAATTAATATTTTGCAAAAAAGCTTCAGAGAATTCGGTAATTTATAAAATTCGGTTTCAGGAAGTCGATTGAATTGGAAAATGATTTTTAGATTTTTTTTTTTGCTTTTAAAATAGGACTTTTTTTGAAACATTTTATATTCTGCCTCAAAATGGTGATTTCTTAAAAATTTTCCACACGTTGCCATACCAAAATTTGGAAAATAATGTTTAGCAGCTGAAATTATGGATAGAAGAGTACCTAATTTTGCTTTTTATTTCACCAATCAGACTTTAGAAATTCTGAAATTTTAATGATGTTGAAATTAATGGAATTTTGTCAGATCATTTGAGAAATGGCAGTTGAAGAGCTCGACATTCAAATAAAAATCGTGTAGATTATGAAATACTCGTCGATAGAAAGGTACCTTTATTCAAGTGTTCGTTAAGATTTTAATTATCTGTCATAAAAATTGAAATTATGTTGTGATATTCAACATCTAACTTTTAAAAACATCGGTAAAATCAATTGAATTACCTAAAAAAAAAATTACAAATCATTTTGAAAATACATTAGTTTTAAAGTTAGAATTACTATTCGATTTTACGAATATGCAGATGTACAGTTGAAAATGTTCTCGTACTTATATTAGTTTGAAATCATTCCCTTATAAATCATGTTTTATGATGTTTTTGACATAAATTTCATATTTTGACATGCTGTGTAACGATTCGAGCTAGTACGTAGATATACGTAAGGTAAAGCGCAAAATGTATTTGCGAATGTAAAACTTACAAGATACGATTCATAGTTTTGAAATTTTTTCGAATATCATTTATTCATTCGAAAAATGCTGAAATCATCCGGTGAATATAAATTGTAAATTTTAGCGTTTTAGACGAATAAGAGAAGGGATCGAAGTTCGTACCAAAAACAAAAAATCCTCAACTTCGAATCCGTATCGCAGTCGAAATACGAGTACGAGAATTTTTCGAAAATTTCATCGCAAACGTTAAACTTACGGAAACGGAAAAAGCTGCGAAAATCGTACAAATCATACTTAAACTCCGACCCGAAAATGAGATAATTACGTATTTTTGTTTTTTTCAAAAAATCTCTCTTTGTCGTTAAAATAGAAAATTACCATAAGAAGCATTCGGCGCGCCGGCTGCTCAGCAGCAATAACGAAGGCCAACTTTTATTTGTCTGCTATTTTTTTTCGCAAAATTTCATGCAAAATAGGTACAGCGTGGTTCTAGGATGGGAGGAAAAATTTCCAAGTTTCGAATGCGTTATCATTATTATGTATTATTGTTTGGCCTATTAGCATAAAAATGGAAAAATACGCATATTTATCGCAATATTTGGCCAATTTTGAACCTTTTTAATATATAAGGTAAATAGTATACTCATTTCGTAATCGTCTGAGCAATGAGCACTCGATATCCATACTTACCGTTGTCATCGTCGAATCGTGTCTTGTAGCATTCGGCTATATACCGTCACACCGTCCCATCGTTTGCTTGAATCACTGGTTAGATGGTGCGGAGGAGAGCGAGGGTACCGGCTCGGTTCGGCGATGAACCGAAATTTACATTTAAATTGGAAAATAAAAAACAAAGAGAAAGCTGAGCCGAGAATGTGACCGCAGAAATCGTCTTTAAGATTGTTTCGAATCGTAGATATTCATCGTACTATTTTTACAATTACGAATGCATGTCGAATTGTATGCTTCATTTTGCACCCAAAATGAAGTCGGGTTTTATAATTTCGGTCAAAATTTTTGTTACGAGTTCTGGTTGAAGGTCTATTCGTAAAACCACCTTCCAAATTTCAAGGAGCTGGGGGTGGAGGGGTGAAATTTGCCTCGTAATTTTCAGACTATTTTGATTTGTTGCCAAAGTACCTACCTCACTTTGAAGGCGTCTATCTAGAAATAAGTCGTACTTGGGGAGAAACTGTTTGCAGGGTTTGAAAGAGAATTAATGCGGGATTCAAAAATAAAAATTACATTTTGAAAATTTCAAAGTTGAAATTAGGCGGTGAAAGCTCAACTTTTATGATGAGCGTAAACGATGAAAGCCACCATTTAAAAATTTGGTGAAATGACAGCTAGAACTTTTCTTTCATTCTTTTTTTTAATTAACAAATTTTCAACATTCCAATGTTGAAAATTTAAGGGTGTAGAGTCTACACCCTTGGGGGGTACAATGACCCAAAATTTTGACCAAAATTTAAAGAAAAAAAAACGATAAAGTGAAGTTGATTTTCACTGATTCAAAGTCGTTGAATTCAAATATGTGCAAAATTTTCATTCGACCCCTCTGAGCATCCCCTATTAGTCATATTGAAAAATTCCAGATTAAAAAAAAAATCGTTTTGCTATTTTTTCAGATCAACCTCCTCAAATCCCCCTATTCTTTCCTTTTTCGGGGGGGGGGGGGGAGAAATTTGATATATCGATTCTCGCTAATTTGAGGACGCAATTATTCTATTATCGACTTACTTTTTGATTCGATCTCTTTCCACATGTTCTAACCGACTTCCTGCTCCAAAACTTATATTTTTTCTTTGGGAGAATGACTATAAACAGTTCAGATAGACAATACACAAGTTTTCTCAGTAGATGGGTGTCTTTCCATCTAAAATGTACGTACCTAAAATTCAAAAAAAAATTAAAATTTTCTGTAGGGTTGAAATATGCACCAAAAGTTTTTTTTTTTCAGCGAAATCGAGAAAAAAAGTTTCAACTTTAATTTGTTGCGGAAATCAGGCGATTTGTCCAATTTGAGTAGAGTTAGCATACCATTTTGGTCTAGGGTGGTGAATTATGATCCAAGTTCCCTTAATATGTGAGTTATTGCATCGAATTTTTATTTGAGTAGCATCTTTGGCACTTTGATCGTAGGAACAGTCGTGAGATCATTACCCTTTACTTTTGTTGCTGAATGCATTAGCCACAAACCGCAGCCACAAATCTTGAAAACACTCGTGCTTCGTACACGCTGTACGGTGCACTCTCCACTAATCGAACTATAAACCGACTCCGACGTGTGAACTGAAAAGCGTTTGTGATATTTACTGCGGTGGCGCTGCTAGTCCAATTCTAAATTAGGTGAAATAATCCAATATTACCTTTACTAATCACTGCAATTTGGTATACGTGAAAATAGAACCCATCAGACGATGGAGAACGCATACGGAGAGCAAGAGCTGTAGTTGATGCGAAGGCAAAGGTCTCTATACAGTATAAATACGAGTAAAGCCGCAAAAAAAACCTCTCGAAATCGCGTCCTCGCGTCGTATTTCGTGTGTTTAAATTTATTGCGCGCGTCTAAAAATGGTTTCTTAATCTGTTTTTAATGTCTTCGCTTGCAATTGCTGAAGATGGAAAATATGAAGAAGAAAAGTAAATCTTTGTATATGGTATATAAAAGGTATTACACAATATATGCGGTGGCATGGCGTATATTCTCATGAGACTACATATTACAACCATGGTAATCGATTCATCGCCACCTCCTGCGGTGGGGTATAGTGCGATGTGCCTTGCCATGCTGTATGCTCATTGCTCGGATGTACGTTGCCGAAAAGAAGACGCGACTTGGTCGCAGCAGCGAAATTATAAATATCAACGCGTCACACGCGTCGCTGATGCGTAAATATACGGATACGATACGATACGCGGTTGCAAGTTGCATCGCAGGCTTCCACGCACGCAGGCACATTTGGTGGATCCGTTCCAAAAACGCTTTTAAAAAATTACCCAAATTTACAAATTGGAACAAATCCAGTCTCGTGCGGGCATCAATTTTCATTTTTCGAGCTCGTCTTTTCTCCATTCCGAACCCATTTTTGACCGCCGACGTCACCGCCGAGGCGACAAATCATTTGAGATTGTCTCGAGTTGGGGGCGCGTCTCGATTTTTGAATTTATTTCCCTTCGTATTTTTATGCATCGTGTAAATTAAAATCGTCCTATGAATGGAGACGTTTCGTAATGTTAGATGGAAGAGCAAAAGAGGTGGAATGTCATTGCCTTCGTGTTCCTTTAGGGTTTCTTTCAGTGATATAAGAAAAATATGAATGAAAATTGAGCTAATATCTTGCATTGAAATCAAAATTAGTCTTCAGATTTTATAAAAGTGAGTCGGTTGTTGTAGGTACATACAAACTATATCGTGCAGAAATAAATTTTATGATAGAATTTTTTTCGTGTTGGAATCACGTTTATACTCCCGCAATTTTTCATCCTTTCAAAATGAGCGATTTTCAATAATATCTCTCTGTAACCCTTGAACGAATCTTCGGAATTATTTGATTTTTGGACCGAAAAAAAGTTACAGCTCTTACAGCTCATCCTTTCCAAAATTCTGTGAAAAAATCGCATTTTTTGTACCTTTCTCTCGAAAAAATGAAATGCGATTTTTTCACAGAATTTTGGAAAAAATGAGCTGTAACTTTTTTTCTAAAAATGATGGAGTTCCGCGAATTTCGGCATTGGATTCACCATAAAATTTTTTTATAAGATTAGTCTAAAAAAGTTTTTTCAATTTTTTTTTGTAATGCTCAGGCTTATTGCCCTCAAAAAAATCAGTTTTTTGTCCCTCCACCCCCCCCTAAAAGCAAACTTTGGTCAAAAAAATTTTCTTTCATTAGTTACACAAAAGCAACCTGAATTTGACAATCGGAATCCAGACACAAAACTCGTGTTCACCTGTGTAATTAGTGCCATTTTACTGCTATGGGAAAGAGTATGAATATCGTGTGGGTGTTTTTTTTTGGAATATCATGTAAAAAAACGTTTTCCTCGATGTTCTAAAATGACGAACTTCAAGCCTAAAAACATTTTTGAAAAAATGGGGGGTTGAACTGAAAAAAAATGAGGATTAAAATTGTCTAATGTCTAATAATGTTTTTCGAAAGATGAGAACTGATTATTTTCGCTCACAAAAGATCCTTCACAAACCATCCTTGATGACCGAGCTGAAATTTTTTTTTTGACGCATGAAAATCATTTTAAATTACATACCTTTTTAAAGTAGGGTAATTCGTACCCAGCTGGTGAGATTCTTTCTAAAATAATGTTGCAAATACCAACGTTGCTATTTTTCAGCCTTCTACTTCCATAAATTGGGCAGTGTGCAGGTAAATGAAGTTGATCCTTTTGGCCGAATTTAAAGAACGTAAATGATTCATCGTATAAATGTGTTAGCGTAAAATAACCAGCATCAATTTGTGAGAAATTCTAGAGTTTCGACTTTTTTTCCACATCCTGTCGGTTTTTTTTTCTCCAAAACGGATGAATACGTTACCATTGGTGGTACGTAGAGTTCATTTATTATTAAATCTAGTTTCTCTCTTGATTTTTCTCCGTCATGTTTCAATGATGAAAAAAAAAAATGGGAAAGAAAAAGAAACCCGGATTAAATAATGAACGAAGAACTCTTTTCGCGTCAATATGACAGAAAAGGTGAAAGAAAATGTTTTCCTTTTTAGTTGTTGTATTAAATTTTTCACGCGACAGTGCTTTTTTAGTCTCGCTTCCATTCGGCTTGGTTAATTTTAACTTAATTATACTCTACCTTTTTTTCTCGCTCTCTCTTTGTCCTTCACTGGTCCATCTCGTTCGGCCATTTTAGTATCACTATCGGAATATAAAATTAAATGTACCTACCGAGTAGGTAGATTTATGTATTTGCGTATACTTATAATAAGTTTAAGGAGGAAAAAGAAAATATACTCATTTACCTACAAATTTATTTTTTCGCTTTTTTCTCATCTCAAAGTAGGTACAGTTTACAAGACGGCAGTTTTGCACGTTTATGAAGCGAAGAATGCTTTTATTACAAAATAGATGTTTGTTTTCTAGAATTAAATGTATTTCCTAGCCTTAAAAAAAAAAAAAAAAAAAAAAAACAACAGGATAAAATGTATGAAAATATCAGTCTTTTCGTGTATACTCACACGGTGGTAATTCTTTGAAGTTTAGAGTGTAATTTTCTCTTTTTATAAAGAGGTTAATTTGAAAAAATTGTACTTTTTGCTTAAACGCTTGATGCGAATTAAAGAGTCGAGAACATGTTATTTTGGAATGCGAGAAAACGTTCAACATGTAACTACGTTTATATCATAATATTATACCAGTTTTGCTGTTTGAAAACTTTACTTATTTCTTTGCCTTTTTCTTTTTTCACTTACCTATCTGATATTCGTGAAACTCAACTTGACGCAGGTATTCTTCATTTGTTAAGAATTTCTCTCGAGTAAATGGACTTTTCTTATTTCCAAAGTTTTCCGAAAGGTCATCGCGATTATGTATCATTTTATGTGTGTTTTTTTCTCACTTGTTTATTTGATAAAAGCAAAAACGTACCACGTGCCGAAATAAACGAGAAGAAACATTAGGAAAATTTTGAAAAAATTTTTCATTTTAATGGTCTCGAATATTTCAGCAATGTTTCTTTATATTTTTGATGGGTTAATTTTTTTTTAATGATGCGAGATAATGTAGTAACGTTCGAATTTGTTGCACGTTACCTGCAAAAAGTTTTCAGTTTTGTTTTAAATAAGGGATTGTTAAGATGATGGGATATAGATACTGGGAGACGAAGGCAGAGTGAGCGTCGAGCGAAATTCTCTATAGCTTTGAATTTTACAAAGTAGGGAAAACGAAATTCTCTCGTGTGATTGCGCGACGATGACGAATAACCTCGTCAATTTTTTCGCCTGATTTTGTCACTAAAAAAGAAAAATATAAAACAGGCTCGTGCAACGTGTATAAGAGCTTTTCGACGGCGAATGAAAATAACAAATGCTTAATCCGCTGTTGGTTATTGTGTCGAGAAAACAAAAAGTTTGGGGTGACGAATGTAATTCCTCAATAATTTAGTAGCTCGGTCTACGTGATACGTACACGTAGCATTGGTGCGCTTTGACAAACATAATACAATCACTTTTTCAGCTCGATTGCTCGTATTCGTTTCGTTAATTTAACAAAAAAGTGAAATTTATATACCTACCAGCGATCAAAATCGAGCTTTATCGAATGACATATAATTTGACGAATTTCATCAGCCAAATAACACTCGTTTCTACCGTTCGATTTTTTTTTGGATTGACATCTTGGAGTAAATAAAAAAAGAGAAGAAAAAAAGCGTGTTACATCGCCCGAATGTTAGGTATTTTGGTAGTAGGTACTAGGTACTAGATACATTATGGTACGTAGTCTGAAGCAATGTTACGATTGATAGGGCTACGTGGTAACGACGAGCTACGTGTAGTGTAACGTTCGTCTCAAGAAATTGGTAAAAATGTCGAAAAATTCCAGCTCGCCGGCTAAAATTGGTATTTTCACCTTGGAAATGGTGCGTGTTTTCACAAAAGGGAAGAAGAAATCTCTCGATACAGCCTACGACGATTTTCTTTGCCAATTATGAATCGGTATCCGGCAATGTTCGCCTTATCGGACCCGTCAATTACATTCGGCTTTTGTATGAAAAGTCGGCACTCGACAGATTTATTTAGAAAGGTTGTCGAAAAGTCGAAGGTAACGAAGACCAGGCTATACTTTGGCGTATCATTTGCGCCGTCGTCTCGCAAGTAGGCAAAGGAAAGACTTTTCAAAACACCAAAACGTTTGAATTTTATTACCAAAAACGATGAGTCTTTTTCCGTTTCAATTTTTGCCACGAGTTTGCAGCCGTCGTTGATAATTGACCCGAAAAAGTATTTGATTACCTGCGAAATAAATATGAGTTACTAAAAGGAGGAAAAATTTCCTCCGATTGTTCGGTACGAGAATATCTACGTAAAATAAATAAATGTCCTCGCATTCGCTTTCTGTTTCTAGTACTTACTTACTCGTTTTGATTCAGGAATCTCATTCGCAGTTATTTTTTTCTCTTTCCCATTGTGTGAAGTTGAAAATATCGTGTAAACTAGGTTGGGTGAGAACCTTAAAAAATGATTCGCGATTGTTATTTTACTCTCGACAAAACAAACGCCATTTGCTCAAAATAAATTCGCCGAGGAAATACGACGAGACTGCGAATGCATATACGCGAATATCGGCGTGTAATTCAACGAAATAATTTAATTTATATCTTTCTTAATACAAACCTATATCAGAAATGGCTCATTTCACGAATATTTGATCCGACTGTATATGTTTAAGCGTTTGAGCTTTTAATCGAATCGGGATTGCGTGTGGCATGTTGTTTTCGTCTTCTCTAAATTGATTAAGTCGAAGACAAAGACGATTGATGGCTGCTGCCGGATTATTTCGCTTGGGCGAATGTTTATTATCTAAATTCTCGTGCAGCTTTGGTATTCCCGCTTTGATGGCGATTCGTAAACTCGACGATGATTCGCGAGTCGTATGAATTCCCGAAAAAGGTTCAGTACATTCCGATGGCTCGCCTGACCGCGACTCAATTGCCCAGACTTAAATTTTACCATAATTTGAAAACTGAGTAACACAGTTGAGATAAGTCAGCGCAATATCATCAATTTTGATTTTATAGAAATCCGATATCTATTTCTAGAAGAATTTGAGGTGATCTCTAATTGAGTGTAAGGGGAATCTTTATCTCAATATAACAATATATTTTGAGCCGGGAATAAGAGTAGACTCCGGAGTTCAGTCAGACTGACTCCAAATTGACTCCGACTCCGGTTTGACTCCTGAGTCAAACCGGAAACTGGGAAGTAAGATTAAACATTGACTCCGGAGTCAAACGAAGTCAAGAGTCGAGGTCTGAACTGACTCTGGAGTCAAGCTGAACTCAGGGTCGACTTTTTTGTTGACTCTTATGCCCTGCCTAAAAATATCAATTTTTTGACGTTTCTTGAGAAACTATAATTTCAGTGTGTTGAAAAATTTTCAAACTGTCGTTTTTTAAATAAACGACATGGAAACGACGGATCCGACATACCTAAAAGTTTTTTTTGTCCTTTTTTTGAGAATATAATTGATTTGGGTAAAAATCAATTTTCAGCGCGTTGAAAAATTTTCAAACTGTCGTTTTTCATAGAAACGACAGGAAATGACGTTTCTGACATACCAAAAAAAAATCATTTCTTTTGAAAATATAAAAGATTTGGGTAAAAAACAATATTTGAATGAGCTGGGAAATGTTCAAACTGTCGTTTTTCAAAAAAAAACAACAGGAAGCGACGGATCCGACACACCTATGAGATCGTTTTTAATCGTTTTTCTAAAATAAGGAAGATTCGAGCCAGAACCATAATTTCCTGATTTTGAGAAATTTTTTTTTTTGCGAAATTCTAAAAGTTTCAATAGATTAAATCGCCCGGATTGGGTAGGTATTTGAATTTTTCTTGATATTTTAAAAGTAGATTGGTCTACCAGTGATGAATTACTTTCATGCAGAATCCTCGCCGAATTCTTATAGAAACCTTTACAGACTTCGTGGTGGTTTCTGTCCAGGTTTATATATGAAAACAATGGAGAGCATTTTTGAAGTGATTTTTAATTTCTTAGCATTTAAAAATTAAACAATTTTTTTCTAATTTTCATGGGTATTTTGAATAAATAAATTACGCCAAAAGCTAATTTTCTGATGACATGAAATCAATTTCTAGGAGTTTTCTTCTGCAGAATTTCAAATTTTTTTTTCAACTTTGAAATTTTTCGGATTTGTGGAAGTAATTGCATCGACGTTTTATCAGTTTTGAATGTTCTTAAACAGTTTTTGCTGAAATTTCAAATTTTATTGTCATCCCATGTAATAGATGTTTACATTTTTTTGAAAATTTCATACCATACTTGATATTATAATTTTCATTTGATTTTAATGAAGTTCACGAAGGGCTCGAATAATTTTTCATGCATTCTAAACAATTTTCATTGAATTTTCAAAAAACATTGTGGTAGGAAGTAAGTAATTTCAATTTGAATAATGATAAAAACATATTTGTTCATTATAATTTTTTTAATTTCTTCGGAATATTCCGAACGAGTGTAAAATCGTAGAATTGCAGCGATAGAAGATCATTGAAATAGCTCAAAATTTGAAACCTTCGTTATGCTCACGAACAATTTTATCCCTCATGCGTTGTATCGCGTTCACGAAAACGTTGACAATATTGGGGAAAAGAAACTGAAAAGGAAGGTGAAAAATCTGCCGAAAATGTGACAAGGCTCTTTATTTGTAGTCGAGTCTGTTAAATGTAGCAAATAACAAGGTTTCACAAGACCAAGTTTTTCCAGGAGGTAATTCGTCGATAAAATGGAAATTACTTCTGCATCAAATGCATTGGAAATTTACGCGAGTGCTGATTTTTAAATTGGACGCGTAAGCCGTTGGTGTAGGTGGATGAACGCGGTATCCGGGTATTTTCGCAATGTCGACCGAATGTTATACATATATACCTAGACCTACAGCTACCATAAATCGGCCGACTTGAATTTAAACAGTCGTCGTAAATTAACTTCATCCTGGGGCGCGAAAATTTTGACAATTTACGATTACGTTTTTTGACAAGGTACCACTCGCGTTTAGTGACCTGGAATGTTGCACATTTGCCCTGCTCCTGACACCATCGCCGCCGCACCGTGCCTCGTACCAACGAATCCATTTCATTTGCTGCTAATTCAAAGTCACGCTTTATTCCCTCAAGACGTTAACGCTGGCGCAGAATTAAAAGTGAAAATTCCTCTTCGCTTCGCGTCCATCTCAAATACATCTAATTCGCACTGCTACCGCTTCGTCTTCGCGGTCTTTCCACTAAAACACAGTGTACAAAATTTACCCATTTTGCGGGTTTTTAGCTATCGCCTTCTCTTTTTTTCGTTCTCTGCTTTCTGGTTTACGTCCTTCGGCGTAGCGCGGCACACTCATAATACCTACTCGTACCCCCCTCCCCCGCCGGTGAAAATGAAGCTCGTAGCCTTCCGGATATACATGTGATTAGAGTTGTCTTCTTATACTCGTATGTAGTTAGCAGTGTACGTAAGAAATTTGACAAGATGACCTTATCGTTCGTCATGTGCGTTGACGTTTAACGACGTTAACGTCCGCTGCTACCATTACAACAAACGAATTTCATCATTTTCATTGGCTCTGCTCTGTGCACGTACCGACCGAAAGCGACATCTTCCCTTCCAAGCGCTTTTAGTTAATTTCACACTCTTGCTCGGTAACTTGTACCTACGTACGTAATACGTATTACCTACGCATAGTATAATAATCTGAAGTAGGCTTCAGTCACGACGTGACTCAACTAATGAAAATTCCCAACGAATAGTATCGATCTTGTCTTCCTGGAGTTCTCTCATTTTCCGAATAGTAAGTACATAATGTTCTCGGTATCATTACGTAAGTTTTCAGATTTATTACAAAATTAATTTGTGTGTGTGTGAAATCCATATCGTTGCTTATTTATTTTCAAGGGTGGACTATTCCGTACTAAAACTGGGCAAAAATGAAATCGAATCTTTCGATTTTGCTCAATTTTTTTACGAGTTCTTCTTGGAATTCTATTCACAGAACCACGATCTTTTTTTTTCTAACCCTCGAGGGAATGGGACTCAAAATTTTTATGCAATTACGATTTTTTGCAAAATTTCTCCAACTTTGAAGGCTCATATCTTGAGATGAGTCGTACTTGCGGGAAAACCTGTTTACGGGGTCTGAAATAGATATGATAGGAGATGCAAAATAAAAATCGGAACTTTGGTAGTGAAAGCTCAACTTTCATGATGAAAACAATAGATGAAAACTACCATTTAAAAAACTAAAAAAATTCCAGTAAATGGCTCTCTTTACACTCTTCTAAACCAATAATTTTTCAAGATGGAATTTCCAGAACTCTGGTGGTACAGGGGTCCACATTTTTGACCAAAATTCAAAAAAATCGAAAAAGTTTAGTAGCACATCGATTTCTATTAATTCGAAAGCGCTAATTTCGACTATGTACTTGGTTTTTTCATCCGTCCTCTATGAATCCCTCTATTAGCCCCTTTGGTAAGGGTCAAAATTCGAAAAAAATGAAAAATAGCGTGTGACCTGTCGTTTCTTAGGTATCCTAGTGCACTGAGTTCGCATATTTGCTCATTTTTTGGATTTGACCTTTCAGTGCCCTCCAATTTTTAGGGAAATTATGTTAAAAAATTAAAATATGGCGTGTGACGTATCGATTGTCACTAATTCAACAACGTATATATAATTCGAATATGGACTTACTTTTTGATATTACCATTTTCCGTCTGCTCTTACCGAAAGATTTATACGATTAATTCGGCATGAGGAAGTCGATTAGAGCACGAGAAGAGTTTTTCGAATTTTGAAAAAAATTGAAAATAATAATTTTTTTGTAATTTTTATTTACTTTGAAAAATTTTCCGAGGACTCTTTCAATTTGAATCAGTCAAAAATGCTAAAATTGACTGATACAATAGAGAAAATCAAGTCACTGATAATCAGTCAAATTCCACTGATTCCCCAGTTAATCAGCAACATATCGATTCCAATTATTGAATTTTCACCATTGAATCAGTAAAAATTAATTTACCAATTCCAATCGTTGAATTTTTATTTTTACTGATTCAATAATGAAAATTCTCTGGTTTAATCAGTAAATTTTTTTGCTGATTCCAATAGCGACTCAATTTTATCGATTCAATCAGTCAATTTTGACTGATTCATTAGAGAGTAGAGGAGATTTTTCCAGATGAACCTCCATTTGTTGCAAATGTTGGACGATTTGGCCAATTCGAATAGATTTGGCAACCATTTTGGTGCAGGGTGATACATCATTTTCCAGGTTCCCTTAATCATTGTATAAATTTGAAATCGAATGATTTTGTAGCGGAGGATTATGTCTTCTGAATTTTTTTTAAAATAACATTTTCAACGTTCGATTATTGACATTCGATCTTTAAAATTTTATTTTATACTTAGGTTGGTACATTGAATTTTCAAATTCTCATTTCCGGAATTTTAATTTCAACTTAAAATTCTCGACTTTGCTCTTGTTCGAAAATCAAACGGTTTTCTGAATAATTTCACTCCTTTACTCCTGTGAAGATAAGGAAATGATTGTACGATCAATCGAACAAAAAATATTGATTTTTTGACGCCAACGCCTCTACCACGTCACGTCGCATCGCGTCCCGTCGCGTCGTACCGATTCGTACGGCATCAGCATCAGCATCAATGTTGAATGCCGAATTTCTCATTTTGAAAAGGCGCAATATTTATAGTTACTTTATAACATGACGGAACCGCCCGCGCCCGGTTCGCTACGTACCGTACAAATATATATTATACGCGCACGTTGGAATGGATTTTTCGCCGTTATTAATTTTTATTTCGGCTCGTCGGTAACGGCTTTTGGAAAAAGATTAATTTTGAATCTTACGAGGAAATTCATCGTTACAAAATTTTCGTCGGTTTGGTTTTTATCCGGCGGTATTATAGAGGTATTGCGTATCTCGATGAAGATATACGCATACATATCTACAATGTAGCAACAGATACCTACTCACACGACGAGAAACACTCGGAAAACCTTATCGCATCGGTGCCGGTGTGCTGTGGCTGTGCGGCTCTGGCGAGAGAACGCGTGCCCGCACCTTATTCTCGCGGCGAAGAAGATAGGATTATACGTTCGACGGCGGCGACGAGCGACGGTGTTGTCTTTTATCTTCTTCTTCTGTCCGGCCTACCTGCCTAACCTGCTCGCCGTCTTCATCTGCTCCATTTTTGTATCGAGTGTGGGTATAAGAAATGAATTTTTCACGAAAGAAAATAAAAGTTGGCGCGCTGTTTTAGCGGATCACCTCGTCGAAAATTTATAAAAGTTTTAAAAAGATTTACTCGAAGCTGGAAAAAAAGTGAACGGTGAAAGAAAACGCCTTTAAATTTCCGATCGAAATCGAAATGGTACGTGGAGGAAGATGCGAGCGCGGGGTTTCCTTTTCGCGATACGAGTACTATTGCAGCTGTAAGCTGTATTAGCTATAGGTAATAAGTATGTATAAGAACGAAAACGAAATGCTAAGTAGCAAGTATCGCTCGCGTACGTATGTAGTGCATGTACATTCTGAGTGCTAAATAAACCTTTGCCCGAAATGAAGAAACCGTCCTGCGATCGTGTTGGCCGGGCTGGGTATCGTACCTACGTTGCGTTGGTGCTCGTATGTGTACCGCGAATACCGACGTACATATTATACGCGTATTGTTTTATGCAAAACTCACAACAATACCCTACCGAAACTTTCTCAAAGGGATGCCGTTTGGAAAATGTTTCTTAAGGATTCCATCCGAGTAGGTAAATTACTCTCGTACCGGTACCCAAATCGGATACCTACGAGGTCGAGTTCGTATTTTCGATATTGTGGAATTTATGAGGGCGCGGGCGTTAAGTTTATCATTCTCTACCACCGTCGTGTATGGACCAGTGCAGAATTTGTGAGCAGTTTATTTATACTTATTAACCCGAATGGACCGGGGCTTCGTAATCCGTCCATAATTGACCGAGCATTACGAAAGATGAAGCGAGTCGAATGCGTCCGAATTCGTCAATTTATGGCGAACGTTCGAAATGAAAAAAAATCTGGCGGCATTGTTCTGTCGTAATTTAACCTCATTGTACACGAAAGAGGCGTATTGCCAACGCATTAATATTTTTCTACAGCCCGCGGGCTCCCGAAATAGCGAATTTTGTATTTAGTGTGTAGCGTGTGATCGTTGTGGCTTTATGAAGGCGTTCGAAAATTTCTCATATTTCGCTACACATTTGATCTGATGATGGTCGCGTATGGGTAAATAGGTAAATATCCCACCCCTCTCCCCCCAGGATGTTATCAGGTGGAATCCTTTTTTTACGAATTAAAAGTAGTAAGCTACTTGTTTGTGGTTTTTCTTTTGGAGGATTTATTCTTTCTGGTGATACGTAAAATCAGGGGACAACTCTGAGCACACTTTATTGATTTTTTTTTACGGCGAACTGAAAATTGCAAAAAAAAATATCATCTTATTACAAGGGATAAGGTTTGGATTTTTGAAAAACGCATAATATTTTGTTAGGTACATACAATAGCCAAAATTTTAGCAGCCTAGGTTTAAATTTAAAAATCAATTCGCTCTGCTCTAGTGCAATATTTTTTTCAAGTATATTTTTTCAAGGCCTTACTAAGTGGGTATTGATCTTGTAAACTCAAATTAGACCATTTGCAGCAATTCTATAGCTTCCAGCGCTATTTAGATTTCCACCAGACCAGTATTTTTCAATTTGGCCAGAAGACTTTCAAACTAACTTGGGCAGCAAAAAAAGTTCTCGCTCCCTTTCGATTAATTTATGTACTTGCAATAAGAAAATCCACCTTTGGTTCAATATTTAGGCGGATACCTCGAGCGTATTTTTTTTTTAACCAGAAATTTTAAAATGGACGGAAAAAGTAAATTTTTTCGTAAACCAATCGTAAGAAGCTGATAACTGGATTTTCTGATTTCAAAGTGAACTTGGATGCCTTCTGAAAAAATTCGAAAATTCTGGAAATGAAGATTAAAATTGTGTTGAAGCCTCTAGAATTCCTGGAAAGGGGTCGATATTCGGCAAGAAATAGGTACGTTTTATTTTATCAAGTTTGGGGAATATGTAAATGTTTTAAAAATAACGCTTTTACGTTGAAAAAATTATTTTTTTCGCCAAAAATTGAAACATCAGGGTGTCTACCGGTCGCGAAAATGGTGAAAAAAAAATCGAGAAATTGACCCAAGATCATCAAAAGTTGCGAATTTTTCCCAAATTGAGGTACTTGAATTTTTTCGCTCATTTGTAAAAAGCATTCTAAAAATGTTCGCCCTCGCTTCGCTTGTGCTCATAAATTAGCACAGATAATTTTTCAATTAAGTATAAACCTTCTCTTCATTTCAAACATTCAATATTTTGAAGCGAAAAATGGGTCCTCTCCTTCTGGAAAGACTTGGAATTTTCAAAAAAAAAATTGTGTTTTTTCAAAACGGGGGCTTTATGTATGACTGTAACGTAAGCAACTACAGCTTGTAAAAAAACAAAATTTTTTGTTAGGGAAGGACTAAAAAGTATTTACAATTTCCTTTAAAACGAGTATACGCGAGAAGGGGGGATCTTTCAAGAAAATTTGGAACATGGCGTGAAAATTCTGAAAAATTTCACAGAAAAAGTCACGAAAGTTGCGAATTTCGATTTTCAAAAATCCTACATACCCATCAGGTGAACGTTAAAGTTTATAATTTTTGACCATTTGAACGATTCTCCTTGGATTTGAACGAGAATGAGATTTTCTATGAAAGAGCAGACTTCAAAACTTCAATGAATATAATTCCAGCAGCCCGCATTTATCATTCAATTTTTGGCGGATTTCAAAAATTCGAAAATTGTAGGTATATATTTTTTGCCGAAAGTGTAATATTTGAAAATAAGACCCGTATTTTATAATTATTATTGATGATTCGAAAACGAATTGCATAATTTTCAGCCGTTCTACAACCTAGGCAGAGATTTTAATTTTCGCCAGTAACTATAGTATATTTCAAAACAAGGGAGCAAAAACAAATTTTTGACGACTGTGAAAATTATGGCACGAGCAAAGTGAGGGTAACAATTCCTACGAGTCAAAAAATATATTGCCGCTTCCGTTCGAGTGATTCAATACGAAAATCAAACCTTCCTAACGATTTACTGAAAAAAAAAAAAAAGAGTAATATTAAAACTACATGTACAAGCACAGAAAAAAATCATGTAAATAGAATTGCATACCTAATTCGCCATGAATACGCGTCGAAACCCCGTTGCGTATTTACGGCGAACTGGGTATGCAATTTTATCAACATGCGTCAAATACACGTTGTTGCGTATTCACGGCAAACTGGGTATGCAATATTATTAACACGGCGATTTATTTCGAAGTGGAAGTTTGATTTTCATCTTTAATATTTCGGATGGATAATGAAACCCAATATTTATAGCTGTCAAAATTGATCTTTATTCTTCCTGGAAGAGTTGAAAAATATTGGAGAAAATCAAGGTATCCCTGGAAGCTGTAAATATAGCGACTGAAAATCTTCGATTCTAAAATGTTTCTTTCTCTTTCCATCATTTTTTTTCGTCAAAGTTGTATTTTTTTTGCTAAAAAATAATATTTTAGAATTTTCATCAAATCGACAAAATTTAATTACCTAATCAATTTTAGTTGACCGAATTTTCGGTTACGCAGGTTTAAGAACATGCTGTTATGGAAAATTTTATTGTCGTTCAAATCAAGGACGAACTTTTCGAGTGGCTTCTTTTAGAGATATTCCAAATTGCTTTTAAATTTTTCAGTTGTGACGATAGGCAAAACTCCATCGACGTCGAGTTTGTCGACATTTCACGTTCTATTCGTTTTCATGATTAATTTGCTGTTTAGAATTTCTCGTTTTCATTATGCATTTGTATAGATTCGACATTTTTGAAGTTGATACCAAAAATTTACCGAATATACTTCGGTATTTTTATATATGTAGCTTTCAAAATCTTATTTCTCGTGATTAAAAATTTAAATTTGATGTCAATTTTTTCTCAAAATGGCATCCAACCTTTCAATTCCAGAAAGTGAATTTTTTCTGCAACATACGAAATTTGAACATTGGCAAAAGCAAATACATCAAACACATATTTCAAATGCATGCTCTGGAGAAAATATGCGTATCGCGATAAGCCGCGAGTACGCGTGTAAGATTTTGAAACGAGAAAGCGTACAAAGCAGCAGAATAATGTAACCTCTAAATCGAATATTTCAGCTCGCAAATGCTTGACTCGCGACAAAGAAGCAATCAGGCTTGTATTTTCACTGTTTTGGCGAATGAAGTTCGACTTTGACTTATTATCGTACCTACCAAATCTGGCTAGGGGCGTTGAGGGTGGGAAAAATATGACGAAACGGATTTAAAAATAGCGGAAAATAGTTGTAGCAGAGTTGGAAGTTAGTATGCCCGCATAACGACTGCGAGCAGTAGTCACGAGAACGGGTGGTATGTAGTTGGTACTTAGGTCTTGCACGAGAAAGATAACAACAATTATAGGCTCGTATCAGTATTCGTCCTACGTGGGTATAGAAAGTTTGCAGCAGCAATGCGCCAAGCCCGTTCTCCCCAGCGGGTACGCTGGATAGGAAATTCCTCAAAGAGGGACACGTTACGTTAGTTTGTTATTTATTATCGCAGTCGCACTTCACGTACCCAGTACCTTGGCCTACGCATTCAGTACGTCGTCGCATCGCATCGTAAGAATAACTACGCGTACATGGTAAGAAACAGTCCAACGTTTGAGTCCCGCACTGCACCGCCGCGCCGGCTGATGGCCGTGGCAGGAAAGCAAGACTTCAGGCAAGGTTTATTTTAGGTCGGATGCGAGGTCGACTGGGGCTGCGCCACGTAAGTATAAAGGTCCGCTGCATTGAATACAAGTTGCGGCAAACATTAACGGATAATTAATACACTTTTATCGGTACGCAGCCGGCGAAAGAGGGTACGCGGTTCGCGCTACGGTCAGCGATTTGCGTAATGAGAATAGTGCCTCGGCGGTGCGACGCAGTGCGGAGTCGTGAAGAAGTAAAAGTGAAAAGATTTCGCAGCGTCGTCGTACCGTGCCCAAAAGACAGAAATCGCGTTGGCTTTTGCAGTTTTGTAAACTGAACTCGACTTGCTTCGGCGTCTTAATGAGTATCTTTACGGATAATTAATCAATAAGTGTGAAAGTTTTCCGGCTTAATTAGCCAAATAGAATACCGAACTTGGTTCGTCGTAGTCGTCTTCGCCATTCTTCTTCTCTGCATCGCGCTCTGTTCGACATCGCGCCCTACGTACCGAGGAATTTATCATTTTCAAAATTTCGCAGCCTTGACTCGCGCTTCTTTACGTTTTTGACTGCGAAAAAAAAAACGCCCGTACACACACAAACGCGAAAATTGAAGTAACTTAAGTGAAATCATCGAAGCTTTGTACAAGCAGTAACGATGAAAAATTAGCTTTTAACAAATCTGCGAGCGGAAAACACGAAAATAAAAAAGTAAAAAACACGGTGCGAGGGCGAAAGTTACCCACGAAATCTTCTATTACGTAGCATACCGAAAAAAATCAACTTCAAAAGTTTGTAATTATAGGAAATCATTTGAGCTGAGATTAGGTGTATCAACTACAAGGTGCTCTTTACATTTATACCGCACGCTGCGGAATACCTGCTGAAATTTAAAAAATTTACTTCGCGTTTTGATCAAATTCGCTGAAATAGCTCAAACTTTTTAATGTTCAAGTTGATTGATTAAATAGAAAAGGCACCATGTACGAATTTTTGAAATGAAATTAATATGTGAACTTTAATGTTTTCTGTTTATCTGTATTTGTTTGATTTTTTTTCTTCTTTATGTTAACTTCAGATGGAACTCTTAACCATTTACTTAACCCTTTTTTATCATAAAATCAAATAGTACCGGATTTTTGTTGACCAAATGAATCATTTTATGAATATGAAGGTTACCTACTCGAGTTGTTTTATTCGTCATTCGAAAAATTCTTGATATATATTTTCAGAACACCTTGTACAACCAAGTGGTTGCTTTGCTAGAAATTATTTAGCGCATTTTTTTACCTCGCCTGAAACGACAAATTGAAATTATATCGTCAGAAGTACCATGTAATTGATTTTAACGTGGTCTTGGTCCTTTCTGCGTGTTTACTGTTTAATTTCTAAAAGAATTATTGAAAATTAGTTTTTTTTCTCTCGAGGAAAATTACGAATAACTTTCCTTTGGGTGAAATTCACTTTGGTGAATTTCCACATTTCAACCTTTATCCAGGTCAAAGGGTAGAGGAAGGGAAGAAATTTTTCAACAGATTTTATAATTTTTCAAAGACTGACGCGGCTTAGCATAAGATACATCAGTTGGTGTTTTGAAAATTAATACCGATTTGATAGCTTGCAGCTTGATTTTGAAAAGGGTCTGTCCGGATGGCGGCCCCCAATCCAAACTTGGTCAAACTTGGTCTATATGCTTGCCTGGATGTAAAAACACCCCCAAAAAAATTTTGACACCCCACCCCCACCACTTCCTAAAAAAGTTTGATTCTGGTTTTCTCTGGATTGGGTGGATGAAATTTTTTGAATTTTCACTTGAGGGGGTACATGGCTGATTTTTTTTTTTATAGATTGGTCACATACTAGGGTATAACATATAATTTTTTCAAAATCCAAAAGTGACCTGAAGTTGGTCAAAAAAATTGAAACGTGGCGCCCGTCACCGATATTCCTTATTCATAATTTCACTTGGTAAAACGTAAAAGAGGTAATTGTTGATAATTAATTTCGTAGATTACCTACGTAATTTGATTTAGGTGCATTTTTAGTTTAAAAGACTTATCAAACTTTAAGTTATACTGCTGTAAAGTTAATTGCCATTATCAACTAAACGGTAATTTATTTTGTTTGTTCTTTGTTTTAGGTGAGTTGCAAACTTTCGTCATAAAAGTAATACCAACGACAGAATAGAAAGTAAGAATTTTTTTATGAATATGATTTATTGGATCATTAATGTTCGACTGCTTAAATTCTATGAAATGGAAAGTTACTCCTATTAGTACCAAGTAATGTTACGTTTTAAATATTTATTGTAAACTTCACTCAAGTTTTTCGAAACAAGATTTTCTACGTTTAGCATTACCCAAGTCCCCACGTATGAAATCATTGTTCTTAATTTTTTTTGATTTTATGAACAAAATATGGAGAAAAAAGTGTTTGCATCGTCGAATCTGCACTTTGATTATTTCTTATTCAAAATTAGTGCTCTAGTCGTCTTTGTGAAGTACACAGGAATCATAGTAATTGATGGAACAATAATTGCTTACCTATTTTATTTTGTATTTTCGTCGATTTTCTTTTTGATGGCAAGAGCAAGTATGCAGACGTAAGACGTAAAATGTAGAGGAAGCGTTTAGTTACTTTCAATTAGGTAGACTCTGTACACCATCATCGACGAGCATATCGTAAATTTTTTTTGTTCGTGAAAAATTTGCACCGCCAAAGAACAGTAGTTTTGCGTTTGAGTTTCTCTTCTTTTTCTTAACCGCGGAAACAGCAGGCATGCGGTGGCCATGGCGTTCCGCATAGTTCGACGAATCCGGCGGCTTTAAAGTGTTCACGACGTTGATAAATAGTTGTCGCATAAATATTCAGGCGCTCGTAAATTTCCAACGTGTAAATACGATTAAAGGATTATCTTCGGATGGAACATTTTTTCACTTTTGCCGAGCGCGCGCACGTCGTATCGCGTCACGTCACGTCGTGAAGCGGCGACTACGAACCCGAGGTAAAAAAATTTCACCTCTTTGAAATAATGCACCGACTTGGCAGTCGTCGCCATCGCACATCCAACGTTATTAATTAGCGCCACCGCGCCGTCGATACGGCCGCCGACGCGAAGCCTGAAAGCCATTCGTCGACCGCTAAACTTTTATACCAGTCTTTTGAATTTTTAAATTTATAGCCATTGGAAATGGGGAATAGTGTGGCGGCTCGTTGAGACGCGTGCTTTCTCCGAAGCTTTTGTAAAGCTTCCGAAGTGTTTTATTGCTTTTTCATATGCCTATAAATATGGTGCAAATCGTTCGTATATAAAATATACCGAACTGCTGACGTTAATATGCCCATTAAATTCGTCTGGGTACCTATTATTAATGTGTTTAGTTTCTTTCTACGGCGAGGTTCTTTTTGTGGTCGAAGGAGTGCGGAAGAGCCGAAACAGGATAAAAAATGTCTCGCTTTACCTGTAAGTCGAAACGCGAGTTGATTCAAATTATAAATTGTGATCTGCTGCTTGTTAAACTTTTGTACGGTTGTAAAGATCATGAATTGTAGTTCATCCTCTTTCTATTTTCCTCGAGGGGGAAAAAAATGAGCAAAAAAACTTTGGGTGCTCTCTGGAAATTTAGAATTTTGATTTCAAAAAATAAAAAGGGTGAAACCATGAAACAAAAAAAATGAACTTACATCAATTGTGGAAGAAAATGGACTACAATGAGTAATTTCCATCTCAGATCGTAGGTATTTTCTGAATTTTGTCAAGAGCTCCTGTCGACAGTTCGCAAAATTTTATTTATTCCAATCTCGATTGAAATTCTGAAAATTATTATACCTTATTCGAGTATTTATTATTTATTTCATTCTTGTCACAAAAAACTTGAAATGAGGTGAAGAGGATTGTAGGAAGGGTTTGAATGAACCCTGGAAAACTCACTCAAAAATGGAAGGAAAAATTAAATCGAAATTTATTTCAGAAGAATTGGAAATTCAAACTGAGTGTAGAACTCAAACTCTAACTAAGAATTTGTTTCAAAAATGTAGACCTAAAAGAGACCTGATAAAAAGACACCTTTTCTAGGTATTTAATTTTCCGTTTCAAGTTCAGCTTAAGAATTTAGGTACATTAAATTTGAATTACACAGTAGCTGTGTTCTTTTCGAAACGAATATTACTAGAATCCACCATAACCTGTTTGTGGATAATCTTAAGATTTTAGCTGGTTTGTGGTTGGGAAATCCAAAAAAAATTGAATCCATCTTCAGAAACCATGATGAAAAGAACAAGAATTTTTTCCAGGTTTTGGGCGGTTAATCAAAATCTGATTTTGGATTTGTAAATGAAACAGGTTTTTTGATGGATTCTCAGGATCTCAATTTGGAGTAAGTATGCAAAATCCGTGTAAAAAACACTGCTATTTCATTCAAAAAAAAAAATTGAAAATTGAAAAAATTGTAGCATTTTGTTTCGAGTAGTAGGTATTGTATTAACCTGAGGAAAAAATAATAAACCTCAATGATTGAAGAAATCTGCAAAATTCCACTGTCAGAAACATAACTCGAAAAAATTCAATTCGAATATCATCCGCGATGAATTTTAAACACCAAGCGAATTTCATTTAATCCATTAGTTGCTAAATACACGAGAAAAATTCCGACAGAAATATGTACTAAAAACAAAGGAGAACGGATACCCTCCTTCGAGTCTCCGGAGACTTCCGTTCGGGAGCTATTTCGACCTTACAAATTTGCCAACGCCGTGAGAGGTATAAGAAATGAAAATCTAATAAAAAAATAATTTCCGAAAGAATTCTAACAATGTGCGACATAGTTGCGGATAAAATAGAACGAAAAGATATCGCAAATGACATTCTCGGAAAATTTGATAGGTCAGCAGATTTAATTTTGAAATGAATTTCCAGATATTTTACAGATTCTTATTATTGGTTCGACTTAGCATTGGAAAATTTAGCTTACCTACCTATTGGAAAATCTTATAGACGTACACGTAGGTAGCTAGGTACCGTTGTGTGAATGATTTTCGCTGCGCGTTTACTCCGATTCAAATATTGTTTGCATTCTATTTCGCGTTGAAATACCAACATTATTGTTTTTTGATGTGCTGTGGCGATATGTGACTTGAAATAGAATTGCACGTTGCCTTTGCGTTTCGTCGCGACGCAACGCCTCGTGGCAAATGCCAGACGAAAAACGTTTACCGACAGATTTTCCATTTTCGCGTATACAAATACGTATGTGAACAACGCAATGAAAACAATGGCTACGTACGAAATTACTGTTTTGCTGAGGTATCCAAACTATATTCACCATTTGTTACTGTTTTTTCGCTGAAGTTCGTCGTATCGTATGTCGATGTACTTGGCGCAATGGATGAATTAATATTTTCTATGAATTGGTAGTTCAAAGAAATTCTTGTTTGTTTTTTCGATTTATGGTCTTGAAAATTTTTTTCCAGCGCCTTTCAAGTTCAAAATTTTTCAACTTTGAGATTGTTAAATTTCTTTTAATTAAATTTTTTCCAAGTTTAATCAATTTTTGAATTTTTCTATCTGTAAAATTGGTACTTCAATTTTCAATTTTCTCAAACAATTTTCAATTTCAATTTTTTCCAGTCGTTTTTTAATTTCATATTCCTAATTTTTTTCAATTATTTAATCAAAAAATTCTTGAAAAACATGAAGTCGAAAATAATTTTAGAGAGAATTTGAATTTTAAAATTTTATGCATCAAGTATTTTTCCTACGTGGATTTCTTCAATTTTTTTTTTAAACTCATATTTTAAAAATTCCTTCCAACTTGAAAGTAATACCATAATAAATGTTTTAAAAAAGTTTTCGCCTTTTTTTTTCGCAAAAATTCCTTCCCAACAATGAGTACTCTCTTATTCTAAATCAGTGAAAAGTCACTGATGAACAGCCAGAATTTCAGCACAGGAAAAATCAGCGAAATGCACTGATTTCAAGCGAATTTTCTTTGATTTCTCAAAGTTTTTCGCTAATTTTCAGCTAAACTCGTAAATTTTACTGACTTCTGTGAATTTTCACTGATTTTTCTGTGATTTTTCTCACTGATTTTTTTCTGTACTACAATTCTGAAAGTTTCTCAATGATTTTTGATAATTTTCACTGATTTATAAATGAGAAACTAATAAAAATAATCAATTAAGAAAATTGAGAAAATTTGACTTGAAAAAAAAATTACTTGTGAAAGTGTGATTTGAGACATGAAAATGCGACTGATCTCTACTCTACTCTTTCAAATCATAGAAAACAATGATTCCTGTATTCTGCTTTCTGTTTGTTGCACAGCTAAAAAAATTTCGTCGGTATGCTGCGGTGGCATATGTGCCGACAAAATGGCCGAAACGAAACCTTTATTTCAGAAGACGTTTGAGGAGGTAGAGATTCGTTGAGTTTTGCAAGCCTTTTGTGGCGGGCGTCGCGCCTCGATGTCCTTTTCACTCCCCATTGTTTGAGCGTTTTTCTTTTCGAACACAGCGAGCGCGAATCGTTGAACAAATTTATTAGAACGTGAAAATTTCGGAACGATGGAACGTGAAATGAAATTTTTATTCGTACTTGCGTATTTAGGATTTATACGAATAACCGTACAATGCTTATTCTTGTGTGACGCGACTAGTTGCTGTCGCGTTATTCGTAAGTAACGAATAATTTACCAAAAGAAATAAGCGAGAAAAAAAATGCTGCCGTATCCAAATTTAATACCATTTTGCGAAAAACATTTTTCTGTCATTAGGCTGTACGAGTGAGAAAAAAATGACTTCGACTAGGGAACGCGTCACAGTTGGTGTAACCGAAGAGCAGAGCATTTTGACACGCGTATGCCGTCGAATTGCCCCGCATGCTCGCTGCCAGAACAAAAAAAAAATGAACTCGTAAACAATGACAAAATGAACGTATTAATGAGAAAAAGAAAGAGGGGCGAGGAATAAAAAAGAGAAGAACGATATTTTGAAAAAGAAAAAAGAAAAAATACCCTAAAAAAGTTGCAAAAAGAATGAAAAAATAAGACGCCAGAATCGTGCTCCAAATAATTCTGACAAATACTTTTAACGTGTAAAATACGTGGTAAGAAAATGATTACTAAATTACTTACCTTTCATCTAAGGCAATGTTGGAGTTACGTTCGAGCTTGTCGCAGAGGGTATAACTTTTTTGTCGGTTTCTTTTTTTTTTCTTTAATTTTCTTATTCTCGATTTACTCGTCATAATGGAGGAAAAGCAGCGCGAAATTTGTAGCGGGTTTGAAAAAGAACATGGCTTTTATAATTCGCGTGCCTTTTTTTTCAATCGTTTTTACTTCTGTTTGTGTGTGAAAGGAGATATTACGAGTTTACTGATGAAGACGTTTCTAAAATTTGTACATGTGTGCGACCTTGTATCAGTAGGTATGTGACAATTTGTCTTATTTTTCCTCCTCACGTTTTTTTCCCTTTCGTTTTTTGTTAACGAAAAGTGAAAAGTGTCGCGTGAAAAGAGCTAACTTGAAGTGAAAATAAACGACGCAAAATATCCGAAATTTTGTTTGAGTCGTGTCAAAGGTACTGCTCTATAAAGTTCGATTCAGTGATGGAAAATCAGTTCGCAGGAAGATCACTTTTGTATACTTATAGTTGATGATCATTTCAGTATTTCAATGTATAAATTGGAAGGGAATTCAGATGTGTTGAAATTCGTTTTTTGTTTCTCTTCTAATTTGAATCAGTCAAAATTAACTGATTTAAATCGATAAGATTGATTCACTGTAGGAATCAGAGAAAAAATTTACTGATTCAATCGGTGAATTTTCATTCCTGATTCAATAATCAAAATTTACTGATTCAATAATCAAAATTCACTGATTCAATAATCAAAATTCACTGATTCAATAATCAAAATTCACTATTTGAATCAGTAATTTTTTATTCATTCAAAGTGAAATGTCACTGATTGACAAGAAAATCAGTGAAATTTGACGGATTATCAGTAACTCAATTTTTTCTATTTCATCAGTCAATTTTGGTATTTTTGACTGATTCAAATTTAGAAAGTTTGAAGATGAAAGAAATCGAAGGTACTAATTTTTAAAATGAGTTCCAACGCGTGATTATAGCAAATGGTTTGGGAGAAGGGTTGCATTTCTAGAGTATAGAATTTCGACGATTTTATGTAGAAAAAATTGGGTGACTAATTCTACTGCTTCAAGATTAAACTCATTCTAGACAATTTGGCATTTCTGATGAATAGATAGATATCTACTTGTTAGGGTAATAGACTATAGAACTTGACTACCAATTTTTTTGTCAAAATCCCCTTTAGAACGATCTTCAGCGATCCCATAAAAAAATTTCAAAAATTTTCGGGACAAGCCGGAGAAATTTGATAGTTGTTTGTTTTTAAAATGCACCGCGAGTCAACTTTTTTCAATATTCAACTACCAAATTTCGCAGACTTGTCCTCAAAATTTTTGTAAAATTTTTTATGGAAACGCTTAGTTGGATTGTTTTGAAAGGTACTTTTGGAGATTTTTTTACCCCCACAAAATCCGATGGCCCAAAAAAGTATTCATTATGTAATTTTAAAAATTATAAAAAATTGATTTGATAAAATTAGATTAGTTTATTTTTCAGATATGATCATATGTAAAGATTCAATTTCACGGGGTATGCTTATCTACACTGGTCACGTGTTTCAATTTTTGTTGTACAAAATTTAGGTCTAAATGTAGGTACAATTCGATATTCGCTCGTGTAAGCTCTTACTTTGTTCCAGCCAGTTTATCGGTGTTTTTGTGGCTATAGATTATCTATTATAAGCTGTTGTCATCGACATCGAGTACGTGGTGTTGCCCTCGCTACGTACGTACATTCTTCAGCTGAATCATATATCCTTTCGACCCTCATTCTAAAGCAATATGGGTCGGTATGAAGTGTGTTAAAACGGCGACGTGGAATTTAAATTAAAATTAAAAATAAAGAAAACGAATGAACGAAAAAAAAAAAAAGATTAAAGAGTTTTCTCCACTTGAAAACGGTACTTGTGGTCATCGTCGAGTGTTCCTCTAAAATATAAAGACCCTCGGAGTTGGTGATATTTCGTCGTCGAGCGCATCGACAGTATAATTATTTTTCGGTTATTTGGTTTTTCTTTTGGTTATTTTTTCCTGTTTTTTTTTTTTTTTTTTTTTCATTTTTAATGCTTTTAACGATAAATTTTCACGCAGTCGAGTTTTGAAATAAAGAAATCCTTTTGCTGTTTTTTTTTGAGAAGGGGGGGGGGACTTTTGACTTATCATTTTCGTCGCCAAAAACCAAACAGGTATTCTTATACCTAATATGAAATTTTCAATATCGAAAGTCTTGACCACGTGTCAAACCCTTTTTTTTTCGTCATTGTATGTGTAATACGGTCATTTTAGATGAGAATACGGTTATTGTATTTACCTACTCGTCGTCGTACGTTGATTTTTCTTCTTTTTTTTTTTTTTTTTGTCTTGTCAGAACGTTGATACATGTAATGTCTCGTTACGAAAAAGAGGGCGCGGAAAAAGCGCTTTTCCAGAAAATTCGCACGCGTGTAAAATATAAACTGTGTAATGAGATTTAAAACACTTTGAGAACATCCTCGATGTAAATAACCATCTCGATGGCGGCGGTGTTCGCGTTATATTTGATATTACGTACTATGTGTATGTAAACGCGCCATCCTAAAATTTTACTTTATTATGTTTCGAAGAGAAAATAACATCCCGGAGGAGTGTGTTCTTTGTGATAACATATTTACGTGCGTACGTTTTCTGTGTTGAAATCGCTGTAGGCTAGTCGTAGGAAGGGTATTATCGTATTTTTTCCCCGTGTAACGCAAATATCGTTACGTTTATGGCGATTTGTATCGACGATGAAGAGCTTGTAAAGATGATGCTACAAATGCGAAAAAGAGGTGAAGGTACTATTGGAATTTTTGGATAATTTTATCGTGTGTTATTGTCATGAGAGTAACAGATTTCCTAATTTGTCCTGGTGTGAAGGTATATCTTGAATTTTAGAAGTTTTAGCATAATGAATACTAAGATTACGCAATATCTACGTTGAGATTTTTTTTTTACCTGTTAACTAGTGCACAAATCAAAATCTATCTGTTTTCAGTCTCTGCTTATGCTTAAACAGGAGCAAAGTCGATTTTTTTTCAAAAAATTCATTTTTTGCTGAATAAGCATTTAAAAACTTGAAAAAGTTTAGTTTAAAATATCCCTTCTCCCTTAGGCGAAAATGGGTTTTTGCTACGGAAGGTTGGTAGATCTTTTACATGGGGCAGAAAATAGAATAGAAAAACGCCCGTAACTGGGTCGAAAATTGATCAAAATTCAAAAACTAATACTTTTTTGGAATCTTCTTGTTAAGACAAATCGAATGATGCTCTTGGTTTTGCGACTGTGATTTTTTTGCAGAATCCCTGTTGAATGGTTTAAAAATTTTGAAGAAGTTCCACCTGAGACCGAATGACCCCCTTACCGTACTAGAGCCTTTCATCGAATATTTTCTGAATTTGTGCACGGCGGTTTAGAAATCACCTTTCGAAGTCAGCAATGGGTTTTTGAGATGAGGTTTTCTTTTGACTGTTCTCTTTCTGAGAAGCTCAAAATCAGGGTCACTCAAAAAACAATTTTTGACACTTAAGGGTGCTTTGTATATTCAGCCTCGAAAATACATAAAAAGCAATTTTGTTTGACGAGGGCCCGTGAGAAATTTGAATTTCTCATTATCGAGTCTCATAAAATATGTAGAAACTGCGAGACACAAATGGTAAACAAAACACGTATGATGTTAGCAATCGGGTAACTGGTAAAAGATGTTTTTGAAGAGAAAAGTTTCCATTTCCATTTAGTGAAACGTGACAAGTGCAATACGCAGCTTTGGAACAGACAGGCAGCGTATTCGATAATTTCCATCAATTATTCTTCTGCGGCAACGGCAACTGCGGGCTTTTAATTTTTTGTTTGGCGAAAATATCGAACCGTAATCTATACAGCGAAAGTTTGATCATTTATAGAAGTTTTCTCATAAAAGTCACTTAAAAGTTTTACAACTTAATGGAATTTATTCTATTTTCCGCGAGCATTCATTTTGTTTATTATTCATTCCCAGTTTCTTCTTCCCTCTTTTTTTTGTATGTATCGGCGAATTTTCTGCACTCCATTTCTTTTCTGTCTGAAGGTGGGAGTGAAAACAGCGGCGGGGAGGGGTTAATGGTTATAAAAAAGAATTAATGCCTAATACGAGACGAGGTCGCTGTCTCGCCACGTGATACCCGGTATTTAATTTGTACGGTATGAAGGAAGATTCGCGTATACTGATGGGATTTGTCGCGACGCTCGCGTGCAGCGAGCGACTTTTACAACGCGCCGCGAAACGCCACGCGAAGCCAATTACACAATCCGCGCTGTTGGTGAACGCCGCAACGCGGTCTTAGGGCGAAGATTAAATGGCGTGCCGACGGCGAAATAATTGCTTAGTTTTGTTAATTAACGTCCGGAACGAAAATTTATCGTACTTAAGCGTAACTGTTTTGCGGCCCCTGCCATTTTGAAAATGTTCTCGGTGGTCTATAGCGTAGCGAACGCGGATACCAGGTGAAGGAAAATTGCGTTAACGTGTTTAAATGAGCCTCTAACAAGCATTTTCTCTTCTTAAGTATCATCAGTGGACCCTACTGCTGATGTGCCTGGCTCCAGTAGATGGAATATGTGCGATATTACCTGGCTTATTATATTTTTCGAGTGTGAAATTTTATTCAGTACACTGCGTATCTAACTTTAATTTTTGAGAGGTGGGGCAGAAATTTTATCAAAATTGCATCTCGTATTCCTCTGGTACAATTTTATTCAATTATTTGAAATTTCATCCGATTTTAATTCTCCTTTTTTTGCCGCTTTCCTCTCAAAACTTCGTATGCTGAATAGTTGAATTTTCATTTTCGTAAATGCAAAATAAATTTTTCAAAAAATTAAAAAACTTCCCTTCTTGAACATTTTTCGTGATTTTTGTTTGTAAGTCTACAAAAAAGCCCCTCGCTCCTGTGGATTCTATTCAAGTTTGAGGTCAAACTGACCAAAGAAATGGATTCAGAAACTCTGAACAGCCTCTGAAACCAAAATTGCTTTTTTTTCTTCTGGAAAATCTATTTGAAATACTTATTTTGATTAAAAAGCTTTTTCTAATAAGAGTCAAAAATGGCCCTTGGTCCAAAATAAGCCAAAATTTACCCAAAATGTTATTTTTATGGTCTAAAAACATCCCTAAAAAATTTACCCTCACCCCACTCCTTTCGGGTTCATCGCACTGTTGATGTCGAAATTTCAACAGTGGCGATATCTCTAAGAAGGGGAGGGTAAAGTTTTTTGAAATAAATTACATGCTTAAAAAAAATCAAAACCAAAAAAATGTGATGTTTTACTACTTTTTTATGGTAACAAGCCAGGTAATAGGGCTGTGCAGAGAAAATCCGAGCCCGAGGAAACAAGTTGAACTGTAAAAAAAGTCTCACAAAGATGGGGGGGGGGTCGTCAGGTAAATTTAAAGTTTTTATTTGATTTTTGAGTTGAAGAACTGCGCAAAGAAGGAGGCTATGCATCCTAGAAAATGAAAAAAAAAAATTGAAATCTATTTACCTATGATCATGATTTTTCAATCGCGCAAGAGCCTTCAATTCTATAAAAATTGCCAAAAATTTGAGGAAGCACCTAAGTATTTTCGATTTTTTTGAATAAATTGAAAGTATATCACCAAAGAACCTCATATATCTAAAATTTTAGGTGCTGAAGCTCATTTTTCGAATTTTGGCGAATTTTCGAATCTTCAAAATTACCTCATCGTCCTGTAAGTGATGAGAATTTGATCTGATCAACGAAAAAACTGAAATTGGCGTTCGACCTCCCGAATCCGTTGAATGCAGTTTCGAAACGTTTCGAAATTTTCAGGGAATTTTTCATTTTTCAGCGCCGTAGAACATGAACAGTCCATGAAAATGGTACCTAAATAGGTATGAACTTCAAAACCTATAATCGCGAATACTTATATTGGTGACCTCTTTGATCAACTGAAGTACAATTTTACGAATCTCGTAACTTTGAGTTGAAATCCATGTTTTTTGGCTGAAAATTTTCCAGCCAAAAAATTAAAAACACACCCATCTCAAGCATCGAGGTAAAAAGCCCCCTCATGCCCCAGAGGAGTTTTGTGCTATTCGGGGACCAGAATTTTTATCATATTGTTTAGTGTTATGTCCAAAATCAATTGAGCACAAAAAAAATGGAATGAGAATTTTTGTTTTTACATCACCATTTTTTGTCTAATTGCACTTGACTATTGTCCGAAAATCCGAGACCTGAAAGAAATCATGGTCTAAGGAGAGGGTGCGCTGAAAAGATATAGGTTTCTGTGACACGCAAAATCTCTTTTTTTTTTTAAATTAATTGGACATCGCTGAGGGGGTGGGTGGGCAAATTTATGCTATTTTTGTGCTGTTTTTTCAAATTCTACATATACCCACGTTACAATTTCTAATTTTTTGAAATTGAACTCGACGAGAGTTATACACGCGAATGAAGCACGAGTAATCGAGCACCTACGTATCTGTACGTTCATTTGTAGGTATACTTACGTATGGTTAGCTTATGTACGATGATGTATTAACGCGACTCGCTGCTGTACTGGTTAATGCATTAAAGCGTACAACAGACGCGAAAATGCTAAACGACGTGGAAGGTCGTCCGAGGTATTATTCAGGTGTATTAAAAATATTATAATGGATAATGACGTTCTTACCGCAACACCACCGTAGGTATGTGGCTCATGGTGCAGTTAATTCTATGTATACAGCAGCACAACACGCTGTATCCGCAATTTAACCTAAACTTGCCCAAATCGTAAATGGTTTTTTAATGCGCCCGCCCCTCCTATATATACCTAATTTCACTTTGTGTACCGATATCAAGTTGTAAGACTCGTCGCACATCAGATTTTCTAAAGAAAAATATTTCGCTACGTGTTGGCGGAGCTAACTTGTTCGCCTGCCAGGGTAAAATGCGATCGCGATGTCTGAAATGAAAAATTGCACTCTAATTACTCGACGTAATCCAGCTAAAATAAACTCGTGGCGGGAGAGGCTAGGTTACTTGATGTTACACTTCATTTGTATGAAATTCTTAAAAAGTAGAAAATTAAAGGTTTTCATTCATCTTTTGAAATAAAATATCTGAAATAGTGCTAAAAATACTTAATGCTGTGCAAAGAATAAGTAAGTACATTGACCGTGAGCTTGAAAGCACTACACTATATTTTAAAAATCGTTGAAATCGTGTGGAAATTGGTAAGAAAAATATTTTAAAAATTATTGAACTATTCTTAGGATGAGTGCGTGTGTAAATTTTCTATTTTGGTAAAAAATCGAAGAGAAAAAACGTCAAGTAGGTAAGTGAGTTTTGTTTATCGTTAGAAAAATTGTCAATTTTTTATTCTGTTGGCTGAAAAATTTTTTTCTATGGGGAGATATACCAACTCAGATTGAAATTTTGAGTCAAAACAAAAAAATGTCGAAAGTACATAATAATTTAATATCAAACAACAAATATTAAGGTCTATTTCTGAAATTTTGATGAATTTTTAAAATTGAATTAAGTATGTCTTTTTTTTTTGAAAAATTTTCAACATTTTTTTCTTTATTCCAGTTACAAGGGGGAAAGGTCCGGAAAAGGTCATAAAAATTAGAAATACCAAATACCTACACATTGTATTATTTCTGCAGTAGATTTGAATTTTTACGTCTTGAGAAAATAATCTTTCATTTTTGCTGGAAAACTTCTACCGTGAAAGTAAAATCTATTTTCTTGAAAAGAGTACTCGAAAAAAGTTGTCCACTTTCCTCAGTTTTAGATTATCCATAAAAATATCGTCTATTTACTCAACGCCACTACCTCAAATTTCCCAACACTTGGAATTTTTTAAAATTACTGCTGCGAGGAAAGGCAAACGTTTGAGGTTAATTTCTAAATGAAAAAAGCTCGGTCTTAATTTCCAGTTAGAAAATTTCATTGCAAGATCGTACGTGCGGATGAGTAAACCGTGGACAGCGGAGCAAAGTATGTTGAATTTACCTCATGGTGATTTCATTCGGACAAAAAAATACATTAGGTGACCCGAAAAAATGTGTACGTGTCCGAGTTGAGGGTATACCTACGACCGTGATACTAATTCGTACGAGCGAATTGGACACGAGGAGCAGGCAGCATACCTATGCGTACGAGCCGAGGACTAAGAGAAAAAAAGCACCGAATGCCGCGCCGCAATAATTGAATCCCACCAGACAATCTTCTTAGATTTGTTTGGTTTTCACGACATTTACGCCCAAAGGCAAGCCGCTCCACGTCGTGTGCTGGCGACGATGAAATGAAGAACGCAGATGAGAGGAGTGATAGGAATGGAACGAAACTGGAGCACCGAAAAAAACTCGCCTTTTCGTATACGCAGGTATAATGTAGCCAGGTATTGTGTACTAATGTTTCGGGAGGGAGAAAAAAACGAGAAAAAGTAGTGAAATGAAAGTAAGGGGAATTCCCCGAAGTGAGCCACAAAACGTAATTATTATTTAGGTATTCCAGGCGCGTTTAGTAGAGCAGACATTTGGTTGGAACAAATGATACTGGATACTTCGAGTATCGGTTATCTTGTAAGCTGCACGATGCCAATGAGGAGAAAAAATGTGGCTACGAGTATTTTTAAGGTTAGACTAACGTGTACGCTTTTCTCTATCTTTCTCGCCCCCTTCTATTTTGGCCTTTTCTATTTTTTTTTCTCCTTTCGACGTTTGCGGTTTTCGTTAAGAACGGAAATTAAGGAAGAGAAAAAGAGTTTCCTGTTTACTCGGATGAAAGTTGGTTACTACCTTGTGCTTAGACCGTGCTCACGAGGTACGTGATTTGGAAAAGTTTAATGTATTGTGATTTTTCCCCTTTTTTTCGAGGTGAAAGATCGAAAAGCGAAAACTATCGTATCCGAGTAGATAGCTAAATACTCGTACCTATGATATTCTTGACGTGTAAAATAAATAATTAATCGTTCCCGCAGCCAAAGCAGGTTCGTAGTTGATGGGAAAAATGTCCGTTGCTGCAAAAAAAAAAGTTGGTAATTACTTGCTTACTAACGTGTTAAAAGGTGAGAAATCCTGTACACCTCTCGTGTACATAATTTAAAATTTCGGACGGATTATTTTACACACCAATTTGTGCAAGTTTTTACTTTTGTAATTTAATAGAGAGAGAGAGAGAGATTAAAATCGGCATTGCAGTCTACAAGGCAGTCTACCTATAAAAAGAATTTTAAAAAAAATGAAAATGAAGAAAACAACGATTTTTTAACCAACAAAAAAATCCTCGTATCAGTATCCCCAAAACGAGAAAAAATCGTTTTTCTGAGCAACCTTGAAGGTTGTTCGAGTAAACCTCGGCATAATTTTTTTCTCATATTACAATTTATTAATTTTTTTATGCAAGAAAAAGGATTCAAGCCAGATTAGGTATGTTTGCGTTGCGTTGCAAACATTTTTACCGGTAATACCCACAGCTACCGTTCGAATACGGCTAGGTGTTTCAAACGAATCAAAGTTTCCTTTTCATGTTCAAGTAACAGTGAATTCGACCGACTCAGGAAAAAAATGAATATTTTATAACAACGTTGAGGGAAACGATTAATCTTGAAATTGCTAGTACTCGATTCGTTATTTCTTCCTCTTATTTTCCTTTTTTTTCTTTTTTCTGTTTTCTTTTTTTTTCATCTCAACGAAGACATACAAAGTAATTCATTTGAATTTAAGATTCGAATACTGTAGAATTTCGTTTAATATATAGTGGATGGCATTTTCTCTTGAGCGAACGAATACCGCGAGCGGAGCAAAAATAAAGAAAAACCCGCGTAGCCGATGAGAAATACGAGTTTATACTATTCGTAGCTTTTATCGAGTCCACATCGAGTATCTACCTTCCATTTATCTAAAAAGTTTACTTTTCTCGACAAATATGAACAATCTCACATTGATGGCTTACGTTGAATAATAATAAAAAAAAAGAGCCCATAGCAGGTACACTTACCTAAACGCGGTAGGAGGAAAACTGTTTAATTCTATAACATTTTTCGGACTATAGCAGATCGCACGTGAACATAGTAACTTACGAATAATTTTAAGATTCGTTCTTTTCAAACGTTTTTTCTTCTCTTTTCTTATTTTATTTTATTTTTTCTTTTATGAAACACCCAACAAACGATTACCCCTAAACAACGTCATAAAAATTCCATTAAGTAAAAATTTGCCTCACGTTTCCATGATTTTCCCCTTTAACTTTTTCTTATATACAGGAGTATTAATAAAGATGAAAGGTTATTACAGCGCATTTTTCACACAATAACCTTTCGTCGTCGATAATGTAGCTTATAAACGATAAGGCGACGATCTCTTTTTTTTTTTTTTTTACGTCGCGCCATCCTGCCAACTTTCGAAGCAGAAGTGCGTTACCTATTTGCGAAGGAACGAACCAACCTTCCTTCTGAAAATTCAAAAAAGAGCGACGTAATTTTCGAAATTAAATCTTTTTCAACCCAGCTTCTTGAAAATTTTAAAACAAAAAATTTTAAATTTCAACGATTGCGATTCTCATTTAACGTTATGAAAAGTCGCGGATGGATGACGACGACGACTACGACAGAAACGGTGAGAAAAATATAATTATCGGAATATTCTGATCTAATGGAGGAGCTCCCCTCACTTGCGCTGAATTTTCAAATATTTTTCAGAAAGTATGTTTTATTGGTTTCTGAAAATTTTAGGAAATGATTTGTTATCTTTTGAAAAGTCTTTGAAGTTTTGAGTGACGAATTGGGGTATAACCTTTGAAGAATATTAAAACAGATTTTTCTGCTTTTTTTTCATAAAAATTTCCTACATCGATTCAATAATTTAAGGGCCCGACTTCACCTCTCATTCGGCCAGATCTTTTCCAATTCGACTGACTACGTTTTTTCTGCGTTTAAAATTTCTCAGCTGTATCTTGGCATGCTTACTTTGAATTATTACGTGCTGGGCAATGTCCGAAAATTTAACTTGTCCTTTCATTCAAGTTGTAAAATTGTTCTGGAAATGGTTAATTTGTAAGCGTTCACTTTTAAAACAGTGTCCTCGTCGGTGGTGAAGTTTGAAGGAGAAAAATATACCTAAGAGGGTGAAAAAAAGAGAACGAGTTCGCGTAAAAATTGACGCTTTTGCGGAGGCTGCTGTACCGTAAACGAAAACACTATAGATACGATGCGATGTTTCGCTTCATTTTGATTGCGAAGGAAAACGTCGCGTCGGCTCATTCGTTAAATGTTTACAATGACAACAGTCGAGTCTATAAAAATGGTACTCTTATTACGTAGGTAGGTGGTCGAGCCGCCGGCAGGCTCTAAGGATAAGTACGAAAGTACATACCTATACTACGCACTTCTACGAGTATGTACGTTGCGTTATCGTTATTGCGGTAGCAGAGCCAACAACAACAACAACAACAACAACTACAAAAACACGCACGGATACGTTACCGTGACCGTAACCGAAACCGAAACCGACAAAAAATGAGGTAAAAATGATACCTAACCTACGATGAGCTATACCTATGTAGATGGTGAGTCGACAGTGGAACGCGCGTGGTACTGCGTCGGTGTCGGTAAAGGGTAATACACGCGAAAAGCGTTTACAAAAATAATTTAATAATACGATGAAGAAGCGTCTTTCGTTTTAATAGAATCGCGCACCGCGCCGCACCCGACCATAGGGCGCGGCGCCCTGCCCCAACCGCCAACCGTGTCCACCTTCTCTCGTCGTGTAGCGAGAGAGCTCGAGTGCGTGATGAGTATGAGTTGAAGGGGACCTTATCGTCGTTTCCCAGATGATCCTACCAATTTAAATAAATTTATCCAGCGACTTAGATGTTGCTTGGTTATTACGTACATCTTACGCAGAAACATATTTCATTAAAATTATTACGTTTCGGCTACAACCAGCGCCAGCACCGTTCCTGATATATTTGTAAACCGTACCACCACCCACCACCATCATACCCGAACTGTATCTTTGTACAACCGCCGCACCCTCTTTCTGCACCCACGCGACGTAATTGAAATTTGAAATTCGCCCGCCTTACGTATTGAAATTTAACGCGCGTCGATTTGATTAGTGCATGTCGTCCACTTTTCCTAATCAAAATAAGTACCTATATCAAAAGTACAGATTACTCATGAAGATCTATGGCGAAGTGCAAAATTTGTGTAAAACCGAAAACCACGAGGGAAAAAAGTAAAATGAATTTGTTACCGCTTGTAAAACTGAATGAAGGGGTGTAAAAGTTTTCTCTTGGTTTTCTAGAAAATTGGTTCATTTTTGTAATAATACATCTAAGAATTTTGAATCGTGGAAACAAGTGCACAGTGCAGCACTTTGAAAAACTTTTTTTTGGTGATCTTTTAACCAACGTCGAAGGGGTTATAAAAGCAAATTTCGATCAGAAAATTCTCAATGCAAATGACCTAATCATATTTTGAATACATACTCCAAATTTTATTTTAATAATTGTTGTGTTGATATGAAAAAATTGACAAAATGTTCTCTGCATCAATCATGGAAAAACCGAGATTATAATCGTTTTAGAGTGTATTTTATCCCATGAATTTTACGGTGCTGTTTATTTTTCGTCAAATTTTGATTTGAGATCCTCATTTCCTCGTCTGATTAGATTCAGAAGCCAAAATTACCTCAGAAATGAATTCTGGGGTTCACTGGCGTCGAAAAGTGAGTACAAAAGGTACATGGTACCTCTCCATCCTGGAAATTATCATTTGTATCCCCTTCTCGATCCTCGATCAGAACAGATAGAAGTTTTCAAAGCATCAAAGCATGAAAAGAAATGTTTTTGGGAGGAATTTTTTCCAAACCTTTGCCCTCACTTCGCTCAGACACGAACAAAATCACAATTACTTATACTTAATATGAATTATACAAGTCGACAAACAATTTTTTGCTCTGTGTCTCGGTTCTAATGCCAAAATTCTGATTCTATAGGCATCCAATTAGGTACATCATCTCGCTTAGTTATAGCTTCAAAAGTTTGCTTGGGAGGGGGAGTCGAAAAATCGATTTTTGAGGGCTATCAGCCCGAGTATTTAAAAAAAATTGAAATTATCTCGTCAATTTTTATTGAAAATTTCACGGTGAATCGAATTTTGCAAACCGCAGACTTTTATCTCTTTTAGAAAAAAAAAATTACAGCTTATTTCTTTCTTTAATTCTGTGGGAAAATCTCATTTTTTGTGCCTTGCTCACGAAGAAGTGAAATTTCCGAGGAAGCTAAACGTTCTAAAGCCATGATGACGATACCTACAAGAAAAACAATACTTATTTATTGAATTCATGAGGCAAATTTTCAATTTTTTTACTTTCAATTCCGCATCTGTCTTTATTTAGAATTAATACAAAATTCTTTTTTTTGATATCAATTTTTCAGTTGGCATTCCGGCTCGATCGTCTTTATAAATTTTATCCAAGTAAGTTGATGGCTTTCAAAAAATACATCGTCTACAAATGTTTCGAAAATTTCCTTGAAATTGTTTAAAAATGATTGGTAAAAAATTTCCTCGGGTCTAAAATTTCGCTAATTTTATTTGTTGAATAATTTTTTTACCTCATATACCTAGCTGGAATAATTTCTTCAGATTTGCAGAAATTGGCCACTCTCACAATGTAGATGCTTTTGTTACCACTTTGTAGGTAAAGCGCCTACGTTTGTCTTCTTCTTAACGCGAATACGATTCTCACTCTACGCCAAAGGCGGTTAAACGCGATCGCGACGTTCGCGCCTTTTCTCCCTAGTTGCTTGACGTTTTGGCGCGAGAGACACTGAGCGGCTAGGTGCGAAGTATATTACAGAATGTACTTGAGTAATAAGAATGCGCGGGTTTGAGAAGCGAGTATATTCAGCGAAAGTACAATGAGCACATTAAAGACTGTACATGAAAATACACCATAGGTGGAAAAATACTAGCTGTTCGCGGTACTCAGGTAGGAAGGCATACGAGAGTACTTCTACACGGAGATGCGTACGCGAAGTTAAACAGGCTAATACTCTGTACAAATATACATTCGTTCTCGCTAGAGGGATGATTTCCGAGCCACCAACCGGTTCCCTTCCACCCGCATCGCCTATCTACGATATGCGTAACACGGGTGCAAAGGTTCGGTTGGAGCTGTCACTGCAGTCCGAGAAGAGAAAGCGCAAGCCGCGGAGTTCGCGGGGGCGGCCGATTCGGCGTGACGAATCGCCGCTGGAATGCGAGGGTTGCTCTGGACTCGGATGTCGAGAGAGAGCAGGTACCTCGCGCGCTTTGGTGGCGATGTATACGTGTGTATGCGCATGCATATAGCCTGCAGCATACACACGTACGGTCGCCACAGTACTCCCCCCCCTAGCGAAAGTGTTACAAAAAAATGAGAAAATTGATGCACATGTGACTATAATTAGGAAAAAATTATGATTAATGAGAAGTAATGCTAAGAAACGTACAATATACAATACAAAACATGAAATGCACGAATACTTGTCAAATTATGCGATTTGTGAAATGTACAAAAACTAAGATTTATTTAGATGCAACGTAGCGATCAGGGAATGTGACCTTGCGTCCTGACCTTCGTAGCTGCGGTTGAGTTGCATTTTTAACACTATCATTAGCTATACTCGTATTTACAGGTGTGAGTGGCTCATTATCGATATCAGAGTCTAGGAAAGCCGGTTTCACTCGATCAATTGATACAGTTATCTCCTCGCCTCCTTTCTCAATCGTTATGGTCTTATCATCCTTTTTTATCACCCGAAATGGACCAATGTAAGGTGGGTGCAGCGCTCTCTTAACGAAAGTTTTCAGAAAAATATGAGAAACGGTGCTTAATGCTTTTGGGACGTAAGATTTCGGAGTGCCGTGTCGGCGAGTGGGTCGAATGAATTCTTGGATACTCCTTTGGAGATTTTCGATGAAATCGTGAGGATTTTCGATTTTTGTGGAAGGAGAGAAGAATTCGGCGGGAAGGCGTAACTGCTTACCATACGTAAGTTGTGACGGAGAAACTTGAAGGTCTGAGTTTATGGTCGAACGTAACCCTAATAGAATCATTGGTAATACGTTCGTCCAGTGAACCGGGTCGACTGCCATAATTGAGGCCTTTAAACAGCGGTGCCAGCGCTCGATACGGCCATTGCTGGCTGGATGGTACGCTGTGGTGCGAGTTCGTGACGCACCGATTAATTTGAATAACTCCTTGAGGAGGTCTGACTCGAACTGGCGACCTTGATCGGTCGTAACTGTCACTGGAGTGCCGAAACGAGAGATCCAGTGAGTAACTAGGATTTGAGCAACGGTTTGAGCGGAAATGTCTGATGTCGGAATGGCCTCGGGCCAGCGAGATGATCGATCGATCATTGTGACCACGTGCGTTTTTCCTTGGGAAGGGGGCAGTGGTCCCACAATGTCGATGTGGAGGTGCTCGAAACGATCGCTTTCAGGGAAATTGCCAACGGGAGCTTTTGTGTGCTTATCGATTTTACTCTTTTGGCAATTCCTGCAGAACCTGGTCCATTTTGCGACGTCCCTTTTGACAAAGGGCCAGACAAAACGATCGACGATTAGTTTTGCTGTGGCCTTTGCTCCGGGGTGAGAAATATTATGAATCGACTGAAATACCGTTTTACGAAATTGCTTCGGTATGTAGGGACGATTTTTTCCTAGGGAAACATCGCAAGTTAGGAGAAGCTCAGATTCAGGAATTTTCCTGAGTTCGAGTTTGAGACTGGTTTTCTGATCAGAGATGAGTTTCGCTAGCTCTGGGTCACTCTGTTGAGCTTTTGCAATTTCCTCAAAATTTACAACCGGAGGGGTGTGAATTTCGGAAATGCGTGACAGAGTGTCGGCTGTGATGTTTTTATCTCCTTCGATGTAACGAATATCAGACGTGAATTCTGAGATAAATTGGAGTTGTCTGAGCTGCCTGGGGGATGCCTTTTCGGGATTTTGATCGAAAGCAAAAATTAGTGGTTTGTGATCGGTGAAAATTGTGAAAGGGCGTCCCTCTAGCAGGTGGCGGAAATACTTGATCGATTTGAAAATCGCTAGTAATTCACGATCGTACGTACTATAATTCACCTCAGGTTTAGAAAGTTTGCAGGAGAAAAATGCGAGAGGCTCCTGTACATCGTTACGAATCTGATGGAGTGCGCCTCCGATCGCTGTCTCTGATGCGTCGGTTGTGAGGGTCAAGGGGAGGTCCGGTTGTGGATGAGCAAGTAGAGTTGCATTACAAAGCTCTTTTTTCGCTCTGTCAAATGCTTCCTCTGCCTCGGGCGTCCACTTTACCGGAGTTTTGTCCCTTTTTTTGTTCGAAGTGATCAGGGCGTTCAAAGTAGCGTGAGAATGTGCTGCTTTGGGAATACACCTGCGGTAGAAATTAATCATTCCGAGAAACCTACGAAGTTCTTCGATGGTTTTCGGCTGAGGGAATGAAGAAATTGAGGAAACACGTTCTGGGAGGGGGGCGAGGCCACGGCCATTGATCAGATAACCTAAAAATGGTACCTCATCCTCTGAATAGCGACATTTATCTACATTAAGGGTTAAACCCGCCTCGTGCAGTTTTTTGATGACTGCAAGGACGTGTTTCTCGTGTTCCTCCTCAGATTCGGATGCAATTAAGATGTCATCGAGGTACGCATAAGCGAAATCGAATTCGCGGAGTAACCCGTCGATGAATCTTTGAAACGTGGAAGCGGCGTTGCGTAAACCAAAAGGCATGAAAAGAAACTCGAAAAGGCCGAAAGGCGTGATAACGGCTGTTTTTTCGATGTCCTGGGGCGCAACTGGAATACGATAATAGGCTCGAACTATGTCCAGTTTCGTGAATTTGCGCTTACCGGCGAGTAGATAATTGAAATCTAGAATATTCGGTACCGGATAGCGGTCGGGTTTCGTTTGCGCATTTAATTTACGATAATCGCCACAACAGCGCCAGGTATTGTTGCTTTTACTCACTAAATGAATCGGCGAAGCATAACGGCTGTTTGAAGGTCGAATTTCACCACGTTGAGCCATTTCCTGAAACGCCAGTTTGGCACTTTTGAGCTTGTCAGGGGCCAAACGGCGAGCTCGGGCTGTGGTAGGAGGACCGACTGTTTCGATATAATGAACCGTGTCATGATTCACCTTAGGTAGTTCACCAGATTCGCGAGTAATACCTGGGAAATGCTGCTGTATTAATTTAATAAACGCGTCCTTTTTGGAGAAAGTCGAAATCGAATGAACCTCAGTGGTGCGGAGGGTAGCGGGGGTTCGAAGGAGCGTAACGCCATCTATCAATTTGCGATTTCGCAAATCTGGTAGGAGGTGAAAGTGCTCCAAAAAATCAGCACCGATTATAGGGGTTGCGACGTCGGCGATGTGAAAAGGCCAAACGAAAGACCGGCGCAGATTGAGATCGAGGTCGAGTAACTGTTTACGAAATACTGGAATTTTAGTATCATTCGCTGCGTACAAAAAATCGACCGGATTATTTTTACGATCTGCAGCTGAGGCGGGAAACACGGATACCTCAGCCCCTGTATCGATTAGGAACCCTTTTTTACTATTATTATCGACAATATATAGGCAACGCGATTTATGAGTAAGCACATTGATTGTCGCCGCGGCCAATGTGCAGTCTAGTTTCCCCCTTGCTTATTCTGGTCAGAGAATTTGCAGGGAGTCGTGCACTTGGTCGCGGACTTACCAAAACGATGATGGTACCAGCAAACGTCCTTGTCCCTGGGCTGAGACTGGCTGCGGGAACGTGAACGTGATCGGTACTTCGAGGTGGACGCAGATGGCGAGCGGGAGCGGTGATGGCAGGCGCAGGAACTGGAACCTTGGTTGAATTGTTGGGAACGATCGAATTTGGCTTCGAGGTCGGCCAGTTTTGTTGAAAATTGCTTCATGGTTTCTGCCATTGTGGCCATTGTATTTTGGATGAAAAGTTCAGAAGCTGTCATGGTTTTAACCACTGCAACCTGGGGTGTGGGCTCCGCATACTGCAACGAATTCTCTGCCTTGTCTGCTGCCTCTCGAATGTTTGTAACTCCGAGGATGGACAGGCCAGTGCGGATGGATTCGGGTAGTTTTTTGAGAAAAAGATCGAGTAAAAATTGGTCTGAAACGATACCTTTTCCCAGAGCTTCCATTTCTCTAGACAGTTCGGTGGGTTTGCGATCGCCTAAGGTGCATCCTTCTAGGAGTTTTTTCGCCTTGACTGTATTGGTATCCTGGAATTCCTTGATTATGCGAGTTTTCAACGCCGTATATGGTTCGACAGTTGGCGGAGACATGAGGAAATCACAGATTTGACATGCGACGTCAGGCGGTAGAGCAGATGATACCAAGTCGTACCTGTCCCTTTGAGAATTCACCTTGGATACTTGCAATCGACTTTCCACTAATGTGAACCACAGCTCTGGATTTTTGGAAATGAAAATGGGTAAATCGACCTTGGATGCGATGGCATTTACCACTAGCTGTTCCTGTTCATTGTTGCCACTGGGCTCTCCATCTTTCTTGTTGGCCATTCTGCGGCGTCTTGGTGCCTGAGGTACAGGTTGAGAACCACTTCGGAGTAGCAGCTTGGAAAAAGATCGCGATCACTTTGTAGAATTTGTGAGAAAAAATTCGCGGAACAATTCACTGTCGGAGGTCACCACTTTGTAGATGCTTTTGTTACCACTTTGTAGGTAAAGCGCCTACGTTTGTCTTCTTCTTAACGCGAATACGATTCTCACTCTACGCCAAAGGCGGTTAAACGCGATCGCGACGTTCGCGCCTTTTCTCCCTAGTTGCTTGACGTTTTGGCGCGAGAGACACTGAGCGGCTAGGTGCGAAGTATATTACAGAATGTACTTGAGTAATAAGAATGCGCGGGTTTGAGAAGCGAGTATATTCAGCGAAAGTACAATGAGCACATTAAAGACTGTACATGAAAATACACCATAGGTGGAAAAATACTAGCTGTTCGCGGTACTCAGGTAGGAAGGCATACGAGAGTACTTCTACACGGAGATGCGTACGCGAAGTTAAACAGGCTAATACTCTGTACAAATATACATTCGTTCTCGCTAGAGGGATGATTTCCGAGCCACCAACCGGTTCCCTTCCACCCGCATCGCCTATCTACGATATGCGTAACACGGGTGCAAAGGTTCGGTTGGAGCTGTCACTGCAGTCCGAGAAGAGAAAGCGCAAGCCGCGGAGTTCGCGGGGCGGCCGATTCGGCGTGACGAATCGCCGCTGGAATGCGAGGGTTGCTCTGGACTCGGATGTCGAGAGAGAGCAGGTACCTCGCGCGCTTTGGTGGCGATGTATACGTGTGTATGCGCATGCATATAGCCTGCAGCATACACACGTACGGTCGCCACAGTACTCCCCCCCCTAGCGAAAGTGTTACAAAAAAATGAGAAAATTGATGCACATGTGACTATAATTAGGAAAAAATTATGATTAATGAGAAGTAATGCTAAGAAACGTACAATATACAATACAAAACATGAAATGCACGAATACTTGTCAAATTATGCGATTTGTGAAATGTACAAAAACTAAGATTTATTTAGATGCAACGTAGCGATCAGGGAATGTGACCTTGCGTCCTGACCTTCGTAGCTGCGGTTGAGTTGCATTTTAACACTATCATTAGCTATACTCGTATTTACAGGTGTGAGTGGCTCATTATCGATATCAGAGTCTAGGAAAGCCGGTTTCACTCGATCAATTGATACAGTTATCTCCTCGCCTCCTTTCTCAATCGTTATGGTCTTATCATCCTTTTTTATCACCCGAAATGGACCAATGTAAGGTGGGTGCAGCGCTCTCTTAACGAAAGTTTTCAGAAAAATATGAGAAACGGTGCTTAATGCTTTTGGGACGTAAGATTTCGGAGTGCCGTGTCGGCGAGTGGGTCGAATGAATTCTTGGATACTCCTTTGGAGATTTTCGATGAAATCGTGAGGATTTTCGATTTTTGTGGAAGGAGAGAAGAATTCGGCGGGAAGGCGTAACTGCTTACCATACGTAAGTTGTGACGGAGAAACTTGAAGGTCTGAGTTTATGGTCGAACGTAACCCTAATAGAATCATTGGTAATACGTTCGTCCAGTGAACCGGGTCGACTGCCATAATTGAGGCCTTTAAACAGCGGTGCCAGCGCTCGATACGGCCATTGCTGGCTGGATGGTACGCTGTGGTGCGAGTTCGTGACGCACCGATTAATTTGAATAACTCCTTGAGGAGATCGGACTCGAACTGGCGACCTTGATCGGTCGTAACTGTCACTGGAGTGCCGAAACGCGAGATCCAGTGAGTAACTAGGATTTGAGCAACGGTTTGAGCGGAAATGTCTGATGTCGGAATGGCCTCGGGCCAGCGAGATGATCGATCAATCATTGTGACCACGTGCGTTTTTCCTTGTGAAGGGGGCAGTGGTCCCACAATGTCGATGTGGAGGTGCTCGAAACGGTCGCTTTCAGGGAAATTGCCAACGGGAGCTTTTGTGTGCTTATCAATTTTACTCTTTTGGCAATTCCTGCAGAACCTGGTCCATTTTGCGACGTCCCTCTTGACAAAGGGCCAGACGAAACGATCAACGATTAGTTTTGCTGTGGCCTTTGCTCCGGGGTGAGAAATATTATGAATCGACTGAAATACCGTTTTGCGAAATTGCTTTGGTATGTAGGGACGATTTTTTCCTAGGGAAACATCGCAAGTTAGGAGAAGCTCAGATTCAGGAATTTTCCTGAGTTCGAGTTTGAGACTGGTTTTCCGATCAGAGATGAGTTTCGCTAGCTCTGGGTCACTCTGTTGAGCTTTTGCAATTTCCTCAAAATTTACAACCGGAGGGGTGTGAATTTCAGAAATGCGTGACAGAGTGTCGGCTGTGATGTTTTTATCTCCTTCGATGTAACGAATATCAGACGTGAATTCTGAGATAAATTGGAGTTGTCTGAGCTGCCTGGGGGATGCCTTTTCGGGATTTTGATCGAAAGCAAAAATTAGTGGTTTGTGATCGGTGAAAATTGTGAAAGGGCGTCCCTCTAGCAGGTGGCGGAAATACTTGATCGATTTGAAAATCGCTAGTAATTCACGATCGTACGTACTATAATTCACCTCAGGTTTAGAAAGTTTGCAGGAGAAAAATGCGAGAGGCTCCTGTACATCGTTACGAATCTGATGGAGTGCGCCTCCGATCGCTGTCTCTGATGCGTCGGTTGTGAGGGTCAAGGGGAGGTCCGGTTGTGGATGAGCAAGTAGAGTTGCATTACAAAGCTCTTTTTTCGCTCTGTCAAATGCTTCCTCTGCCTCGGGCGTCCACTTTACCGGAGTTTTGTCCCTTTTTTTGTTCGAAGTGATCAGGGCGTTCAAAGTAGCGTGAGAATGTGCTGCTTTGGGAATACACCTGCGGTAGAAATTAATCATTCCGAGAAACCTACGAAGTTCTTCGATGGTTTTCGGCTGAGGGAATGAAGAAATTGAGGAAACACGTTCTGGGAGGGGCGAGGCCACGGCCATTGATCAGATAACCTAAAAATGGTACCTCATCCTCTGAATAGCGACATTTATCTACATTAAGGGTTAAACCCGCCTCGTGCAGTTTTTTGATGACTGCAAGGACGTGTTTCTCGTGTTCCTCCTCAGATTCGGATGCAATTAAGATGTCATCGAGGTACGCATAAGCGAAATCGAATTCGCGGAGTAACCCGTCGATGAATCTTTGAAACGTGGAAGCGGCGTTGCGTAAACCAAAAGGCATGAAAAGAAACTCGAAAAGGCCGAAAGGCGTGATAACGGCTGTTTTTTCGATGTCCTGGGGCGCAACTGGAATACGATAATAGGCTCGAACTATGTCCAGTTTCGTGAATTTGCGCTTACCGGCGAGTAGATAATTGAAATCTAGAATATTCGGTACCGGATAGCGGTCGGGTTTCGTTTGCGCATTTAATTTACGATAATCGCCACAACAGCGCCAGGTATTGTTGCTTTTACTCACTAAATGAATCGGCGAAGCATAACGGCTGTTTGAAGGTCGAATTTCACCACGTTGAGCCATTTCCTGAAACGCCAGTTTGGCACTTTTGAGCTTGTCAGGGGCCAAACGGCGAGCTCGGGCTGTGGTAGGAGGACCGACTGTTTCGATATAATGAACCGTGTCATGATTCACCTTAGGTAGTTCACCAGATTCGCGAGTAATACCTGGGAAATGCTGCTGTATTAATTTAATAAACGCGTCCTTTTTGGAGAAAGTCGAAATCGAATGAACCTCAGTGGTGCGGAGGGTAGCGGGGGTTCGAAGGAGCGTAACGCCATCTATCAATTTGCGATTTCGCAAATCTGGTAGGAGGTGAAAGTGCTCCAAAAAATCAGCACCGATTATAGGGGTTGCGACGTCGGCGATGTGAAAAGGCCAAACGAAAGACCGGCGCAGATTGAGATCGAGGTCGAGTAACTGTTTACGAAATACTGGAATTTTAGTATCATTCGCTGCGTACAAAATCGACCGGAATTTTTTTACGATCTGCAGCTGAGGCGGGAAACACGGATACCTCAGCCCCTGTATCGATTAGGAACCCTTTTTTACTATTATTATCGACAATATATAGGCAACGCGATTTATGAGTAAGCACATTGATTGTCGCCGCGGCCAATGTGCAGTCTAGTTTCCCCCTTGCTTATTCTGGTCAGAGAATTTGCAGGGAGTCGTGCACTTGGTCGCGGACTTACCAAAACGATGATGGTACCAGCAAACGTCCTTGTCCCTGGGCTGAGACTGGCTGCGGGAACGTGAACGTGATCGGTACTTCGAGGTGGACGCAGATGGCGAGCGGGAGCGGTGATGGCAGGCGCAGGAACTGGAACCTTGGTTGAATTGTTGGGAACGATCGAATTTGGCTTCGAGGTCGGCCAGTTTTGTTGAAAATTGCTTCATGGTTTCTGCCATTGTGGCCATTGTATTTTGGATGAAAAGTTCAGAAGCTGTCATGGTTTTAACCACTGCAACCTGGGGTGTGGGCTCCGCATACTGCAACGAATTCTCTGCCTTGTCTGCTGCCTCTCGAATGTTTGTAACTCCGAGGATGGACAGGCCAGTGCGGATGGATTCGGGTAGTTTTTTGAGAAAAAGATCGAGTAAAAATTGGTCTGAAACGATACCTTTTCCCAGAGCTTCCATTTCTCTAGACAGTTCGGTGGGTTTGCGATCGCCTAAGGTGCATCCTTCTAGGAGTTTTTTCGCCTTGACTGTATTGGTATCCTGGAATTCCTTGATTATGCGAGTTTTCAACGCCGTATATGGTTCGACAGTTGGCGGAGACATGAGGAAATCACAGATTTGACATGCGACGTCAGGCGGTAGAGCAGATGATACCAAGTCGTACCTGTCCCTTTGAGAATTCACCTTGGATACTTGCAATCGACTTTCCACTAATGTGAACCACAGCTCTGGATTTTTGGAAATGAAAATGGGTAAATCGACCTTGGATGCGATGGCATTTACCACTAGCTGTTCCTGTTCATTGTTGCCACTGGGCTCTCCATCTTTCTTGTTGGCCATTCTGCGGCGTCTTGGTGCCTGAGGTACAGGTTGAGAACCACTTCGGAGTAGCAGCTTGGAAAAAGATCGCGATCACTTTGTAGAATTTGTGAGAAAAAATTCGCGGAACAATTCACTGTCGGAGGTCACCACTTTGTAGATGCTTTTGTTACCACTTTGTAGGTAAAGCGCCTACGTTTGTCTTCTTCTTAACGCGAATACGATTCTCACTCTACGCCAAAGGCGGTTAAACGCGATCGCGACGTTCGCGACGTTCGCGCCTTTTCTCCCTAGTTGCTTGACGTTTTGGCGCGAGAGACACTGAGCGGCTAGGTGCGAAGTATATTACAGAATGTACTTGAGTAATAAGAATGCGCGGGTTTGAGAAGCGAGTATATTCAGCGAAAGTACAATGAGCACATTAAAGACTGTACATGAAAATACACCATAGGTGGAAAAATACTAGCTGTTCGCGGTACTCAGGTAGGAAGGCATACGAGAGTACTTCTACACGGAGATGCGTACGCGAAGTTAAACAGGCTAATACTCTGTACAAATATACATTCGTTCTCGCTAGAGGGATGATTTCCGAGCCACCAACCGGTTCCCTTCCACCCGCATCGCCTATCTACGATATGCGTAACACGGGTGCAAAGGTTCGGTTGGAGCTGTCACTGCAGTCCGAGAAGAGAAAGCGCAAGCCGCGGAGTTCGCGGGGGCGGCCGATTCGGCGTGACGAATCGCCGCTGGAATGCGAGGGTTGCTCTGGACTCGGATGTCGAGAGAGAGCAGGTACCTCGCGCGCTTTGGTGGCGATGTATACGTGTGTATGCGCATGCATATAGCCTGCAGCATACACACGTACGGTCGCCACACACAATGAATAAAATATCATTGGTTTACATAATTTCTTTTCAGTAAGTATCTTAAGTTTTAAAAAAATATATTGGCCATGGTAAGAAAAATGTTCATTGAACAGTGTCAGAAAACAGCAATGCCTTTTCTCACAAATTCCACGTGGTGCCTAAAATTTTATTGTCAAAGTCAACGACAGTGGTCGATTGGCAAAACAATTGTCGCATCCTTTTACAAAATAATATCATTAAATAGAGAAAAACCAGAATCAGATTTATTGTCATTTTGGAATATTTTCCTTCCTTTGATGTTTCATTTATTAGCTTTGCTGAAATCGTTCGTATAAACAATTCGTGTTTTTTTTTTGAATCTACACAGTATCGTTAAGCATCCGATCCAAAGCTACAGTTCCTCCCTTTTCGAATTTTATGTGTCGCGTCGCTGATATCAAGCACCTAGTGGTGTAACTTATTCTTTTCCGTGCTGCCATTCGAATTCCTCTACGGGCTCGTCGTGTTTAGGGTGAACGTTCGAGTGGCTCCTGTATATAGGAGTCCACTTTATTGACGGAAGATATTTTATTTTTGCGAATGCCGGACTACGTTAAATCAACCTTCGATGTCTGAGATTTTCGAGTCGAATTCGTATTCCAAATTTTATTATTCAATTTGCTCGTGCATAACGTCAGTATTTTGCGTAATAAAAATGCAAAAAAAACCACAAATGTACCCGATAGAAATTTTCATAAATTTACACAATAAAATTGGAAACTTTGCGTTTTGAATTAGGTAGAACAAACAACGGTTCACCTACCCACCTATTCCAGTTGATTCTCAAGTTTTTAATTCAGATTGCAAATGTGCCTGTTTACTCGGTATTGAAGTTTAAGTCGTGTACCTATATAAAGATATAATTCCGTGCGAATTTTTCGTTTTTGTGTAACATTTCGTCTGCGAGTGGAAAGTTTCGCGTTGGCGCTCATATTTTATTATGCGACTTTTAAAAAGTTTGCCCGATTAATATTTCATCCGCGAGTACTTATATTAACATTTCACTTTTAACGAAAAATAAACAGGTAAAAGTTTTAGGGGAGTTTAGTTGTTTAAAAATTGTATTAATAAAAGTTATTTCGTAAATTAATGGATTTAAAGTTTAAGCGTTGCAATTTGGATAGATTCAAGTATGGCGTGAATTTTTCATGGTGCATGCAGCTTTTCCAGACTGGTGTACGTTGCACCTTCTTTTTTGCCTTTCGCCGTTCGCCTTTTGTCGTATATCCTTTTCCAGCTGAACGTTGTTAATAAATTTCACGCGACGGATTCGACTTGAAGCTGCAGCTGTGCGTAGCTATATCTGATGATTTAGTGCAGGTGCACCTATATCGACGGTTCAGAGTCTCTTTTTTCGTGAAAAAATAATGATCAGTCGTTAACTTCGACGCTTCGTTGATATATCTGAAGCGAAGTAGGCAGGTAATCTATTTTGCCGAATGTTTTCTTCGCTTTTTATGACTTTATAAATTTCGTTAACGGTGAACAAAATAATGGTTGAGACTTCGACGACTCGTTTAGTTTGTTAGTTTAGGTACCTGTATTATAGTGTGTAGTTGAACGACTGAAGTAAAGCTGCTTTACCTACGTTTTCTTCAGGGCTGCGTTTAAAGGATTAAAGAATAAGTTGTACAAGTGAGAAGAATTTCTTTACATAAGCGCGTCATTGAAAACGTTCGTCTTTTCAATAGTAAAATTCAAATTAAAATGAATTTTTAGCGACTCGAGTCATTAAGAGCTGAAACGATTCAGTCGCTGCTCATCCGAAATTTACTCAAGTATTGCGTAGGCATAGATACCTACTCGTATTAAAACGGTTGAGCAATTTTCGTAAAATTTTTGAATGAGTAGGGAGTACCTGCAAATTTCTAAATCGATATTATTTTTCAGGATTACGAAGTGGATTTGTATCTGAGACAGAAGTGGCAAGACGAAAGACTAAAACACGAGGATATTACCGAACCGTTAGATTTAAACGATCCGAATTTAGTGAAAGCCATATGGAAACCCGAAGTGTACTTTCCAAATGCCAAAGCTGCCGATTTTCAATACGTAACTGTGCCAAATGTTCTGGTTCGCATCAAACCAGATGGAGAAATTTTATACATGCTGAGGTGAGTTTTTAAAGAAATATTTATGTACTGTGAAGGAATTGCACCAAGCCACACCCCCCTGAATTTGAGAAAATGTTTATTAAAAAATTGAAATGGCGTGTCTTATATCGATTCTCACCAAGTTGAGGGAGCAGATACTTTTTGATCTGACCCTCTTTCCTGTGGGGAAGTCGAGATCGGTGAAAGTATGGGAAAGAAAATCTGATCAAAAAGTAAGTCGATTTTAAAATCCTACGCCCTCAAATTAGTGAGAATCGATATGCCTCACGCCATTATAATTTTTTGACTTACGAAATTGTGGGCTAAGGGAGACTAAAGGGTCAAATCCAAAAAATAAGCAAATATTCAAACTCAAATCCATCAAATACCTACTTGAAAAATGACAGGGCACACGTTATTTTTTTTTGAATTTTGACCTTTTCAAGGGGGAGGCCGATTAAAAAAACCGAGTACGTATTCGAATTCAGCGCCTCTGAGTTAGAAGAAATCGATTTTTTCCAGTTTCTTGAATTTTGGTCAAAATTTTGGGCCCTATCCCTCCCCCCCTCCCTGGTATAGAGATTCTATGTTGAAAATTTATTGGTTGAAAAAACGGAAAAAGCGCTAGTTACTGTAATTTTTTTCGGATTTTTAAATGGTAAAACTTTCATCTTTTGTATTTTGTCAGGAAAGTTGAGCTTTCAGCACCAAAGTTCAACTTCAAGTTTTTCAAGATGTGATCATCTTTTATCAATTCTATTTTAGACCCCGCAAACAGTTTTTCTCCGAGTACAACCTTTCTCGAGATAGAGCCTTCAAAGTTGAATGACGTGGCAAGAAATTGCATAGAAATTACGAGGCTCAACTCCCAGCCTCTTGAGGGTTGAAATGTAAATAATCGCAGATTTTTATGAATACCTATACCATCAAAGGGTACTCGTAAAAAAAATCCAGCGAAATCATGCCCTGGGTGTTCTTACTAAATTTTTTCGCGTACTTTATTTCTCGTGTTCAGTTTGATAATTATCTAGATCCCAATTTGACTCGATATTTTTACGATTGCGAATTTTTCGAAAGCAAATTTCAAATTTTTAATTGAAATAGAAACTAAGAGAGGGGCGGGGAGGAGAAGAAAAGAGTGGAAATGAGATGAGAATAGAGCAGAGGAGATGATTATTGAGAGAGTTTCGAGTTTTAAAACGAACTTGGTTTTCAAACTTTCACACATGGTATACGAAATTTTTTCATTATCCAACCTTAATTTGATCAAATATTTTTTGAAAAGAAATGCAGCTAGCAGCCGAATATTTACCGAAAAGTAGTTTTAAAATTATAGCTTTGCTCGTAGCTTAAAATAAGAGTAAAAAAAAATTGAAAAAATTTTGCGCCCCCGGGTGGGCTCGAACCACCAACCTTTCGGTTAACAGCCGAACGCGCTAGCCGATTGCGCCACGGAGGCATCCGTGGAAATTGTTGGTTTACGGGCCATGTTTAACGAGGCCACATTGTGTTTCAAGTTCGCGTGTTTTTCAAGGTCAATCACAACACATCTTCGTGTTTTCATTGTTTCAACTTCCATTGATATCTATTATCGCATAAGATTGGAATTTCTTTCGACAGATATTGCGTAATTTATCCCAATGGTAACGTTTGGAAGTATATGATTTTTTTTTTGTCCTCTATAAATTTAAATGTGTTTCGTTTTTGAAGTAGGTAATTACAATGGTTTCTACCAAAGTTACCTACTATTTGCGTTTTACCATCTTATAAAATGACGTTTGAAATTCATTTTTACCAGTACCTACTCGCCTACTCGGTGCCTACTGCCTACTCCTCTATTTTTTTGTGTGTTTGGTCGTATTCTCATACCTACTTATACAATCACAAAACGTGATAAATTTTAGCGAGCGGACTTTTTATTATTAAAATTCAGTCGACTCGAACGTCTAACTGAAACGAGGCAATCTTATTTTCCTTGGTCGGAAAATATGAACGACGAATTACTTTTTGCCCTTTGATAATGACCATAAGCGTACGTAAAATGGTATTTTAAAAACACGTCGACCTTATTCCATGCACCGTTTGTAGAAAGAATTCATCTGCCATAAAAATAACCGAAAATGTACGACTTATTTATTATTATTTTTTTTTTTTAGGTTTAGATAAGTATTTTTTTGCTAGTTCTTCAATGGTCCCTAAACTTGGTTTCGTCGTCGTTGAAACGCTATAATTTTTCTTTTTCGTGAAAATTTGTCTGCAAACGATAGTCTTGATGCTTTTCAATGTAGTACTATTACTTTCTTCCTTCGCTTTTTTTCCTCCCTTCCAAAAAAAAAATGATTCGGTTGAAAGCGAGGTTTTTAAATTTCCTCTTAACGTCTTGTTTCGCAGTAAGGAAGCATTAATCTTTTTATATATATTTTCCTCGCATGCATGCGTCGCGTCGTGAATTTAAAAATAGTGGCGATTTGCTTCTGCATGTACCGGTATATACTTTACGATATCGGGTATGATTTCGTTTATGCTGGTAATTTGTAATCTCGAATGGCTTGAAAACATTTTCTTGGTGTACAAATAAACAAAACAAATTGATCGTATTTTGATAATAATACGTGTGTTCCTATTACGTATTACGTAAATACTTTTTCGTGTGAGTTTTTTTTTTTTTTTGGGATTTTAAAACATGTTCAATTAAGTACCCACTTCAGATCGTAATGCAACAATTTGTCTTGATTGGATAAGAAATGACTACAGCTATAGACCAAAAATGAAGTCGAATCTTTCGATTTCGCTCAAGTTTTTTTTCTACACTCCCGAATTATTCGTACGTATCCCCCCCCCCCGCCCACGAAGGGAAATGATTGTCGATTTATGAATAGACCATCAAGAGTAACGCGTAAAAAAATTAAGCGAAATCGGAGACGCGACTTCAATAGCCCTCTATCCCAGTTCAAAATCATAAAACATGTTAAAATATTCGGCATCGGAGAATTTTTCTAAAATTCTAAAAATTGAATAATTTTCCAAAACTGGTACGATTTTTTCGATCAGACACCACCTATTATTTATTCGCCGAGGGAAATTCTCCACTACTTAAAATACAAAATCAAAGGAGATGTTTAAGATTCGAGATTTGAAAAATTTTTAGAGTTGTCGAATATAAATTTGTATGAAATAAATACTTGAGATGAGCATATGTATGGATTAGATTTCGATTTTAGCATGTTTTGGTTCGAAAATTTACGGGACGTATACTATATTATTGTTTGTTGAAAAAAAAAAGAAATTGAAAAGTATCTCTCGAAATCCCCGGTGCAATGTTTAAAAATTCAAGATGGGGAAAAGTTTGGAGAGGACATAAGCCGAAGATTTAATTTCAATTAAGTTGACAGAATAAAAGAAATGCAACCTTCCAAAAACTCCCGAGGATATGTATATCTGTGGACAAACGGAGCAGCTAAAAAAAAAGCGAAATCCACGAAAAGAAAAGGGATCGTGTTTTTATCGTAATAATATAAGATTCTTTTAAACGCTTTCATATTGTTATTATCCATAAAAACGTCATAAATATGCGACTTTGTGTCCTGAAGTGAAACATTCGAGTGTTTTCTTTCGCCTTGAAAGTTGGAAAATTCCATGGGATTCGTTTATCGTTGCGTGGCGAAGATTTTATATGAATGAATGAAAAAAAAAAAAAGAGAGAGAGAGAGAGACTAAGCTATTCTCTTGTATAGCTAGTACAATCCTTTTCTATGTTCAAATTAAAGCTGTAAATCTAACGAAATACAAATTGAATTAAAAAATTTTCAAGTTCAAATCTGGAACGAACTCGAGTTATAAAATTGATAAATTTATCAAATAGGCTGGAAAGCAAAAATTACCTGATTTATCGTAAGACAAGGAATACCTACCTACTTGAGTTTTTTCGCTCGAGTAATTTTTGTTGATTTTTGTACTAAGAAATGTGTAGTCATTTTGTTGGCAGCGGGGAGGGACTGAGTCGTCGGGGCCCTTGTTGTACTTGCCCTGGGCTTAATGTGCTCTTTATTTTGGAAACAAGGAAGAACGAAATGAAGAAAATAATCTAAGAAAAGGAGTACTTTTTAGATTAAAATCTCTTTGATGAAAATCCGAGCTGTCGTTGTAGTACTTATACTGTGCATAGCTTATAGTACGAGTACACAATAAGCTTTCAAAATTGTAACCCGAAGTCTTAAAAATGATTTCAGATTAAAAGTTACATTCTCTTGTATGATGGATTATGCTAAATTTCCGTTGGATAATCAACTATGTACTATGGAAATTGCATCGTGTAAGTACCTACTTAGTACTTACCTACGTTTAGTGAAGCAAAAGCAGTATAGTATTAGGTATACCATATATATAGCACGTATCTATATCTAGGTACCTACATATTTATTGCACCATGCGCTTTGTAGATACCTACCTAATGCACCTATTATACTCGTTCTATAAATAGCTCGTATAGTCGAACCATGTTCGATGTCGGCGACTAATTATCGTTTTTATACAGTTTCGAAAACTACCGAAGAGCTCAAGCTCGAATGGAAGACGAAAAATCCCATAATCATGGCTCGAGGATTACGTATGCCGCAATTTGAGATCGTCCGTATACAAGCGTCTAATTGTCAAGAATCATTTCAAATAGGTTAGTGTTGTTTGCAGACTACCTAACGTAAGCTGATTTATATTCGGCTGTGTGAAAATGGAAAATGGCGAATTGCAAGATGCGGATTACGCTTTCGAATGTATTCGTACTTAATGTCGCCGAGTATTACGATAACACGTTTTGTATTCAGTGAGAATGTCTTGTTTATGTCCAAGATAATTGGCTATTCGATAATTAATCCTGCATTTCTACTGTGTAAGGACTTGGTGCTACTCACTGTAGTGGTCCATGCCGCCGATTCTAGTGTGGCATCAGTTGCAAATGCCTTAGGTATGAGTATAAATATTTTAGAAAATTTTTTAGGTCTTTCGGTGCACTAAAGTAGGATTGATTGTTTTGGACTATTTCAATAATTGCCTTTAAAATCTCTTCACATTTGAAAAAAATTGAAAAATTTTGTCAAAAATTTCATCAAAACCGGTTTTTATCTTTATTTTAAATTTTTTTACGGGTAGTTATGTTGGTACCTATCTATGTACTTACTTTGAAAAATTCATTTTTTCGTGTTTTTAAAATTTTTGCAGAGAATTTAATAAATGAGAAATTATTTTTGAAAAGATCCTAATAAATATTTTCATTGCACTTCCCCCCCTTCAAGCTGCACAACAATTTATCATTTTTACCTCAATTAAAAAAAAGTACCCAGGTACTTACGACATTTGTCTTAATTTTGAGAACTGTCAAGTTCTTTTTTTCATTTTTCCATTTTTAAAAACTTTTTAAACTTTTTTTTTTTTTAGATATGTAGGTATTGTAGGTAGTTTGATTTTAGAAACACACCTTAGGGGGATTCAAAGAGCTCGAGCCTCTTCCTTAAGCTCGAAAGTATGATTTTTTATTACAAAACTGCGAAAAAAAACATATTTTTTTACTATTCGAACATTAGTTTTTCAAAAAATTCTCGACCTCGCTTCGCTTGGGCAGTATTTCGACTGAAATATCAGTGAAAAATTATTAATTTGAAATTTTACCCTTCCCCTATTTTTTCAAATTCTCATTCCTTCCCTTAATTAATTTTTGGGTGGGCCTATGTTTATTTGATTTTAAGGACAATGAACTGAAAGAAGGATTGAGCCAATGGTAGTGCAACGTATACCTACCAGTTTTTTTTTTCAAACAGTCTAAACACCTTTTTCTCGCTGCTTCCACCCTGCTTGTTTTCTAACAAAAAAAGCAATAGGATCCGCCTAAAAGCACTTATACTGAACTAAACTTATTCACACTCTCTCTCAGCAATGAAAATTGATAAGAAATAATCGTAAATTAAAGTTTTATCCAACTTTTGAATCTTTCGAAAGTTTTTTCGACAAATTACTTGTTACAAATCACTCGAAAAATATCTCTTCTAGTTAATGGTATGGCTGGCATGACATTAATAAAATTTTAAAGTCAACGAGTGGCGAATCAGATTCAAATCGATATGTAATTTTCAAAACACTTTTTCGTAATAAATGAATGTACCTACATTTCTCTTTCCCTCCATTCTCCTTATCTCTTTCTTTCACCAAAAACTCAAAAAGAAACGAAAAAATGGAAATTTTCAAGTCTTTGTCGATTTATTGTTTTGAAAAAAATATCAAAATTTTTTCTTTCATTCAAATTGTGTAATAAATTTGAACTTTTTTTTGAGTAGAGGGAGAAATTTCCCACTGATGAAGTAAGTATGAAATTTTTTAAAAGTAAAATTGTGTTGTGGAATGGATGTTTCAAATTTTTTTTGTAAAAAGTGGGTATGCAAGTCTCAATTTGGGTTTTAAATTTTCGCATGTCTATTTTTTCTCCTTTTTTTTCCGACTTTTTTGTCAAAATTTTTTATACTTTTTTTCTCAAGTTTTTTTTATGTTCATCATTTTGGTGAGATAGCCTGAAAAGTACATAATTACCTACTATTTCAATGATCGGTATTTGATCGATTTCCAAAAAAAAAGTAGGATTCAGTATACCACTCAAACGTACTAAAAATGTTTATTGGGATGAGGGGGGGGAGAGATATTGATAAAGGACCCCGGAAGATTATTGTTGCATCAGGGTTCGTCGCAACTGCCTGCGTGTTCCGAAATTCAAACTTACGACTGAAGCGAGTAACTATGCGGAAATTACGCGTGTTTACACCTTTTAGTTCGTAAAACGTAGATTTAGAGATACATTCCTACCTTGTACTGCTATATGTAAGTATAGGCAGTGTTGTTAACGGCGCCTACATATTATTGAAAATTTACCAACAGGAAATTACAGCTGTTTAGTGGCGGAATATTACCTGCATCGAAATGTGGGTTATCATCTGGTCCAGAGTTACTTACCTACGATGCTAATCGTGGCCATATCTTGGGTCTCGTTTTGGATGGACGTAGACTCGGTACCGGGCCGAACGACTTTGGGTGTTACCACCTTGTTGGCTGTTTCTTCGCAAAGTTCAGGTGAACTAAAGCTCGTGTTCTTGTGTTCTTTGCCAATCCGATTCGTGAGATTAATCTGATAATTTTTTTTTCAGGTATACAAAGCGAATTTCCTCAAGTTAGCTACGTTAAAGCGATAGATGTTTGGATGGGTACCTGCATCGGTAAGTGGCTCACAAATATCTAAAATTTCTAACAGAAAGGCGACGGTGATGTAGGTGGTGGTGGTGTTGGTGGTGGATGGTGGTGGTACTAATAGATTTGCATAATGCGGAATTTCGTTGTTATTCGACTCGGAATAAGTGTATCGAGTTGGCGAAGAGTACTGCGGGGCAGAATTCTTTAGATATTCGCGGGTGTGCTAAGTGGACTTGTCTAAAATTTACTTACCTACAGTTGACGTGCATGGTGGGTACTGGGTACTGGGTACTGGGTACATAGGTGAGCGAACGAATCCGACACAGTTGAAATTATTCTAGCGATCGATTACCTACGGTTTGTTAATGGTGGTATATTTTAGTTTTGAGAACGCGTATTGTGCTCTCGAGAGTGTTCCCAGTAATACGAGTAAAGTGTGCTTGGCCGTTTGATTGATTACGTTTGGAAAATTGAAACGTTTCAGAGGTGCTTTTTAATGAACATCAATCACGTCGTCGCGTCGTGTTCGGCTAAGCATATGCTCTTCATCGAAATGACTATCTTTTCGCCGATTTATTCGACTTTATACTCGACGTCTTCTTGGACGTCTTTTCTTCTTTTTTTTTTTTTTTATAAATCCTTCGAGAAACGCGGTGGTGTAAAATTTGAAAAATTACCTACACGCGTAGGTGGAAACGAAACAATTGCTATAAGTGTACGCGAGAAATATTGAACGAATATTTTTGCAAATTGTACATCAAGTAATTTCGGTTTCAAGGGTATGGGAACTCGAACCACTCCGTTAATTGTACGTTCAGGCGTATGAAAACAATTTTCTCAAATTTTTATTCGTTGAAGGAGGTAGGAAATTTGATTGCTCACAAATCCAAACCCCAGGATTTGCAGAAAACGAATTCATCAGATGAAATATTCATGGGTAACAAAAATTTAAATGCCAGCTGTAGGTACATAATTATTATGATGGGGATGAAATTTCATATTTTAGATGATGTTGAAAAAATCATTACAATATTTATTTTTCAATTGAATATCAAGGAAAATCCTATATTTTTACTTACCTCTAATTCAGATGAATAACGAATAAAAGGAAGTTGGATTTGGTTCTCACTCCCAACCAAATTCTGCATATGTATGTTGAAAAATGAAAGACTAAATACTTTGTCAAAATCACGAGAAATTTTTTGAAAATATCTTTATGATTTTTTTTTTTGTCCAAAGTGGTTACCTATAGTTTAATACTAAAAAAAAATAGCTTAAAAATTCTACAATTTTCTCGTAGATGCCTCTGTTCAGATTTTGATCAAAATTGTTGAAATATGTAGGCATGAGCTGTGACTCATACTGACCCTAAAATTTGATATCACTTATTTTTTTCTTCGGGAAGATTGAAAAGTTACAACCTAAAAATCGAACAAAACCATTTTTCGATAATTGAGAATCAAATTTGATGGTCTTTCTTCTTTTCTGTTCTTTGGCACAATGGTTACGTCTCGTTGAAGTTTATTTGTGATTTTCTTCCCCATAGATTTTGGAGCATATTTCTTCGTGTTTTTCAGCCATTTGAAATTTTTGATCGTAAAAAACTTTATGTAAACGAAGTGAACACCCTGAAAATATTTCTAAGAAACGTGTTTTTCATGTGGAATTTCGCCATGCGTTCGTTTTTGGCCTTTTTATTGAACTAAGCTCCAAAAATTGTGAAAAATCTTCCAAAAGAGTTGAAATTTTATCAGATTTTTCAAATTTTGAACGTTTGGTCGTTTGATACAGAAAGAAATTGCCAAATATTTGTATTCAGCAGGTCAAAATATTCAGAAAAACGCCATTTTTGCAATAATTTTGCTCAAAGTTTCAAAACAAATCTTCATTGATTTTTCTTGGTGAAAAAGTTGAAAAAAGTGAATTTTGAGACACGAGTAAAACAATCGCGAAAAGAGCGTTAATCGGGTAAACTTCAAATTGCCGAAAAAACATGAAGAAGTGCACCAAAATTTTTCAAAAAAATATCCTAAATACGTAGTACATCTCTCGATTGAAATGGAAAATTCTTGAAAATAATGCAATAAAATGATCATAACTACAGAAGGGACGGAGGGAGGGGGGTGGAGTCCAAAATTTGGTGAAATGTTTTTCTAGTAAATACTCACCACTTGAGGTGCTTAAGAGCCCAAAAGAGCCTTGGGTCGAATTCACCACTTATCATTCAATTTTCTTGAAAATTTTTGTGGCAGTCTTACTCATTAAATGAAAAATATTTATTTTTCAAGAATGACTACCTGCCTACGTAACGTGTTTTTTTTTTTTTAAAGAAAAAATTAATTGTGTTTATTTATTCGAATTTAGGACATCCTGTATGCATTCTTGGGTAATGCATATTCAAGTTGCGTAATTTTGGGTTATCTAATTTGTTTCTCACGCCATTCGACGCCGAATTTGTAAATATGTGCATACCTAATTTTCGAAATCTAATTCATGTCGAATTACATATTACCTTCTCCTCTCACTTTCCATTTCCAAATTCACACGTACCTACATATATCGTATCTACCGACCACCCGTCAAGGTACATGTAATATTTTCGTTGCGTTTCTACATATACATATCGACGCGACGCTTACGAATATTACTGCGACGAGATTTTCGCAGCATATAGGATTTGCAATTTGCACTTTCCCGTCGACACCGCCATAATAAATCACACTTCCCACCGCCGGGACGTGTACAGGATGACAGGAGGCAGCTTAAAACAATACAATATTCCCTCTTCCTCCTTCGCCGTTTTTCGTGCCATGGCTCCCACCGCAAATCAAATTTACTCGACTATGCGTTGCGACTTCCCAAAGCGTTTTTAAGGTTGGCTCTCGCTGTTGGTAGTGCAGCCAGCGAAATATGCGAAGAGAAGAGGCGGGACAGGCGGCAGTATTGCGACGATATTAAATTGCGAAGGTAATAAAACGCACTCGTTCGACGTAGGCCGCAAATTCTATTCGTCGAAAAAATAATACAAAGTAAATTTTACAAGCGAGCTGTTGTCTTGATAAATAATATCCATAATAACCAGTTTATTGTACTTTTATCGCGGGACGCGTCTTATTTACGACGCGATTGCTTTCTCATATCGACGCGTTTTATCCCGACCTGCCCCAGTTCCGGGCTTTTCTCAGGGTCTCGACAAACCGTACATAAATCCCGAACAGAATTTCGCTTCAATTCTGCGCGATCTATACGTTTACGTAATTTATCCGAGTATCAGTCCGCGTTGTCGTATTTTACGACTGTCGATTCCCAACTTCTTATCGAAATATTATTAACGCGTTTTTACGAGAATTCGTTACGAGCTAAAAAAAAAGTTCAGTTTTGAAATGTGGATTGGATGTGTTTGGAAACAAATTGATTTCGTTGTGTAAAATTTTTTTCCCGATCGTCGAATCTTGAAAAAATTCGAGAGTTGTAAAAATGAAAGAAAATTCAATCATCGGAAATTTATGTTGGTAATGGAAGAAAAATGCTGTCGGGGAGAGAAATTTCGCCAACTATTCTTTGCTCGTACGCCTCGATAGAAACAATTTTGTCTGGAATGAAAGAGCAGAGGTTTCGAAATTTCAAGGCTTTTCGGATTTTAAGCTTTTACGTACAAAAGAGTGGCAAATATCGAATCCACCTTTCTCCTACATTTTAAATGAATCGCGCCCGCAGTAACTATTATGATTGATAAGTTGCCTATTCGGTATCTACATCTTTTGACGAGGCCGAGGCAAGTATTTTCGAATGAGCCTGTATCATTGCCGGTGGGCCAATTATCTGGGCATGGTTGGATTTTCTATTACGCCTCGTCGATTTTCGTCGTTTATAAATTTTTCCCTTTGATCGTATTTGTCGAGACTGCGGTGACGTTCTAAAGACTTGACTTGTTACGAAGTCGCGTTACGTTTACTTTAGGATTTTTGAAAAACGTGCAGCGCCAGACTGTACGACTAATTTGGATCTGTTAATTTTTCATCGGCTGTACCTAAATACCTTACACTAGCTATGCTCTCTGTTAAGTGAAAAATAAGCGCCCTAGAAATGAAGAAAGGTCGGTCGCGAGCTTGTGAGACCTGCGGATTACGAGTATGATTTTTCGACTTTACATCGCCGTGGCATGGCGAGGTATTTATAATTAAATACTTTTGGGAAAAGCACCTTTGTCAGTGTAGTCTTTTATAAGTAGCATGATGTATTTCACTCTTGAGGCAATTTAAATCGAGAGTAAATGAATAATCTGATCTGTGTGTGTACCGTAAACGGCTTTGTATGTTGCGAAAGGACGGCAGCAATGGCAAAAAGTTGGAAATTTGGCATGCCCTTGTATTTGACGAGTGAAATATTATAGGCAAGTCATCTTAGGTCTGAAACTGGAAAAAATTCTTGGCAAGCTGAATTTTACAATATTCGCGCGGAGCGACCTCCTCAACAAAATATTAAAACTTGAACCCCGAAAGGGTCCAAGAATTACTTCAAGAGGGTAAAAAACATGTTTAAAACCAATTATCGCGTTTTTCGTCAAATAAGAGGGTTGGTCGAAAAACGTCCAGAACAAAATTATTTTTTACAGAAATTTTAATTTTCAAATCGTTTTGGAGGGTTTGAGAACGATAATTTTTTAAAATTCATAATTCTTTCATTTTTCGAGCCTGTTTGGCCTTTCAGGAAAAAAATCATTGGAAAGAAATTATTTTCACATCAAAGAGCCTGTCCTAATAAGGGTCGAAACTGGCCCTTGACCCAGAATTGGTCAAAATTGAACCCAAAATGTTGCTTATGGTCTAGAAACATCTCAAAAAAATTTTGCCTCCTACTCCCTCCCCTTTCGGAATTATCGCACTTTTAATGTGGAAATTTCAACAGGCAATATCTCTAGAAGGGGTGGGTAAAAAAATTTGAAAATTTCACAGATTATGCATCTTGCTGAATAGAATCGATCAGAATTTTAAAAAAAATTTGGTTCACATTTTCCCAATTTTTTTACATTGAAACTTAAAAAAAAAATTTGAAGGTGTCATGCCTAGAAAATTTTTTATTAATTTGGCCAAGTGGTCATGAATCACATATTTTTTTTTAGACTCTGAAATTGGGTGCAACATGGTCAAGAAAATTCAAAATAAAAAAAAAACGTGATTTTTTTACTACTTTTTCGTAGTAACAAGCAAGGTATCCCAACTCAAAGTAAAATTTATTGTCAAAATGGCCGTAAATTGAAATACATCATAAAAAATTCAGTTTCCAAAATTTCCAGTGCTGAAGTGCATTTCTTGAATTTTGGCGAATTTTTTAAATTTCAAAATTACCTCTCGTCCTGTAAATCATAAAAATTTGATTTGATCGACCAAATAAGCTGAAATTTGGTATATACCTATTTTCGACCTGCCAAATCGGTTGGAAGCGGTTTCAAGACGTTCCAGAATCACCAGAAAATTTTAGAATTTTTTTCAGTCCTGAAGGAAAGCTCATAAATACTACGATCACCATGAACTTCAGCACCTATAATCGTTGATTACCACTATTAGTGACCTAATTGATCAATTGAAGCATAGTTTTCCAAAATTCGTAACCTTGAATTCAAATCCATATTTTTTGGCTGAAAATTTTCCAGCAAAAAATTCAAAATCACGCCCACAGCTAACATATTAAGGCAAAAAGCTGAATGATTGTAGATACTTATTCTGTTGTCAATTATTTTGACTCCGTTCTTCACCGATTTGATCGTGAGACCGATCGAAATGTTTCCGAAGCAATATGAGGCAATATGATTGGTAGCGGGGAAAAAAAACATATCCTGAATTTTGACTCAATTCACAGAAAAAATATTTCTGCAGGAAATTTTTCTTAAAAAACAGTTTTCTGTTGTCATTTTTTGATGAAAATGTCTATTTTGATGAAAAACGCAGAAAACTTGTTTGCAGGATGATTTTCATATTTTTACAAGGGTCGGTCGTCGGATACTTTACGAAATGTACAAGTTACAATAGGTTGTTCAGCAGGTCATTCTATACAAGTAATGTGAAATGTAGCTTGCAAAATTATTTTCCAGGTTCAGGCTTAAAATTGTTGTTGATGGTCTATAAAGACAAAGAGAGTATCTAATGAAATCAACTGGTGAGTTATCACGTCAATGAGCGAATCGTATCCGCGACCTTTTCGGTATGAAATAGCATTGCTTAGGAATTCGTATTTCGGTGACGATGATATTTCAACGAAGGTGTGCGCGGTACGAAAAAATGCAAAGTTTCGCTTTACATGTCTCAAGCCAAAGATCGAACTCTCTTTACGATCACTAAAGCTCACCATCCGAACTGGGAGCTCGACCAAATGAATAATTTGTTCAGAGGTGGTCGGCGAGAGTTGACGAATCAGCGAGATCCGAGGATCGTACCGATACGCAGAAGACTGGCGCGTATCGCTCCGAGTCCGCCGCCGTCGTTTTTTAACGATACACGTACGTCGGTCGGAACGACCACCGGTGCCAGGACGCTGACATTCGACACCAGCAGCGACGACGAAGCATCCACAGATGCGACGACGACGACGACGACGACAAGTACGTCCACAAGCGATTCCGCGACCGCGACTTCTAACGCTGTGGTGCCAAGCACGCGAAGCGCGTCTCTTACGAGAACCGTCAGATTTACCGATTATTTTTTGAACAGCGCCGAAAGCGAGTCGTCGGATGAGGACGACGATTTGTTGAGACTGAATTAGAGCGGATATCGCATCGTCGGCCTCAGTTATGTAAGGTGAACGCATTGTGTATTTTTTAGTAGTGCTTAAAATGAAAATAAATCGTGCCGAAATTTGGATTTTCGATACATCACCGGAGCGAGATATGTATACTATACGCGAAGGTTGAGAACATGAAAACTAAAAAGCCTTGGAATCAGTTTCACATTTTTAAGCAACTTTTTCCATTTTTCACGTCGATCTTTATTCGGTGGCTGAAAAATAGGGAAAAGGAAGCAGCGCATAAATGTAGAAGTAGCCAACTTGAGCGAGGCTACACTCGTAATACGTATTAGTAGAACGGAATCCTCTTCTTCCAGTTCTTCACATTTGTTCTGAAAAAACCTTCACTGGCGTTTCAACGTAATAATTACGTGAGAGACATTATTCGATAGATCTCGCTTTGTAAAATCGATTAACTTCTTTGAAGAAACTTTCTACGGCTAGAGCATTCAAAGAAGTTCAATTAGCGCAGCACTTTCTCGATATAATTATAAAACGCGAAGTAAACGGCGTCAGTCGAATAGTAATTTGTCGTCAGCCAAATTATACGATGAAAAGTTTAATTGTTTCGTTGATTAAACTCCGAGAGTAGGTGAACTTGTGAGACTATTTATGGTATTTTGTAGAATGGAGGAGGGGATTACGAGGGAATATCGAAGAGTATCGCAATCGAACCTGCTCACGACGTGGTTTATCCTTCTCGTACATATAGCTTATTCAGGATGTCCACTTTCTAAAAAATCTGAAAAGTCATGGAATTTTTTGAAATTTTTGTCGAAATTTTGTTGAAATTCGAAAGAAAGATGAATCATCTATGAGGTGATTTATTGCTCATTTCATCATAATTTTTTTTCCTTTGCTTCGCTTACTTACTTACTTCAAATTCTATCATTCCTTAAAATGTGTTAGTAACTTCTTTTATTCGGCATTTTTAACCATGTTGAACGAAAAAAATTAAATACATGTTTTGTTTATTAAATTATCAATATTTCGAAAAAAAAATTCTCTCGTCAGGCTCGAGGATACTTGTTATTTTTGATTTTGGACTAGGTATACAAGTTATAAAATTTTTTTTCTAAAAATTTGCAATTTTTTCAATTTTTCTCCCATTTACTTACCTACTTAAGGTTTGAAATATCTTGTAAACTGTTTTTTAAAATGCCCATTTTTGGTTTCAACCGTGCTTTTTCTGGAAAGCTGAACTGTAAAATCTGGAATAGTGGGAAAAAATAATTTCTGAAATATTGTGGACACCCTGTTATTATTGGTAGTTACATTTGGGTAGTCAGGGGTACGTTTTCGCAGTACGTATTTACACTTGCGAATGAAACGAGTCCCAATACAACGATGATGCTTGGCTAATGGTCGTACCGAACCGATTCCAACTACATTAGATCCGTCGCTAAGAAAAACGCGCGTAATAAAAACTCGCCTTATCAGTGCCCACGTTGGGGCTCACGTTTAGCTTCCATGGCAACCGTTGACGCTATCTAATCTGCCAAGATGCTACTGTTGAGTATCTTTCTGCATCTACATACATATGTATACAATATACGTGGTACCTACGTACACGAAACGCGGAAAATGACGACGTCTGCGATTTTCTACGCAGATAGATAATTTAGATAGAGAAAAAAGTGCGGTAAATCGCGCGTAATCGTCGCCTTTAATCAGCCAGTAATAGGACCTATAGGCATTCCGCATTCGGTAAACGTTTCGAGATTGTGAAAAAATCGTGTACATTCGTGTTATTTAGAATGTAGGCCGAGAGAGTTGAAGAGGTTCGAACTTTTCAAATTCTTATTCAGAGTTTCATTGATGGCGAACTGGGTATCGGGGAGATCCACAATTCACTAACTTCATTTTTAATCTTCAAATTTTGCTTCATCGATTTTGATGAAAATATTTATATCCATTGCTTATAAAATTGATCACAAATTGTTTGAAATCTTTGATTAGTATATCACAGTATCACAGCAGTGGTGATACTGGTCCAAGACATATGAAATTATGCATATCTAGATTTTTGAAGAGAAATTTTTCAAAGAAACTGGAAGTGCAAAATCTGTTATTTGCGAATTTTTAACAGAAAAAATGAAACGATTTTAGTGAAATCTCCATATATCACTAAAAAGGCTCTATTTCAAATTTCCTCTTTTGACAACCTAAATACGTAGAGGATTTTCAAATATTATTTTCTTTGTCAACATGTTTAACGACTGACAGAAATGATCTTTGTAAGAAAAAAAGAGTTTTGAGTGGGCAAAAGTTTAAACAAGGCTCTTCTAAAGTTATTTTGGCTTTAAATCGGTCAAATTTTCATTCCCTGATATTTTTTAGCCCGACAATCGGAATGACGAAACTTTGTTGTGTATGGGGGTTCTGCGCCAGGAGGAGGTTGATGAGCGCAACGAAAGCAAAAACTACAAGTCTCCAGGTGTCAGTTTAAATAAAATTGAGCAAAATTGTATTAATTGTCATTTCTTAATCCCTGAATCGAAATATTGATGATTAGCTGATAGAGAGGGTTCTGCGCCAGGAGGGGAGCTCCTCCTGGCGCAGAACGCTCTTTGTTAGCAAATTATTAATAATTATTTCGATCAAGTGACAAATTAATACAATTTTACCCAATTTTGAACAAATGGCACCAGGAGACCAGTAATTTCTGTCTTCGTTATGCTTTTCAACCTCCTCCTGGCGCAGAACCCCCCCCCCCCCACTCAACAAAACATCATCATTCCGATTGCCGGGCTAAAAAATATTAAGGAATGCAAATTTGACCGATTTAAGGCCAAAATAGCGCCAGAAGAACCTTGCTATTATCATTTTTAGTTTTTCAATAATTTGTCACTTGATTGAAATATTGATAATGTGCTTACGAAGAGTGTTCTGCGCCAGGAGGAGCTCTCCTCCTGGCGCAGAACCCTCTTTCTTAGCAAATCATAAATATTTCGATCAGGGGAATAAGAAATGACCACCGAATGCAATTTTATCCAATTTCGAACAAATTGGCTCCAGGAGCTGTCTTCGTTATGCTTTTTAACCTCCTCCTGGCGCAGAACCCCCCTACTCAACAAAGCATCATCATTCTGATTGCCGGTCTAAAAAATGCCAGGGAATGTAAATTTGACTGATTTAAAGCCAAAATGACTCCAGAAGAGCCTTGATTAGGTCATTTTTAGTTTTACAGATTTCTTATCAGGCCAAAAAATATATGTACACATATTGACAAGTATGCGTATGAGTGGGGAAACGATGAACCTCTCTCACGCAACCCTTGTTCTTTCATTTCGTGGTAATAGGTTGGTACTGTCGAAATGTTGGTGCATGATGTTTCATTAGCACTGTCGAAGTCTGTTGGAGAAAATAAAATAAGTGTGCCTCCGAACGAGAATTTTTTGTCCCAAAAGCGAATATAATCATTAATCACGGTTTGAAAATAAACGGACTATAGGCTTAAATACAATAATGATCAATTAAAAACAGATAAGTAAGTATCTATTAAAACGAAATACACGATGCTAGAGTTGAAGCGAGGTATTGTTGATTTTATTCCGAATTTAATGCGCTTCTTAACTACACATCTCGAGGATAGATACAATTGTCACTGCTGACGGATTCGGAGTTACCTTCGAAACTGGCGTTGGCCGTGTTTAAGCCGGGCGACGATCCGAATGATGTCGTCGGCGAGTGCAAGAATTGCGCTATATCGATTGGAGACGACGGCGAGTACATCAACAGCGGCGAATTTATTATGTTTATTTCACCCATGATGAAATGCGGATATAGCAGATCTTCGTCGAATACGTTATACGTGAGATTTCTAGTCAGCAACGGGTTACCCGGGGTCAAATTGCTCAGCAATCTGCGACGCATCACTTTGTTGTGGGCCGCGGTAATTGTGAAAATTGACCTATCTTTAGCTTGAGACATCGACTAAAAGGCGTTCGATCGCAGTGGAAATGCGTATTTTACGTAGGTACTTGCTAAGCAATGCCAATCTCATGTAGGTATCAGGTGCACTCGGGTGAGGCCGAATTGTGGAGCGAATTGACTGTGGAGTGACTTTTTGCCTTTCACCGTCGTAAATCGCGGTAGGTCAAGTGTCGGGTGTGTGGGCTGTTCGCTGCTGTTAGGTAATTGTACGACAATAATTTAGAAAGAATTTTTGTACCAACTTAATGTGTTGTTTACGCAGCGTTTGTATTTTCCGCTCTGCTGGAGTTCACGATTGTGAATTACATGTGGAGGAAGTTGCAACCCGAGTTGCTGAAAAAAATCGTCTCTATTCCGGACCACGTTCACCACGCGGGTGGCGGCGCTTCGAACGCGGTCAGTTGTAAACCTCAACAAGACTTATGTACCGATCACGACAAAGCTGCCGGACTGAACGCCAACGATTTCGCAGTCGCTGTGACAGTGGTACGATATTTTACTAAACGTCAGGTAAAAATATCATAAGTAAGGGGTGCCTATATCTACGATACCATGTACTTTTTAGTAGGCTGTTGCGTAATACATAAGTAGGTATGCTACTTATAATATTTGATAAGCGTGGATAACGGATGTTTAGTCGTTCTTGTGCTAGGAGAATGTCGCCCTCGTCGCGTAAACGATACCTAGATAATCTAATTTTCTCGTCGATAAATTTTTAATCGATATTGGCGACGCTCGATGCGCTTCTTGAGACTTGCCTTAAAGTTCAAAGGCATCGTATAGTACACCGACGGTAATTAATTATGCAGATTTAGGACGTACCAACCTACCTATTTGGCTTACACCTTAGTAGTGAGCAATTCGGTTCGTCGATTCGGGTGAAATCTTCGTTCTTCATCGTAGTCCAGTGTCTATGAACTTAATGACGTCTAGGTATCGTGAATTGCCACCTTTGCTCGAACTCCGGGTGTATTATGCAGATGAATTGATGCATTTTCGTGCCGAAAACGAATGAAAAATGTCCACATTGTGTCAGCATGCAGGGTAGCCAAGAATTTCTCATACGTACAAGGGAGGATATAAAAACACAATCTAAAATTTGAATCATTTTCATAAATTTTTAAACAAAAAACTTGGTTAATTTCAGTGCGTGTTGGAATAAACAATGCTGATTATTTCATCATTGAAAACTGTAAATAACAAAAATCAAGCAGCGGTAATCAAAATCCTTTCTGGGCATGGATGCAAAGTGGGTATGAAAATTCAGAATGAAAAAAATATGTACCTACCTAGTTCATTCAATTTTGATTTTGTTCTTGTTCAAGTGAAATTAAAAAAAAATTGATTTCAATGTCTCAGAAAGTCTTTTTACGTAACATTGATTTTTTTTCAATTTTTGACCTCATTGTGGGGGAGGGGAGTCTGTTTACTCTTGGTTACGCTACTGTGTTGCGTTAGAAAATGATCATAAAATCATTTCTCGAAATAAAATTGATTTTTAACTGAATATTTTTTGGATAAATCTCGCAATAAATTCTGATACATATTTCACCATGAAGCGTAACTAATCTTTAACGTTTCTACCTAAATTATCATTTTTCCGGACGCTGAAATTGGATTCGATTCCGATAAATTATATCTTGTTTTGAAATTATACCTTATTATTTTATAAAATTTTTGGCAGACTCTTGGATTGGACCGTTTTTCAGAGTTCTTTCGGAAATTGATGATTGAAGAAATTCTCAAAGTAGCATCAAGACTTCAAAACCACCTGGAACAATTTTACCCCTTAACCCAAATTTAATCTGATGAAAATTTTTTCAAAAATAAATATTCTTCGTGAAATTGAAAAGCTGTCAAAAATGAGACAGAATAAAATTAAAATAATTCAGCTTAAAAAATTTGATTCATTCGAAGAATTTAGAAATTAAATATCATTCTCTTGAAAATCTGCGCGAGGAAGGTATTCTGAAAAAATCCTGGCGTGATAACCTGAACCTGTTATTTTTGTTTTTGTTCAGAGATGAAACTTCACTGAGGGGGGGGGGGGGGGTCCATAAATTTTCCGACTCAATTTCTTCTCAAAACATGGCTGAAAATGTCGGGATGAATATGAAAAATTTGGCGAGCAATAAAAACAAAAATTTCGCATACTTTTTTGCTACTTTTTTATTCCCTCCCTCCCCCCCAAAAAAAATGCCTTAATGAGTCCATCTTCTTCCAAAAAAATTGAAACATTCATTTGAGGTTGTCATCTAGTCCTTTGATTTTCATAGATGAAAATAATGAATTTTCTCGCTATAAAATATTGAAGGTAGATAAATTGTCTTAGTTTTCAAGGGAAGGTGAAAGTTTCAACCATGTCCGAGCGAAGTGAGGATCGAGATTCGAAAACCTGATGATTTTCAAAAAGAAAAATAATATGTAGTTAGTTTCGTAATGGTTCGTTGTCTGAAAAAATTCCGCTTTTTCAGAATAAAAATTATGTCAATTCTTTGTGGAATTTTGTGCTTTTTCCTGTTAGGTATTTTTTTGCTACATAGTGAGAATTTGTGTTTTTTCATTTGGTAATTTTCCGTGCATTTATGAATCCAAATTTGTCAACTTATTCCAAAAATTTCTGAAAAAGTTGGCAAATTGTGTTGTAAATCAGCGAATTTTCTCGAAAAATTAGTGAATTTTGCTGAAAGTCGACAATTTTTGTTGAAACGAATAATTAACTGAATATAGAAGCCGGATTTTGGATTCCAAAAGTTAACCGGGGGGGGGGGGGTGTTCCAACCTCACCCGCAAGTTTTGCCTATGTTTTTGTTTATTTCGAAACACCATCATTGCGTTGCGTCATGTCGTTGGGGAAAGTATCTTAATAACCTCTATTTTTCTTCCATTTTTTGTCGTATCCCATATCCTTTCACCTGCAAGTGCTCAATTTTGAAGTTGAAAGGTTGACTCGTGTCTCTCGACGAGTTGGAAAATTCATCCAATTTCAGCTCGTACCATTGTTTGGTTTTCGTCGTAGATCGTGTATTTTTTTTATGTTGAAAATTTTTCTCATTTTTTTTTTTTGATAATTATGTATCTTCGTATCAAGAATCGTGTTACGAATTACTTCCATTAACTTCTATACCTAGTTTTGGATTCGCGTGTAATTTAAAAGCTAGATATTAACGAAATACATATTTATACGTGTTATAAAAAACAGGTGAAAAAAGTATTGCTACAAGAGGGCTACCACAACACGAATGATTTTTACGTGTGCGACAACCAGTCGATAAGTGCCAGACGAATCGACGAATACTCACGTTTCATGTTTCCAATCGCGTTCGCCATGTTCAACATGCTGTATTGGACGTATTACCTGAAATAAGCTCACCAAAACTACGACTATATTATTCTTCTAAGAAATGCCCTCTGTGCCGTCACTAATGAACGTACTAACATCTCGACGTTTCGACAAACCACTTACCTATTTTTCCCTTCTTCTTTTTTAAAAAGAAAATCGAAACCACCTTTTACACGGAAATTTTGTTACCAATTCTATTATTAAGCGGTTTACATATCGTACGAGATTTTTAACAATTTACGTATTATTCGTGTATCGTTGTTACACATAGGTACCTAATTACCGATAGGTATTGTGTATTTACCTTATACGTAGATCGTGTTATACGTATTTTTATGATCGCGTCGTGTGATAGTTTTTCTTCTTTTTTTGTTCTGATTTGGAGGAACTAAGAATGCGAATCGATATCGAAAGAAATCCGTGTATTTTTTCTGTTTATTTCGGTTCCTTTTTTTTTTTTTTAAATTATTTTTCAAATTAACGAAATGGGATTTTTGATAATTTAAAAATACCCTTTTTTTTTTGGATGAAGTTGTGCGATGGCGTGATTTTGTTTTTGGCGTGGTTCATTTGATTTATCGTTTACATACCGTAAGGATAATTTAGACGCGTTATTTAGGTGGAAATGGCTAGTACGATGCGCGCAGTTATTGTCCTCCTTACCTACTACACTATCCTCATACGTGTGGAAAATACACCGAGAGAGTGGGTTGTAGTCTGAGCGCGTTTTGGGACGAAATTAAATTTTCATTAACTAATTTATTATGTAGGGGGAAAAACGAAAAAGAAATTTGGGTTTTGCTGTGTGTGTGCATTTGTTGTTGGTAATCGGAAGGCGTACAGCGCGACAATAATGAGGAAAATATTTTTATTTTAGACCCCCCTCTGAAAGTGAAAGAATAATATACAAAGTCGAGGAAAGAGAGAACCGAAAAAATGATTATATGTGTATTACGTGCAATATATTCTTGTGTGCAGATGCAAATATACCTATTTAAATACATATAAGGAAAAATATGTAATGGTTCCTTGTATTTCGTTATTTTGTGCGAGCGTTGAATTAACACATGTCGCAATTGGGAAAACTGATTTTTTTTTCTCGATTTCAAAACAGTTTTTTCATCAAAAAGTTTTGATCTGTGTACGAAAAATAATTTTAGCATAATTTTACACCTTATTTACTTCGCTAACAAAGAAGGTACCATATCTCAACTCCAGAGAAAATTTTGAGCCCCAAAAAAAGGTCGAAAATGCACCATGAAAGAGCCTCATACCCAGAATTTCAAATATTAAAAATAATTTTTTGATTTGTGCGAATTGACAAATAGAATGTTCAAAGATTTAACTATAAAAATAAAATTCCGTATACCATTTTTATTAAATCCAATTATCATATTGAATTTTCAAAAATTCGCCTTGATTCGAGAAATGATTTTTATAGTACCTGATATTTTTGTGACGGAGCTCTTTTGTAGGAAATTCTGATTTATTTCTGTTTATTCTGCTACGTGAAATTTTACCCTGAGTTTAGATACTTCCTTTGTAATTACATTTTGAAGCAAAGTAAGTAAGTAAGTAGTGAAAAAAAATCACAAAATATCAAAACAATAAATATTTTGATTTTAAAAATGTAATTGATGAAAAATCGTTGATAGGTAAATCTTTGTTCGGAAAATTGGTCTCCTTTTTTTCTTCTTCTGCAAATCTTTTACTTTCTTGGAGATTTAATTTGAATTTAAAAAACGAGTTACGATACTTCGAAGATACTAGAATTTTTTATAAGGTTACCAAAGTGCACTTTGAAGTTACGTTCGAGAATTTTTTTGATGTTGTTCGATTAACAAACTTTTAACGAGAGTGGTACCTAACCTACCTACCAATAAAAATTAATCATTGAAAGGGAAAAAATGTAGATAATGATTGGCAAAGAGTTGAACTTATTGTGCTGTGCTGTGCAGGTGTGTACCTAGACCTACCATATTGTGATAAACAATATAGTTTTCGACGAATATGATGAGATACCGAAATTCCATCGTGAATAATGTACGTAATTAGGTACTTATTACCTATCCATACGCGTATAAGCATCCTGTTGCCCCTTTTCCCCCTTTAAGTGTGTGTGTTTTATTTGATGAGACATGAGACCAAATATTATTACCTATTTATAAGATGATAAATGTTAACGTTATGAAACATTTATATGTTTTTTTCTCGTTTTTTTGTTTCTACGTAAGTATTATATTTTTATTTTTTTTTTTTTTGCAAGGGGGTACTTATTTCTACGTTTATTAATTTATGTATTTCTATCGTGTTTCCTTTCCTCCTTTTTGTACATCTGTCTATAATTTTGTTTGTATACGTATTCGTGTATGATCGTTGAATTCTTCCTGTCCCCAATAGCTACCAACCCTTTCTGAGATACCAAGTTTTTTTCCCCTTATAACCACGCAATTACCTGCGAAATACGTAATGCGTTTTCCCAACTTGCGATAATTTTATAGGAAGGGTCGACGTTTTGAGGATGTAAATAACTCGAGTTATTTTAAATACCTTTATTACCTACTGACATTTTTCGTTCTCATTTTCATTTTTTGTCGTCACCAAATATCATGAAAATTTCCCCATTTTATAGAGATACCTACGTGCGTATTTATTTACGAGTTATTGTGGATTTTTTTTGTAATTTAAATCGTTACTTAATGATAAGGAGATTCGAAGTACTTATTTATTTCATGTGTAAATACGGCTTTGAAAAAGTTGTGCATACTAAAATATATGTTCAGTGTTTGTATCTGTTTATTATTTTTTACTTGAAATTTCAAATTTGATTGTAATTATGGATGATGAATGTTCGATTTTTGCGTTGGACATTTTTGATGAGATATTTTATGACGAAAAGACCCTTCTCCTTCATCTTCCTCTTAAATCTGAGGTTGAATAAAATTTTTTTAAAAATCTGTTGAAATCATGCACTGTTTTTTTAAATCTCTTTTCCACTTCAAAAGTTCGCGTTTTTGTGACCGAAAAGCTTAAAATATTCTCCAACACTTCTGTGACTAAGAGTAGGATAATGAGTATCGAAACAATCCGCAATCTCATATCTTTCCCATCTCTTGATAAAATTTCATATAGCTTCCGTATTAGATGAATGCAGATCAACTAAATCAACTCGTATGTAGCTGTGGCAGTAGCGTTAAATCGTGGCAGGCGCAAGCTTTTTTACGCTCTATTCTTACCTATTTTTGCAATAAATACCGAAACAAGAAAATTTACAAAAATCTCGTCAAGTTTTATCGTTATAAAAATACCCTAGGTACACGTTATATCGTCTTACTTTAAAAAAAAAAATTTACAAACACAAACTCAAATTGTAAATTTGCGTGCATAATTATACAGGGTGACCGAAAAGTAGTTCCCAAAAATAAATGCTTCTCAAAAATTCCCTAATTAATTTATCCGAAAAATTTCAATTCTGGCAGAATCCTTGGTTCATTACTATTCGATCATAGGCCACTTCATAGATTCTCAACTCATTTAAATTTTTTGTGAAGCATAATTCGATTTTAGTTTATAATGCTACAGCTAAACATATCAAGCAAAATTTAAAAATTGCGTCGGAATAAAATCTTCGAATATCTGGGGGTAGGTTTCAAGATAGCCAAAAGCTTGATTTCAACCCTGTCAATTTCAAAACAATGCGTTCAACCTTGAAATAAGGAGGATTAGATTTCAGCGCTTCACAAATTGGAACCAGATGATTTATCCCTGAATTACTGAATTATTTTTCTGTTTTACGAGAAAATTGTGGATTATTGAGGTTCTTCGAGCAATAACTTATGCAGAGATTAGAAGACAGTCTATTTTAGTAGAATATGAGAAAAAAAAGATTACCTCGCCAATAAATTTTTTTTACTGAAATTTTAAATTTTTTTCGGGATGTACTTCCCGGTCACCCGGTAGTTATTTACTACGCTTAGGTAAGTACTTAGCTTATCTAACGACGAAAATGAATAAAAAGCGTACTTTTAATCGAATTTATAATACGAGACGAAGGTCGAAGGATGTATATGTAATGTATTTACAAAATAAGAGTAGTATACTAGATAATGAATTTAAAATGGGAGATCGCCGAAGTAATGTTACAGTTTTCTCATCTAAAAAGGCTGTAATGCTAATTACACCGTTAAGGATGTTTTCCCCCTTCCTCTTCTGTAACGACTGAAAAAAAAGTCGAGCAAGTACAGAATTATTTCGTTATCTGGTATCTTCGATGTTATGTTCAGTTGTTGGTATTTACATACTTACGTACGTATGCATATTGTATAGCTCTCTAGCTAGCAGCTACACGGTATTAGGTATGGTAGATATAAACGTTATAGTATGATACTGGCATATAAAAACATCGCGCGAGATTTAAGCAGCGCGATAATCGCAACCCTATTACTTGGTATTTAAAGTTGGCGTAATACAGGAAATCTTACGTTAGATTACTATTCGTATTCGTATGCTCTGTGTCTGTGGCCTGGCTTCTTTTGCCTCGTGTTTGCGTACTTAATCGCGTAGGTACTTGGTTTTAGCGAGATACCCTTTAGGCTCTTTTCATAAATCCAAATATACGACTCGGGTAGATGCTAAAACCGCCATAGCTGAGAGCACGCAGCACGTCAACGGTACCGCCAACGTCGATCCGTACCAATTTACTATCGAGCCCATGAAACACGATAGGATGAATTGAGCGATGAATACCGAGCTGCCGATGATCGAGATGTCTGTACCGAGTCCCCGGACTTGTTTGCAGTAAACGTATTCTCCATTTTTATCCACTTCGAACTGCGAAAAATACGATGCAAATTTTTACAAAGCTAGTTTAAAAATAATAATGAAAAAAGGAAAGTGGGCGTGGAGGGTGGTTTGCCTTCTGTGTAAAAGTTGAATGGAGAAATGGGTAATCAGAAATTGGTTCATTTATGAAAACCTCAAAAAATATTATTGGTAAAAGTTTTGCTCTCCTCGACCCACTCAGTTTTTACCCCTGTGTAATTGGTCTTGAAATCTGACTGCATTCAAGAAAATGGTAAATTTTGTCAAAATAATTACATATATGTAGAATGTAGATTATTTCAAACAAGAACACAAAATATAGTTTTCGCTGTTTAGCTTTATCTGCTTCATTTTTCGTACTTATAGGTATAGAATATTTTAGAAATTTTTTTTTCATTTTTGAACATTTTTGATGATTTTTTTTTTTAAATCACTGATATCGACCAAGAATGGATACATTGCTGGGAAAAATTGTCAGAGATTGTTTTACTTCATTTTCTCAATTTTGAAAGGATTCCTTCTTCATTTTTAGCAAGTTATTAGGGTGAGTGAAGGGGGAATTGTTATAGATTTGAACGTAGATAAAGTACGATTTCTCTCTTTTGAATAAGTTAAATTTAATGAAATTCTACTTTTTTGAATATTGGTGAAATAAATTTCACTTTAAACCAATGAAAAATCACCAATTTTCAAGTGAAGTAATTTCAACAACTCAGGAAAGGCAGAATTTCATCAAATTTGACTAATTCAGATTTAAAATTAGTTCAAAGTAAAATTCAGTATGAGATTGGTGTAGGTACGTGAGAAACGCGAGCCTGTTTTACGGATCTCCGTAGGTTGGTGAACGATTTTTTTTTTTTCAAAGTCCACATTTCGACGTTTTTTTTTCAACTTCAAAATTTTTCTTTACGAGGTCTAAATTTTTTATTAAGGTTACAATTTTTTAAATTGTCTGGAAAAATTTTTGACTTGAAGAATTGACCTGACTCCTGGGCTTGTTTTACAAATTTGCAGTGACGTTGAAAACATTTTGTTGAAAAAATTGTAACCTTAACAAAAAATTTAAAGTTTGGAAAAGTATTTAGAACACGTCAAAAAAATTGAAGTTGAAAAGAAATTTCGTAAAAAATTTAGATCTCGTTAAGAAAAATTTTGAAGTTATGAAAAAAAAAAAAAAAAAAAAAAAAAAACCGCTCATCAACCTACGAAGATCCGTGAAACAGGCTCACGTTTCAAGACGTTTCAGTGTTTTACAGATTTTGAATAACTTGATGAAAAATTGCCTAATACTTCTCAATTTATATCAATAATGAAAAAGCAATCCGAAAAAAAATTAGATCCAATTTTCGGATCCAAATGAATCCACGTGAATCCAAATCCAAATTGATTCAATTAAAAACATTTTCCCCCTTGAATTGAGATAAAATTGGATCTAATTGAATTTTTTCAGATCTCTTCTCAATTTTTTAGATCCTATTGAATGTAATTTTATAATTCTAAATAAATTTGTTATCTAATTTGATCCAAAAGGATCCAATTAGATCCATTTTTTAAAATTTAAATAGAAAAATGTCTTTATTTGGATTAATTTGGACTCATTTGTATCCACTTGGATTCACTTAGACCCGATTTAATGGCGTCATTTTTTGGATTCAATTGGATCCATTCCCCGGGACGGTTACCATTTTTTCTCGGGCAGGGGTAAGAATTGATTGAGAGAAGAGAAAATCTAATTTTTTTATTAGCTCACATAAAACATTTTCATAATTCGACCTTCCCTATTCAATTTTCAAAAAATTAAGACAGAATAAGAAACGCCTCATTATGCATCGACTTACCTATCCATGAAAATATAAAAACTAGCTATTTTAATATTACCGTAAGTTGAAATTCGTTTGTGTACTTACCACATTCAAGGTATGATATCGCGCAACAATAATATAAGGGATGGTAAAAATGGTACAATACAAGACGCCACTGGCAAATGAAAATAATATAACTGCGAATTTGTTATTAAAATAATACATTAGGAACATTGATATCGTGTCAATGGTGATGTTGGTAATGTAAACTTTTTTCAATCTGTTGAAAAAAAATTCATATTAGGTACCTATGATTAATATGAAAAACTAACCGACGTACTATTTAGTCCAGCCTATCTATCCTAAAGTGCATTATCTGGAGTATATCTAGTCAAACAGATAAATGCTTAGGTTCTTATTTGAAGAAGAACAATAATTACCCAAATCTTCGGATTATCTTTTCCATCGTTAATGAACATATTAAGCAACTAAACGAGTACACAGTCATTCCCAAACAAGCGAATCGAATGCCTTCTTCATAAGCTAATTTCCCTTTCGAGGTACTCGGTGCCTGTGATAATAAAAAAATCCAGTTTTATTAAAATTAAACTATCGAAAGCATCTAAAAGCCCAATAGGTAATTAACAAAAAAAATTATAATAATCATAAGGATGCTTATGTATCTACTTCTCAAAAATGCAAAAATTAATAAAAGTATGTATTGTTTCAAATAAATTAGTGAGTTCGTAGTTAATGACATGAATTACCTCATACTATCGCAAAAATGATGAAAAATTTAAAATATTTTAGTTTGACGTAAGCAGGATAAATTGAAACTTTTTGTGAAAATTTTTCCATGTTCAGATTTTTTTTAAAAAAGAAAGTTTCATCGAATCTTGAAATTATTTAAAAAAAAAATCAAGAAATGTCATTATACCTATTGAGGTCTAAAAAATTTTATTTGGTTTCTATTCACTGAAAAGCGATCAAATTTCAAAAATTTAAATTTTCATTCAATGGGGTTTTGTTGGAGGGAGAAGGGAGATGAGAATTTGATCGAAAGAATTTTTTTGATAATTCAAATGGTTTCCTTTGAATTTCGCCGAAAAAATCAACAAATTTCAGAAAGAGTTTCAAGAATCAATTGACCATTATCATCGCGTTTAAATTTGGACTGTTTTCGGTAGATAGTCATCTGAGCGGTACGACAAATTATCGGCACGATAGCGTCATTTTATCGGTACGCCATTTTAGCGGCACAATTTGAAAAAATAGCAAACGACAAAATCGCGGCATGCCATTTTTTTATCGGTATTTAAAAAAAAAAATCGATTCCTACCTAAACCACACCTATACAGGAAGGTACCGACACTAATTATGTACTTTGGGGGTTGTTTAGATCCCCAAAAATACATAAGTAGGTGTGTGTTTATTAAAAAAAAATCAATTCCTACCTAAACCACACCTATACATGAAGGTACCTACACCAATTATGACAGTGATGCCGACAATTTGGCGTACCTACAATATGGCATGCCGACAATATGACGTACAGATGATTTGGCATGCCGCTGTAATGGCATTTGCAATGGTTTGAATTTATACCGCTAATATGTCGTGCCGATAAAATGACGCTGTCTTGCGGAGAATTTGGCGTGCCGGCGATTTGTCATGCCGCTTGGATGGCTGTGTTCCCTGTTTTCACTGTCTGAGATTCAAAGTTCAAAGTCAACTTCGACAAAGTTTGTGCACGAAAACGCGATAAATTCAAATTATGTTGCGGCCTTGTGGCGATAGGGACAACGGTTTTTTTTTCGACGGGGAACTTGGAAGAAAGGAGTAAATATACCTACGAGAAAGCATTTGGGGCTGCAGCTGCGGCCGCGACGATGCTGTTTGCGACGTAGCAAAACATCATCATTTTAGTTAATCCAATTAATTTATCTAATAAATCGAATTCATTTGGCACATTTAATTAAGTTTAGCTCGTCGAAAGACAGATATTGTCTGTTGGGAGTAAAACGGTAAGTATTTTGGGTGTGCCCGTGTCCGATGCGGTGCGACGCGGCCCGTTTTTCGGTAGATACACCTGCTTAACTTAATTTGTCCGCAGTCGTGTTTTATTGTACGCTCCGCGCAGCACGCGAAAGAGGATTTATAACCGAGCGGTGCCTATAAAATAATGCTACGAGTTCGATGAACATACCCTGGTACCTTAGTACTCGTGCAGTTTCGCTTTTACGATTCGTGTACCTAGTTCAGACCTACTCGTACTTGTGCAAAAGTATCAAGTATTTTACGCCAAATCGACGCTATCGCTATGGAAATTTATTGTTGTCTGGTATACTTACCAGCGGATCGCCGCCAAATACAGCCTCGCCAACGTAATCGGTAAAATACAAGGAATACGATACGTGTGACATCCAGCATAGTACATTTGTCAGCAAAAGTATCCGTATCGAGTAAGGTAGTCTTACGATCGACGATAGGTACACGTCAAGGCTCGGCATACTCTCCTGAAATATGTCCCCAAAAAATGTGTATCAAAAAACCATACAAAATAATTGCCTAGGAGTATGGGGCCATCAAAAATAATATCTGCTTTGAACTGGTTTCCCTTTTTTTTGCGTGGTGTTACAGTAATGTGTTTGTTTTGTTTGAAATTAGAAGAAAAGTCATTAACGTGATCGATTTAAATAATCACGATGTGTCATTAATAAGCGAAATTTCAATGTTTTCAAGTACAAAAAATCGATCGCCAAAATTACACCAGATGTGTGCCGTTGACATGATGAATGGTCCGTGGTCGTAAAAAAAAAAAAAGGGGCCTCGATGTCGAGACCTTGAAATAACACCTCTTGCGAAACATCAGAGCGTGTCAAACAGAAGAAAAAAGCAAAAGCTATCAGAAAGTCTATTTTCATTTTAAAAAAATGATTACGTTGAAAACAGAAAAATTTTTGTTCTATACTCTTTTTGCTTAACATCAAAAATAAGGGGCCAAGCTTCATTCAAAATTGGAAAAATTTGAAAATTTTTTGAAATCCACGTATTTGGCGTGAACCGTAGCCCCTTCATTTTCGACGTTAGGCAAAAAGTGCCCATAACGAAATATCTTCAGTTTTCAACGGGCCATCCATTCCCTTGATTTGTTGGTTTTTTTAAAAAATTGTTTTTGAGAAAAAATTTTTGTAGCCCCTTCAATTTTCAAATTAGACAAAAAGTCTTATTGTGAAAATTTGTTCAGTTTTCAAAGTGCTATCCATTCCCGTGGTTAAAAATTTTTTGACGTGATTTTTTTTTGGAAGCTGCATTTGCCCCTTAAATTCTTGAAATAGGCAACATGTTCATCTCAAGTTTTTTTTTAGGGGTACTCGGTTAAGCATATCCAAAAAAATATGTTTTACAGATAATTTATGGAACACCCTGTATGTAGGAGGGAGAATAACACAAGTTGATACGATTTTTGTGTCTGGGTTCTGATTGGCAAATTTAGGTTGTTTTCTTGTTAAGTAAAGAAGATAATTTTTTTGACTAAGATTTGCTTTTGGGAGTGGTGGGTCGAAAAAACTCATTTTTCGACGCCTCCTCTCTCAAGTAAACTTATAAAGTCACAAATGAGTAGGTATATTGGTGTATTTTAATGCCTAAAATCAGAATTTAGACGTTCTGAAACACAGAGTAAAAAAATTGTCGACTTGTGTAATGGAGGTATCTCAATATTGAGAGAAAGACACGGCATAGAATCTGAAAACATCTCGATTTCAAAAAAAAAAAAAATACATTTATCAAGACGAACCTTCGAAATTTGAGAATCTTTCTGATTGGAGATGAGTATGTTTCTTTTATAGTCACTGTCCTTCAATTGACTGTGCTGTTCTTTAGATGCTGGTTCAATATTTAGCCTTGAAAATTCCTCGTTATCCTTCTCTGGCGAAGTTTGCTCCGAATCATCGTTTCTTATAGCGGTATCTTCTTCATCCAAATTTTCGTCGATATTTGCAAACGCGTGTTTATTGCAATGCTGCAAATACACAAAAAAAGCAATAAAACAAATGTGCAAATTCAGATCAAGAATCTTCATTCAAAGAGGATAAAAAATATAAAAAATCATGTATGGTCATTTTCGTACTTCTCTGTATTGCATTTCAACCTTGTGAAGCATTTTCAAAGGAACTTCTCGAAAAGTAGTAATGGACAAGATGACACAAACTGTGAACATAGTTGTGGTCAATAAGAAGACGGTGTTTACGTGACCTCCCATCGAACGACCTGCGAAATTAAAATAGGTAATGTCAAATTTGAGGAATTAATGGAGTTTTAACCTGAGCTACAAATTAAGATCGATGGGTCGCGCGGTCATACAAATAAGAAATGAAATCTTTTCGAGTGCTTGGTTGGAAAATTTTTCTGGAAAAAATGTAAAAATAGGTACGTCTCATACCACATTTATTGAAGAGAAGAGCTGAAACTTGATTGATGCCAAATTTTAGACATGCCGAATCGATTGAAAGCAGTTTTGAAACGATTCGGAGAAATCTGAAAATTTTGGAATTTTCCTGCTCAAAATTGCAAAGACTTCAAAGTTACCTATAACATTTGAAAAATTATGCTTTACTTAATCGATGAAATCGGTCTCAAATTTTGGTAATCCACGATTACAGTTGTTGAAGCTCATATGTATTATCCATTTTTATGGATTTTTCTCCAGGGCTGAAAAATCCAAAAAAATTTAGATGGCTCCGAAACGTCTCAAAATCGATTCCAATCGATTTGTCAGGTCAGAAATGGGATATTTACCAATTTCCAATTTTTTTTCCTCAACACGTACGCAGTGGGTGTACAATTTGAATCTTTCCGGGAAAATTTTTCACTCAAAAATGTGAATTTTAACTCAAAATCAAATTTTGGAAAATTACGTTTTACGTTTTAATCGATCAAATAGATCACCAATATTAGGAGGTAATCCATCAAAAAATCCAAGTCTCGTGCAAATCGAAATTGAACCAATTTAATGAATTGTTCATTTACCTAGTTATGAAAATTCGACCATAATCAATATTTTTGATGAAGATGAAAGCTGTCATAGCTTTTCATTTTTTACTAACGCGACCTAAATAATGCAAATATCTATTTATGGGTACATATGTGTACCCTCAATGATTTAATTTAATCAGCTAGGTACCTAGAGCGCTATTATCCCAATCCACCGATCCGAGAGCGTATCCAACAGTACCGCCGCATCCGGCCAATACGGTGAACGTGCTTAGACCACGGGTATGATCCTCTGAAACATTGGTGTTCATAAAAATTAAACAAATCGTTAGTTGATTAAAATTTATCGGTATTGAGAAACGCGAACGCTACATTTATAATTTGTGAAATGACATAATTATCAGATTTTAACCTCGATGAATCGATTGAATGCAAACGTTAAAATAATTAAAAATTGGAATTTTAGTCGATTAACAGGCGATTTGATTGATTGCTCGAATGTCCCTTTATGTAACGACTATGAACTAGTTTGTAACTTTTTTTTTTCAATTTTTAATTTCTTTTGCGACGGATGTTGTTTGGTCTTCTTGTTTTTTTTTTTCGATTTTGCAATGAAGAGATTTGCCATTTCTGGGAAACAGTCTCAACTTCCGGCGAATAGTCGTATATTCGAATTACGCCAGATATCGTGGATCCAATGTCGCTGAGTGAGCGAAACCTCAGGTATCTAACGGTTCCTTCGATGACCAAAGTGTCGTACCATGACATCGATAGATCTTTATTTAGTGTCTAACTTTCGAATTCGAAATTACCTACGATTTTCATGCATGCGTTGAGCCTTCAATAAGGGAGGTCACCATTTAAAAATTGAGACATTGATCGATTTTCTTGTTGAACTTGTTGATAAAAGGGGAGAATTCGATTCATAGCTGCCTGTGTCATACTTTATTTTAGATTTTTCTAAGAAATCTAAAAATATTGAAGAAAATCAAAATGGTTCGAAGTATTTACTTGATACAAAAAATTCAGTTTTGAAAGATTGGTTTCATGCAAGAATCTATTTTATATTGAAGAAAAACTTAAATTTGTTGGAAAATTATAATAAGTATGTAAATTTTCTAAAAATGTTCCAAAATCCAACAATTGATCTGAATAACTTAAATTATGGTTACAGGAGTTTCGAAACATGTTCTTTTCAAAAATTCGACTCTCGTTCAAATAAAATATCTCGAATTATTATCCAATAAAGACAAGTGTACAAACCTTCGTTGCAAACATCCAATAAATAAGCTCGACTAGGATTTTGTAGCGCATCTGCGCAATAGTCTGCGACCACTATGCCAATAATTGTAAAAACTATCACCCATGTTGAGGAACTTTTCGTAATGTCATCTTGTTGACGAACCATCTCAGCAATTGTGCTGTTTCTTTGCTGCTGCAAAGTGTAATTTCGATGCGGGTGCGTCGACTTCCCGCCAATGTATTCGCCAAATTTTCTACCGTGAGGAATTAACATTAGACCTGCGACAAGTACACGCTGTTAATTATCACATTCACGTGAAATCAACGTAGGTAACATATCGACACGTTTGATGATTTGAAAAAGTTTGGCTTACCTATAATTTCGAAAACTGAAAAAATTACGATGAAAATACGTCGACGTCCTAATCTGGACTCGCATCGATCACTCAACGAACCAGTCGTCGGTGACAGGAAGAATCCCAAGAGAGGAGATAAAGTGAACACCAAAGACATGACGCTTTGTTTGACGCCGATTTCCAACAATATCGGTGACGAAAAAGCCGTTATTGCCGAGTAGGTGAATTCTATGCCCATTACAGTGGCGCACAATCTGATCAATTCCCATCGTGTCTTTTTTCTGCGTAGCGTTTAAAAACAATGAAATCGATAAAATATTTTTAAATTTTCTCAGATTCGGCACAAAATTCTACTTTGAGTTAGGATAATCTTTTGTTGAACATTTTTACATTAGGTTAGAATTTAGAGAGACAGTATTGCTACTTTAAATCAAATGAAATAAAACTTAATAGGTACCTAATTTTTGAATAAAATGTCAATGCACTTTTAAAAATTCATAATTTGACATTTCTGTATTATATTTTAATTTAAACAAAAAAAAAACAGCGTCAAACACTAAATTTATGAATTTTTAAAAATCATTGTTTTGTGTCAACCATGAAAAAATTTACCTAGGTACTCAAAATTATTATCTTTAGCATTTAAAAAAAAAACACTGAAAAAGGGAAAGAAATGAAAAAATATATAAATAGCTAGATAAAAAGTTTCTCAAAAAATATCAAGGTACCGGTTCTGTTTTGAAAATATAGGAAAATATAAAGAGAAAATGATAAGAAAATGCATGGTATTTAAAGACATTGAAAAAAAAATTGAATAAAATATAAGACAGGTATGCACAGAGGCGTGCTGACGATTACAACTTTACCGGACATTTTTTGGAATTTTGGCTACCCGCCTCCTCCTCCCTCCGCCGACGAAAAAAAAAACAAGATAGTATTAAAATCCTGTATTTTTGCAGGGGTGGAGGGGAGTGTTTTATTGTAGACGAAAAAACCTAAAGAAATCTTTATATCTTTATCCTGAGTGAAGCAAGGTTTAAAAGTTTCAAGAAATGCCAGAATTTAATTTTAAAAATATTTTTTATGTAGTTTCAATATGAATATGAGAGAAATGAAATTGGCCTGAGCCAAGGGAGGATAAAAACTTCAAAAATCCTCAAATTTAAGGTGCAATAAAACAATGTTTTAAATACCTAAATAAACTTGGATGAAAAATTAGCCGGATATTCAAACATCGAAAATGAATTTTGAGAAGATAAAATTTAATAAGCGTAGTTGAAATAATTTTGAGGAAAAATACTTATTGTATTTAAATTATTTCAAAATTATAGAAAGAAAAATATAATAAAGCGCAGCGCAGCGAGGTCAATGTTTTTGAAAAATCTCTATTTTGGGAGGTAATTTTAGGGGTGTATTAAAGAATTGTATGTAATTTGGATTGTGATTTTAGGGGGTGATTTCAAAGCTGAATTATGATTTCTGAAATGAGGGTCCTGAAAAATCTTTTTGAGGACTTTAAAATTGAAAATTCGATATTGAAATTCAAAATTGAAAATTCGATATTGAAAATCAAAATTGAAAATCATGGAAGATGAAAGTGTCCGGTAAAACCTATTGTCTGCTCGCCATTGGGTGAGCATGTTTTTTCTTTTTTTTTCTGATTTTAAAAATTGTTGAAAAACAGGTAGGTACCTATCAAAAAATTGATTTTTTTGTAAAGTCTAACAAAATGACATTATGTCATTGATCAATCAATTTTTTTTCAATTTTTGTCAACTTCAATAAAATGTAACGTCAATTTGACCTTGAAAACTTTACCGATAAAAGTGACATATTTGAAAAATTAATTTTTAGGTTTAAGAAATTCATTTCAACCATGAGGAAATGAAAAAAAAAAAAAAAATATGAAATTGTGTCATCTTTTTTCAAGACGCAATTTCCAGTTCTTTGCATAAATTATGTTAATAAAAGGATAGGTCTAGGTATGTATATTTTTGTGATTTTGATCTTGTTATCTTTGTGGGGATCAGTCAGGTCTGATTAAATTCAAAATTTATTGAACGTAGGGTACAGGTCTATGGTCATAAATTTTCCAACAACTAGATAAGTAATGAATGATTATGTAATTAAATAAAATGTGCTTGCAGTATATGAATGGGTAGCGGAGAGTGGATATTTTTACCTGTATAAATGAGCAAAAGCAAATTGCTCCGGTTGATCTGTCTTTTCAGTGACCGTTTCTTTATGGAATACGCTGTCGATGATTTTCTTCGGACCAAAATTGCCACGGTTTTCTTTCCAATTTTCGTAATTAGTTTTGACGGTATCACGAATGGTGTGTAGCTGGCCCACGGTGCCTTGATAGTTGTGCAGCTTGTCTACCATTTTTGCGTAATTTGTAATTTATCGTATGAGCTGTTCGAAACACAAATTCGAAATAATGACTGTCAGTAGATATGACTAGAGGTTTGTTGTTATCGTAACATGTACATATAGGTACCTAACCTACCTACCTACTACCTACGTATGTTTGGTTCGGTGCTCTATGAATAAACACATGGTGCCAAAAATTCAGGGCGAAGTGTAATTAAAAATGTTCCCGTCACGTGTTAATTCACTTTTGTACCTACCTACAGGTACATATGTGTACATTAACCATGGTATATTATGCGTGTGTGTAAAATCAAAATATACTACATAGGTATATGAATTGTTGATTAATTTTTGATAATTATAACTCGTTCACTAGGTGAACACGTTTGTTTATTGTGATAAAGAAACGCGTGATTTCGTTTTAAACGAAAATCGTGCTTTGTTTCGGTGTAATAAAAACGGATTCGAATTACCTACTTCTCTCAATCGGTGTTAGTAGGTGTAGGTAGGTAATAATAAACGTGGGCACCTAATAAAAATATTCCATTATCTTATCAGTTAATGTACGAGTTGAAAAATTGAAAAAAATGGCTCGTTTCAATAAAATATGTATAACTTATTATCGCGTAAGTATAAGTATATATAGTACTCACCTTGGTTACCTTTATGACGTTGTTTATTATTATTATTTTTTTTTTTTTTTCAAATGGAAACTTCACGGTAGTCGAAATTCTAGCTTATAATAATTCGATACTTCGAACAGTGGCGAATATTTTGAAATGCCCCGGTACACATTTTAAATCGTTTTGATTGTAATTTAGCAAAAGTGTTGAAAAACGCGAAAAAATTAATTTTTATTTCATCGCCGATAAATGTAGGCTATGTCATGTGCTCCTACTTGCATGCGGATATCTATACGTATGCGAGGAAAAAAATTACTTGAAAGGATTCCTTCTTATATAACAGTCGCATGTCGTATTCATTTACAATAATAATCGGGGAAAATCGCGACAAGTAAGTAAAATAGAAGAAGCTTGGCAACAGAAAACCGACAACGGAATCGCGTCACTATTGAGATGTTAAGTATTCGTCGTGAGACCGCGAAATTCAACGCAAGAAATTGGCGAGATATTAAAACAGAATTTTTATCAGTTTTTTTTTTTTTTTGCCTTATTCCATAATGATATAACACACGTGCGAACGTTCCGCTCGAGTAGTAAAGAGAATACGACTAAAACAATTTTTAAACAATTTTCTTGTCTTATTTACATTTTTAGGTAGACGTACGATCAACCTTCGACTACGACGACAACGTAATCATCGCATATGTGTCGTAAATTGCATATAATTTGTATGTGCGCCAAGATGGCCTTCAATCGGTTCCTTACGGGCATATATGGATTCTACTAATATGCATACAAGTTCGGAAAATGCAGTTGATATTAATCGAAAAATTGTCATTAATGTTGATTTTGTTTACTTGGAGTTTATATTTTAAACGAATAACGATAGTCAGCGCCCGGTTGACTCGTCAGAGGTAAAATTCTCGAAATGGCGATTCATCTTTTTTTATGATTTTTTTTTTCAATTTTTGTATTCTAAATTGAAGCAAAGGGTACATACTTATGTTTCCAAACTTGAAAAACACAGAAATTTAAAATTCTTGAAAATCAGTCAATAAAATGCCCATAACTTCAAACTAGAGGGGGTGGGATCAACAAATTTTCCAGAATTTTTTTTACAGCGAAGATCGACACTATAGAGGGAGGGGTTAAATGGAAAATCCAAACCAGGGCCGAATTCTACTCTTCCTCGGCCAAACGAGACCAATTATGGGCTAAAGTTTTTTTGTTCAATTTTTTTACCTCAAACTCAGACCAGTGGCGTAGCCAAGGGGGTGTCCAAAGGGTCCGAACTCCTCCCCCCTATGAGGTCAAAAATTTACGTGAAAAAATGCCATTTGCGGTATTAAAAATCATTTTTTTTTTAAAGCTTCACCCTCGCTTTGTTCAGGCATAAAAAGAATTACAATTACTATATAAATTGTTTGTAATGATATGCGGAAAAGAGCTCCCTCTTGGTATTCTAAATCTCCATACCCACTTTGTAGTTTGTACCTTTCCAAAGAAAACTTTTGATGTTATTGCTTGGAGTTTTGGGGTATTATTTTCGTTTTTTAAGGTCAAAATAATTAGTTTGAAAGTTACTCGTTCCAAAATTACACCTTTATCGAAGTTTTTTTCTCTAAATATTAATATGCAAATTGCATAAGAACTTAATAACATCTGTGTAACTGTGATTTCTTGATACAGAAATGAATGAAAATATTTCAAATTATGAATTTCCTGTTCTCATAGTGTAATTTTTTTGGGGTGAGGGGGAAATGGTAAAAGGTGATCAAAAAATTTCTCGAAAAAATCCGAAAGTTCGGACACCCCCTCCCAATGAGAAATTTCTGGCTTCGCTACTGACTCAGATCCATATCCTCAGGAGTATGAAAGGGTGAAAAAAGTTCTCGCAACATCAAGTGTGATATTTTAATCCATTTATTTAACCTTTTGAGAGTTTATTTCTGGATTAATCCCCCCCCACACACCAAAAAAACAAAATAAAAAATCCAGGGGTCTCTTTTAGGGAAACCGGGTGGGCAAAAATTGAGAATTTTTTTAAAACTATCGAGTGAGGTGTTCAAGTCCAAGTTTATGGATTAAGTTTATTTTTGGAGTCATTTTCCCAAAAAACCAAAAGGGCCCAGAAATGTTCTACATTATCAAAAATTTGATACGTAGGCAAATAGATTATTCAATTTGAAACCCTAAATTTTCCAGATTCTCCAATATAATTGCCAAGCAACTATGCGTACTTATCGAGTTTTCATCAAAAAAATAAATCTAGGTTCGATGATGAATACGGCTTTTTTAAAGATAAAGTTACTGTAACCTTCTACGAAATTTTGTGATGAAAAATTTGGTCACTCACCGTGTTTTCTTCAATTTTTCGGTTTGATAATTTTCGTATGTAAGTATCATGCTTACCTAATACTAGAAATGCAGGAAAATTAACATTCGGTATCACTTTTTTTTTTTCAAAAATCTCGCGTAACAAATCGAACTACTTGGAATAACTTATACCTAAGGTTGACACTAAAATGCTTCTACATTGACAATACCTATTGTACATTATATTGTAAATGCACAGGCTATGGAAACACGCTGAAAGAAAAGAAAAAAAGTACAGTTATTTGAAAAAAGGAGGGATGTTTAGAAATGCTCTATTCTCATTTCTCAGGAAACGGAATTGTATGTCATTCATTGTGTTTCTCGAATGTTGGTACCGGATTAAAATAAACCTTACCAGCGATTGAAAATACACGGTGATACGAAGCAGATTTAAGGAATTCTTAATTGACCGCTTCAGATAAAAATTGTTTCTTTCCTAATTCGGCTTCTTAATGGTGCCTAATTATGGCTCACCAGTACTCTGAAGTCTTACGGTGTTTAAAATTTTTTGATACCTATTTGGTCTGATTTTCAGTTCTGGTGAAAAGGGGTAAATGCAGAGAATACACAATTCTAAAAACCATTTTTCTTTGCTAAAATTGCGATTTATTGAAAAATTTACTTACCTTATCCATAAAAAAAATGAGAAAAAGCTATAGACGCAAAAAAAATGACTAAAAAGGCTTAAAAATTAATTTTTGATTTTTTTACTAAGGGAGAACAAATTTTTCTTGCACCGAGCCCACAATCGCTCTCACCGGTTTTACTAGCTGAAGCTTTTACATAGTTTTCTGTAACACTGAAAATTCAAAAAAAAAAAAAAAAATTACAATATAAGAACATTATTTCAGATATTCCACTTTCCTGTACCTAGACCCGCTGAGGAATTGTTATAAATCATAAAAATAAAAATAAATCAGCTTGGACAACGGAAAATTTGTTCGTTGATTAGTCGATTCACAAACGAAGCTCAAGTTGACCCTCCAGCTTTCAACGATATCTATGTTGAGAGCTCGAAAGTTATTTTATCTACCGAGTAGAATACGAACTATTCGTGCATTGCTGTAGCAAGTCTGGTCTTCTCGTACAATTTAGGCACTGCATTTACGGTTGATTGCATTTTTGTATCATCAGTTTGAATTTGAGATTAAATGAGAAAACCGGTTTGCTTGCGTGGTGCAACATAAAAATAGATGTTCATCACCAATACCTCTTACGTTACCTACTCTAAAAACTATCAAACCGGTATTCGTGTTCTCAGCACAGTTCGACTGCTTCATACAGAAGAATGTTGTCTGATTGATTTTATACTCGTGTATTTCATTTTCATAATTGTAATCAGTTTCAGTTTGTTTTCGTTTGGACGTTGAAACGTTCACGAGTGCAGTGCGGCTAGTAAACTTTTATTTTCATTAATTACTGTTTACTTAATTATACGCGAATTGAGTTCGAGTTTTCTTTGTTTTTAAGTGACGTTTCATTTCATGTGAATTGATTAAGAATTCACTATTTTTAGTTTCAATTGTGTTCAATAGTGTAGGCAGTATGCAAGTTTTATCACTCGAATGATTTGTTCAATTATTCACTAAATCAAGGTAAGTCGATGCATACATTTTAATTTTTGTAGAAAGTTGGGAGTAATACAGAAATATGGGTTATTTTGAGTACCTCGTTGCAATAAAAATTGTAAAAAAATATCAAAATTCCGACGAAAATTTGCATCGAAGCGTGTGATTTGATTATTATTTTTAAACGTTATCTGCCATGCCATACTCAAGTACATATCAAGTTAATAAATTACTAGGTATCACTCTAATTAAGTAGGTACATATAAGAAGTAATTAACTTATTTAATTTGGTGAAACTTTTTTTAATGAAGGTTTTATTGCCGAACTATATCTAATGGTTATGATGTTTCACACTTTAATTATCATTTTTTCCAAATGTTTATTCAAATTCACATTGGTAGATGATATCTACAAAAGACGTATAGTAGACTTGAACTTATTTAATTGGAAATATTTCGATGAGGAAATTGTTTTTAATATAGGTACCTAATGAAAGAATGAGAGATATTGAAGGTACCTATTAAAATTTTGTTTGAAAAAAATCTACTCAACAATTTTTTCAAGGCCTTCATACTTCATGTGATTTTTTTAGGTACCTATAAAAATGAGGTAAAGAAGTAAAGACGTATTGTCAACGAATCTATCACATTACAGATAACAGAATTTAGGCTTTGAGAGTAGATAAAACCTACCTAATTAAGTTGGGTATTAGTCTAATTGTTTAACTTCATGTTTCAGTTTGAAAAATTGTCATTGGACCATGCTGTAAATTATATCTAACGTGTTATTCATCCAATTGGTACATGATAAAGTAGAAAAGCAACGTGTTAATATCGATGGGATCAATTAAAAATTACGTCCAGATTAAAAAAAAACTCAATTTGTTCACCGACGAAGACGAATACAGCCATATTTACAGGTACATATTTATGCCTTGCCGGCTTTTATTGACACCTCTCAAGTTTACCTATTTTTATTTTAAATTCACCAGGAAATTCATTCGTATTAAAACTCGTATAGGTATAGGTATGCTGATTTATCGTTTACGTACCGTAGGTCTGAGGGGGAATTATATTCTAAGTAAATATTTAGGAACAAGTTATCCTCCATTTTTTTTTCTCACATGAGTGAATTACGAGAATAAGTATTAAGTAGGTATAGATGTTTTCGTCAGTGCGATGTTTGATCTCTATCATCCACCATATAATTTATTGTTGATGGATATACGCGTGATTTTGTTTTATTTTTTATTTTTTCGGCTATATCAGAAAGAGGTGCGTGTTTTGTAAGTATGTAGAAGGTTGTCGAGCGATGAGTATGAAACTAACTGTTGAATCAACCGAATGAATAGATACATCATAATTATATTGAAAATTTTCCACTACTTTGTGTGTACCGCTAATGGGTAGTACCTTAGATAATGTAAGACATATTATTACCGAAAAATATTCAAATACTTTAAAAAATTGAATGCTTGACCTGTAGAGCAAGTAGTGAGTGCAGGAGGGTGAGTGACTCACTAAATTAATATTAAAATCATCTCCATAATCATGATCCATAGTTAAGCGCTCGTTTGATACAGTTTGGGTGCATTTTCAAAAATCTTTTGAATTTAAATTTCTGAAATTTTTTTCGCCCTCGCTTAGTTTGGACAATAATTTTTTGTAAATCCACTCGTAATACATCAATAAAAATAACTCGACTGTTCTTTTTTTCGGGCGATTTTTTTTTACGAAAGACCCCATTTTTCACGAGGGATGAGGCAAATACGTCTTCAAAAAAATGGCTTAAAGTGGCCAAACTTTCCAAACTTTGGAGAATAACATAAGAAATTCTAGTTTTTCAAGGTTTTGGTTTGCCTTTTTTATAATTTTAGTCAATTTCAATGCCAAAGATAATTCGTAAACGTCTAGTACCTAACCCCAAATTATTCTATTTATTTCTTATTAGAATTATTCAAAATGAAAAATGTTGAAATTAGAAAATTCTGAAAGAAATTACATAACCCTCCTTCTGAAAAATATGTTGAAAGAGACACGTTCTTCCAATCACCAGAAAAACCACTTACCCGCCAAATTCATTTGAATAAATTTTTTCAATGTTTTATTTACTGAACAAAAAGTCGCTCAATATTATTTTTAATTGGAGCACCTAGAGGTAACGGGGGAAAAAATATATAGGGTGAATTACCCCCTCCCCCTTAATCAGTATCCGCGTAAAAAGTATGAAATGCACCCTCACCCAAAATTTTTTAAGGCATTAAAACATGAAAAAAAAGTTTTTTCGGGCATTTACCTATTTAAAATCTAATTCTCTCAAAGATTTAACCATTGCTTGGTCAGAACGTCTGGCATTCCAAGTCTCAAATTGTAAGTAATGACGAAATATACACAGGAAACAAAACCTACTCCTCTAAAAATATTCTCGCATCTTTCTCTCTTCTTTGGCATGTACTTCTCTGTCTAAAAATTGCACGTTCATTTAAATCTGTGGTATTCACTTCGAATGTATTTGAGAAAATTTTCGGTGAATTTTCATTACTGAATCAGTAAAAATAAAATTTCATTGATTGAATCAGTAACTTGACTGCTTTCAACCAGTCAGTTAATTTTTACCGATTCAATAATCAAAATTCACCACCCTCCAAAAAAAAGTTTTGAAAGACTATCAGAAATGTTTTTTTTTTTTTTTTTCGGATGAGACGCAAATTTTCAAACCATTCTGGGAACATTTCTCTGCTCTGCCTCTGCACGTGAATTAGACGTCTATTTTTTACGAGAGTGAATAATGATTTTTTTCAATACTCGATTATGCTAAAATAAATCAATGAGTCGTTGGTTTTTGCCTTCAAGGAAACGTATACCGGTCTGATTAAGATTGAAATTCAACACCGATAGGACACAATTATATCCTATTCGGATCACTATACTCGTGTTCTCATTGATCTCAGGCTATAATTCTGGTATTAAATTACACAATGTTGCGTAAAATGAACTTGAACAGTAGTCTAATGCTCCGTTGAATCATCTGCGATTAAACAGGTTCAATACTTGAAAGAATTCCATGGCAAGGAGGAAAGTTGTTCGCCGAAAAAATGTGTTCAGTTGAATTTATTTCGTTTTTTAATGACTAGAGGTACCTATGCATGTGTAGGTAATTGAGTATAATTATGCATAAAGCAACAAAATCCGATGTTACTAAAATTATTATTTGACAAATTGTTGGAATTGTAATCGCGTAACTTGAATGTAAAAATGGAAAAAGCACGGAGGAAGCCGACGCGACGCGTGGGAGTCTAGATTTCCAAATTGAAAATTATTTTAGAGAGAGGAGAGAAATTTTGAGTTCAAATAAAATATTACCTGCAGTTGAGCAGAAATTTTTTTACCAAATTCAAATTGACGAAATTTCACACTTTTTGTGGGGAGGAGGGGACAAATACTTTTGGGTAAAAAAAGGAGAGAGAAGTTGGAAGAGGAGAATATTGGTAAAATTTTTTAACACTTCGTAGTTTCTTTTAATTATATTGATTGGAAAACGTCGATGAATTTTTATTCCAAAGTGTAAGTACACTTACGAAAAGATATTTTGGAGTGTAGGTATCCTTTTCCCCCTTTGATTTCTTTCAAGAGAATTAATGTGGCTTCGAAGTCTTATAATTTCGTATTATCCGTTTTCTCATTACATGTCTATAAAAATATTCAATGGTTCTTAATTTTTAATGAAAAAAAAAAAAAAAAAAAAAAAATAGAAACTTTCGGGTGATTATGTTATGTACTCGTAGGTACGTACAAGTAATTCGACGACAATAATAATTAAAGATAACTTTTTCGATAAATGTGTACCTACTTATCCGCGTAACGTAAATAAAAAAACTTATTTTTGTTCGTAAATTGAATTATTGAATCAGGATTCTTTGATAGTCATCGGTCGCAACAAGCAGGTACTTACTCATATCTGATTTAGCCAGTGTATGCGAGAAAAACAACTTTGTGTGATGATTTTGTTTTAAAACGAATACAAGCGAATGTTAATATTGAATGAAAAATTGAAAAATATGTTTACGTAAAAAATAAGTCGACAGGTTACCTACCTTCAAATTGAAAATATTATGTATCCTTCGTATAAATATTTATATCAGTAACTATTACGAGTATGTCTTTATAGATAGGTACTGAGAGGATGAGAGGAAAATTAATTCTCGAATGACTAAATCTGGTTTATATTTTCATTTTTTCAGGAGGAAGTCACTATGGGAAATGATAAGACTGTCTTTTGCCATTATGGGCATAGAATTCACATACGCAGCATTGACGGCGTTCGTATCGCCGGTACTGTTGGAGCTGGGTGTGAATTACCAACAAATGACGATGGTTTGGGCCATCTCGCCTATTATAGGATTTTTCCTGTCGCCTATTATGGGTTCATTAAGTGATCGATGTCGATTTCGATACGGTCGAAGGAGGCCGTTTATAGTCGCATTTGCCGTAATTAATGTTGTAGGTGAGTTCCAGTGCTCTGATATGTACCTAGTACCTACTTGTTACCTATGTAAATGGAGGCACACAGGTACAGGTGATATCACTGCATAGGTATACCTAAACTTGTACCTACTTAGTTGTTAAATTTTGCAATTCTGTACATTTAAAATTTTCTAATTTCAAAATGATATTATTTTTCTTACGAATTACAGGTCTCTTATTAATTCCATACGGAGAATCGTTCGCGACCGTTGTACATAATATAATCCCACCGTCGAGTAATTTAACTCGAGCTGAAATCGATAGAATAGACAGACTACAAGCCTCGCAAGACATAGCCTTACGACATGTCGCTATTGTGATAACTGTAATCGGCGTCGTCATCGCTGATTATACTTCGGATGCGTTACAAAATCCTAGCCGAGCTTATCTGTTGGATGTTTGTCGGACGGGTTAGTGCATCAGTTTGTAATAAGGCTAGTTCAGCTGAAAGTTCAAACGTTTACCCTTGTACGCTCGAGATTAAAAATAAAATTGGCAAAAGTGCCGCTAATTTCGAATACCTAACGAAAGTTGGAAAATTTCAACTGATACGATTGTACCTTATACCTTTAAAATGGATGTGTACTCGTTGCAGATGATCACGCACGAGGATTGACGACGTTTACCGTTTTAGCTGGACTTGGCGGATTTATCGGGTATTTGTTAGGTTCTATAGACTGGACGAAGATCAACATTTTTGGTAAATTAATTCCCATCTCCTCGCTTCACGTGAGGTATCTAATTGCTGACTAACTGCTCGGTGCAAAGGTGGTTTTTAACATTGACCGATGGTTTTTCAGATTTTTTCCATGGTTCGTTATTTAACGGTCATATACAAGCATTCTACACGATGACTGCTGTACTGTTCACCATTTGTATATTGGTCACCATAACTACCTTCAGGGAGGTCCCATTACCAGTTGTAGAACTGATTGATATGTGCCCCGACGTGATGGTTAGTTTGACTACCTATAATATTTCTCATTTTATGTGAAGGTACTTACACTGGCGTATTGGCAGATTAGCCTAAGCTTGAGGGAATTTCCTGAAAAATTCTTGACTATTTTTCCTATTATTCCAAAAAACCAATTGATTTTCATTAAATTTTTCAATTTCTTCTTGAAAATTTCCCAGCGTGTCAAAATTTTCCAGTTTTTTAATTTAATGATAAACATTGGTTTTAACCGAAAAAAATGCTATCCAATTTACAACTTTTTGAAAAAATTTAAAAAAAATGAATTTTTACCCAAGTATCAGTTCCTAAGAAAAAATGCAGAGCCATTTCGAGATTAGAATCAATAAGTACGAAAAATGAAATTATCAGAACCAAAAAGAACTGTTTCAGATTTCAAACCAAGTTTTACCTAGAAACCAATTCAAAACCGAAATCAGCCACTAGTGGCATCGGAAGCTTTTTTGGGGTTGGTGCAAAACGAATAAAAAAATCTTGGAAAAATAGAAGGATTTCGGGAGGGGGCAAAAAGGAGCCTTTTTTCGCCCTTTTACCTTGAATAGTTTATACCTGAGTATTTGTGATTTTATCGATGCCCGAGCGAAGCTTTGAAAAAATTGAATATTCAATGCCAAAAAGAAGCATATTTTTTCATTGTTTCAATGCTTTGAAAATAATTCTTTTTTGGAAAATTGACAATTCTTACAATATTTTTCTTGTCCGGCTACCCCCCCTTTTTTTTACCGATTGGACAATTTTTTGAAAATCAGGCGATGTCCCAAAAATATTTCTTTGAAAATCTAAAAGACGCAATATTTGAAAAAAACAGACTTGAAAATTAAAAAAAAAAAATTAAAAATTGAATACATTTTGCTATTTACATATGCGATCTTACCAGAAGAAACCACCCTTACGTGCGAAAAAAAAAGTTTCCCAATCAATCCGAAACAAATAATAATCATGGTTTTGAACTGATTGGGAAACTTTTTTTTAATTTTTTTTTTCTCGCGTAAGGGTGGTTTCTTCTGGTAAGGTCATATGTAGTATAAGTGGAAAACCTGACATCTTTTTCATTTTTGAAATTTCCCAAGAAGATACTTACTTATGTTTGAAAAGATGATACCTATTCAAGAAAAGGACGAAATAACGTATTCTGGACTTTGTAAAATCCGTATATAGCTTTTGAGTAAATAATCTGACAAGCGAGCAAATAATTACCTACCTACATATTCTGACGCATCAATGTATATTTGGATATCGTTTGTGTTGAGTGGTCCTCGACGAGGGAGTTATTACACAAACGAATACGAAAAATAAATATATTAAAAAAATTAAGAATAAAATAATTAAAGATCCTTTCCGTTTGTCTTCCTGGGGTTGCGGGTCGTCAACATTGACGATGGTATCTGCGATGGGTTGATTGAACGAAATTTCCGTGGCTAGTAAATCTTGCAGTTGCATTTGATTTTCACGACGTACATTGTAAACGTATAGCATTTGATTGAGAGATGCCATAATTCGCATTTTTCTTCGCTGATTGAATTTATTAATTATAAAAGCAGCCGAATCGATATCTTCGTAGATTGTCAAGTATTTCTGTGACAAAAAAAAAAAAACTGATAGTCCAGGCAAAATAACATTAAAATGGGGTGAAAGTGGAAAAAATTTATAACAGCGATTTTTTTGCAGGAATGTGTTCAGAAGGGTCCCAGTAGTTACCAAAAAAAACCCAAGAGCCCCAAGTCTGGGGGAAAATTTTTTAGGGGGTGAAACATCCCCAAAAATGAGTTTTTCCCCATTATTTTGTAAAATATAAGTTTTAAGTAAAAAATAATAACAAATTCGGAATCTGCGTCAAATTTCCGATCAGATGATACCCAACATGACCCCTTTCACGTAAAACAAAAGCCCTAAAGGGGGGGTTCAAAATTTCAGGATTTTGAAAATCTCAGATATTCCGATTTGATTACTGTGAATTTGTACCCGAATAATGTTTTTTGAGTAACAACGGCTGTCTTTTATGTCTGTAAGGGATTGTAGAAGTACAAGGACACAATCGCACTCCCATACCCAAGGGTGGGAGGTGGACCCTTGTAATATTTCTGAAGAGTTCACGTGCATAATACGTATTATACCATAGGAAAATAGGCAGTATTTGGACAAAATCGCAATATTTAGTGCAGCTACAAACTGTAAGTTGTTATAATAAACCATAAGACCGAAAAAAAAATTTAGAGAGGGGGAGTGAATTAAAATTTGCCATAGGAAGTGTGAGGGGGTAGTCTTTTGGTGCTCCAGTCTCCCTATGTGGTAGGGTTGAGCAAAATTGACGTTTTAGGGGTTGATTTAGTATATTATATCGACCTCCCTGAACACGAAAATGTCATTACTTTTGAAAACCGATTACTAGAAGTGCCACTAATTTCGAATGAAAACCCCCCTCTATTCACCAATATCTATGAAAAATGCCCCCAAAACGCAATTTTTTGCCCTTACACCTAACACAACCGTCAGGAACGAATTTTCAATACGATATTCTGATAGTATAGGTCAAATCCGATCTATTGACTCATATCTGAAATCATCATGTCTTCAAGGGGAGGAGTAGGAGGCGACACAATATTCCCAATTTTGAGGTTTTTACAATTTTTTAAAAAATATTTTCGACTTTGTACTAGATATAAGTGTTTTGAACCATTTAGGTATCCGGATGGGGCCTGTTGACTCCCTGACTAATAAATATAGAGTATAGACATTTATGAAGGCTCCCAGAGTCGCCATTGAAGAAAAAAGGGGGTTGAAAATTTCGATAATTTTGCAGACATTAGGTATCTGATGCACTGTTTCCCTTGTAATTTATTTCAAAATAATAATGCCTTACGTTATTTTTGTTTTAACGAGTTTAGATTACAATTTGATTCATTACATATGAATAGTTGAACGCCAAATCACACATAGTATGAGACATCAAATATTTTAAAATGAATTTCAATTTTCAAGGGAAAAAGTGCATTAGATACCTAATGTCTGCAGAATTATCGAAATTTTCAACTCCCTTTGTCTTCAATGGCGACTCTGGGAGCCTTCATAAATGTCTATATTTAGTCAGGAGTCAGCGGGCCCCTATCGATACTAAATGGTTCAAACATATATCTAGTACTGGAAGTCGAAATATTTTTAAAGTAAAAACCTCAAGAGATATTGTGTCATCTCTCCTTGAAGACATGTGGATTTCAGTTGTGAGTCAATAGATCAGATTTGACCTATATCGGGAATATCGTATTGAAAATTCGTTCACTGACGGTGTGTTAGATAAGGGCAAGAATTGCGTTTTGGGGCATTTTCATGATGTGGTGAATAGAGGGGTTTTCATTCGAAATTAGTGGCACTTCTAGTAATCGGTTTTCAAGTAATGACATTTTCGTGTTCAGGAGGTCGATATAATATACTAAATCAACCCCTAAAACGTCAATTTTGCTCAACCCTACCGCATGAGGAGACTGGAGCCAACCCCTCACCTCCTATGGCAAATTCACTCCCCTCTCTGGAATTTTTTTTCGATGCTTATGGTTTATTATAACGGCTTGCAGTTTGTAGCTGCACTAAATGTACGATTTTGTCAGATACTGCCTATTTCCTATGGTATAATACGTATTTATGCACGTGAACTCTTCAGAAATATTACAGGGTCCACCTCCCCCCTAGTGAGTGCGATTTGTCTCATCGCCTCTACAATCCTTGAACATGTAAAAGACAGCCGTTATTACTCAAAACAATTATTCGTACCAGAATTGCAGTAATCAAATCGGAATATCTGAGATTTTCAAAATCTGAATTTTGAATAGGCTTTGTTACGTGAGAAGTCATGGTATCATCTGATCGGAAATTTGACAGGCTTTGTTATTATTTTACTTAAAACTTATATTTTGCACGAAATAATGAGGAAAACTCATTTCTGAGGATGTTTCACCCCTAAAATTTTCCCAGGAACTGGGATTTTTTTGGTAACTACTGGGACCCTTCTGAACACATTCCTGCAAAAAAATCGCTGTTATAAATTTTTTCCACTTTTTTTTTAAAATGCCTGGACTATGATATCATATCCGAATATATGTAGGCCCTTGATAAGGTGGAAGAGCGAAGAAAGGAAAAGATCAAATAACAAAGTCGGTATACAAACCCATATAAAGTCGGCTACTTTTTCGTTGGTGTATGAATTATTGACATGTTTCCATAAACGGTTGAATGTCTTTGGATGTCGTCCACTTTTGGTTACATAGGAAGCGGCGACGCGAAGAGTTCTTTCGTATTTGGGGTCTATATACGTGGGCATCCACGTGTCAAAAACTTGTCGAAAATACTCGTCGTTTATATGCCATCTGATCATCAAGATGAATATGCTCCAGTAACTAAACAGCATTAATTTTTGTCGGTAAAATTCCGGTAGCTGATTCCATATGAAGCAAAATGTACTGATTGGAGCCTTAGATGTGACCTTTTCGTTGGCCCATCGTTCCAACCACGTTTCCATTTGGGAAACTGTGGAGTATTTTTTAGAAAATAGAGCGTTCAAGTTGTTGATTTTTTGCTCATTAGTCATCTGATTCCAATAGTGGACGACTGCCACGTCGTAGCCGCAGTACACCTGTGGAATAAAAAATCTATAGATACCCGCAAGTGTAAATAATTGACTAAAATTTTATTTGTGGTGGAGGGAGGGTGGGCAATTCATAGGCGTACCCAGAAATTAATTAAGGAAGGGGCTGAGAATTTGAAAAAATGGGGGAGTGGTCAAATTTCAAATCAGTCATTTTACTCTTATCTTTCAGTCAAAATTATCGATTTTTTCTGACGAATTGGGAACAGATAGACAAATCAGTGATTTTAGATGGAAAGATCAGTGAAGAAACATTAATTTTCAAAATAAAATTACTGAGCTCAGACGAAAATTCGTTGAAAAATACTATTTAAAGATCGAAAAATGCAATTTTTTCAAATTTTGGTAATGAATGGTTTTTTTGAGCTTAGAGACTCCTGAGCCTTCCTTGGGTGCGCCCCTGAGGTGATACGAGTAACGAGTTCAGTTTCGTACGTACTGAAATTTTGAATATGTTTTCCAAAGGTGTAAAATGTTCAAATAGTTGTCCATTTCTAACGATGATTTTTTCTTGAATGACACTGTGGTCTACAATGTGAACGTAACATTTCCAATAAGCGATCGCGTGAAATTTATATTCGCCGAAAAATTGTTGGTATTTTTGTCTTAAACCAACGTCCAATTTTTTCCATCGTTTTTCAACGTATTTTTGGTAGCAGCAGTTGCATAACGTTTGGCTGGTGAAATTGAATTTCTGCGATAGACATCCGCTTCTTATACGATCGACTGTATTAAAAGGAGTCAATCGTACGTTCCATAATATCATCTCTTGAATGATACCGCCTTGATGGCTCTCGCTTACAATTATCCAGTCGAAAACGTCTTCGCCTGCGTAAAACAGGAAAATTGCGAACCGTTGAAACGAATCTTTACATAGGTACCTACCTATACCTACTTAATTTCAAATTAATGGACCATTATCGAATGATTGAATATGTTCGACTTACCTATAAAATTGATAATTTCCGCAATAGTCTGTTTGAAAAATGAGGGAATGATGGGAAATAAATCCTCTGCTGTTAGACGAACTTCGTTTAGAAATTGGTCTAGTACTCTATAAAAGCACGTGTTCCCATTTCTATGTTCTTGAGCTCGTATGCAAACGTCTATTCTTTGTTTAATTTTGCGATGTGACCAGAGTTCTTTGGCTATTGTAAAGCATGCCAACGTTTGTAAGCTTTTCATCAAAACTAGGTCTTCAAATTTCTGTGGCATCTCGTGTTTTTCGTTCGCTATTTTGATCTGCGTAAAAATTTTCGAAGATTTAACAAAATTGAATATAGGTTAATTTTTAGTTAATCGCAATGACACACGTGAAATGAATCATTCTGGGAGGGGAAGTTTCTCCCGATCTGAGTTTTTGTAAGAGGGCTTTCAAAGGTTAAAAAATGATTTCTCTTCATTGCGAGGACCCTCAAACAGAAAAAATAGCTTAACCACACCATATCAACTTTCAAAAGGTCCGAAAGATCTTTTTTTTTGTTCTTACATTTCTTTCATTGAGTCTCCATTTTTTCTGCTCGGGTCAATTTTGAGGAGCAGAAAGATGTATTTACATTGATTTTTGATTTCAAAAATGACTAGAATTATACCGTTTTCATGAAAAGCCAACTCGAAAGAACTCTGCGGAGAAATCCGCAATAAACTTTTCAAAATATTACAGGGGAATTTTTTCACTCTTTTTTCCTCCTTTCCCTCCCCTCCCCTTCCTATAGATATTATTTTCTTTAATGATTCTTCTCTGGTAATTTCACGAATAAGTAGGAAACATGCAAAAAAAAATTCAACCTCTCATCAAAGTAACGGAAATTTGAAAATCTGTTAATTTTTGACCAAAAATAAAATATGTTTTCAAAAATATTTTTATGAGAATTATCAAAAATCAAAATCTCTCGGAGTAGATAAATAAGCGCGTCTTCCAACATGTAATGCACTTACAATTTACATCCAACATGTTATCAGTTCTTTCATAATGTACCTATTTAATTCGTAGGATAACAATCGAGATACCGTTCACAAAGAATTGAAAGAAATTACGCCCATAATTCAAAAACCTCATTCGTACGGTTGCGGAGAAGAAATGGTTACGAATGAACAAGTACGTTCAACTTTTAACCCTAGAATTATTTTACTATTGCATGGCAAATAATTTTTGGGAAAATCGGAGAAAAGGAGGCGAGCCCGGGCACACTGGTTTTTTTTTCAACGTAGTATGTCAAAAGCGAAAGACAAGTCCATCTTTACGATAACGTCGGCGCATAAACGAAATTCAGAAATTGAAGCAAATGTCGCAGTTTGTCTCAATTTCAGAAGACGCAGAAGGCGCAATTCGCTTCCACTGTATGGGCCAGAAGACATACGTCCTGCGCCAGGTTCCTCAGATGCGCCAAATTCCGCCACCGAAAGACCTTATTTAGAGAATGATGTAACTGGACAATAACGTCCTAGGGTGGAAGGTGTGATTTTCAAGTCGTCGTACGTTCACGAGTGTATTCGTCTTTTGAATAAACCGTTATAAGCGTTTTAATCCAGATTTTACGTAGTTGATGGTAGCACACGTAATTTCATAACATTGGTTTTCTAACTGGACTTTTTTTTTTATTTTTTCGAAAAACACGTATGTTTTAGAAGTCTGTTCCTACATTAAAAGATTACATCAAGTCGATATTTTGTATACCGTATTCGCTAAGGATACTGTGCATTACTAATTTATTCTGCTGGATGGCTCAGTGTTCGTATTCATTGTATTTTACCGATTTCGTTGGAGAAGCGGTTTTCGGAGGTGACCCCAGCGTATGTATTTTTATTATGGTAATAGATACGTAGATACATATTTTGCACCTAGATGGTTCGTAGGTACATAATTCATTAACTCATAATGTAATATGTACCTACAGAAAGTAGGAAAGTACATTGACGAAATTTATATCGGCATAGCATTAAAATAGGCAACTTGTTTGATGCAAATAATGTCATCTTATAAGTAGATATCCAAAATTATTTTTCCGATTTTTTCAATTTTATGTCCAGTTTTTCCTTTTTTCCGACTCAAATCGAAAAATTCCTTTTAAAAAAAGACACCATTTTCGAAAAAATCTATAGCAGATTATGTGGGATGATTTTTCCTTGGAAACCAATCCCCAGAAAGATCGCCTACATTCTAGAAATAATTTTTTCAACTGCAAGTGCTGATTTTATTCAAGTCAAACTTCCGGAGTACGAGTATGAAATCAAATATACTCGTACAATTGGAGCCCCTCATTGCTTGCATTTTAGGCGAAGAGAGGATACAAATCAGATGGTCGCTAGTTTTTGAAAAAAAAAAATCGAGGCAGGAAAAGTTGGAATCAGTTTTTCTAAGCCTAAATAATCCTACTTAACCGACTATACCCTCCGAATCACACCTATTTTTCCGAATAAAAATGCAATTTCATCTTATTAAGAGAGCAAATGCCTTCCTTCATTCCCTTCCGCGTCAAAAACATTCACTTATGTAGCGTAATATATTCTGTGTCTTACCAGAGGCAAATGATAATCCTTTTGCCTAAATGTCATTTCATCTGAATAGATTCAACGTTGCTTTCCTCGAATACCATCATGAACATCGGTCAAATTATTCCTAAATCAGATTCATCAGCTTACGTTGCCTCACGAAAGCCACTCATTTATACAACAAACGCGTGATTATTAGATACTTTAAATTAAATAGCGAGCATTATAACAAATGCAAGCTCAACAAATTCGACCGAAACGAAAACGGTCATAAAAATTCATTAATTTCGTAATTTTTTCCAAAAACTATAATAGGTAATTTTTTACATCCTCGCACATTTGTGGTGCTCGACTATTCGATGTTTATCTGCGGGAAGATCGTTTATCAACGAAGAATGTTTCAGATTATCTGTTATCTCACTTACTAAAAAAACATTCGATAATGATGTAAAAATTAAATGAAATTAGACTAGAGACTTACATCTCTGTATAAATGTACCTATCATGGATTATATTATAGGCGCCTACGTACAATTTGGCTACAATGAGGGCAAAACATATTCGCGTATACTTTGTTCCAAGATGGATTTTCCCCTCAACCCTTTGCCTTCCTATTTTACCTACTACATACAAGCATTGCACGAGTTTTAAATTTTAATACTGGATGGGAAGGGGATCTATTGGAAGAATTCAGTATCAAAAATTCTAGATCTTTAACGATTATGTTTGTAATCGTTCTTTGCAATTTTCAATGAAAAATTGTCCTCGTACATATTTTCTCATGTTTAAATTATTTTTCACAATTCAATTCCGGCATCTGCTTGACTAGATCGTTATTATTTTGAATTTAGGCTCCTGTTGGTTCTGAAGAGCGAACTTTGTATGAAGATGGAGTCAGAACAGCGTGCTTGGGAATGGCTATTTATTCACTATCTTGTATGCTTTATTCGTTCTCTATTGAATCGTTGATAAAACGTTTTGGGTGAGTGAGATTTTATAAAGAATACATTCGTTTATAAATACGTAGGTACTTACTACTTACCTATTTGATTTTCCTTATTGACGGGATTGAATAAATTTTTTTTGTAAGTTGAATAGGAAGAAAGATAGTCAAAAAGATGTTGTTTACACTTCAAAAATACCTGGATTGAGTCTCACCTCTTCCCCAACTCAACCTTGACAATTCATTCATTTTTGAAATCCTTGAAATACTATTTATTTAGAAAATTTTATCAAAAGAGTAATACTGCGTAAACTTATTATTGCTTCAAAAATATTTATTATTGGTTCCAACTTGAACTTCTTTCAAGGGCGAACGATTTAGGAAAATCATTTTCATTTTTATATATTTTCAATCAGTGATGGCGATTTTCCACAGCTTTTCTCTCCTTTTCCTATACTTTGAGGTATCATTTTTAGAAAACGAATAAAAATGCATTTATTTACCTAACTTGTTTTTTCCAAAGTTTAGATGGGAAGTTGATGTTGAAAAATCTCCTCTGATGATTTTCTTGATAAATAAAAGTGTCAGTATTACGACAATTTTGAGGAACAAATTTTTAAATTCGCGCTGATAAAAAATTTCAATATTTATAAATATCAGTACCTAGTTAATTTTCGACGGCAATTGGACATCGGGGATAAAGATTGTGCTGGAGGGGGGGAGAGGGTGAAACTTTTCTCGAGTTATTTCCGAGTTCTAAACACATATTTCCGACTCTTCCATCATTTCAATCTCCAAAAAAGGCAGACCATCTGTGAAGTTGGACTTGGCAATTACTATACTTATTTGCTTTAATTATTCAGGTTGAAAAAAGTCTACGTTGGTAATATCCTACTGGATGCTGTTGCTTTAGTGTTGATGGCTATATTCAGGAATAAAATAGCTGTTATAATATTATCGGCGTTTTGCGGCGTATTGTACGCCACGCTGTTCACTGTTCCTTATATTTTAATCGCCCATTATCACGCTACTGATGTGGTAAATATATTTCCATTTACATATCCGTACTCATTTTCATTCGCGAGAGGTGAATTTTTTCATTAAAAAAAAAAAAACTCATTTCATGTGCGCAGTTCGCCATAGATTCCTGCGGTGATCCGATTCCTCAGAAGCAAATTAGAGGACTGGGAACTGACGTATCTGTGATAGGATCGTGCGTATTCGTGGCTCAATTTCTACTTTCATTGTGTATGGGAGGTATCGTAGCTTACGCGCAGACCACCACCGCTGTTGTCCTTACCGGAGCTGTACTTGCAGTATGCGCGGCCTTTGCAGCTTCCAAAGTTATGTATTTGGAGTTATAAATAAATTAGGTACCTTCTTAATCGCCATTGCATGTAAGAGGAAAATTTTCACTTTCGTGATTTTTGACCTCGGAATTGAAAATTTAGTTGTGTAGGTAAGGTTGGTGTAATTTTTTTACCTAAGATTGTTTTAAAGTATTATCTACCTTTATTTGTTATTTTTTACGTGTACACTGTGCAATACCTGCTGTAGTTTTAGATTTTATGTGCCATGCTTGCGTATTTGTTGTTGTCGTTCGTGTGTTTAATTGAATACAATATTTATTTGTTGGTTTGCCCATTTATGCGAGAATTTTTTCGAAAGAGGATAATTTGTGCATGCCTTTTTCTCCAATTATTGACTTAATAGACAGTTCAGCTATTCACCTACCCTGCAAGTCTTATTGCACCTTCAAATATTTTTTAAAAGGCCCTGCAGTCATTTAAAGGAGTTTTTTGGGACGAGACGGGAGGGGAGGGTGGGTTGACCGCTCACTATAAAAAATCAGGAAAGTAATATTATAGATCCTTCAAAATAAGAAGGTATCACGATTTTATATAAATGAGTGTCTAGATGACCAACTGACCATGGGCGAGAACACCCAGATATTTATTAAAGAAGGGGCTAAGAATTTGAAAAAATAGGAGATAGGGGTGAAATTTCAAATGAGTAATTTTTCATGGATTTGTTCTGACTTGATAGGAATTTGAGGAATCAGTGATTTTTGACTGATAGATTGGTGAAACATCATTGAGGAGATACCTAATGTTTGAAGAGTAATTTTTTTTCACATTTTTGCTTCAATTTTAAGAAACTAGACAGCTAAAAATTTCAATTATAGAGATCGTAATATCCATTTCAAATGTACTTATTTTGAAAATTTGATAAAAAAATTCGTGATTTTTCAAGTTGTTACTGTTTACATTTTGCTCCGAAGGATGGTGTCTGTGTGTGTGTGTCGGGGAAAGGGGGGTGTAAGATTCAAGACAGTTGAAAAATTTATATTTACTGTTCAGGTGTGCCCCAATTTTTTTTTGCAAAATCAAACAAAATCGACGCTTTGATTTGTTGCAAAAATCAAACGTTTTGGTCAATTTGAATAAATTTGGCAGACTATTTTTTGGGCTAGGATGAAGAATAGTGTCTTATGATCTCTTAGATGCAGTGCGATTTTGGAAGAGAAAATCTGTGAAAGTAAAAGCCAGATAGTTCAAAAAAACTTGACATTTTTCAAAATTTTTCTGATACGAATTTACTGAATTTACCAAAGAAAAAAAAAACAGAAAATTTGAATAGGTTCATGTCTCTTGTATTTATATTTGGTACTTTTGAATTTTATTTCAATTACTCATTGTAAAGAAGTTTTTGAGAATTAAAAAAAAAAAATCAATAACTTTTGGGTTGGATAAAATTTGAAGAAAATTGAAGAAATCTAAAATAGAATTTGGAAACATGTTTAACGAATGTTAATTCATTTTTCTCGAAATTTTTTCAACTTGGATTTTTTAAAAAAAATTAATATTATAATTCTTGAAATTCCTCAAAATATTCCTCTTTTTCTTAAATTCGACTTTTTAAAAAAATTGTTTTCTGACGAAATACTTAATGGGTACTTCGGAATTTTTTAGAACATGAAATAGAAAAGAAAAATAGGAAAATCAAGAATGGAAAAATATGTTTAAAAAAATTTGGTTTGAATATTGATTTTACCATTTTTAAAATCGAAAATGGATACAATTTTGAAAAAAAATGTATGCTTAAAGTGATTGAAGAAATTTGGAATTGAAAAAAAATGTGGCTTCAGAAAAATAAATTTGGACTTAGACCCTTGAAATCCAGCTTGCGGCAAAACTAAGTAAATATAGAGGCTACCTTCTTTTAAATTGGAATTTAATTTAATCCATATTTTTTTCTAGACGAATTTTACCAAACAAACTGGTTTTAAAAAATCTCTATCTTTGAAAAATCAATGGAAGTCTTGACTTTCTCAACTCCCTTTGAAAATTCGCCACTGCTTGAATATGCAACTTACTCGACAGCTGTGTAGGTATGTTAAAATAATTATAGGTACGTCACATTACGTCTCACCGTCAGCGTAAATTATTTGCAAATTAATTCATCATTAAAGCATGAAAATTTAATTTCAAAATTTACACGTTTCTGTAGGAACTACCTACTACTTACACTTACAGGTATAATGCTAACGTATTCTACAGTTATTTACATGAATTATTTCACACGTTCGTGAATCAGTCTTTTAAGAGATGTAATTTTAATTACCAGTGTTACACGAGATGAATTAATACGATTCGAGAATTGGATACTTACCTATTATCATTATGTGAAATTGAAAATAATTAAGTCGGTACAATGCCACCCATACCCATACACCTGTACCGACTGTACCTGTGGTACATAACTTCGTTAGTATAACACTTGCATTGGATATCTATACCTTAGAGTGTTTTAATTGAAATATTTTTCGAAATTTGGTCGCCCTGCCCTCTCATTTTGTTCCTCTTCTCATGAAATAAGACTCCCATAAAAATTTTATCCCAAAAAATCATTTCAAGTGGTGGTGCAAAGGAGCTGAAAATTTTCCATCTAACACAATGTAAAACATGGTCTGAAATTCGACATAATCGTGTGATGTTACAGACGAAAAAATAAATTCATAAGTTTTGACACATGTTTGAATTTTTTTTTGCATGCAAAAGGGCAAAACACTTTGGATCTTATAGTCTGAAAACGGCTTCGTGGTAAAAATTTTGCCCCCTACCCCATAATTTTGGAGTAAAAGTGGCTGATTTTTATTTAATTTTATCAACTTCAAACATTTTTTTGCACTTCCAATTTGAGGTCGTCTAAAATTTTCTCTCCTCGCTTCGCTCGGAACTGGAACTGCTTCCAAATTTCATTATTAAGATTTTTAATGAAATTACAAAGAGAAAAATTTTCAGGCGTGAGCAACTCTGAAAATTGACATAATCAGGTATGATCAATTGATCAGACCTCTTTGAGCATGTTACTTTCCAAGTTTTCAAGTTGATTAGTTCATCTCTTGAAATTGCGTTTTTTTTTTTTATAATCATCGCAAAAAAAGTGATATTTATGAATTTTTAGTCAGCAATTTTAAATTTTTCATTCGGAATTTTTGAACCTCATCCCCTCCACAGAAATTCATGTTCGAACCGCCTCTGCACCGCAATATCATTCTCTCTTTCGACCAATAATATGCATTCGTTGTAGAGGTAGCATAAAAATTTAATTACAAAATATTATACACGTACCAACTACCTATTACTTGTACTTGTAGGTATGATGCTGAAATATTATACAATTATTTACATGAATTATTTTACAATTTACACGTTTGCGAATCAGTCTCAAGATGAATTAATGCGATTCGACTGCATGCTGCATGCTTTAAATTTAATCTGTAAATGAATTTACGTCGTAATTGGATACCCATAATTATTAAGGAACCTCTATATCATAACGAAGAGATCTTTTATCAATTGGAAATCATTTTTTTTTTCTCGTTTACTTACACCAACTGAGTGGGAGAAGAAAAACTAATCACTCACTGGAATAGAACAATTCATTGTTTCTAACTTTGGAAAAAGATGAGCGAACAGTACCAACGAATAGGTAGGTTAGTGAGAATTTTCTGATAATTCCATTGGTACGTACGGTTTTTACGCGAGTAAATTGGTTAAATAGGTAATTAAAAATAAGTCTATCGAGATAACATTGAAATTCAAAAAAAAAGTGTGAAAAGAAAAGAGAGAATTATGATGAGGATGGAGGCCTCAAATACTTGAAACAATCTTTCATTTTTTAAAGGAACTCGATTTATATTTTTCTCGACGTCCCTTAAAACTGCACATTTTGAGTCTTTTTTTTTTTCATAACTCTTTCAGTCCATCCGACTTGAAATCTTCAGTAGTCGGATGATTTTTTGTCGCCAATTTCTCGGAGTTGGCTGCACATGAATGGAGAATAACGCCGCAAGCTTCGATCATCCGATTATATCACAGATCCAAATAAACTATATGAAACGCCGTTATCGCAGCCAGACACGCGAAAAACGCCGAAGTGCCGATAACCGCGAATGTTACTCCAAATAATGACATCATTTTACCCATCGAAAATGAGACGATCAATTGAGCAACGCATAAGCAGGCTCCAACAATGGCTAGGTCAGTACCTAAACCGCGTACTTGCGTTGTAGAAAGTTGTTTGCCATTTTTGTCGACGTGAAACTGAAAACACAAAGAGTAATTATTGACGTCATGTCAGCTACCTATGCACGCTATTTATTCGAATATCGAGGAAAAAATGACAAAAAGAATCGATTGACGAACAATGGTAGGCAATAGGCAATAGGCATATACTTATAGGTCTGTAATTCACTTACGGTTTTCTTAACGTGGTAATGAGCGATCAGCATGTATGGTATGGTAACTATGGTACAATATATTATACCGCTGATGGCGCTCAATATTATTACGACTATTTTAGCCTGAACCGCTGCCATCAATATCAAACATAATGAATCCAGGCATATAGTTCCAATGTAAACGCATTTCAATCTGCGAGAGTGAGAATCACGTTTTGATTTGTCACAGAAACATTTTGATGAAAAAAAAATCGTAAAACTAAAAATCGGTTACCCTAAATATTTGATTATTTTCTCCGATACCAAAGAATAAGCTATACAGGCTATGGAATATCCGCACAAAGCCGAGCAACCGAAACGAATACCTTCTTCATACGACTTGTATTGAACAGAATCTGGAGGTGCCTGAGAATTGAACAAAAAAAATTGTTTTAAATTAATCATCGAACGTCCCTATATTTGTCAGAAACAGACCCGTGCAGAAAAAATTCGGGCTCCTAGGGAAAATTTAAGACCAAAAAAGGTCTTACACAATGGGGGGGGGGGGTTCAAAATACAAAATTTTGATTTTTGAGTCAACTTAATTCCAGATATTAAGTATTCAGAGACTAAGTCGACCAAAAAGTTTTTTTTTTTTTGAAAAATCAGTATTTTATATTTTAGAATAAAGATTTTCAAAATTACAAGATAGGAAAAATCTGTGAAATTCTTTGATTTTACAGATTTTTTTAGCTTTTGTTTTTTTACTTTCCTCTATTTTACACTTCTGATTCAAAAAATGTTGTAGGTAAAATGGCGACTTTCTCGAAGAATTGTATTTTTTGGTGTAATCTCTAAACTTGATTTTCATCATTTTCAAATTTTTTGAAAATATTGGATTTTTACAATTTTTAAGAAACCGATGAATGTTTTTTAGTTCTGAAAGGTCCTCGCGGGCTCGTACGAGCCTCTCAGAAATCTCGGGCCCGGGGAAATCACCTCCTTTCCCTAATATCTGCACAGGCCTGGTCAGAAAAACCTTAAAGTTGAAATATATATTTACCGAAGGATTGCCCGCGAAAACTGCTTGCCCCACGAAATCGGTGAAGTATAAGCAGAAAGTTACGTGGGACATCCAACAGAACAAATTCGTTATGCAAAGTATCCTTAATGAATACGGCATTGATATTATTGACTTCAAATAATCTTGTAATTTGGTAGCTGGTTCGACCTGTTAAATTGACCAAAAAATTATTCAGGTTTCTGCTGACCAAATAAGTAGATCTGTTCGATATTTTTAGCGAAATAATACTGTGGTTCAATTATCAAGTTTTGATGACCTGTAGAAAAATTTCAAAGTTGAGTAAAAATTGAACACCAATGAAAAGGTTATCAATTTTGAGGATAAGAAATGAGAAAATTCTAGACAAATAGGGACCCATCTTCAAATTTTTTTGGCAAAGAAAGCATCCCAATCAGAAATGAAATTTTGGATTCAAATGAAAATACATCAAAATCATAGGTACCGTACACAAAAAATCTCTTTTCCAAATTTCAGGTGCTAAAAGTTCATTTTATGAATTCTGACAAATTTCAAAAAATTCAGAAAAAATAAGGAAACTTGACCATTAATCGTGATCTGTAGATGAATTTCTCACTTTGTGATAGGTGAAAACAAATTCGTAGAAAAGGGACTCATAATTTTTTTCAGGAAGGTAATTTCTATCCTTTTCGCACACGTGTTCAACTTCAACTATTTTACGTACTTAGGTACTTTAAAATCGGTCGAAGGAGATATACAGGATCTCGTTGTACGTACATAAAATTTAGGACATTTGTCCTTGCCATTGAAGATATCAGATAACAATCAGATTATAGGCACCGGAGTGTGGTAAACGGAACAGCAAAGCACGCGAAATATTCGACTGGAAATTCGCGTACCTATTTATCGTTATCGTATGTACCTGCATGGTAATTAAATTTGCCTACTAACCGGCGCGTTGGTATCGACTTTATCGTTGGCCACCGCCGTCGATGATTCAATAGTCTGCGACTTCTTCAGCGGTAATTCCCTGAATGTGGTAACGGTGGCTAGGATGCAAATGACAAATAATACGGCGACTAGATAAAACATCACTTGCATGTAGCTGCCAATTATTTCGTCTGGATAACAAACACATTATTTTCATTATCGTTGCAAATTATAACGAATAGAATTCCCACTGCGCTGCGGTGGTTATTAGGTTATTTCCAGTTCATCGTAGTTATCAACGCGTTTGTAAGTTGGAGCTGCGATACTCAAAGTCGAGAGTCCGTTACAGTCGACCAATACCATACTAATTATGAGCGCTTGGTAATCGTCAATTGTGATGCAAAACTAAGTAGTACATATATCTCAATATTTACATTTCTTTTTCAAGGATATTGACCAATGTTCGTTGAAACGAGCATTTCCAAAGTCAATAGCGGATTTTACGTATGCTGGTCAGGTTGCTAGGAAGAAAAAAGTTTTTAGTACAAATTGTATTTTTTATGCTTACTTAGAAACGTATTGTGCCATTCGACAGCGCCAATAATATAACCAATGAATCCCCCGCAACCCGCCAAAATTGTGCAGGTATTCAGCCCCTTGTCGTGATCCTCTGTAAAAGCGAAAATTGACGATTAGGTAACTTTAAATTTGTCATTATGGGTAAAAGACATCGAATCGTAGGTAGGTATTAGGTAGATAGGTAGGTATGTAGAATTTCACAAAATCGAAAAATCATCGGTGACTTTTAGAAGTTTAATATTTCCTCATTTAGGTTAATTTTCAAAGGAGGCCTCGAGTGGGGCAGGAAGTAAATCGGCCAATTATCGAAAAGGTTTGGCCGGAAAAAAGGTGAATGTGGCCCTGTCTCGGGGTTTCTATTTAACCCCCTTAAATTACACGAGTCGGAAAATTTTTTTTTGCTCCGTATCTCGGTTCTAATGCTACAATTTTTATTCTAGACATCAAAATACGTCACCTCCCTCAATTCTGGCTTCCAAAATTTGCTGGCGTGAGAAATTTGATTTTTCAAGAACAATAAGCACGGGAATTGAAAAAAATTGATTTTTTTTTTTTCAATATTATAGAAAATTTCACGCTGAATCAAAGGGTGTCAACCACAGAATTCTATCATTTTTGGCCCCACCCCTCCTTTTTACATGAATATTTTTTTCCCTCTTAGGCGGGGGAGGGTGTCATGTCATTCCAAAAATTTTAAGACCCTATTTTGCGTGACCGACATTTGCGTCATCATATTTGTGTTAACAAAAGTCAAAAACGTATGAGTAAATTTTTATATTTTCGAAATTAACTAAGTAAATGGCAGAAAATTGGGAAGTCAGGAAAAATATCAGAAATTCAGTAGATGACTTTTAAATACTTATAGGAAAATTTTTATATTTCGAAATTAATACAGTATCAGAAAGTCAACGTCTTACTTTTAAAAACACAAATTTTTCTATTTGTGACCTTGCCGGAAAAAAGGGGCGTTGTGTAAAAAAAAAATTGATGTCTCATTTTTCACAGACATTTGTCTAATTTGAAAAAAAATTTGGAAATGCTCTATATCGATTATTTTTTAGTCATTTTTTATTTATCGTCCGAGTCACCCTTCGAACTAGGAGTATCTACTCAAAGAGAAAGAAAGAATATTTCAAGAAAAGGTAACCCGCAGAATTACTCAACAGTGGTCTCATAGTACGGAGCGGTTTTTTTTTCTATTATTCAAGGGTCAGCGAGTATTGCAGCGTATAACATTCATAATTTAATTAACCCTTTCGCTCCCAATTTATTTTTTTTTGAATTTTCAAAAAAATGTTGCTGAAAGTTGTAGTATAGACTCCCCAAAGTAAGAATCAGGTGTCGGCTGAATTTTCCCCCACCCCCTAGACCCCTGTGGGGCCCTGGGACAACGTGTGTCCCACTGGTAGTCTGGTATAACAAAAATTAGTAGACGCAATCCAGTGGGACCAGAATGCTATTTAAACTGCATTGCTCGTGTCCCACTGGTAGAGTACGGTTTAGTTCAATCGTATCCCGAAAGATCACGGAGTACAGTATTACACTCGTTTTTACTCATAAAAAAGCATTCCGAACCGTCCGACAACACTCCGCTAAAAAAACAGGATAAGAAAACACAAAATGCTTTTACACGCATCAAAAATGTAAAAATGATGTAAGATATTTCACACTTTTGCAGCGAAATAATTTTTTTTCTCGTCAAGCAGCGCGATCTTTCGGGGTATGATTGAACTAGACTGTGCTTCTAGGTCTACTCTACCGGTGGGACACGAGCAATGCAGTTTATACAGCCATCTGGACCTGCTGGATTTTTTTCTTTCCTAGCGGGACAGCGTATGTCCCGGTGGGAGCGAAAGGGTTAAGTAAACACTTATTCTTTGGTAAGTTAACGAACGTTTAATATAAACAATAATCCGAGTGGAATCGGCGTGACCTCAGATTAATAGGCATCTTCGTTTCACTTATGGCATGGCGTGGCATGGCGAGCTCAGTGTGTGGATATTTTCGGTGTGTATGAATAGGCAGATAAGAAACGGAAGCGGAAAAGATTTTAAAATAATTGATATGGTCACGGGAGTACAGAGGATAGGCAGCTATCTGCTTATACGCTACGATGGGTAGGTACCTAACTACCTATATGGAAAATCTGTTGGTAATCGCGCTTATTCGCATTCTTATGCACATATTCTGGATCATATTTTATTGAAATAGCTATCTGCGTAATTTTAATAAGCGAGAGGTGTTTATTTGATTTTTCGACCTTGGAAACAGGGAGGTTTTCATTCTCGCGTGAAATGTATTTTATTCCCCGAAAAATACCTAAAACTGGACGTGGACGTGGTGCTCGTAACGCGGCCGAGAACTTAGGTACCGTACTACTTATTAATTTATAAAATTATTCATTTGCAATTATAATTACCAACTACACATACATCCAAAACGTACGCTCGGCTGGGATTTTGCAACGTATCGCTGCTGAAGTCCACCGTAACCGCTCCGATTATCAGAAAAATTACTGTCCAAATGTAATGACTGATTTTGGTACCGGCGGCGTCTTGTTGCGTAACACCTGAGGCAGACGACGAACTTTTCGTCGTACTAAATATGTCGGCTTCTCGGTCACCGAATAGTTTACCAACGTAATTACTGTTGGCAATCAGTAGTAACCCTGCGTTTATGGGTAAACAACCAAAACTGTAAATAATTTTCGCCTAAATCTCGCATCAATGTAGATGGAACACGACCTCACTCGTCCCATTGAAACGTACTACGTCTACGTACCAGTCACGTTTAGGGTGGCTAAGAATATGATGAAAGGTCTTCGACGACCAATGGAAAATCTACATCGATCGCTCAACGATCCCAGGATTGGTGAAAAAATCAATCCCATCAAAGGTCCGATCACCCACACCAAAGTGGCGTGCTCTCGTTTCACTCCGTACATCAATAGTACCGGTGATACGAATGCGGTCAGAATCGCGTAAACGATTTCGATACCCATCATCGCGAATGATAACCTCGACAGCTCCCATTTCGTTTTTCGCCTGAATAAATCACGAGTTGGTAAATATTTCGAACGGAAAGCAAAATGCCTCCAGCGAATCAAGGAAAAATCATTTGCATGAAAATTTCGGTTCTTTTTGTGACATAAGGCTAATCTTCCTCATCCTCAATGTGAGGTAAGTATTTTTCGAAAAAAAACACGATTTTTCGACTATTGGATATGCAATGTCGCTTGCTGAGAGAAACCTCGTAAAAAAGTGCAATTTGAGTTTCCGCGCATTCCTAAATCATTGACTCTAAAATTGGATGTGATTTTTTGGCCTCTTCAAAAAGTTAGAAGTTTGCAAATCACATAATATTTGGATAATTTTTCAGTTACTACTAAATTTAGATCACTCATACAAACACCTAAATTGAAGAAAAACATATTCAGGTCTGTGCAGGGGAATGGGGAGATGATTCCCCTCGGGCTTGAGATTTTTTGGGATCCCGTGGGGGGGGGGGGGGAGCTTTAGAACTAAAAAACATTCAAAAACCCAATATTTTCAAAAATATCAAAAGTTATGAAAATCAAGTCTAGAGATCATTTAATGACTGTGTAGACCAAAAAATACAATTCTTCGAGAAAATCGCCATTTTATGACGTTTTTTAAATCAGATGAAGTGAAATGTAATAAAAGAGAGGGGCAAAGCTATGCATAAAATGAAATATCGATTTTGCAAAAAAAAAAAAAATGTAATTTTGGTCTATTTAGTAAATAATATCTGAAATCGAGTTGACTCAAAAATCAAAATTTTGGATTTTTGACCCCCCCTCCCTCTTTATGGTGCGAGAAATTTTTTTGCTGTTCAATTTTCCCCGGGTCTGGATTTTCTCTGCCCAGCCCTGAACATATTATTTTTGAAGTAAAATGTTTTTTTTTTTTTGGAATTTTTTTGTTTAAAGCGTAAGTTTGCAGCATTGGTGTGAAACATTTTCAAAATAGGTACGGTATTCGAGTTTCCAACTTTTCAATCTTTTTGAAAAGGGCAAAAATTGGTGTCTAATTCAGAGAAGTGTAAAAATTCAAATCACAATCACGATTTTTTTAAAGGCAGGGCTGATGTTTCTAATTCGCGGTATGGGACACTTCCCAAAATTAACAAAAAATATTTTTTACTAGAATTTCTCCTCAATGAAGTCTCCCACCTCAACTTTTTTTTAATCTGAGTGGCTCTACATCTTTTTGAGAGGTGTTTCATTCAAGGCAAGCTATCTTATCAATTATTGTTGTCAAAATCAAAGATACTTGTGCTTTTTTTTTGTTCCACCTCCATCCAATAGTTTATCAATGATTTTTCATTGATTCAAAATGAGAGAGTTATAAGTGATAATTCATTTGATGTTTACCTGTATATGTGATTGTAGGTGTTCTTAATGCTGTTGATATCTTGACTTTTGGCGTTAAATATGTCGTTTATGATGGCTGGCACATTGTTCGGTTTCGACTCGGTGGTTTTTTGAAATCCGCATAACAGCTTCGATTTCAAAAATTTGTTCAGGTTTTTGAAGCTCATGTTGCTGCGTGAGAAAGTTTACAAAAATTAGTTTTATCGCCGGTACGTAGATAATACCTATACATATGTATGTATAGGAGAAATAAAATTGAGAATTATAATATCTAGGTACACGTCATGTAATCTAGATGGAGGGGGGGGGGGAGATGAAAATTTTCGACAAAACATTTCTCTCTGATTTTGTCGACTCGAATTGCTGGTTTTCTATCAAAAACGTCGCGTCGTCCCTTTTATTGAGTTCTCACTTCAAATATAATCTTTCCAACTGTATATGGTAGGAATGCAATTTTGTCACGATTAAAACACTCAAGCTAGGCCATCTGGCGTTCTTTCCCTCATCTACTTAGTCCAGTGGCGTAGCCAGGATTTCGTCAAGGGAGGGGCAAGAACGAATTATGTCAAATTTTCTGTGGTCGTTTTGAAACATAGCAAGTATTTTTTCGTAGTGTACGTATAACCGAGTCTGAGTTAGGGGGTGTGTAATAAAAAGACTAACACAACGATGTAAAATGGACACAGGATTTAAATTAGAGGTACAAAAATGAGCCTTTTTTCGCAGGCTTCTCTCAGAACGTTCATTAAAATTGAGATCGATTGATAATTATGTTGAAGCCCGAGCGAAGCGAGGGCGAAGCTTTGAAAAAATTGAATTTTTGATGTCTAAAATAGACCATTTTCCCCAATTTTTGACACTTTTCTCCCATTATACCATATTTTTTTAAGGCCATGGCCGGCCATGGGGGGGGGGGGCAATCGCCCCCTTCGCCCCCCCCTTGGCTACGCCACTGACTTAGTCATATAATAAACGCATGGACGCAGGTTTCAAAACATTTGCATTAAAATTTTGAAAATTATGACGTTGATGAAAAGTTACAAAAAGGCAATTCACTTCTTTTTTTCTGCCGAAAAAAAAACTGCCACAAAAAACAGTTGTGTACCTACCTACTACCTACTTTTATCAAAATATGAATAATCTGTTTGGTAATTTTTCATTCATAAATCAATTTAAAGTGTTTTGCAAGGTGCCTATACTTATTCAAATCAAAAATATAGGTAAAGATATTTTTGGAAAAATTCCACAATGAATTCATGATTACAGAAATTTTTCCAACTCTCAACTATGAGGTTACCGTTCAACTTTCGTCTTTAATTTTTCACACAATGGCCGAAAATCGTTTATAAATGATCGAAATTTTGATAAGCGAAAATTTCCTGCTCGCGCGTAAGTAAAAAAGTGATCTCTTCTCTTAACGAAGGCGGAGGAATTTATTTTCTGGTCGTTTCTTGATTTTTTTTTCTTGTAGAGTCGTTTGAAGAATGGCGTAAAGGCCGAAATCGTAATTGTGTGAGGTGGATTATTTGGATTTTAGTCAAGGAAGGCTACCACTGAAAACTGGCTTTTAATAACATAAAAACTACAACTACCTACTTACGTTTATTTTTTCATTTTTTGACGAAAAACGACGAATTTCGAAACATTGGAACTTCGAAAAAAATGGAAAACAATAAAACCCTCATGAATAGTTGTAAATTATAGTCGGAAATTTTATAACTAGCTTTTGAGACGATCGAATTTTTAAAAAAGCTACGTCATAAAACGTACTCTTAATCTGCGGAACGTTGAAAATATTCGAATTTCGTTCATTCGAACGCAATAGTTGAAAAGATAATGGTTACAGATCGTTTAGCTGAGCTTGGTTTTATACCACGTGATTTTTTTATCAATATAAACTACGATATGACGTACCTACCTACAATGTAAAGTACTCATGGGAAATGATTACAAAAACTAAAAGGCATCTAATAGGTGGGTATAATGGGAGGGTTTTAAAGTACGAAATTGATGCAGCTTGTATAAAAGTATAGACTTGAAAATTACTTATTTGCCTCTCCACCTCTCACAATCATATTTTGATTTTTTTTTTTGGAATACTTACATAACCTCTCTTCCAATTTAATTTGATTTCTTTCATTCCTCTGGAAATGAGTGAGCTAAGCAAAAGTCTGAGTCGAGTTTGATTCTATTAAAAATATTCGTACCTATCTTTAATCTGTAATTCGAAAATATATCCTTATCGCGTGGCAATTAAAATCCGAGTGAAATTTGGCTAGTTTGGCGGAAATTTCGACCCACCTAATCGTGGCAAGGTTTATTTACATTTTTCTGATAAAACATCCTTGACCGATAATCAACACTCACTCTCAGTACTCATGCCTAAGACACGTAACTATCGGTAAGAATACGTAAAATCGAAAACTTACGCTTGATTTAACAAATATGTTTGCTTTTTTGCTGTTTATCAACATAAATTCGCCATTGAGCCGTAAAACAAGCGGATATAGCCTAGGTAGCTAGCGAGAGTATGAGCTCGACAGCTCGTACCGTTTAATTCATTCGTGGTACATACAACTGCCTTCGATTATCTCGTACGTAGCGTACCGTATTCGAACGTTTGTTGGTATAGGACGTCATGGCCAATGACACTACAGGTCGTACTTCTACCTATTTGCAAACATTGCCAATATTGTCAAAAGCGCGATGGGCGATGCCAAGAACTCAGCGTACTTCTACTTACCAAACTAGATTCTTTACAACTGGATATGGAATTTCTAAAGATAGATTTCCAGTCTGGGGAATATGTAAGTACAAAATTTCACCACGGATTGATCGTTTGATTTCGTAAAAATTTTCAAACGCTGGTCCGTTATTTCGATTTTGAAAATTTCAAGGTACCTAGGTTGAGAAAATGGGTAGGTAATTTATCAAGGCTCGATACAGTCATACGAAATGGATAATTTGAAAAATAAAGTGATATGAATGTTGGAAGATGACCGTCGACTTCTTGGCCCAAATTTCACATTCGACTGATAATTTCTCTTGGCAGATATGACGCCGATGCTGTCGATTTAGTGCATGAAGTTACACATCCCGGATGATTTAATGCGATCGTGGATGATTTTCGTAGAAATCTATACGTATCTATTATCATTAAACCATTCTACAATCACATTTTTGAATAAGTTTGCAGTTTTCCAAGTATGTACACCTAAGTAAGTAGGGTACCTACGTATACATTTTTTACCCTATGTTCGTGCGAAAGGTGGAAGAAAGTACGATAAATCGCTTGTGACAACATCATCATACGTACTTACCTAACCTACAGGTACTTGTACTTATAATACCGTCAACAAACGGCATTCTAATTTGTTAATTGATTCAAACGCAGTGCAGCCCTGTTGGTACCTATTCTACGTACGTGTTGATATATTAAGGTCGAAAAACCCAGATTAAATAGCACGTATTAAAGCACCTCGAGACGAAAATAGAAAAATTATCCTGTTTAGGTTTCAGGTAGTCGACTAATTTAAATTAACGTTCGGCGAAGAAATATTGAACTTCAAAATTGACGTGAAATTACTCGATTAGTGGGCTCCAAAAAATTACGTGCGATCCATCCGTATGACGTTACCTACGAGTATGTTATTTTGATTAAAATTACGAATACTTTACCGTTTTACGAGAAATGTGCAGTCAAAATTCTTTGTTATTTATTATTTTTGAGCTCTTATTTGCGATATTCGATTATTATGAAATCTCGTTCGTTTGAAAAAGACAATTTTTTATTTTTGGAAAACATTTCAAGACAGGCAAGCAAATAAAAAAAATCACCAACTGGTGCGAGACTAAATGAAAACGGCAAGCGTGATTGTAGCTATCACTACTTTTGTTTGAAAAAATGTGTACGGTGCAGGAAAAAGGTGCCTAAAGTCGGATTTTTCAAAAACGAGGATTTTCAGCTTGAATGATAGGGGAGACTTTGAGGAACATTTTAAAACTTAAATAAGCATCCTAGGTCAATTTTTCGGTGAGATAGAGGCATTTGAAAACAAGAAAATCGTGACTTTCAAAAAAAAAAAAGGAGAAAAAAACACGTTTAAAGCTGCTTAGAGGTGTGAACTGCTTGAAAATGCGAAAACATTGCCCATTTTTCATATTTTTGTCTCTAGCCCAAACTTATTTCGTAAACAATCGATTTTAAAATAAAAAATTAAAATCTCAGTTTTGCTTATTAAATTTTTCTTATTTGTGATGCAAGTAGCCTACCCCTAAAAAAAGTAAAGCAATCATGAATAAAAAAAAGTGTAGGTAGGTATGAAAAAAATGGAAGCTTTTTTCCTTTTTATATACGCCGTCAAATTGAGAGAAAATTCACCCCGGGAAAAAATGTACACTCTACAGTCTACTTTTTTCCAGCTATCAAATTATCAAAATTGATTCAGAATTACAGTCATTATGATTTTTTTGGGCACGAAATAAATGGCAGCGAATTGGAGTATTGAAAAATGTTATTGTATAATTTCACAATTGATTAAATTTAATATAATTTTTACTAATTTTAGGATGGGTAGGCAGCATTAAAAAAAGGATTTGTGATAATATAAGAATTATTTCCCTTCAAAATTTAAAAAAGTGATGTTAAAAATCAGAATAAAAGGATACGAAATCTCATGTTTGAAATCAGCCATCGAAAGCTTACCGGGGTTGGTTTATGTTTGAAAATTTACCTGTTGTTTTCTAATTCGAAAAAAACGTAGGTACCTGCATTATTTGTTTAATTGAATTTTTTTACAAGCGCGAATCTACTTATTTTATAGAAGCGGACACCCCCCCCCAGCGATGGTTCGATTGGTTATAACTTCAAAATCTGTCCACAATAGAGTTTAGTTTTTTTGAAACGGCTGCCTGTACCCGAAAAATTCAGAATTCAGGAGAGAAAATTAAATCGATATTTGAATTATTTGGTTCCAACGTTTCGAAACAATCTTTAAAAAATTTGAAATTTTTTCAGTTTACGGTATTTAATTTTCATTTCTGTTTTTTAAAATTCCAATGTGTGTTTTGGCCTTCTTTGATTTTCCTTACATATTATAGGTACCTATTTTCTTTTTTTGCGCGAGTTTCAAACAATAAAAAAGGTAGAATTTTCCGTTTCGAATTTAAAAATTTGACGAAATAAAAACGGCCTATTGGTAAGCGATCAAAAGTAATAATTTTCCATTCCTAATTTTTTTACCTTTTCTACCTGAAATCTATGTATGATACGGCATTGATTCAAGTTTATGGTTTGGGGTCATTGCACCGCTGAGGGCTGTGGAAAAGAAAGCACTGAAATCGTGAATAACATTTTTCTAAAAATTCCAACCTATGCAATCTTTCCTATAAAAATCTTCATCGAAGAGAAAATTTTTTCACACAAAGTAATTAGGTATCTATTCCTTTTTTATACCGACCCGAATTTTTTATTTTGATCATCACAAAAACAAACAAGTTTCAGCAAAATCTAATTAATCAAATTCAGTCGATTTAACTGCGGACAGAATTAATAAAAACCGGCTCGAAAACATCAAAAAATACGTAAATATCGAATCGAGACAATACTTAAGTACTATACTATGTGTCTCTCACAAGTTGAATAAATATTCCGTCCACGTGATTCTCATGTTGGTTAGAAAAGATAAAAACGATTAGACAAATAGGTATCAACATCATTTCAATAAGAGTAATTACCTAAGTAATATTTCTGCGCGATTTTATTTCGTTATCAGTTTCACTTGGCATATCTCACTATCAACCAGCAATAATCTGTCTTTCAAATTAAAGAAATACCGAAAAAAAACACGATTTTTTGATGGAATTTATAAAAATAATTTTCAATATGAATTAAAAATAGAAAAATTTTGAAATATATAAAAAAATTGTGATTCAAACCAACGAATCAATTTCTAATTTCGAAAATAATCAACATGCATAATTTTAGAAAGGTTGATGAATATATTTATAAGCACAAATATCTGTGTGAATAGGAAGTTATACTTTTTTGCTGCGGTACTTTAAAAAGACATTTGCACTTGTATCCCAGTGATCTTTTATTCAATTAAACTTTCTATATTGACACATATTTTATATAAGTCTCGCGAGAATTGAATCCGATTTTGCGACCATTGAAGGGTCAAAAGTTGACACAAGTTGTTTTTTGGTTTCAAAATTTATTAGCAAACGCGACATAATCATCGAGTAAATAGGTACACGATCGTACGTTGAAATTAGCACAATATAGTAAATGGACGAGGGTACGTACCAACAATATCATAACAATGTCCAGGTCGTCGAGTTTGATCACTTCGCAGCTCACTATATCTTTGCAAACGGCTAATTACACTCGTCACTATTTATTAAACTATAATACGGAAATTACAACAAACATATTTTAATATGCGATGAAAAGAAAAAAAAAACTCGTTCTGCAGCCGGGCCGGAGCAGTGATGCGGCGCATGCGCGCGTCCCGTCATTTTTTTGCGCTTCTTTTTCTCATCGAGATGAATTATCAGAAAAGGTAGGTGGGTATGGTGTGCAGGTTATTGTAGAACAATAGGGCATGTTGCTGTGGCAGATTTAAACTTTTATGAACCTTATCGATAGGATAATTAAGCTAATCGCTGTACCATTAATTTGTTTTAATTCTTTTAAGAAACCGGTTCCATCTTAATCATATGCTTATGCTTATTAGCCGGTTGCTCATCATCGTGTAAGTATCAGTTCATGATACAATTGTAACGTTTTGGTAATGGGTTTAAATAGGATTTACTCAGGGTGTATCGCATTGGCGATATTACCTAAAAGTAGGTAAGTACATATATGAAATTTTGCGACAATATTTTTTGAAAAAAGTCTCTTGACGAAAGAATGTCGCCTTTCGTCTTACTTTTTTCCAAATGCTGAATGGAAGTAGGTAGTAGGTATAGGTATTAGGTACATTACATAGGTACTTTCTCATTAATCACTTCAGAAAAAAAAAAATGGTTTACATACCTATAAGTTGGTGTCATGTGATTATACCAAATATGTAATCGGCGTCAATTTCCCATCTTATTCAATGTCTTAGTCATTTTAGTCATTTTTCAAGAAATGATGAAATGATAGAAAATATTTTGCATGTTGTGTTTTTTTCAAAAATAGAATGGAGTAAGGGTAGGGATGGCCATGCTCAAATGCTCAAATGAGCATTTTGAGCATATGCTCAAATGCGCGAGAACGCACTTTCTATATATGCGCAAGCATTTTCTAATAAAAAAAAATCAGGGCGATTTTTAAAATTTTTTTGTCAACCTCGTTTTTTTTTCGAATCTGTCATCCAATTGGATTTTTAAATTTACTTTTAAGATATTTTTATTCCTAAAAACTTGATGATTTTTTAATTTTTTTGTCAACCTTGGTTTTTTTTTCCAAATCTGTCATCTGTTTACTTAGTTAAGATGTTAAGAATAACGTAGAAGTTCGCTACATGGTAATGTGGTCCGAATTCACTTGTTTTGTGTCGGAATATTCATTTGACTTGCTAACCACGTGTATTATGGAGTAAGGTACAAAATCACAGAAAATTCTCGCGTGCTTGAGCATATGCGCGCATATGCTCAAGCACCCGCACGCAAAACAAAATGCGCGAGCATTTGCCATCCATAAGTAAGGGTAGGGGTCTATGAAATAAAAATATTCCAAAACGAAATTACAAATTTTTTTTGTTACCTAACTCTAATTCAAAGGGTGCAGAAAAAAGTAAAATGCTCTTGGGCTACTCAGACCTAACTGCTCGTTGAAAGTTACTGATCATTGAGAGGTCAATGTGTTTAATTTTCTAAAAATAAAAATGCTATCTTTTGGTCACTAAAATTCATCAAAATATCATTTTCTCACGAAGAGACACTTTTGGGTCACCTACGCAATAAGATTATTTTTTGCTGAAAAAAAAAAAAACATGATCTGTATAGGTAGGTAGTAGGTACCTACTTTCAAAGAGACCGTAAGGGGTGGTTAAACACCTCAATTGAAAAAGTTGATGAGCTAGTCGGATTGTGTATCTCAAAATGTGTACAGAAAACATAAAATTTTTCAAAAATCAAAAGGTGAGGGTGATTTTAGTTAAAAATGATCAACTTTGAAAAGCTATGGTTCAGCCTCCTGAGGTCGGAGGGAGCTAAAATTTTCTCGGAGAGTACCTACTTCTACATCTTTTACACCTACGTAACCTTCCACCCGAATTTCAGTGAAATCGAAGCAAAACAATTTTCTCCCCCATCAGAGCCCACCCTCTTAAAATAAAGCTGATGAATTTTCATCAAATACTCTGAACATTATACTTATAGAAGCTTCTTCAGTACTAAAATTACTATTAACATATGTTTGTTTTTTCAAAGTACATTTTTCTCTGGGTTAAATAATAAATTTTTCAATCCTTTAAAAAAATAACATTTCAGTACCTATTTTCAATTCTTGATTTTAATATGGTCCGTATTTTTTGTTTATAATTTCCTAATTTTCGTATTGTAAAAATCGTTTCCTTACTGTATGGTAGGAATCCGGAGCAGAGCCGTGGAGGAAGGCTCCTTTCGAGCAATTTTTTAAAATTCGGCGGCATTTTCATAAATTTTTTTTTTTTAATTTCGGAAACGAGAGGAGAAGATCCCTTCCAAATCCCTGGGCCGGCCAGAGATCTGGAAGAAAGCCGGAGGCGAGCAGGGTTCCCCAGGCGATTTTTTTTTGGAGCCAGAGCTCAGAGATTCTTTCGAAGTCCACGAAGCAGGGTTTTTTTTGTTGAAATAACTTCTTCACATCGGTGTTAAATTGATGAATTGATTTCCAAGAGAATGGTTTTTGTTCTTATTAAGCTAGGAGGCTAAAATGACTGAATTTTTCTGTAGTGATTTTCGAAATTAAAATGACCCATCAACGAAAATTTGGCCAAAATTCCTTTCATTATTTTTTTCAATACTTAAAAATTGATCTTTTTCTTTGAAACCCGAGTTACTTACGATGCGGTGCAGCGTGGCAACTGGCAGACCACATAAGTATAAATGTTCAAGGCTTCAAGGTCGTTCTCATTAGGTTAAATTTTCAACCCGCGCGCAAATATCGCGTTAATCGGTGGATGAACTACGGGTCCAAGATTTCATCAGTTTTTATCTTCGTAGATTTTCTCGCCCCCTCTTCCTGGTGGATTTCACGCTGCCTATCTGGATTTACAATGTACCTATGTGAATGGATTACAAACCGTTCAAGAGCACTGAAGGGTAAATGGGTAAAACGATTGTGATTTGTATTATCTTTGGGAAAAAAATTGAAACGCCTCTCGAATTCTTATTATTATTCACGTTAACCTGTTTCATTCTTGAATGATAATTTTTTAATGACGAACGTATTTTACTTTGAATTCGGATTTTAATCTTTCTAGTCGTTCGGTACTATATACGCTTGTCTTGATTTCCTATCTTAGCCTGGTTTGCAAGATCTTCGCCCTACTGACTTCGGTGCTAAACGCGACGCAAAATTCTAATTAAAATTAATCTTCAAAAAAGCTACACCAACCTACATATTTACATGCGATCAAAAGCGAGATAAGCGGTAAGATTAATTATTCGCCGATATCTGGCAACTAACGAGATTCGAACAATTAAGCACCTAGACCTATTGAATTACTACATAACATCTGTTTACAATGTAATAATTTTATTTTAATCTTTACGTACGTAATTACCTAATTTGTCTGCGAAAATTACAAAATTTTTAAAACGTGTATTGCTGATCTGTTTAGATTTTTTTTGTGCTACCGAATCAAATTTGTTGAAATTCGGATATTTGTATGTGAAAAAACATTCGTGACAGGCTAACCGAATCTTTTTTTGAATGCTTTTAAAATTCTGAAAAATATTTCCATTTGATTTTTTTTTTTAGAATCAAAAAAAGGGCTTTTAACCACAGGTACAAGTTTTGAAAAAATGTTGAGAATTATATTTGAAAAATCATGTTTTTTATTTCAAATATGCATTTATGTTAAAAGAAAGGTAAGTAAGGTGCAGTGGGGTAATTGCAAACCACTTTTTGATTAGTGCCACTTTGTCAGTTCACTGTGGCGACCCCATGGCACCAAACAATCCCAAATTTCTGTCACATGAACTTCAAGGGGTTCTCTGTTGGTGGAAGAAATTTTGTATTGTTTCATTCACACCTTTGTGAGATAATAAAATTTTAAAATTTTGAAATTTTAAGTTTTGAGTTTACCCCGCCTGGGGTAAATGCAAAGTCGTACATTATCTCGGAGGGAGTTCATTTTTTTTCAATTCTGATCGAGAAATCGAAATCTACATAAAATTTACTATCTGTTTACATGTTCATATCCGTTTTTTGATCAAGTTTTGTCCGAGTTGGAGAATTCTAATAAAAATCTCTTAACGTCTTTAATGCCCATAATAAATGTTCTTTGGTGGCCCAATATATTTTTTTTTGTAATTTCGGACCATATTTTATTTTTAAAAGTTGAAAAAAAAATTGGGGTAAATGCAAAATCATAAAAAAATTCGAATTTGCAATTGCCCCGACTACATGTTTTTTGGGGCAATTGCGAAATCACATATTTAAGGCTTACGAGATAAAATTTTAAAAAAATCAATGGTCCTACCTTAAACTTACATGCCTTCTAATAATTAACACGCAGAAATCGATTCGGAAAACTATTTTTTAATTTGTTTTGGACCACATTGAAAAAAATGCCTACAATTTTACTTTGGAGCTATTTTGACACTTTTTGATAAAACCACTTCCAGAGAACACATGCGCTCACCAATTTTGTTCCTGTTGGGTGAAAATATAAGAAATAGAGGTACCTTGATGTACAAAAAGACCTTGTGGTCAAATATTATTTTTCTTGGCCTCCAGCAGCTGATTTTGCAACTACCCCAGTTTTGCAATTACCCCACTGCACCTTAACGAAAAAAAAAAAATCAAATAATATATTAATTAAATTTTGTTTGGTACATGTAAATACACTGAAGTCAACTAAAAGTTTAAAGTTGAGATTTAGATTCTTGGCCGTTTTCCGGGGATGTGGTCGTCACAGTAGCAGCGGTTGAGGGACCAATAACAGTCGAAGTCGCAGTAGACGTTGACTCAGGAGGGGTGGTGGCCGCCGAGTTATCTTGATTTATATCGAAAGTATCGTTGAAAAGGTAATTCAAGCTAGAAGACGCAGCTGCGGCCGATGAAACATAATAAGACGGATTCGAAAATAAAGAAGGGTACTGATGAGCGGCGGGAAAATATAAAGGGGCCCCTTGCCGATGCGTGGCCATTTTTAATCTCGACGCTAACTGTTTTTTCCATTTCGTGCGACGATTCTGAAACCAGGTTTTAATTTGTACTTCTGTCAGATTCAAAGCTTTCGATAATTCCATACGTTTGCTAACGCTTAGGTACTTGTCTATCTGAAATTGAAATTTACTCAAATTATTTACAATGCGGCGCAGGGTGGCAACTGGAGGGCTATGTAGAAATGTGCAATATTTCAAGGTCGTTCTTATAGGCCAAAATTTCAATCTGCGAGCGAATATCGCGTTAACCAGCAGGATAACTGTGGGTCTAAAATCTCATCTAGTTTTCATCTTAATTAAGGTTCTCACTCCTTTTCTCAACCTGCTGGCAGAGTCATGCAGAGAAAATATGGGCTCGGGGAAAAATTTGACGAGCAAAAACGAGGTCTTACATAACGGAGGGGGAGGGAGGGGGTCAAACATTCAAAATTTTGATTTTTCAGTTTCAGTGCTGCGCAAAGCAAACTCTGGAGTCTAGAAAATAGGAGGAAAAAAATTGAAATCGCTTGATATCTTCCAATCGCGTAAGAGCCTTCAAATCTTTGAAAATTTTCAACAATTCCGAAAGAACATGTAGATATTTTCGATTTTTTTTTAAGTTCTACAAAATTTAAAAATTAATGAACTCAATTTCAGATGTTATTCAGGGACTAGATGGACCCGTAACGTGTTACTTAATAATAATTTTTAATAACGAACGAATTTTACCTTAAATTCGGATTCTAGTCTTTCGAGTTGTTTGGCACTATACGCTTGTCTCGGTTTCCTATCTAAGCCTGGTTTACGAGATCTTCGTCCTACTGGCTTTGGTGCTAAAGGCGACACCGAATTCTAATTAAAATTAATTTTCGAAAAAGCTACATCAACTTACATATTATTTTCATGCGTTCAAAAAACGAGGTATACAGTAAAATTAATTATTCGCTCTAATCTTTACCTAACTAAGGCAGGAATAGAATTTTTTCGAATTTTTTATGAACTCTCTCCAAAAATCAATTATTAATAAGAATTTTTCCCATTTTTTAACCTTACCAAAATGTGAATATTTTCAATAGGTATGTTAGTGCATATCTGAAATTTTAATAGAAAATCAGAAACTTAATGAAAATTTCTTCATCAAGAAAAGAAGCAACATTGTGGGGGGGGGGTCAATTTTTCCCATATTCTGAAACTAGATAAAATTACTTTTCGAATGAGCTATTAGTGACCTTTTTTCGTGAAAAATTCGCGGTTTTATGACTGTTTGAAAATTGAAGTTGAAAAAACATACCTAGTTTCGAAAAAAATGCGTTTAAAGTTTTTGAATGATTTTTTTTTTTTCGTGAAAAAACGTTTTTATGATGCAAAAAAATAGTAATTTTTTAAATTTTGTAGAAAATTTTGTGTAGAATACGAAAAAGTTGGTATCGGAGCCCTATGACCCAAATTCACATCTTGGCGGTTTTCTCGAAATGAAATTTGAGACAATGTTTCCCCTTTTTTTGTATGTATGATGGCCACGTTTATGGTTTGTTCAGAATGATTAAAAATCTGACATCGAGACAACAGATACTGAACTTATTTATCCGTCAGTTCCGATAAAAAAGTGTTACTGATAACGAATCCTTGTGACACTTTGAAAAATGAAGTAAAGTTTCCTCTGAAAGGAAATAGTGATAACATGGATATGTTTTTTCCTCTCATCCTGACTTCTGATATCAAGTTAATTTCAAAAATATAAAAATTTGTTTTCAAAATATCAAAACTCTCTGATACTTTTCCTGTCATTCTGATTTTCTGATATTAAGTCAATTTTCAGCTTCTGACAATAATAAGTTAATTTCGAAATTATAAAAATTTGTAAATTTGCAAAAGTCAGCTTCTGACTTTCTGATATTAAGTCAATGTCAAAAATAGAAAAAATTATGTTTTTTAAAAGTAAGATGTTGACTTTCTGACCCCAAGTTAATTTTGAAATATGAAAATTTGTAAGTAATTAAAAGTCATCTGTACTGAATTGAATTTCTGATATTTTTCCTGGCATTCTGACTTTCTGATAGGTATGGAATTAAATTTCCAAAATAGCGTTGAATAAAAACATATCGATTTAAGTATGATTTTCTGACATAAAGTTAATTTCGAAAATATAAAAATTTACCAATCTATAATTTTTTAAAGTAACGTGGCGCAAAATAAAAATATACCCATGTGAAAAAATCATCATCACACCCTAATGCCTTTACCGCAAAATTGTATCAATGCGTTTCAAAAATGTGAACCGATCGCCCCACTTCAAAATCAACTTTTCTAAGATATGAAAACCTTGGGCTATTAGTTCATTTCTCCTTAACGGCAATGAGAGTAATTAGGAGATTTTAAAATACAAATATTATCGAAATTCACATCGACGAGTCGACGATCTCGATAAAGTGCATCAAATACTCACATCCTAAACTGATAAAAAAGTAATTATGCCGGTAATACCAAAAATCCAAGCAAAAAAAATTAATTACCATAGAAGTAGGTACCCTAAGCACTACAAAGTGCGTTGATTTCATTCGTAATGTACTCAATTGACTAAGGTATTTTTGCAGAGCAAGTAGGTGTTTTAGTAAAATGAAATGCCAACTTTTCATTGTGTTGCCAAATACCTATACCTACCTACTAAAATCTGGCGGAGTATTTTTCAATATTTGGTAAAATGAAACCATATGCACTGCTCGAAAAAATAATTTTGATTTTGAAATTTTTTACGAAAAAAATAAAGAGGTCGAAAACAAAGAGAGAACTAAAAATAGCATATTAGGAATTACTTTTGAATTGTTTCAATTATAAATTCGGCTCAAATCAAGAAATATCTTACATTGTTGCAACTAATCAATCATGCATACGATGAAGTCCTACCTTGAAGACCTAAGAAATTACTCGAGGGGTTTCCAGATAATGCTGCTGCTGTCGCCGCAAACCATCCACCATAAAGGAATGTAGCAGGATGGGCAAATCCGAGGGACGAATATATTGATAATGAGTCTTTTAGATCTTTTGGCGTAACTCTCCCGTCATTGGTTAAATCTGTGATATTATCTGTTAAGCAAGTATTTCAAAAAAAAAAAAAAAAAAAAAAAGTGGGTATTATAATGAGAAAAGCAGTTGAAGTAGTTCAACACACCTAGAGCATATACTTCCCCTTCCCCCTTCAAAAAAACAATAATATTTCGATAGCGTGAAACATCACTAAACTTTGACCTCGAAATTAAATCTTAATTCCTGTGGGGAAGGGAGACAAAATCTTAAGTAATGTCTTAAGGGTTTTAAACTAATTGAAACAAAAAAAATAGTTTTTGAGATTTTTTTTACTTCAAAAATAGGTGGCATGACCTTGAAACAGAGTTTTGAAAATTTCAAACACCCGTAAAAATTGTCAAATATGAATTTTGAAAGTAAAAATCGCATTTATGCTTGGGTGTTTTTTTAAGTTTTTCAAGTTTTTTTTTTTGTTTTTTTTTAATTACCTAAATGGTTCTTTCGAAATCCCTCGAAAACAGGGCTGTAAAGAAGAAAAATCTTATGAAAAATCAATCATCATGTTTCGTGTTCATTGTTCAGCGGTTTAAATTATTTTTAACCTTGCTTCGACAATCATTCTACCAGAGTTTCAAATACCTACCTAGTTTTTTTCATTGTTTTTTCATGACCGTTCGAAAAAAAAAATGTTGCCAAAAAAGCGAATTTTGAGAACTTGAACAAAATTACTATTAGAAAGCAACGTTTTTTAAGGTACCTACTTAATCTTTAAATTCGGTTTTCACTTGAAATTTATCAATTTTTGGCTTTTTTTATGAAAAGAAAATAATTAGCAAAACAAGCAAGGTCCAGGGGACCTGGCAGGAGGGTTCCCGCAAAAGAAGACACAATTGATCGGGTTTAGACTTTAGAGACACAGTGTCTCTAATCGGGTTAATGTTTTATTTTCGTTTTTTCGCTTTTATTTCAAAATTGAATTGAAAAAAAAAAAACGAAGTTTAGTCAACATTTTGAGGGTCACTTTTCTCTCGTGTAGTTGTTGTAAAAATTCGAAATTGTTAAATAAAGTAAAATTACAAAAAATAAAAATTTTGATTTTCAATTTCAAGTTGAAAAAACGTACAAAGGACAAGGAGCAAAGGAGAAGGCGGTGCATCCAAAAAATAATTTTTTAAACAAATGAAATCTACATTATTTTTCGATCACGATAGCCTTCATATTCTTATATTCTTAATAATTCAGGAGAGAGGCATGTGTTTTTTTTACTCTCTCTTGTAGATTTTGTATTTTTTGGTTTGAGTAATTGTCGATAAGAAATATTCTTAATCCGTGCTTTGTGCTTCTGACTTGAAAAATCTATACAGAAATTTTAATTTTCAATTTTCAACACAGATTCGGCAGGATTCGGCCATCGGCAGTTCGGCACAAATAAAAATTTGAATTAAAATTAAAAACTGTTGGTGAAAGGTTCGCTTTATACCTCACCAGATCGCGTCGTTGTTGATGTTCTAAAAAGGATGAAAAAAGTGATTTTAATAGGGTTCCACGGCCTCCGGAGGCCGGGAACCCTAAAAACGCGACAGATTCAGGAAAAAATTGAAATACCTACCCACACGTACATACTAGGTATTTTCTGGATCATTTACATCAAATTCTCTCAATTATCTTAATCGTTTGGAAAATTGGGTAAAATCATGAAAAATAAAATTTAAACTTTTGAATGAAGTGGATAAAATTGCGTATGGAAAAAAAATTTGACTAGTGAAATAGGTACGAATTTTCTATTGAGTTTTCCATTTTGTCATTCTTTTCTTCAATCCTTTGTTCGGAAGATTTTGAAAAAGCCATCGGCCCAAAAAATCAGAAAAAATTTGATGGGGTGCAAAATGCTTACATTTAGGAATTCGCGAGATTTTTTAATTTTTTCATCCACGCTTGGCATTTGTATGAATTTTTGAAATTTTCAAAAAACCCGTTTCAAGGTAATTTTTGAGTTGAAAAAAATATTGAAAATTTTTTGGATTCATATTCGGTTGCAATATCTTCTACTGTTTACCAAATTTCGCTTTTCAAATACTTTTCTGAAGGAAAAATATCACTATTCAAATGTAAGTACCTACATTTTTTACCTTACCGATTTTTGAGCCGATTCATGTATTTAGGCATCCTACTACCTAAACAAATTTACGATGCCGTAGAAAAAAGCCAAGTACATACCATCATTAACTATATAGCTATAATTTTTTCATAATTTTTCTATGAATATTTTGAAATTACTTACCTTCGTCATTGGGAGACTTTAATGGAAATTTGATATCATAGTCCGTTAAACGATCATCTTTACCCAAATCAGCGTCACTTTCACTTTGGTTATTTTTTAATCGACCCAAAATGTTATCAATTGAAAATTTATGCGAGACAATATCGTTGTGAAAATTTTTACCAATTTTTGTTTTTTCTTTACGTATATTTTCGCCGATAGTTTTAAATCTTAAATTTAAAAATTCCATTTCGGATTTAAAATTCAAAGATTTTTGATTGAAATATAACTCTTGGAAATGTTTTTCATCCTCGTTACTACTATCAGACGACACATTCTCGTCTACACTTTCCGAGTACATTATTAAAATATATGCCTTTGTTTTCGAATCAGGCAACTTTTTTACATGGAAATTTATGTACAAAGATGAATAAACGTCGCGAAACTAAATTATTACCTAAATACTTAATTCTTTTCTTGAGCAGCTCACTACCCCGAAATCATCCCCACTCGAATGGCTGGCTTTCAATAAGACAACACCCACTTTTAGTTTTCATCTCGTTCACCCTACGTATTTTATTCCAGCCTTTATCAGGATTACCAACTTTGCAGATATTTAAGGGAAGATGAGATTGCGATGTAATTTACAACATACATATACCTGTAATAAAATTTACATTGAAATTTATAATTCAAAGGGTATTTACATAAAACGCATGGGGATATTTGATGGGTTGAAGTATGTACGTATAATTATATTTATTCACCTATGTACAATCGTACATAAGTATGTACCTACCTAATTACCTATACCTGCAATGTACATGTTTATTTTAGTTTTTAAATCGGGTAAAATCTATAATTGGATTTCAAATTTCCGAAGTTTTTCAGATTTAAATTTATGCATTTTGTATTCGGTTTAAGAGTAAACTCATTAATTTTTTTATTTTTTGAAAAGGACAAAAATTCACAATTGACGAATAAAGTTTTCGAAAAAATAGGTAAATATTGCTAATTTCATATTTACTGAGCTTCTTATTCTTGTATAATATTTTTTTGCAAAATCTGGGAGCAAATTACTTGACAACCTTACTTAAATAATACGAATAAACTGCCGTTCCTCGAACTCGAAGCCAAGAACCCTTAAAATAAGTACCTACGTATGAGACTAAAAAACATCTGTTTATGATAATTTCTGCTAAATTTTGAAAATCCTTACATTTTTAACCTGAACGGAGGATAACACTGCTTGTAATACATTTTACCCGGATAATATCGCATTTCGTGTTCTACGCCATTATCAGCGTCATTCCTCTTTTTTTCTTTCCATAACCCCCTATTTCGTTATTGTAAGAATTTACCTTGTAAAATCCATTTGCAGGTTCATAACAGGCTTTCGAGAATTTTCCTTATTGCTTCTGTTTGCTCTCGCTATTTCGAAATTTAAGCGTGTCGTCAATCATCTGCGCTAAACTACTGAGTGTTCCAAAACGTTTTTGTCATTGGGAAAAATTTGGTAGAAAATGGAGTTCAAATTGAAAAAATTAAATGCTCACACAGATGTCCTCTTACATGATATGGGTAATTTTATATTTTAAGTTTATGTTGAAGACTTAGAAAAAGTTGTGTAATTTTACGCCTATGATCTGGATTCGCATATGTCACAGTTTTAAGTTTCAAATTTTAAGATTAAAGGTTCAAGATCCATTCAAGGTTCAAGGTTCGAGGTTAAAAATCTCAGATTCCAAACTATAGTTTATAGTTTTTAGGATCTCTAGTCGAAATCTGGGGTACCTATCTACTTATTCTCTAGCCTCAACTCTAATTTCAATCTTCTTTTTTTTCTATTTTCCCTTTCAAAAATAAAATTTTCTGAAAAAAGCCTGTATCGCTTTTAAAAATTTTCCGACTTTAATTCGATATAATATTTGAGATTAAAAATTGTATTTTCCCATTATAGTTACGGTAGGCTAACCACCGACCTCTACCTCTCGGCTCTCGCTCGATTTAATCTTGTTGAGGGGGGGGGGAGGAGCAGCAAATTTTTCAGCCAAAGGAAATGAAATTTCCAACAGAGCGATTTTAAGTACAAAAATAGAAAATGAAAAGATACTCGAGCAATGGCAATCTAGGAACGAGTCAAATTCAAAAAAAACTTGTGTAAAGCCTAAAAATAGCCGGGCTTAAAATTGTACAAATTTACCTAAAAAATTGAATTTTAGATTCAGCGTTGAATTTTTAAAAAAAAGAATTTAAGAATTATTATCTGTTTTTAATTCGATCCAGTTTTGAACCTTTGTAAGTCTGAATGTACCTAAAACCACTAGGTAGGTGTAAAAAATCAGTTTTTGTTGAGGTTTCTTTTCTGATTTTAATCCTCCTGAAAAGCTCAAAATCCGTATCGATTCAAACACCAATTTTTTACACCTAAGGGTGATGTCTATCCTCAGGCTTCACATGCACACTTATAGTGATCGTGATTTTCGGAACATGGTATACGTTGAACGAGCTTTTCCGTTTTAAAAGGATTACAATAAAGGATATTAGAACGGTATTAAGGCGTGTAAAAAGGTGCAAAATCTTTCCCTAACAGTTTGCAACATTAACCGATAACCACTTAGGGCGGTAAATCCCGGTGTGTCCGCGACGCGGTGCGTGCGGCGGGGTGCTATACGATGCGCGCTTATTTAAGAAAAAGAGAATCTTTGCCGCATCGTATGAAAACGAGGAGTCCTTTATACGAAAGCAGGTGTTAGTGACGGGGCCATTTTCTCAAATTGTTTACTCCTCATGACGTCATTAATCAAAACATGCCAGTTTGCGCTATTGGAGGATGAAATGAGCATGCGCAAATCCCGCCTGTTCTTCCCTAAATGATCTTATAATTTACATCGGGGGTTGAATACTTTTAAAAGCTCGTTGGCTTCATGTTTGAGTAGGGTTCATCTACGTCCTCCGTGCCAACGTTTTTCTAAACAGGGTTCCGTGTTGGGTTTTCTTCATTTTATAGTTAGTGGAAAAAACCTACGGATAGTTTAAGAAAGCAGACTTGTTATAGCCATCTGGGGGAGGGGGTTTAAACTATCCTCGAAATTCTGTCGATTCAGAAAAACTGTTTTGAATGAAAAATTAAACTTCTGTAAGTATTATTATTGAAAATTAGTCGGTAGGATTGTAATTTTCGCAAACTGGGGTTAAAAAATTGAAAATTTTAAAATAGAATTATTAAAATTTGAAAATTTCCGATTGAAATCAATTTTTTTAAAAATATTTTCAATTCGAATCTTTTTTTTCACACTCGTAAAACTGTTAATCACTCCCGGAAATTTTTCATTTAAAATCTACATACGTACAATTTTCTTGAATAAAACTGCAATTTCGTCATTAAGTAAATAAACTTGATACATATGACGTCAAGATGACCTCTGCTTGTTGCCTTCTATTTCATCTCTGACCCAACCATTTTTTTTTGCCTCTGCATGTATGATAAATCAGCGTGATTCGATAATTTCAGTACTGTTTTCAAATTTAAAAAAAAAAATAATGAACTTATCACTTCTAGGTTACAGTTCAACTAGTAAAACGTGTTCATTGAGCGTGCTTTTTTGGGGCGCAAAAAATCAATTGACTTATATTAGGTTTGGGTCCCATAGTACGAAATAGTATATTATGCAACAAGGGAGATAAATGATTTTCGACAATTTGGAGTTATTTCCCTCGCTTTTCTCGTGCAATAAACCTCAAAATTCGTCAAAAATCATTTTATCTCCCTTGTTGCATTGGGCATAATAGAGAGGTGGGAATTAAACCCCTTTTTTTTCTTATTTTTTTAAATTGGCCGGACGCAAAAAATTAGGTTGATAAAATGTGTGATTTTCACTTCCTTTCGCCATAAAATGAATTTTTAAAAAATTCCAAAACTTGGGTTGCAACAAAATTTTAGGAGCAAGATGAAATTATTAATGAAAATTGAATTTAAAGATTTTTACCCTTTCTGAGCCTCAAAATGAGCCCTATTTTTAGGTCTGTTCCAAAAATTGACATGTGACCTGTGAAAATGGGTTAAAATTTCGTCAAAAATTTCATCCGAAAATTTTTTGACCAACTTTTGAGAATTTTGAGCCCCAAATTAGGACAGTTTTTCTGTATTTTTACAAAACTGACCCGTGACACATAAAAGAAAAGTAGAATTTCGCCAAAAAATCAAATACGACATCCAAAACTTTTTTTTGAGAATTTTGAGTTTTGATTAAGAATTAAAAATTTGTTTCGGTAAAGGATAATTTTTTACTACATCTTTTAATGGAATGAAATTCGAGTGATGGGGTCATTGCTCATTGGCATGTTAAAAAGAAACGGGCTTAATATTGACGCTGATCAAGTAGATTTTCAGAGGAGAATAAAAAGAGGATCGTAGGGTATGCGGGCGAAGGGGCTAAAACGGTACCTACGTGTTGTTTGTTAAGTAATAAATAATAACATCCCTTTTTCTATATTAATGTGTTAAGATAGGGTGAACATCTTTTAGTAGGCTCGGGCGAGATGCTGTTTAATGACTAATGTAACTAACAGCCAGGTAATTGTATATTGTGAGAAATATAGCACATGATTTAATAAACGATTTTAGCTACGCATTTTCGTTCCATGGTCCTCATCGGATGCGGTCCTGCTCTACTAATATAATTCGAAACCACTTTAAAAACATGAGTTATTTATCATCGATGCTTTTATCGAGACATCCTGTTTCTCAATACGTAAATAAGTATACGTTTTTTTCCCTCGCACTTTTGATAATTCGCTCGTTCTAAACATTGGGAATTGGTTCTTATTACTTTTTTGCTGTGTTGCTGTTGTGCCGGTAAGAGGTGAAAGGGAAAACGAACAACATCTCTTACACTCGTTTTTTTTTTTTTCGCCGGTGCAAACGATACGTATGTAATTAGATATGAACCAAAAAAGTAAAGTAGAATTTGAGTTTAAAAAATATTTTTTCACGTTTTTTAGGGTCTCAAAAGGAGCGGGATTAGCTAAAAGGCTGGAATTTAAATTTAGGTTGGAGATGAAATAAAAAAATATTACTGGAAAAAATTTCAGAATTTTTTTCATTCTAATTAATTTTGCTCAGTTTCTTGAAAAAAAAAATGGCTAATTGAAACTATCGCTAGAGAGCTGTAAAAATATTAAAAAGCACAAAACATACAAAAAATTACTTTCTCTCGTACGCAAAATAGCCATAATTTTGTTTTAAAAAATCCAGCTGATGAATAAAAAATTTATTTCAATACGGGTAAGTAAACAGAAATCTTACCAAAATGTCGCACTTAAAGAGTTACCGAAGTATAAAAAAATAAAGGGTACGTAAGTATTAGTTATTTTAATGAGTAGGTATGTGGTATGTGTCTAATATCCGAAATACTTCTCAGGTGATTTGAACGCTTCAGTTAGGAATTTCTCGATTTCTACTTGGGTACCAGTAGCCCAAGTTTCCTGTTCTTGTAATCTTTGAATGTTATAATCCACAATTTCCTTTTCTTGACTCAATTTTCCAGAATTAGTTTTTAGGAATTCAATTGCCTGCAATTATATGGTTCGTTTATTCAAAGATTTCTTATTTTTCGAACAGATTCTTCACTCTTAGGTGTCAAATTGCCTAGGTACTCACCTTTTTAATTATTACTGGACATTTCAGGTTTATGGTTGATTCTGAAAGAATAATCTTAAAATGTTGCGGGAATCTGGAATAAAACAGAAATTTTTGATCATTATATTTTTTGAAAAAAAAATTTTCGATTAGGTATATGTAAGTACATGAATGAAATGGATCTTTTTGAATATATTAGGTAGACACTGGTGAGTTATTTCAATTTCGATGTGGGTAATATTTTCAGCCCTCGTTCTGGTTCTGATTAGCTACCTACTTTTTCAGTTTTGAAAATTTCGACTCACAGGTTTAACTCTAATCAGAGTTCAAAAGCGACGCGACGTGTGCTTCAAATTTAAAATTTACAGAAATTGAAGAACAACGGATGAGATTGCAATAACCCTCATAACCTATTTTCTGTAGAAAAAAGTGTTTTAATGCGAAATTATTTTTTTCAAGTTAGCTAGGTCAATTGAGAAATTTGCGAACATTAATTTTTTTTTTCATCTTAAGTGATTTCAGACTGCTATACCATCAAGTATGGAAAAATAAAATTTTCATATTTTCCTCCCTTTTTTACTTGAGCTAAAATTGTGTTTTTGAAATAAGTATATGCTTATCTAAATATGTACTTAGTTTACTTACCTACCTATCTAATTTCAGAGAAAACATCAAGTAGGTACTTTCAAAAATTTATAGAAAATTAAGTAGATATGCACTAAAAATTTCGGTACCTACTCGATCATTAATAAATGAAATGGATAATTTCAAAAGTAATTACTCACAAATATTAAAATTTTCTTACTTTTTCTTTATTTCCTCGAAGTTGGCGGAGAAAAATTCAAATAAGGCGTTTGACCCTTCGTCAGTTTTTTTGATTTTTCTTAGCAATGCATAATTAATTCTTTCTGGTTCTATAGGGGTGTTTTGCAAAGAGAAGTTAGTGTTTTCGTGATTCAAAAATACTAATTTTAGGAACCTGCAAAAAAAAATACGTTACAATAGAAGTGTTATTATATCATACGTACGATTATGTGAGTATTTTTATTCAAGAGGGATTTTTTTACGCTCTTACGTATTTAATGCTTGTTTATTAGTAGTACACGAGACTAAAAGTGTTGTCACAGTACTGCGTTCACAATATGATAGGTTTTTGAACGATTTGTAAAAGTTTTTGGTGACTTGGTACCACTGATCGTAAGTCGCATTTAACATGGCACCGCAGTATCCGAATTTCGAAAATTCGCACGGTTTTGTTGTACTATTTGCCAGCACTTTATATTGCGCTGTTCGATTGCAAACTGCAGCTCCATTGTTGCACAAATACTCTTGTACCGATTCGCTGAATTCTTTCATCCAAAATTCGGTTTGAGTTTTATTCAAGAACTTCTCATATACGGCGGTAAATTGTTTCACAAACATTTTCTGCGAATATTGTGCATATACCAATTAGTTGTGATCAAATTCATCGTAACTCTGATTATTACATTCAATATTTTTCTGATAGGTAGGTACCTAGAGGTATAAGTATTGAATTGATACATACCGTGACCAATTTTTTGGCGTTTCCAAAAAGTTGTTTATCGAAATATGAGGTCAACCGCAAAAATGACTTCCAAACTGGTAGATTTTTTTCTGTTGGTTTAATTTTGGGTAGATATGTGATGTATTCGGTGTAATTATAATGGAAAGAATGTGCCAAAATGTGTATGTCGATTAACAGCAACGTTTTGTATTTCAGTGGAAGTGATTCGAATTTTTCGAAAACCATGTCCCAATTGCTTTTACGATATTTAACGATATAAGGTCCTAAAAAATTCAAATAATAGTTGCAAAAAAAATAGATAGCGAAAAATTGCATGTTTTTTAAAAGTGGCATCACTTTGAACACTTCTTGTACATGCATATTTGCTTACAATTAGGTGTTTTAAATTTCTTCTGCTTTTGAATTTTTAGAATTTTTAAATTTCTAAACATATCTAAAAGTGAAGTTTGAGTCGGTGAGTTAAAATTTTCACCATTTCATCCTTCAACTTTCGAAAAAAAAAACAACAACAACAAAATAGTCAAAGTGTTCCCTGTCTGCATGCCTCTATTTTATGTACTATAGGTGCCTATCTGTCCACCTACTCACCTCGAATTTCTGAATTAAGTAGTAGGATTTCTTTTTGACTGAAATTGGTTAATGCTATGGCACGGTTTTGTGTCTTGGCCCAAACGAATGATTTTTGTTGACTAGTGAAATTTTCGTTTTCCAAAATTAGTTGTATTGGCACTTTCCATAACGGTGATCCGGTTACGTTTGCGTATCGTTTATTGTCGTAAACGGATGGTGTGAAAGCGTAGGGTACCTGAATGACAAACATTTTTTAGATATTGAATTCTTGTTTTCTCGTATTATTTTTTCATTATGAATTTCAACTTGATATGAGTTGGTATATTTACCTGGCGGATGAAACCTCCAAATGATCCGTAAAAGTCAAAATCAAATTCCAACAAAGGTATAGAAATCAACGAAGTGTTAATAAACGGTTTCACGATTTCTTCAACTGATTGAGGGAAATCTGGTACGTCAAAAGCTTCATATTTCATAGCTATATGGGTCAAATGTCTCCAGATGTCGTCGTCTTTAATTGGGTTATGATTACTGAAACATTAAAAAAAAAGTCACTCTATTCCTACTCAAATAGGTACCCATCTGGTGGAGTAACAAGTATTTCATTCGGACGTTAGATAAGTACTCAAATATTAAGAAACTATTCACCTTTTTGAAAGCAAATCAGCCAATCCTTCTGAGAAAAGTTTAGGTCCTAAAATTGCTTTCAACATGTTAAAAACCAGAACATCTGAAACGTATCATCAAAACGTACCTATTAGTTATTCGCACAAAATGGATATCAACGCACCCTGAATGATGCAATCAAAATTTTCACTACCCAAAGATGTTGATTCATGTTTCTACCACTAGGTACTCACTTCTGTGGGGGTTATAGCACGAGGAAATATTTCTATTTTTACTCCATTCTTCGCCAATCACTCCTAAGTACGCGAAATTAGTCAACTCATCCCGAAAATCGTTATACTTTGAAGCATTGGACTGTGTAATAGGTACATATTTTTAAAAACAACCCGTTAAATTACGACAAAATACTGACTCATAAAAATAAAATATGAAATGATTGTACTTTTTGTATGAGTTTTGGCATGATATCGTACGTGGCGAATTTGTGTAATGAATTAATCATCAAAGATGATTTTTGATTGATGCTATGAACTCGATAAAATATCCATTGCTGGCTCAGCCGGTAAACAAGCTCTTCCAAAGGCCATTCTATTTGGGAAACATTTGGCGAATATACACTGTAGGTAAAAAAAATACATGTACATAGGTAAGCGTCATGTCATTCATTACACTGCACTGGTTGAAAATTTTTTTTTGTTCTGTGTCTCAGTTCTGATACCACAAGTTCCAATTTTAGACATCAAAATACACCACCTCGCTCAATCCTGGCTTCCAAAGTTGGCTTTGAAGGGTGAGGAGTCCAAAAATCTGATTTTTTCGAGGGCAATAAGCATGAGCATACTTATCCAATCCTATGAAAAGTTTCAAGGCGAATAGAATGGCGCGGGCGCAAACCGCAGACCTCCATCTCTATCATAAAAAAATTGCAGCTCATTCTTTCCAAAATTCTGAGAAAAAATTTTATTCTTTTGTGCCTTGTCTGCGAAAAAGTGGAAATTTTAAGAAAACTAAGCGTTTTTGACCATGACAAAAGTTATAAAGAATAAAATTTCCTATCGGGTAGAACCAGTGAGATTTTTTCGGGAGGCTTAGTTTTCAAGATATTTCAAAGTAAAGTTGAATACTGGTGAAGAAAATTTTCGTTTCATTTCTTAATTTTCTCCACCAGTGTTCAACTTTACTCTGAAATATCTTGAAAACTGGGCCTCCCGAAAAAATCCCACTGGTTCTATCCCACAGGAAATTTAATTCTCTATCTATCTTTTGTCATGGTCATTATGGCTTTAGAACTTATAGTTTTCTCAGAAATTTCACTTTCTCGTAAGTAACGTAGTACACAAAAAAGTGAGATTTTTTCACAGAATTTTGGAAAGAATGAAAACTTTAAAAAAAAAAAAGATGTCTGTGGTTTGCGCCATTCGATTCGCCGTAGAATTTTTCCAATGATCGTGCTTATTGCCTTTGAAAAATCCGATTTTTTGGACCTCCCCCCTCCTCCCTCCAAGCAAACTTTGATCAGAAAAATTATATTTCCTTTCATTAGTTATATAAAAGCCACTTGTATGTAGACCAGAACTTTTTTTTGGCGGGAACTAGAATTCATGAAAAAAGGGGGCCGAATCTCCATTTTTTAGTTTTTTAGGAGGGCTCGCTAGGCCTTGCCGTGGGTGAGTGACCTTGAAATGAAGGGAACATTTATTTAATTACGTCAGATATTGGCGTTAAAAATACTTGAAAGACCTTTTTTTCACTTTCAGGTTTTCCCCTTGAGGCCTAAATTTTCTAGGAGCGGCTCTGGGGGGAGGGAGGGTAGACTCTACTTCGTGACTATCTATTTTCATGGAATATTGAGATTTTTCCCCGTATAAATTATAAGCGTAAATTTTAGTCAAAACAACAGAGTACAAAGAGCATTAAGAAACTAATGGCAGTCATTTTTTTCAATAACACCTCATATGGTAAAATGAAAGCAGAATCGTATAAGTTCGAGTTTTTTCTTTCCATACCACCCCCTCAGTCTCATTCTAGAACTCGTTTTGGTCAATTTAGGGCCATAGTTTTGAATAAAATGTGTTGATTTTTGTCTCCGAATTAGCAAAACAGCGAAATTCTCGGAAAATTAGGGTTAGAGTCCTCGAAAAATTTCATTGTTTTGCTAGTTCAGAGGTGAAAATCAACACTTTTTAAAACCACTACGTTTGATCGAGCCAAAATTGGGGGCTTTAGCCCCTTAGCCCCCTGATTGCGTCTGGTCTAACTCGTAATACTCGTAATCTTAAATAAGTGGGTACTAAACAATATAAAAATTTTCCGATAGATACATACGTTGTGGTGATCAAACTGAATGCATCGATGGACATATTGGTTCCTTTTGGTAACACCACGATCGTCATACTGTTACCCGGCATAAGCGTTCCGTAAAATGCTGACATATAATCCAACATACAGACTAGCATATCACGATTCAAACCGTAGGTTATTGGTTTGTTGGGACAAGTTCCATTCTCTTGCCTACTGATTTGATAAATGTCGCTACCATTTGTGGCGATCAATGCGAACGATCGAATGGAGATTGGGATCGTTTGCCAATAAGTATCTTCGTAGTAATCGGGTTGTTTTCTGTGAAAATCATATTTCCATTGCTTATCTTTGTTGAAGAAATAAATAAAATAAAATAAAATAATCCTTGATACTTACGTGCTTTGGATGTGTGAGATATTGGAACGGGAGATGGTAACTAATTTGTAAGATTTTGGACGAGAAATAGTTAAATTAAATGTAGTCTTGAACGGATTCGTATGGGTATCGAAAATGCAAGGGAAAACCGCTTTCGATGCGTTCTTTGTCAAGTCAATAACAAAGAAGGATCTGCAATCATTAATCAAATTTAAAAAGTAATAAAGGCTCCGATTGAATGACAATAAATCAAATAAAGATACCTTATACGTGGGTATGTATCTGCTAACAATGAATTTAATTCAATTTGATGTACTTACGTCTTACTGGTAGAATTATTAGTGCTATTGACAGTAATTTGAGAAATGGAATTATTGACCGTCGTATTTTGACATTTTATCGCTTCAAATTTCACAAAAATTATAAATGTACGATTTTTCGTCAATTTTTGATTGATGTGTACATTTAGGCCATCCGGTTTGGTTTTTTCAATTTTCGTGACATTAAATGAACCAACGCCACCGCTAAAAAAAAAGTCAGGGAAAACTAGATGAGTTCTCTATTCACAGCCTAATAATATGGGATAAATTTCGTTTCACTGGAATAGAATGATATCGGGTAAAAATTACTCACGTCGAATTTTCTGTCAAAATAGAAACATTTTTCACGACGATCGAGGGATCCGCTGATAATTGGACGATATCGGTTTTATTTTCAACGTGAATTTTAATTTTGACCGAGCCACTGAGCGTTTTATTAAACGGGTCCACGACCAAATGTAGGTCATAATGCTTCGGTATAAGTATACCAGAGCAAGAATTTAAAAAGACGGCGCACACTACGAAAACTGTTAAACGAGTTAAAGACCCCATCCTGAAAAACAAAATAAAGAGATTATTTCGAATCGGCGAAACAATCGCGCAAAAAAATAATAATAAAAAAAAAAAGATAAACGAATCCAATTGAGTAGGTAGATATTGGAAAAAATGATACGCAAAAGCTCACCTCTCGAAATATTACGCAAATCACAACATGTTTACATCGACTACTGAGCAAAAATTATATTCAAATCGAGTCTTTTAAGACGGTGTCGACAAATGATGGTTCAACAGGAAGCATTTAATCACTGCCATCATGCTGTATACTTTTCGTGCTCAATTGTAGAAAATTAACTTCGCCTTTTTTTCCCATTCTGATCATGAATATGACCCTGACGATGTGAAACTTTTGAATAGGTACTTACTGATTCTTGGAAGGAAGCGCCAAATTAAACACTTTATTCGCTTCGAGACGCGATATCCCTCGAGGTAATGTCATCTCTCGCGCGTTTTTTTTTTCGAGTTTTAACAAAAATATGATTGTACTGTCTCCAAACAAATTGCAATATCCTGTTGTTATGCGATATTAATACCCTTATTTGGTATTTCTATGTGGTGCATGGGTATTCGAATGCGCTAATAACCAAGTTTTGTTGTCTACAGAGCAAGTGTACATTTTGATTATATGATTCAATTTTTAGAGCCGAATCCCACCACCAATTAAGTACCGTATATATTACGATTGATGAGATCGATTTAAAAATAAATTAGATGAGAGAATAGCGCCCATTTTTTGATCACTACTCGCACAGGGCGGAGATGGGAAGCTGAGAATGGTTAAAAATCATCGGATCTGATTGATATAGGTAGGTACTTAATGTTAGGTATTAATTTGTTAACAAAATCTACACGTGTAAACATAAATAATTTTCATTTTATTTAAAAATCAATTAAAGAAATCATCATAAAAAATACGTAGGTACTTATCTAGGATTTTGGTGCTATAAAAACTACTTGAAAGCATCAAATTTATTGATGGCAAAATCTAACCAATTTTCCAAGACTGGAAAGATTTCTTCGTTTCTTCTGACCCTTTTCGATACGATTACCAAACCTTCTCTCATTATTTCATGAGCGACACCGAATTGTCCGGCATATTTGTTATAGAAGTCGAATAACTGCAAAAAATAAGGTTTTTGTCGAAGATAAATTTTTCAGTCTAATCTAAAATAACACAGATCGACACGATTTTTGTTTCTGGGTTCCGATTGTCAAATTTAGGTTTCTTTTATGTAACCAATGAAAGGGAAAATATTTTTTTGACTAAAGTTTACTTTGGGGCGAGGGGCCAAAAAACTGATTTTTCAAGAATAATAAGTCTCAGCATAACAAAAAAAAAAAAAAAAATCGCACTACTCTTATAGAAAATTTCACGGCAAATTCAATGCCGCAAACCGCAGACCTCCATCTCTTTTAGAAAGGTTACAGCTCATTCTTTCCAAAATTCTGTGAAAAAATCGCAATCTCTTTTTTTTGTGAGAAAGGCCCTAAAAAAGCGATTTTTTCACAGAATTTTGAAAAGAACGACTGTAAGTTTTTTCTAAAAGAGATGATGGAGGTCTGCGGTTTGCGGTATTGGATTCGCAGTAAAATTTTCTATAAGATTGGTAAAAAAAAATCAATTTTTTGGCCCCCTCACCTCTCAAAACAAACTTTGGAAGTCAGGATTGAGCAAGGTGATGTATTTTGATGTCTAGAATTAAAATTTTAGCATGAGACCCAGAAACAGAGCAAAAAATTTTTTGTCGACCTGTGTACTTAATTATTCTTGATGAGAAAACTCAATCACTTACTTCTTTCGATTCATCAGCTGTTTTTGTTACGGTGATAAGCACACGAATTAATTGCTTCCATACATCATCATTTAGCCTTCAAAAAAGTAACAGAATTATCGTCAAGTTATTAAATGAGAAAAAATTCAGTTCTGACAGAATGATAAATTCAAGTGCAAGTTCATTGGGGCGGATCGAAAAAAACGTGATCTAAATTTTGACAAAAATTGGTGAAGTAGTTTTTTCGAGTGAGATGCCCTCTCGAAAAAATTTAGCTCTCGGGTACAAGATGATGGAGGCAGAAGACTTCTGAATGGGACTATTTTCGAAAAAAAAAGGCAAAATCATTCTAGGTGACTCATAATTTTTTTGGTTCGATTTTGAGGTGCTTGGAAAAGCAACTTGAATTTGGAAAAAAATTTTAAATTCGTTCAATTTTTTTGTTGATGGAAAAAAATGGTGCCCAATTTTGAGCTCAATGATACTTAAGTATAGAAAAGTGCAAAAACTAAAAATTCAAGTCAATTTTTTTGAGGATCCTCAAAAGTGAGAAAGAATTGTTGTTCTCCATTTTGAAATACTTTTTAGTTCCGTTTACATTTTATTTTATTTTTTTTGAGAAGTCTCTTACTCAACGTAGGTAGATATACATTAACAATTTCATTTATTTTCGTCGAAAATTTGAAATATTTTTTCTTGATCCACCATAAAATATTTTCTTGTCTAATCTCTCTATAATTTTTTATCCCAGATTTATCTATTCATTTAGGTATTTTGGTAAAAGATCTACCTTTCTTTTAGAACGTAGAAATTTTTATTGATGAACGGCGTCAATAACTTGAATTCAACGTTATCCATCAACACATCCAAAACCAATTCTTGGTCATCTTGATCAATAGAAAATCCTTCGTTGAAGTTCAGGTACACTAAATTCATGAGCCTGCAGATTTAAGTGAAATGTTTCTTCAATACATAAATCCATCTATTCTAGGTATTTAAAATATTCATGGCAGTCAGCGCAGTCAAGCAACAGTTTACGGGAAAATATTATAAGCTGGCGACTCACGTTTCAAAGGCCACGGCATTTTCAGTGCAGGCCAACGCACGCAACACTTGCTCTTTCTGACTGGTGGCGTTCTTCTGTAGAGCGTGGAACAATGCGTTTGCAATTATTTCCCAATCTGGTAGAGAGACGTTTCTTATAATGGCACAATTATGTTCTCCGGTCAAGCTACATATGTAAAGGAATTTTTATCACTTATGGTAATTTAATTCAGACTCAGAGAACAATGTGAGTTTATTTTCGAAAATGTATGAGTAGCTGCAAAGAATCAAACCTTTTTCCTGTTTTCGCTTCGAACATGAGTATTTCGTACTCCCATAATGTGAAACAAGCGGCTCGATTTCTCAAACAGTTCAAATTGTATTTAATGTCTTTCTTCAATTTTTCAATGTATTCTTTTTCATTTTTAGGATACGAGTTTGAATTAAGTGGCGGATTTTTGCTGAGCAATGTTAAAATTTGACGGTATACATATTCCTGGGGGGAAAAAAATGCTTGCGTGAAATTAACTTCAAATTTCTTAGAAATGAGTTACCTATGTAGGCATATTCTCACCTTAAATTTTCGACCGACTTCGCCGTGGAATTTACTCGCAAGGTGTGAAGCAATCCTACCATATGTAGTCCATAATTGGAAATCATGATCTTTGGCATTCAATGACAAGGTCATATTGAGGAAGATTGTATATTCTAGTTTATCCATACTGGCCAAGATCATCGAATCAAATAATAATTGCAATTTGTGAGGTGTGGGCAAAGAATTGAAATTTTCCAATATCATCAACCAGTTGCGTCGATCGTAATTCGTAACGAAATATCCTGCAATAATAATATTTTTCGTTTTTGAAACAGCCGTCAAGTGTAGGTACATTAGATAGGTATGTATGAATGCATATTATTAAAAGCCTGCATCAATCAAACTTCCTCTCCAAAGTACTGGTACTAGTTTTTTTTTAAATATAGGTAGATACTTGGATTTGAGTAAGGAATGAACTTACCAACATAGGAAGGATTAAATATGAAAAAATCGTAACTGTGTAAAAATTTCAAGTGGAAGCTATGATTAGTATTGGACATCCAACCGAGGAATTCATTTTTAGTAAAGTAATTATTAGGATGACTGATTACTGCTGGTATCATGCGAGGTCGATAATACGACACGTTCTGTTGCACTTCTAAGAGTTTAAATTCGTCGTTACCGAATAGAAATGGTTCCTAAAAACAATAAGTATTTACTCGTGTTACTTGATGATTAAATGCTTATTATTGGCAAATATAATTCAAAGTTGAATAACCGCAGACATAAAAAAATTAAGTAGGTACCTATATTATCTTTTTGGATGTAATACATACTTGTGTGACGTTGATTCGATTCGACTGGTAATCTCTTTGAACGGTAACAAGAGGGAAAAATCCAGATTCTTTCCAAGAATTATATACTTCTCTGAGATTTTCGTAATTTTTACGTTCTAGTTCTTTATTTAGTCTGGTTGAGGCTTCGTTCAACATATGCCAGATATCTTCCTCGGAGTACATTTTGTACTCTCTGAAAATATAAGATCCCAGCTGTAAATTTTAAGAAAAAAAAAATCGAGGCGAATGTAATATTTTCCAAAAATTGGATAACCGAAATCGACAAACTTTTTTCGTAGTAGCATATGAGTAGCTTCGTTCAGCAATTTTGAGTCGTACAAGTTGTCCATCATGTTGATGTACAGCGAGTTGACAACTATAAACACCAAAATATTCTCGATTAAGAACAAAATTTCAAAATTCAAGTAGGTAGATACCTAAATTGCAGTCGATTAAAACTCTTTGATATGGTACAAACGTACATGGATACTTGAGCATGTATTATTTACTTACCAGAAGTTGAAGAATTCATTAAAAGAGTCAAATCTTCGCTCAATACAAAATTCATGAAGGCTAATTCAATGGAATCGCGTTGAAATTCGTATTTTCTTGTGATTTTAAACTACGCAATGTACCATCAACGATTAGGCTAGTAGGTATCTACAATTCTACATACATAAGTACCTACACTTGCATAATCTTGTCGAATAAATCTATTCTCGAAAAAGTATAAATAAAAGATGGCTAAATATATATGGTGATCGATTCTGGTGCTTGAATTTTTTGAGAAATTATGAACGTTTGTTGATCAATAATACATTGAAAGTGCATTCTCTTTAAATTTTTTCATGACATATTTTGTAGATCGCGATCACAGCCTATGTAGGTACATTAGAATGCGATTTTTTCAAAATGTAAAAGTGAAGGGGGTAGCTCTACAGTTGAATCTAGGCCCGAAAATTATCAGGTAAAAGTTCACTTTATTGATTCAACTCTCATCCCTCTACGTATTCTTGAAAGACGACATTCAAAATTGTATTTGTACCATAAAGAAATGAATGAAAGATGGCAAGAAAAAGGCAAGGTGGAAAAGTTTTGAAAACATTATTCAGGGTGTTCCATGAATCGTCTGCCAAATATACTTTTTTGGATATAACTGGGCACCACTAAAAAAAAACTTGAGATAAACATGTTGCCTATTTTAAGAATTTAAGGGACAAATCCTCCTAAAAAAATCACGTCAAAATTTTTTTCAAAGAATGGGAATGAATAGTGCTCTGAAAACTGAAGAAATTTTATCCATTTCCTTAATTAGTTCACGAGAAAAAAAAAATTGAGAAAAATTGTAACCCCTTCAATTTACAAGTTAGGCAAAAAGTCATACACTGAAAATTTGTTCAGTTTTTACAGTACTAGATACTAAATATCCATTCCCATGGTTGAAAAAAAATTTTGACGTAATTTTTTTAGAAGTAGCATTTGTCCCTTAATTCTCAAATTAGGCAACATGTTCATCTCAAGTTTTTTTTAGTGATACTCTGTTATTATACTTATCCAAAAAAAAAAAAAAAAAAAAAAGGTTTGGAAGGCGATTCATGGAACATCCTGTTTAATACGTACCTTAATTGAATCCTTTCCTATTAACTAAATTAAATTTCATTTTCATCTCAGTAAATTTTGTTCATTTTCTCTTTTCCAATTTTTCTTAACATTGAGGGGTGGTAGGTGAAAGAGGGAAGAGGAAGTGATCAAAACATTATTTTTTCAAATTTTTGGAGTTGGTTACGTACTTTTCAAATCGCATTTCTACCAATGAATTTTTTCATTTTCCATTTTTTCGTAGTTTCTTAAATTTTCTACTGTGAAAAATTGTACCTACATAATTGGAATCGCGAAGTTCAATATACCTACGCGTAAACTACCCTTTGAAAAAGATGTTGTAATTTCTTTGCGAAGAATCTAAAATAATTTTGAGAAATTTTTTAATGAAATATCTCGCCCTAGCATGACTATTTTTACCGCACACATTACCATTCGTTTTTTATTAAAAAATTGGAAATTTAGAAAATTCCCCGGGGTGGAATAAATCGCCGTATAACGTTTTTTTTTGAGGGGATGAAACATTTGAAAAAACCATAAGTTTTTTAGACTTTCAGACTGAAAAGTTGAAAAACTTGCCTTTTTAAAGTTGAATTTTAAGGAAAGGTAAGGAAGGGTAAAAGTTAAGCCAGGAGGCAGAAATTTTTTACAAAGTTATCTTAGGGTCATAATACAATTTTTAAACTAAGTATCTCTGAATTGGACTTTGGAAATAATTTGTAAAAAATAATCGATCATCGAGCGGAATAGTAAATACCTATTGTAAAGTGAAATTTTACAAACCTTCTCCATTATTTTCGCACTCATTTGGCATATAAACCGGGTCATAATTGTTTCGATAATGGAGCGTTGGGATACTGGCGTAGCCATGTGATTGAACCATTGTCGAAGAACTCCGAGGATAAGTTTTCCTATGTAAATTTCTTCGTTTGAAGATTCTTGAAGCCTAAAATTAAAAAATAATTTTTATAGATCTGGAAACAGCATTGTGGGACACTCTTAGAAAACGACCTTGTAGGGGGAATTGTTGTGCAGATTTTCATATTATTCAGTTGAATGGAATAAAACACGTATTTTAGCAAGGCTTCTTTTTCCTTTTTCATACAAAATTGATATGGGTACCTCAGTATGCTCCTTAATCGTCCCTTCACCCCTTAAAATTCATTCGAGTCAATATCCCCTACATAAGTCTTTCAACACATCCATCACAATCAATTTTTTGCGAATGATTTGAGTGGTATTCACTCGGCAGAAGGGAAAAGGAAGCTGAAAATGATGAAGACCAGTTGCTCGGTGTATCCAATTTCCTTCTTTTTCGTGCCTCATTTTCACAAAGCAATAGTGAACATGAATTCGAAATACTCATTGTATTGCTCCATCATCAGAATAATCGTGACACTTGACAGAATTTTCTCGCGAGAAAATTTATCCATAAGTAGGTAACTAGATAGGTAATATTTAAATCAAATGTTGGCTGATCTTACGTCATCACAAATAAACCATATGCATTGATTTGAGGTAAATCAACAGCTTGTGGATATGCCAGTAAATTGAAGCTTTTTGGTGGAAATGGAATTAAAAGATGTTCTTCCAAAGTTTTGATAACGGTTTTGAGGGTGTCCATTTTCAATACGTGCGACTGCACTTCGTATTTAACAGCGTTATCAGCTTCATTCTCTTTCTCTTAAAAGATGGAAAAACAAAAGAAAAGTTGATTAAAACTTCTCATATCGATTAATTAGCATGATGGATTCAATGTGATATTTTAAATTCACCTTGTGAAGATGATTCAGGCTGCGGAATAACCAAATTTGTCACGATCAATGCGAGTGACTTCATCGAAAGTGGAGGGGTACTTAAGAAATGATCTTGCACCAGTGAATTATCGGGAGTTCTATAAAAGTTTGAAGTTGAGTAGTTTACACAAATGGTAGAGGATTTTCCATGTACCACAATGCGTTAAAAAAAAATCCTTACAATGATGCCGTGTAGTTCAATGGCGCCGATGTAAAAGCGTGAAAATTATTTTTGCGTATCACTGATAAAGCAATCCAACTTTTGTAGGCAGGCTGATTGAAGCAGGGGAATGCTTTGTAGCAACCATTTCTCGTCAAATCCATCACAAATATTTTTCTAGAATTACAAATTTCGGCTTAGGCGACGTTTCAACTGCAATAATTTCCCAAAATGTATCTACCTTGTTTGCTGGGTTTTATCCACGTAAGTTTTCATATAAAATGGTTCGCTTTCTTCTGTATCATTTCTCAACATTGTTTCAAAACCGATACGAACTTGATATGTTATATCTCTGAGAAGTTTACCACTCAGGTGAATTTTCAGAGTACCCGGAGTATACATAACTCTTTCAACTGCGGTGATTTCGTATTTTCTATTTGAAAAAAATTGACGAAGGATAAACAAAATAAGTAGATAAATAGGTATTTGTCGCTCAAGTATTTTCATAAGGGCCGTTACCTCCCTTTTCGAATCAGATTTGGTAAATGATAAGTAGGTACGGTATATTTGATGGGTAGGTATGTAGGTATTTATTTACGTAGATTGAACTTACGTCCGATTTTCAGAATTTCTGGCATTTTTTGTAAGTTCGATAACTTTAATAGATTTGTACTGCACAGACATCGAGGGATCCGCATCCAGTTCAATAATATTCGTAGGCTCGGCATACGTAGCTATATTAATTATCACCATGCCTTTCAATATTTTGGCATCTACATCTGGATACAAATCTAAGTGATATCCCTGAGGTACGAATTGCGGTATTTTATTAGCTTGCGATGCTTGTAAAGCAAAAAGAAATATCGCAGTTAAACCGAATAATTTCATCTGAAAAATAAGTAATAAAGCGTGAATTTCCGGTTTGCCTAAATACCTATATACCCACGTAGGTAGGTATATTCATCTCGTGAAATGAAAAAAAAAAAAAAAATCAAAACCAAAAAATACAATAAGATGATAAAACGAAGTAAATCGTTGGTACTTACTTTAAAACGTGCCATCGTCGAAGGTAATAAACTGTCCAGAGTGTCAACACTAATCACACTGAAATACTCCAATTTCCAGCTTTGTGGATTAGAAATTTTCACAATTATAAGCCCGGCCAAGTATTAATTACCTACATTCGTGAGTTAAATCCACACACCTACGTCGACGCTACAGACACGGCGATCCGAGATGGTTACAAGGGGAAAATAACGAAAGGAAGCTGCAATTGATGAGTCGACCAAATGAGCGCGAATTTACTATATGAGGTATTTCTATGCAAATTGAGACACCCTTCGAGTTGAAATTTCGTTCAAGGTGAATTGGAGACCATGATACTCGAAAGTGCGCAATATTCGTTCCCTATTCGTGTGACGAAGTAGAATTTGCTTACGATTTTTGTCGTTGTTTTGTGCACGTGGTGCAATAATGAAAACTGCTGCACTGCGTTTTCGAACGATAGATGTCCAAGTTTTGTATGCATTTTCAAATTATGCGCGTGGCCATAACTTTTTTTTGTAAATTATGAGTTTAAAAATCTGGATCACTTGACATGTCTGTTTTTTTTTGTCGTTTAATCGGAATAAAATCTGCTTTCGAGGTTTTCATCTCAGAAAAATTAAAAACGTTGAAAAAAAGAAGGGAGGGTGAAGTGTTGACCAAACTCATGAATAGGTACTACCTATTAATTAAAATTTAATCGTAGAAAAAATTCTCGACAAAAAATCAACTTTAATCTCGAATTCGTGTCTTAATCAGTAATTTTTTTTTTTTCAAACCTTTCCCATCGTCGACAATCAGTATTTGCTTACGTTGGTATTGGTACGACGAGTTTCATCTAATGATATAGGTATTTACAAGTACGATTTATCTATATCAATAGCTTAGTCTGACTGGTTATTGTGAATCAACATTTAAATTTGTACTCGTTTCGAATACTCGAAAGCAAAAACAATGAAGTTATCGCGATAATAAGCACATCCTTATTAAAACGAAGCGTTTTATTTTCATAGATTAGGAGATTACGAAGAGCGTGATACAGTGCTTGTATATTTGGCAAAGGGCAAAACGCCAACTGCTCTCTTTCACGACATTGGCCCGTATGTACATAGTACATACATACGTGTATATCCACATGTAGGTACTTATACCTAATATACATTTAGGTATGCCCGAAAAAAGAGCCACAAATCATACTGCGCTATATCGAAAGGAAAAATTAATCAACAGACATTGTTGATTTGTTTTTGTGTGTGTGTGTTTTTTGACACGATCACCGCGAACGATATGTGAAAATTATCTCGTATTTATTTCGTGATACGCACGTAAAGAGCAGAAAATAATTCCGCATCAGGCTGCCCTCATTCGCAGTGATATTATGATGTTGTTTGTGCTTTATTCATAAAACTTGCAGTACCTTAGTACTTACCTACCTTTGTTTCAGTGCAAGTGGATTTGGTGTTCGAGTCAGATTTTCATTGCACTTACTTATATATTTGATTGTATTGCTTATTGCGGTTCGTTTCGATTAATGTGTAGCTACAGTTCGCAATTGTTTATCGATGCCGAAACAAGACGCCATTACGTAATTAATCTTTATTCTATTACTGTATTTTGATTCGATTTTATTTTATTCAAAGTTTGGTCAAAATTCAATATGGCATTGCGAGAAATTAGATAAATTTTAGAATTTTTTCAATAGTGAATAGGTGTGTACCTACTTGTTGAATCTACTAGGCTAGGGACATCGGTCCCTTTTTCAGATTTTCATAACCTATAATCGTATGATTGCCTAACCTACATGTATAATCGAAGTATGCACGAGCTACTTACCTATTTGATGTAGGTACTTATCATTTCAGATAAAGACAATAAAAATAAAATATACTCACTTCACATTTATCAGTAGGTATCTATTCTAGATACCTAGACCTACCTTCCCTATTCACAGTATTGGCTTCAAGGTACAAAAATCTCTCCTATTTGTTCCATTTTTTTTTTTCATTTCCAAAACACTGAAAAACATACCTCGCGGAAGATTTTCCCAACAGTACTCTTATAAGTTATAATGTAGATCAGTGAAAAATTATCGAAAATTACCGAGAAACGGTCGGAATTGCAGCACAGGAGAAAATCGGTGAAAAAACTTTCACTGAAAACAAATTAGTGACAAAAATCACTGGAACAGCAGTGAAAATTCATTGACAAGCCAGTAAAATTCATGAAATTTGGTGAAAAAATCAGTGAAAATTGCTGATTTTTCCGGTGCTGCAATTCTGTCTGTTAATCAGTCATTTTCACTGATTCAGAATAAGAGAGTACCTACTCTCTCATTTACAAATTAGCAAAATTTATTAAAAATCGCCGAGAAACAGTCAGAATTGCTGCACAGGAGAAAATCAATGAAAAAATTTTCACCAAAAAACAAATCAGTGACCAAAAATCACTGGAAAATCAGTGAAAATTTATTATAAAGTCAGTGAAATTTATGAATTTAGCCGAAAAAACTGTTAAAATTCGCTGAAAATCAGTGATTTTTGCCGAATTTTCCTGTGCTGCAATTCTGTCATTTTCACTGATTCAGAATGAGAGAGTGCTCTCTCATTTTTATAGATCAGTGAATTTTTTTGAAAATCACTGAGAAAAACAATCAGAATTGCTGCACCGGAGAAAATCAGTGAAAAAATTTTCACTGAAAACAAATCAGTGAAAATTTACCAAAGTCAGTGAAATTTATGAATTTAGCCGAAAAAACTGTCGAAATTCGCTGAAAATCAGTGATTTTTGCCAAATTTTCCTGTGCTGCAATTCTGACTGTTCAGTGTTCATCAGTGACTTTTCTGTGATTCAGAACGAGAGAGTAGATGCATCTGACGTAGTGAGTAGCATTTATCGAAAGTCGAAACCTTAAAGTCAAATATAAAAAATTCGCAGCACTTGAGCATAATAAATTGGCACTGTACGTATTAGAAGCGCAACAGATGCACTAATAGGTAACAGATACCTGCATTACTGAACGGAAAGTTTTTTCTTTAAGGTCGTCATTTGGTTAGGAATGCAATGTTAATTCGAAAAATTTTAATGTAGGTACAATGGAAGTGGTGGTATTGTAGGTGGAGTACCTTACCGACAGTATTGAGTCACGCTAAGCGTCATTCCTATTTATCCAAGTACCCAGTTACTTCACTTTACTCAAGAATTTAATATCCAAAAATACAGCCGCTATAAATAACCCACTCAGTAAAAAAAAAAAAAGAATCCATAAACAATACCTAGGTATTAAAGCAGTACATTTCGAAACGATATAATACCCACCTAAAAATATAAATACCTCGGTAAATATTTTATGAGAACACGAACCGAATTCGCGTGTCCATAGAATTAAAAAAATGCACGTGTAAACAATACGAATAGGTACCTTTGTATATAAAGGTATATGGATGAGAATTTGGTCAGAGATGCGGTGAGTAGGTACTACGTATGGACTACGTTGCTCGCGTACACCCACCTACCTATACCTATCTAGACTCGCGCCGTATTTTAAAACATGCCAGTTTGTGTGAAAGCTCTTAGGTACCCAGACAAAAGCTAAGCAGACATTTTTAATTGCATCAAGTGAATCCTTAACAGTGATTTTTCTTTTTTCAGTGTCAGTATGTGACGGTCAACATGAACGGTCATAAGCCCGATACATGATATTCGTGAGACACATGTTTTCAGTGCCGTAGTTCTTGTTCGTTTTCGTAGGTGTAGAGCCATTAGCTGAGTTTACGCGATTAAATTCCAAGTTTAATGAACTTTGATTACTATGCAGTTAACTACGCAACATGAGACCATCAACGACGAAGAATCACGTGAGTAATAGTTATCTGGGCTTTTTTTCTCTCTCAGATATTTTTAGACTAGAGAATTTTTGAAATCCCTTTATCCAAATTCTTCAAGTTTTTCGAATTCTTGTAGTAATAGACACCTCTACCTATACTTATAATAATTTCACATTCGAAATGCTGAATACGTAAATTTATAGGTACTCACGTACTGATTTTACGCGTAGAAACTCAAAGGTCTATCTTATGATAAGCGCATGAATTCTTTGATTGGGAACGGACAATTTGTTGAAACAAGGTCAAGGATTAATTTACATATCAATTTGTATCGTGCGTCTACCTACCTACATCCATTAAAAAATTTATTAGGCCTACCGGAAGAGGTCATTCATACTTATGTAAGATCCAATAGGTAGAAAATTCGGTTTATTCCCCATTAAACGAGATGCCAATTACGAAACATACAAAAACATTGTGTAAATACATATTAGCTACGTATTTCTGTTTACAAAGGTATGTATTTTTCTTCTTCCCGTTTTTTCATATAGATATTTCTTAATTACGACGTCGTAATTTTTTTTGAAGAAGAAGCCGTATATTAGTCCAACTGTTGGACAATAGGTTCTTCGCACTAAATGTACATATCGATTTCATACCCACGCTAATTTTTCTGATCGCATTAACATTGGCTAATTTGGGTAATAGCGATCAATGTACTTTCATAGTTGACCGCGTTCAAAAAATCTTGAAATTGGAAAGTAGAGATGGGTATCTAAATTCTTTTTATTTTTTTTCAAAAAACATGTTTGGTATCTTTAGATATTGATTGGCTCAGTGGCGTAGCCAGAAGAGTTGGGGGGGGGTCTGGGTCGGAAGCTTTTTCTTAGGGTGGCTGCAAAATGAGTACAGAGACTTGAAAACGAGTAACTTTTAGGGGGAGGGGAAGAGGGAGGGGTAAAAATGAGCCTTTTTTGCACTTTAGTCTTAAATAGTCCATATAATAGCGATTTAATTTACACCCGAGCGTAGCGAGGGCGAAGCTTTGAAATAATTGGATATTTAATGCCCAAAAAAGGTATGATTTTGTTAATGTCCGAGCGAAGCGAGGGCGAAGCTTTAATAAAATTAGATTTTTTAATGTCTAAAAAATATATTTTTCACAAAAATTCTTGACCTCTTGGGGGGTCCAGACCCCCAACCCCCCTGGCTACGCTTCTGGATTGGCTCCCTTTTTTTTTTTCATCTTTACCCTTTGAGAGGCCCTTTTGAGAAGTATCTTCTTTCCGTGTTTTTTTACTGATCAACATTAGGTAGGTATTCGAAAAAAATTCAAATCATCAAAAGTGATTTTCGTTTATATCCTCCTCTTCCCTCCCCATTCGTTTCGTCATTTCTTAAACTTTGAAATTTCAAAAAATCGCCAAAATTCGAGAAATGCACTTCAGCACTTGAAATTTTAGAAATGGAATTTTTTTATAATGTACTTTCAATTCATGACTATTTTGACTCAAAATTCTACTTACTTGTTACTATGAAAAAATGGTAAAAATCATTTTTTTATTCATTTTTTCGATCATGTTGCCCCCAATTTCAAGGTCCAAAAAATATATGTAATGCATAATCACTTGGCCAAACTAACAAAAAAAATTTCCAGCCATGACACCTTCCCTCCCCTCAAAAAAACTTTAAATGTGAAAAAATTGGGAAAATGTGAATCGAAAATTTTCAAAAAATTCTCATTCATACTACCCAGCAAAATGTATAATCCGTGAAAATTTTAAAAATTTTTACCCACCCCTTCCAGAGATATCGTGTGTTGAAATTTCGACATTAAAAGCGCGATAATTCAGAGAAGAGTTGGGGTAGGGGGTCAAACAATTTTTTGGGACGCTTCTAGACCATATGTATTAGTAAAATTTTGGGTCAATTTTGACTAATTCTGAGTCAAGAGCCATTTTCGACCCTTATTAGGAAAGGCATCTTAGTCATTTTTCATTGATCTTTCAGTCAAAAATCATTGATTTTTTCTGACGGATTGGGAATTTATTGAGGAATTTGTGATTTTTAACTGGAAAATTATCGATTATTAAAATGAAACTGAGTATAAAAATTATGTTCCAGCGAAGCGAGAGCGAAAATTTTTTGAAAAAATACCTACTGGGCAAAAATTCACTTTTTTCACATTTACGTAGTGAATTTTTTCGAGCTTAAGGGGGGGGGGCTTGATTCCTCTGAGTCTTCCCCCTGGGTGCGCTCCTATAAATGGGTAGTCAGATAACAATCCAATTCACGAACAAAAATACCATAGGCGATTTTTTTTTCAATATCAATTATTAGGCTGGGTAATAGAAATTTAACAATGACATTTTTTTTAGGCCACAACTCCAGAGAACCGATGAAAATCAAATACGGCCACAGGTACAGAAGGAAGAAGATAATTCACACCGAAAGTGAAGACACAGTCCTAGAATTCGATGAAAACGAAGACTCCAAAGCACGATTACCAGATTTAGTTCAAGATAACGATTCGGAAAACAAATCCCTTTTCATAAATGCGACCAATGATGCTTTGAACCATCAATGCGAAGTAAATGAACTGACCACTGAATCGACTCCCACCAAAAAATATGACCCATCCAATATCAAAGATTGGGAAAAACACTGTTTACCAAACGACATAATAATTTTAACCTCAAAACAGTCACAAAGCGCAAATAATTCTCCTAATGTAAGGATCACGAGGAAAAAATTCAGTTTACCTTGCGATATTTTAAAAGATCATTACATTAATGATCCAGCCATTCTAGATGTAAATAATTTCAGAAAAAAGTACAATTCGTCTACCAATCTACCTGGCGACATTTACAAATTGGATGGGTCGAGCGCTGATGGTAGTTTGAGAAAAAAATATTGTTCGACCGACGGCACCGAAGGTAGATGTAGATTAGATAGCAAAGTAGGCGAATTTGTACAGGAGGTGATTTTTAGCATTTCAGAATTCGGTCACGGAAATCCGGGAGATGGGGTAAGAAAATTAAGGGGCATTATTAAGAAAACGTTAAGTTACGAAATAGATGACCCCAGTTCGAATGTAATATGCATAAAGAGACGAGAAAAATGTAAGAATACCGTGCATTTTTCCGAAGAAAATATCACTATTGAGATTCCAAGACCATCGAAACCATATTTTCGAAAAGTAAAAGATAAAATGAGTTATTACTGTTGTTTTGGATTTTTGTTTCCGAATACCTAGAATACAAAAAAGATACCTATTTTTGATTAACTTGATTTAAGTTTTGTAATAACATTAATTCCAAGGATTCGTAAACTAGCTTTGTCTTACCTATACTTACTGAGGTAGGATAGGTATCCATAACTTCGAATTTCCAAATTTTAATGTCGTATAGTGCGATAAATGAAAGAGTTTTGATTTTCCCGGTATTTTCCCGCCAAGCGTATATTAGCGAAACTTTGAATATTTGTGATTGGATGGTTTGTCAACTTGACGCTGCAACGGGATTCATTTGATTCGTTCCCGCGTTCAGTGCTGGAACTAGACGGAGGTTGAAATTTTTAACATTTATTTTACTACCTAAGTATGTACGTCATAAACGAACTTTTTTTTGTTGAAAAATAGGAATTTTAATCGCGAAATCAATTCTTATCTATCAATTAAGTAGGAACACATCAACATTGTGAAATATGCCTGTACTGATTTTAACGATTAAAAAAGCTTTTAATATAATACAATATTTTATTCAAACCTACCTACAAAAAGTTATCACAAAATTTCAGTTTAAAAAATTACAAATAACAGAAATCCGTACCCATACCTACCTTACTTACAAATTCAATTTAAAGCTCCATCCAAAAATTCAAAAGCGACATTTTGTGAGATCGCAGCATCCAAATCTTTTTTTTGCTAAGTTTTCTTCTTATTTCTAAGCGTGATAATATGAATTTCGGTGCCCAATCTTTGCAGAAACATTTCCTGTAAAACATCAATTAGCAAATAAAAATGACATTTGTTGGAATTTAACACGTACCTACTTACGGTAAAATTAATACATACTGTAGCCTTAGTGACGAGAAATACACATTCGGCGTTGACTACTTTTATATCTGGATCAGCTTTCATTATATCTCTCACCCTTCCCAGGGGAAATTGCGACAATTTTTCACTTTTTTGATCCGGTTTACTTTCTTTAATCTTATTATTCTCTGTATTGATATCCGTGGAGCTTGAGTTGATCAAAGTATCGTTGGTTGCGAGTGCTTCATCCGGAATTTCATCCATTTCCGCATCTTGTTCTAAAGGTATTTCATTTGGCAAATCATTGATAATTGAATCTATGGCAAAATTTGTATCTGAAGTATCAGTGATGGCAGGGTCATTAAATGGTGCATCGTCCGCGCCAGAAGGATGACTACTACACTGAAAACTTGAATATGTTGTTGCATTAGAATCATTTGCCATTGAAGGTAATTCACTAACTGGATAATATTCGATGCCATCCGCTGAAATCGGATGAGTAACAGATTCAGTGGATATCATTTCTTCAGTTTCATCCATCCTCCAATAAATTGGAATACGTGCCGTACGAATAATATTAAATAGGAAATCTATTTCACTCTGATGTGTTTTGTTAAAAAAATGAAGAACATAAAAACAATTCAACATTCGATTTTACAAAAATTCCTGATCTGAGTAGGGATGGCCATGCTCAAATGCTCAAATGAGCATTTTGAGCATATGCTCAGATGCGCGAGAACGCACTTTCTATATATGCGCGAGCATTTTCTAATAAAAAAAAATCAGGGCGATTTTTTAATTTTTTTTGTCAACCTCGTGTTTTTTTTTCGAATCTGTCGTCCAATTGATTTTTAAATTTACTTTTAAGATATTTTTATTCCTAAAAACTTGATGATTTTTCAATTTTTTTGTCAACCTTGTTTTTTTTTTCAAATCTGTCATTTGTCTACTTAGTTAAGATGTTAAGAATAACGTTGAAGTTCGCTATATGGTAATGTGGTCCGAATTCACTTGTTTTGTGTCGAAATATTCATTTGACTTGCTAACCATGTGTATTATGGAGTAAGGCACAAAATTACAGAAAATGCTCGCGTGCTTGAGCATATGCGCGCATATGCTCAAGAACGCGCACGCAAAACAAAATGCGCGAGCATTTGCCATCCATAGATCTGAGATACTTCAAATAAAAAATATCAGTCGGCTAAAAATTTCAATAGATAAGAAACTAAGAAAGATCACATGCAAACATACAACCAAGACATCCTTACACTGCTATTTGCACCGCTACGTTTGAATATCCAAACCACACATTCTCTTGCACACGTTATCGACCTAATCAACGTAGTGATATCTAACGGTTATTCATTTAACTACACGAATAGGAGAGAAAATAGGAGCCATGAGATGAAACATTTTTATTTTTTATTTTTGTAATTTTTCAATTTTTCTCAGCTTAGGGATGCAGGGGAGAAGATAAGAAAAATTTATTGGTTGCAGTCGTGACTGTGAAGTGGAGGGGGGGGGGGGTGAAAATTAATTAAAAAATGGGATAGGTACAATGGTACATACCTACTTAGTTATTTGCTATTGATTCATTTGATCCCTAACTGGGAGAAAAGGAATTAGGAAAACAAAATATTCAATTTATTCATCAATATATGGGCCAGGGACGCACCCAAGAGGGGCTCAGAGGGCTCGACTCGAGCCCCCTCCTTGAGGTCGGAAACAATATTTTTTCAGTAAAGAAATGTGAAAAAATTGTGTTTTTTTTTACTCTTCAAACAGTATTTTTTTTATTTTTGTCCTCTAAAAATAAATTACTTTCACTGATTTTTCAGTCAAAAATTACCCATTCCTCAATAAATTCATAAATTTTCAGAAACAGTCAAAATTTTTGATTTAACTAGATCAGTGGAAAATGACTAATTTGAAATTTGACCCCTTTCCTTTTTTTCACAATTTCTCAGCCCCTCTCTCGATTAATTTTTGGGTGCACCTGGCGCCTGCCCATCGTATGAGCCTAATTATATGACAAGTGCAGGATGTCGTTTTCAAACGATTTTTGCCATTCTCAATTTCCCTTTTTATTTTCACCTTTCCATGGTCTATAAAATTTGAAAATAGAAAGTAGAGTGGGTACCTACTACGTATTACGTAATATGCTTGATGAAAAATAATGGAAAAGGAATTGAAACATGAATTTTTCCATCTTTCCTCTCCTCTCACTCCAATCTGAAAACTGTACAGGGGTGAAAAAAATTACAAAACTGATTGAGGGAAAATTATTATCTATTTGTTGCCTGTTTGAATGTTTTCCTGCCAATAGACGTTTGTCAGTTTGATGCGGGTAGTATTTCCTCCTTAAACTAAAATACTGCGCATAGGTTATTTACATGTTACGAACTTATCAGCGGAAAGACCATGTTTGTTTACTTTTTAAGATGCGTGTGTTTTCCTATGTGTGGTAATTTTGTTCAGGGCGAAGGATAGACTACCCGCATCAAACTGACAAACGTCTATTATTGAAAAAACACCTCCAAAAAACCATGTTAGATATTCCAGGATTTTTATAAACTCATAATCTAATGACTGACCAGTGATACTTTTAATGAAGAATGATGATGAAAAATTCATATTTTTTGGAAAAATCAAATACTTCATCAAAATTTTCTCCTTCTAATTGAAATATTTTCAAAAATACTATTCATTTTTATCAATAAATGATGTAAAAATTTGGTTGAAAATAGTAATAGGTAATTTAATTCACACATCTTGTCGTTTTATCTTTAAATTGGGTAAGTAGGTACTTATAAAAATTCATGATAAGAACGAGATACCGTAAATGAATGTAAGAACATGATTAAGTAAGTATATAAGTACATAATTAGGAATAGTACACATCGTACAATTGTACATATCACAAACATACAGAACAGATACTTTACCTACTATTTGTAAAATACCAATAGTGTATTGAATATGGATCGATTTTTAAATAAAGTGGCGGTGATCACTGGAGCTGGATCCGGAATTGGAGCGGCGGTTGTTGCAGAATTATTGCTTTATAATATCACTGTTGTTGGATTGGACATTGATGAAGAAAAACTTAAGGTAAATGAGAGAGAAAAAATACCTTTTAACTGTTTTGAACTTGAAACAATTTTTCAAGTTGATAGGTACCACGTACCAGTACCTATCAACTTTGAATTTGATATATGTAGTACATATTATCTACTACTGATGATTTATTCAAGGCACTATCCAATGACACGAAACAAAAAGTATTGAAAGGAAAATTGTATTACAAGAAATGCGATGTAACTCAAATATCTGAAATCAAAAATGTTTTTCAATGGATTGATGAGGAAATTGGACCAATTGCGATTCTTGTCAACAGTGCGGGGGTACTCATCAGAAAGAGTTTATTAGGTAAATATCAGGTCAAGTACCTAAGTTGATTTACAACATCATTATGACAAAGTAATGTTTACCTAGGAACATCTTTTATTAAAATGAGATATCCTTATGCAATTGTTTTCTTCAGATGTAAATGATGAAGATATAACTAAAACTTTGGATGTGAATGTGAAAGGTTTATTGCTTTGTTGTCAAGAGGCAATGAAATTGATGATTAAAAATAATATAGACGGGCATCTTATCAACATAAATAGGTAGGTATGTGGACAATGTATTTTCAGAATAGGTAATTATTCTTTCATTGGGGGATAAGGTTAGCCAATACTTTATTTTTTTCCGACATTATTATCTAAGTGAGAACCTGATGATTTTTCAGTATAAATGGTCATCATATCAGAAAGAGACCTGATATTAGTCTCACAATGGTGTATGCAGCATCCAAATATGGAGTTACTGCACTCACTGAAGGATTACGGCAAGAAATTTCGAAACGAAATTTAAAAATTAAATGCACGGTAAATATAATCAATCAAAATTTTAATGTTGAAGGGATTATAATGAAAAATAATTGTATAGGTAGAGGTACCTACATTAGAAAATTTATCATCATTCTATACATTTTCTTATCGCCTAATTTTGAAACCATCATGATACCGAGTTAATTCATTTAAACTATCATCATACAGAGTTAATTTCATTTTCAGGGGAAACTTTCTCAATGCAATAGTAGGTATGCGAGGGAAATAACTGAAAATTGTCGAAAATTATTTATCTCCCGAGTTGTATACGATATTTTACGTCATAGAGGGAATAAAACGTGAATTTAAGCACTCGAGCGATTAGTGAGTGGGAATAAAGTAGCGTTTTATTCCCCTTTATGACGTAAAACATTTAATACCCACCTACCTATAATTTCCTACCTAGATAGGTGCCTACTGGAAATGTAGTCCTTTACATTTTGGGTCCTATCATATCGTGGACAGGGTATATAGGTTACCAAATTTGGAACTAGACAAGGATTGAGTACCGGGTGCTCGAAAAATTCTGACACTTCTTTGGGACTGGTGCGTTTAAAAATGGTAGGTGAACGATTCTGACAAATGTAAATAAATAGGTATTTAATTGAATACCTAATTATAATTTTTACATTTCCAAGGGAGAAAATAAAAACAAACCTAAATGTTTAAAATTGCATAGGTACGTTTCAAGCACACTTTACTTCAATCGAGTTGTTTTATAACATTTTATGGCGCATTTTACATAAATTGTTGTCACCTACGATTTTTAAAAACCTTTTTTTTTTTGGAATCAGAATTTTCTTAAACACTGGGTAGTAGATAATCTAATTAAGATCCGAAAAAGTCAAATGCAATCTTGATGAAACGTTAGAACACCTAAATTATTAGGTACCGTAATCTAGCTGAAACCCACCTATGACTAAATCTACACGAAAGAGGCTTCAGGCACGAAATTAAAAATACCCTGCGATCTGCGACCGATTGAATCGGTTTTTTTTTTCAACTGTATGATTCAAGTGGTCCACTTGCTTTTATCCAAGTTCAAAATTTTTTTTCAGAGTTTGAATTTTTTCTTGATTATTTTTTTTGAAATTGAATTTTGTTCTGAGTTCGAATTTTTTCTTGTGTTTTTTTTCAAAATTAAAATTTTTTTCCCAAGTTCAAATTTTTTCTCGACTCCTTTTTTTCAAAATTAAATTTTTTTCACAGTTCGAATTTTTTCTCGACTAATTTTTCTCAAAATTAAAATTCGAACCCCGAAAAAATTCAATAAATGATGGAGAAACAATTCAAACTGGAAAAAAAATTTTAATTTGGAAAAAAATGATCGACAAGCAATAATTCAAACTCTGGAAAAATTTTTATTTGGAAAAAAAGGATCGAGAAAAAATTTTGAACTCTGAAAAAAATTTTAATTTTGAAAAAAATTCAATTTTAAGAAAAACTAGCCGAGAAAAAATTCGGACTCTGAAAAAAAATTCAATTTGGAAAAAAATAATCGAGAAAATTTTGAACTCTGAAACGGAATAAAAAATTTTGAACTTGGAAAAAAGCAAGTGGACCACTTGAATCATACAGTTGCGAAAAAAACGATTCAGTCGTTTGCGGGAACCCTGTGTATTCCATTTACTTGTAGACGAATCAGGGGTATTAATTTTGAAAATAATATTTTCTATCTTACTCAGAGTATTAGTCCCGGTCATGTAAGGACACCATTGACAGATTACGAAAGGGATCAGCCAGTAAAACCCACTGAAGTTGTGGAACCGAAGAATATTGCTGATGCGTGTATAACTGTATTGAGCACACCACCCTTCGTATTGGTGAGGTTCAATTTTCCTATTTTTCTAAATTATGAAATAGGTACCTACCTGAAAATTTTCTTTGAAAGTTTCATTCTCAAAAACTCATACAATAATTTCAAAATTTTATGTATGTACAGATTTCAGAATTGACTATTATGGGAATACATCAAGAAATATGAAAAGGATAGTCTTCCTTTTGTAATGTTTGACCCCTGTCACCGTATATGTGTAGGTAGGTATTTACCTATAAGTATGAAATTGTTGGGTTATTTAACCATTGATTCTCCATGATTCATAAATGAAATAAGAATACAAATAAAATGTAATGGATTTACGTATTTTTAATCGATAAGATAATTGTTAGTTTATTAATACCCACCTAATCACTAGGTATTTCAAGTTATTAAGATAGGTATTAAATAACATAAGCTGATATTAGAATCTATAGTAAACTTTTCCGTCTTTAGATGAACCACCTGGAACTTTGTTGTTTCCAGACGACCCAATTGATATGTATCCAGTACCATCAGGATACTCTGGAGATATTATCACCTTATGTTTAATTTCCTGTGAATCGCCGGCATTGAATACCGTTGAGATTTTTTTTGTTACGCCTTGTTGAGATGGATTTTGGTCGGTATAGTAGCTTGGACTATAAGTTCCTACCCACTGAGATGGGTCAATAGTATCCGCATATAAATTCTGGTTAGGATAAGAATTGGTAGGATATTGACTCCAATCATATTGCCAAGGTTGCGAAGACCACTGCTCCTGGCTATAGTCGGTTGAGAAAGGAAAATATGTCTGAGTATTGTAATAAGATTGTGGCTGAGAATAATTTGGTAGCATTCTTGTAATGCTATCAACCCAATTGGACACAAAGTTGAGGTTTCCGTAATCAGTAGGCATGTACGAACCATAATCGGTTTCTACATTACGAGTATTTAAAGTCTCTTCGTTTTCTTGCTGAATTAGTAGAGATTCATCGGAAACGGTGCTGGGGTCTTCATTTTTTGAAACCGAAGTAAGCGGAAGTTTCAATGAGGTGATCTGAAAATGAGATTACACAGTACCTACTTAAACGTTCATGAATTTACCAAATAAGTGTATGTAAAAAGGAAATTTGATTTCCTTGCTGAATAAAGAAAACAAGGAGCTCACTTCATAGGCGCAATTAACCAGAACAAATACGATCAACTTCATGTTTGATGAAAATGATTTTATCAATATCAGTGTTACCTATGAATAAACAAATGAAGTTCATATAGGTATCTTGGTATGTGCCTATACTATATTACCTACTTACTGTTCTCTAAGCAATACATACCTACGTGCGGTAGTTTTTTTTTTCTTTTTTAGACTTGATATGAAAGTCACCTTGCCAATGAAAAATCAAACAGAAGCTTTAACGAACAAGTGTGAGCGCTCGCACTTGCTTAATTGCAGGGAAAATGAACATCTGTGGACACAAAGCTGTGCATCTTTCAAATTTTAAACAAGAATGGTGTATCACTAGATAGATACACAAAATTTTTTTGTCAGCAAATGATGATAAATTGCTGCAAATAAATTACATACCTATCCTATGTAGTATGTACATACAAGGAGAGAAAGCAAGTTAACTCCCTTTGACAAATGAAAAAATGTAGGTAGGTACCTACTTACTTTAACACGCAAAAAAATTGAGTTGGAAAATTTTTTTGTCGAGTTGAGAAAAAAATGGAAAATGTAGGTGTCTGGGAAAAAAATCAATCAGAAATTTGAAATTTTATTCATGAATTTAATTCGTAAATGTCCAAGTATGCTTCTGTATAAAATGTATAGTAGCCATAATAGTCACGATATCATTTACATTGAATTACAATGAACTATAAAAAGGAGGACTTTCGTATGATTTGTCGTACATTTCTTCCCACTCCACTTCTTGTTCCTTTACGGTATCAGCAATATGTTGGAACACATTTTTCATGAAACTGTCGGAATAGGAAGGTATCATGTATTTGAAAAACTTCTGTGTTTTCAGATTCATTTCAATTGGCAGTGTAATGAAGGCCTCAACTAAATCACCAACGGCCAATGAATTTTTTAAATTTGTATCATTCTTTTTTTTATTTCCTGACTCGACCTATAACAAAACAAAATGTAAAAATAAAGTGAATGTGTACCCATACTTATCTTTAATATTCAAAATTTATATTTTACTTTGGCGAACAAACACAAAATGACCACTAATAAAGAAAACTTCATCTTTTTTTTTTGAAAAAAATTGTAGGTATAATAGGTAGGTATTTGAAAATTTGAAAACAAGTTGAAAAATGTATTTTCACCGTTCACGTTGATTTTGTGAGAACATCACCAATGTGAAATTTGGCAATTTATATCGTCCACGTATCACGGATAAGTTAATGAACAGGTGTAAATACTCTCTTTGCTTATGTTCAAACACTCTTTTCCAATCAACAGCTGAAAAAAAGACGATTTTTCAATTTGCACGATAAACTCCGTAACAAATTTACACGAGTAGGTTCCAACAGACTTATCTGAATTTGGGGGAAAAAATGTCAAAAGTTGGAGGTACCAACGAATCTTGCAGAAATTTACAACTGGTTACTATAGACTTTCTATGGAGTCGCAGATCAGGTGGATGAAAGTTTTAGAATTTCAACTTGAGATTCGGAAAGCAAAAACTTTCCTCTTGAATTTTCTCTTGAAAAATTTACCACTCACTAGATTTCAACAGAGAGTTTACCATTCTAAATCAATGAGAAATTGTCTTACTTTGAACTTTTAGTTAGTTGAAAAAATTTTCCGTAAAAATGTGATGGTGATCCTAGAAAGGGGTTATCGTGAAAAAAAAATGGATTTTTTTGATTTTAATTTAAATCTTTTCTTTTTCATTTGTTCTATGTTGTAGTGGAAAGTTCGTAGAACGAAAAAAATAATAATACCTAATAAAAATAAATACATTTTTATTTTGCTCGATAACCCCCTTTCTAGGATCATCATCACAAATGCAAAAATAATTTTTTCTAAAAACCAAAATTCAGTGGAAAATTTTTTTTTTTATAAAATCATCAAGAAAAGACTCCAACTTAAAAGGTTTCGATTTTTTACCTGATTTGATTGGACTAGTATCCCTGAAGAAAATACATAGGCAGGTACCTTTACAGATTTCGATCTCGGGTTTAAAAAAATTTTCTTCCTTTCACAAAAAGTAATTTTCTGTACGAAAAATCTTCAAACAAATTTCATTGGACATTTTTTCAACAAAAGTTGATAAATATCATTACCATGGTACCTATACTATTACTTACCCATGGATAAAAATTTCCCTCTTTAATGATGTTTTAAAGAAAATTTTTTATCAAAACTGAAATAAAACATGGGTAGATACCTAACCTAGCTACCATATTTGAAATTTCTCAGTGTAAAATATTAGAAATATAGAACGGGAACGTAACATGGGTAGGGAAAATGTCTGCATATGAACAATATGTAAAAAAAAAATCAAAAGATTGTCAAAAAAAGGTCAAAATTTCATGAAAAATCTTTACAAATTACTTACTTAGAATTGTTAACTAGAGCAAAGAAGGATAGAAACGAAAAATGGATATGCTCATAGCGAGCACATGTGAAAGAAAATGCGTTCACCCCTAAGCACTTATTTTATCGAGAACATTCTCGGCTCATCTATGCTTGTTTTTTGTGGAATTTTCGGGGAAAAAATGGTCATTGTAAGTACATACTTATTAGGCACTAATTTTAAATAATGTGTTGAAAATGACTTTTATCCATATTTTGGGCTTCTTGGGCAAACACTGTATTTTAAGCTATGCCATTATCAATTCTCTTGTGCCGAACTCAATCTGTGAAATGAGCTCAAATATTGAAAATACCTATGACTAAATGTACACGAAAGAGGCTTCAGGCACAAAATTAAAAATACTCTGCGAACGACTGAATCGTTTTTTTCCAACTGTATGCCCGTATAGAAAAAAACTAATGGTGATTAATGGTGGCGAAAAAACCATTAGTTTTTAGTGGTAAAACTATTAGTAACGATTAATCACCATTAGTTTTTAGTGGTAAAACTAATGGTGATTAATCGTTACTAATAGTTTTACCACTAAAAACTAATGGTTTTTTCGCCACCATTAATCACCATTAGTTTTTTTCTATACGGGTGATTCAAGTGGTTCACTTGCTTTTTTTCGAGTTCGAAATTTTTAATTTTTTTTCAGAGTTCAAATTTTTTCTCGATTACTTTTTCTCAAAATTAAAATTCGAACTCGGAAAAAAAATTCAATGAATGATGGAGAAAAAATTCAAACTATGGAAAAAAAAAATTAATTTGGAAAAAAATAATCGAGAAAAAATCCGAACTTTGAAAAAATTTTAATTTTGAGAAAAAGTGGTCGAGAAAAAATTCGAACTTGGAAAAAAGCAAGTCAACCACTTGAATCACACAGTTGAAAAAAAAAACGATTCAGTCTTTCGCGGGGTATTTTTAATTTCGTGCCTGAGGCCTCTTTCTTGTAGATTTAGTCATAGGTATTGAACCTAGGGTCCATGTAGAATTGTAGATGCATAGAAATTTGGGAGGCCCCGCTACCCAGCTTGAAAATGGTGATCAATCTCTTCAAAATTCGGGCGAGAGTTCAAAGCATTATTTGTACATTTTACCCTCCCTTCTGAATCGAATCAGATAGGGATATTCAAAGCCTCAAAACAAAATACGAAAAAAATGATTTTTGAGGGCATTGAAAACTCAATTTTTTTAAAGATTGGCCCTTGTATCGTTCGGACATGAATAAAATCATAGTTGTATGAACTATTTTATGGGAGAAAAGGCAAAACTCCTTTTGCCCCTTTGCTCAAAATTCCTTCTCCTATTCCAAGCTTGATACTCATTTCGCCCTTACCCATGCCACTGGTCAATGGTCTCTCCATCTTCCACTACACTGACCTCTTCAAAAATAAAGGTATTGTCAGAGGACTCGAGCCCCCTCCTTAAGCTCGAAAATATTTTCACCGCAAAAAAGAAAAAAATGTGCAATTTTTTGCTTTTTAAATTACATTTTTCAAAAAATTGTCGTCCTCGCTTTGCTAGGGCGATAGTTTATTCATTTTATTTTGAAAACTGAAGATTTTTCACAGATCTTTTTTCAAAAATCTCCGATTTCTCGGTCGGTTCCAGAAATGTCAAAAAAATCCATAATTTTGACTGGAAGATCAATATAAAATGACTGATTTGAAATCAAACCACTCCGTCATACTTTTCTTCGAATTTTGAGCTTCCCTCTCCATTAATTACGGGAGCAGTAAAATGCGAAAGAGTTTTCAATGAACCTATGCTTGTATAGCTCAAAAATTTTCTTAGAATACGCCTTGTCAAAACGTGACATTTCCCTGCTCAGTGGCTTCTAATAAGCTAGAAGGTGGAAAATTTTCAATATATACAGAGTTTCTTTCGAGATACCAAAATGCGGATTTTATTAATGGTATACAACAAAAATTCAGGTTTGAAAAAAAGATCGCGTAGGTAGATTCATAAAATCAATTTTTCCTAATCATTGTCAACTTTTTTTTTTTACTATTACGCCGTGCAGAATTGCGCAGTAACAATTCTCGTGTACCTAAGTCTAGGTGACTGATTGATTCGCATGGTATGCGTGTTCGTATAGGTACCTACTACCTACTATCTAACAGTTTTCGTTCAACCTGAAAGAATAGTTCCTGAAAACTCAATTTAAAATGCGGATATTTTTGTTGTTTTTTCTTAGTTTTGTAATTTTAGCGGTAAGTAGGTTTTTCATTGAGAATATCTGTCATTTTATGTAGGCTAGGTACCCAGAAAGTTTGATTTGTATCTACAGTACTTAATGTAAGTAGGTACGTAATTACATTTTGCGGTACAAAAAAATTATTTAAAAAAAAATTATGTAGAGCAGTCCTTTTCAAGTTTTATATTCGCCTTGATTTAATACAAGTAGGTACTTGCTAAAGTGACTCATCACAAAACCGAAAAATTATGAATCACACCTCGTTAATGGGTATCTTTGCCACACCCATCATTAATGCATTAATTTTCATTCACTCTATAGGTAACTTTAGCTGCTAATGATTCCGTACCTACAAAAAAAGTTCAAGAAGTTGGAAACTCCTCACTAGAAAAACAGAAAAAAGTCAGCAGAATGGATGCAACTTTACATAGTAAAACAAAGAAAGGTTCTAAATCACTCTCAGCAGAGAAACCTATTAATAAAACAACAAAGAAGGAAAGCGACAAGGAAGATTTTGACGTAGATTTGTCAAAAGAATATGATGAAAATAATGATGAAATTGACGCTCTTTCCCTTGATAAAATTACTATCAACAATGATCCTATCGCATTAGGACACAAAATACAGAACATCACCAATCCGAAAAAAAGGAAAGAAATGATCGAAAACTTGAAGAAGGCCCGGATTCAAAATAGAGGAACATTGCCTGGAAAATTTTATCAGGCTGCTTACATTTCCCTGAAAAGCACTGAAGATGCGTCAAATTTTCGGAACAATCAGAATGAAAAAGATATAGGTTTACTTGGATATTTATAAGCATAAATTTCAATACCTACGTTATTCAGAATAAAATTATATCACCTACGTAGAATTTCAATACACATAAATTTATCTACTTGCAGTTGGTTAGTTTTTATTAGGACGAGAGTTTTTGAAGCATTTTCTTTGATAAAAAATTATTGCCAGATTCGAGGGAGCGTTTTCTGTGTGGACTGTGGATGCATACAGTTATCCATTCTTTTAAAAAAACAATTTAGATGGTTTCAAACTTGAGAAATTATAATTACTTATTGTAGAGGTCTATTAAGTTTGATACTAGGGCATTTTCTATCTTAAGTATAAAAGTCGAACTAAGTAATTCACTTATGTGTAAGTAGAATTGATAAGGGAAGAAGATTTTTTTTCAAATAGGTGGTGGAAAACAAATCGTAATTCAATTTCAAAGAAGCAGGGTTTAAAACCGCTTCAGTTTCAATTGGTGGTGGTTGTTGTGGTTTTTGAGAATTGAAAATCAAATGGTTGTTGGTTATGGTTTCTGGTGGTTTTGTACAGAATATTTCAAACGGTTTCAATTGGTTGTGATAACCACTTGAAATTTTCAAAAAATGTGGTTGTGGTGGTTTTTAATGGTGGTGGTTTTTCAGAAATTCGCCATAATTTGGGAAAAATTAGCATTTTGGCATTTGGAAGTATGGATACTTGTCTTACAAGTTACAAAATGATTCAAAATTGAAAATTAAATAAGAAACAGAACGTAATTTTATCATAGAAAAAATTGAAAAATTTGATCCAATTGGTGGTTGTTGTGGTGGTTGTTGTGAGTTAAAAATCAATTGGTTGTTGGTTATGGTTTTTAGTGGTTTTCTACAAAATATTTGAAATGGTTCCAATTGGTTGTGATAACCTCTTGAAATTTTCAAAAAATCTGGTTGTGGTGGTTTTTAATGGTGGTGGTTTCAAGCGGTTTTAAACCCTGCAAAGAAGAAAATTTAAAGCCTCCGCGGTGGTAAGTTGGGTGAAATGGCCTAAGATTCTTTTGCTGTTCTCACACTCCAAAATTCTAGAAATCTGAAGTTAGTTTCTTCCTCCGTTTTTTTAAAGCAAACTTGAAGAGAATAAATGACTACATTGAAAAATCAATCCTACGTACGTTTGTGTTTATATAGTAGGTTAGATCACCTTCTTATTTAATGGAACATTTTGTTGAAAGCGTTACCAGAAAAAAAAGTAAATTTTGAGAATTTGATCAAAATGACCCGAAAATGTGTATCAGTTCGGTTATTTTAATTAGCTGAACACAAATCCGGCATTATTTGTTTTCTTCTCGCATGAAAAGTTCAAAATTTGAAAAATTTCAAAAGTAAATACTGAATTTTAAAGGAATATTTGTCTTATGCAATTTTTTCACCTTGGACGCTCAGTGAAAATTTCAATCGGTACCAAGTACCTAGCTCTAGCACCTACCTATTGGTTTTACAATTTGTCAAATTAGTCATTTCTTCTCTTCAATTTTGGTAAAGAAAAAAAAGGTTTTCGAGGGGTGACTAGCCTGAAAAATTCAAAAAAATTCGTTTGATGCAGAATACTTCCCAGTCAGGGTAATGTGCCTTATCTCCGACCCCGTTTTGAAAAACTGTCTCTATCTCCGAACCGGTTGGGTCAAAAATTTCGAAATGGGCTTAAAAGATACCTTGAAGTGTCTACCACAAGTCCCAAAAAGGTTGGGGCTCAAAAATACTTTTCAATATTCTTTACGATTTCTTTCCCGAAGGAAGTCAAAAATCGATTTTCAAAATTTATGTTCCTAATTCCGACTCCCTCCCAATTTCCGCAGTTAATGATGCAAATCTGTCAAAATTTCTTTTTTTTTATTCGCTTTCTCACAAATGAACAAAATGAGTCCAAAACGACCACTTTGCAGTCAAAACTCGCGGAGAAAATTAGAAAAAGCAAAATGGCGTTCGAAACAACAGATTATATAGTGGGTCGCAGTTGAGACACCATAAAACGAATAATTGGGTCAAAAAGTTTTGGTACTTGCTGCGATCAATCTCCAAAACCAATTGCACCAATCGATAGGCAATTAATTCAACTTTCAAAAAATATTTTAAAGAAATTTTTACGATAAAAACTTTTTTTTCACAAGCGCATAACATTTACAGCGCGCGACAGTTTGAAGACTTCAATTTTTAACGTTCTCGATTTTCTCAACTGGTTTTGGCTTTAGAGCCTTCGGGTTGGTCTCATTATGTTTATCTATAATAAAGGAATACAAAAAAATTTTCTGGTTGATTGCATCATAAACGAACGAAATCGAGGGGGCCGGACTTAGGACATGTCCTAAGTCCGGCCCTCTGCCCTATCTCCGACCCCTGTCCGGACGGGGGTCGGAGATAGGGCAGCTTACCCTTACATGTGATTTTTGTTCGAACTTACCTAGGTAGGTATTTACTGGTTTTTTTTTGTAAGCTTTCACCTAATTTTTCAAAACTATTTTTAAGCTTATTTTTATGGTTGAAAAGATAAGAATTTTTTTTAGATATGGTATTCATCAGAATATAGTGGCTTTTCAAAATTTCTCCAATGAAGCTATTTTTTTTTATTTATTTTTTTTTTCAATCAATATTATAATATCATACAGTACCTATACTTCGAGTGGAAAGTGGAAAACTTTGCAGAACAAAAATCAGTGTTTTCCTGGATCCCTTTAGGTCAGAGCTGTCGGCCCTCAAGGTAGTCATTTTCAAAAATTATGTGGTTATTGGAGAGTTTTCTCACAAAATTTCAAAATTAAAAATCCTGATAGCCCTCAAGGTGTGATTCAAGTTTTGTGGCCGGCTGTATGATACCTACTTTTTTTTAAAATTGATATATTTTGTAGGTCCCTATTACATTATGGGTATGAAACAGGGCTGGTGGAACACTACGTCATTTTGTTCTGTTCAGAACAGGAACAAATCATTGAGCGAATTGTTTTGTTCTGTTCTGGTTTTGTTCCAGTTATTTTTACGTTTTCTGTTCTGTTCTGTTCCGTTCCGTTGTTTATTTCGTTTTGTTCAGTTCAGTTCTGTTCTGTTCTACTCTATTTTGTTCCGTTCCGTTCCATTCTGTTCTGTTCTGTTCTGTGTTTTGTTCTGTTCCATGAACTTTAAAAAAAAATCTGTAAATTGATGTTTCTCGTGCTTTAATTGAATGTAATTGTCAATCAATCTCAATTTTAATGATTATCTGAGGTTGAAGTGCGAAAAAAACGCTGCCTTTTGTACCCTCTTCCTCGTCCCTCTGGATGAAATCAATTACCTATATTTTTTTGATGAAAATTTTGGAAATCATTAAAATAAAATGAACATGAAAAATTACTTTTTGAGTTTTTTTGGACATAGGAAAACAAATATAATTGAAAATTTAAAAAAAACCATGAACAAAACAAAGCGTTTTGTTCTGTTCAGAACAGAACAAAACAATTTCATTTTCTTAGCGTTCCGCTCTGAACAGAACAAAATATATTGAGATTCGTTCTGTTCTGTTCTGTTCCGGTTCATTTCTTGAAGAATTATTTTGTTCCGTTCCGTTTATTGTTCCGAACAGAACAGAAATTTTAGTGTTCTTTTTTGTTCATTTTGTTCTGTTCTGTTCCGTTCCACCAGCCCTGGTATGAAATACAACGATGAAATTCTTTGCTTGTCATACATTGTATATATATTTTTTTCACAAAGTAAATTATATTATGCGGGTAGAGGTGAACTGTCTGAGCAATTCTTTTTTTTCATCAGCTTTCCTGCCAGCATTTTTAGCTGCGTTAGCAAACGCCTTGGATCCATTTTCGGCAAAAGATCCAGTGAGATATTTTCCACGATCAGCTCCTTCCTCAATATAGTCATGCACATTGTTTTTGACTTGACTGGCGATAGGTATAAAATCTACTGGGAATGTGGCTGCTCTAATAAGGTGAGAAGTGTTTTTTGTTGTGTCATAAGTGAAATCTGTTAGCTTGCCCAAATTGTTGAAAGCGTCTGATAGTGCGGTTAAAAATACAGATTCACCTTCACGTAATGCGATACCCAATGGATCAATCTCTGCAATTTTTGCGGCATTTCCAAGGGCATTGCCTACGCCAACATTGGCTTTATCAGCCATATCTTTACCAGCATTCATTACTTTTTCAGTTGCTTCTTTCAAATGCTTATTCCAAAATTCTTTTGCTTTTTTGACAGCTCCTTTTTCATTGATGAGAGAAGCATAGGCAGCTCGGTAAAATATTCCGGGTAACGTTCCATCGTTTTCATTGTATGCACGCTTCAGTTCGGTAATTAATTCTTTCCTTGTTTCTCTATCAGTGAGGTTTTTTATTTGTTTACCTAATTCAATGGGGTCAGATTCGGTGGTAAGTTGTTCCGGAGGAGGAATCTCAACTTCATCTTCTGCAGAGCTATCCTTCAGAATGTCATTCAAATCTTCAGAAATTAGATCATCTAGTTCTTTTTTTGATGCTTTCTTGGAGGATTTCTTTACCGGCTCTAATTTAGAACTTTTCTTAGGTTTTCGAGTGGATGATGGTGCATTGTCAGTGCTATTTTCACTGGACTTTGGGTTTTCTTTAGCTTTTTTTCTATTTTTTTTGTTACCTTCTGTTGGTTTATCAGCTGATCCTAATCCTTTTGATACTTCATTACCATCTACTTCATCTATTGATTTTGGTTCTTGACCATCTACTTCATCTATTGATTTTGGTTCTTGAATCTTTTCTGTTGTGTTTCCTTCTTTTTGTGGGTCCTCTGTTGCTGATTTTCCAACATCCCTGGGGGATTTTTTTGGTTTGGCAGCCAAAGCCACCTAAAATAAAAAATTGCCAGTTCAATGAATCTCACTTTCATGAAAAATGGTGGAATTATAAGATAGTATATACTTCGGTAGAGAAAAATGAATACCTATACCTGCAAAAAGCAAACTTGATAATATTTTCAAGTTGTTTTTTTGTGCAATGTTATTCTAGATTTTGTAGGACTTGTAATTTAAGACGTTTTGAAAAAATCAATGTAGGAAACAACATTTTTTTGGTTATTGGCATTTATCCTAACTTTTGGAATCTCAGAAAAATGACAAACCTTGGGTCAATATTTAGCAATACATCAATGACATGAAACATATAGAGGTAGAAGGGGGCAAAAGTCAAGTTGCAATCTCAATAATCACACTTGCAAATTTGGAATCTGACTTTTACCCCCACCCCCTAGTTTTTTTCAACATAATGGCAATGTTTTCTGAAATTATCTGAGTATGTTTTGATGATGGCGAGTATGTCACATGTATCTACATATGCACTGGAATTTTCATTTTTTTTTTTTTCAGGTGGGTATCATTAGAACCAAAATTTCAACTTTGAAGCTGATAGTTTTGGATAAAACATTTTCCCTACTGCTTCAAAGCATATAACAAAAAAAAAAGAGAAAAATATGCTTACCATCAAAATGGAAAAACCAAGGATAATTAGCGATCTCGTTCTCATATTGCGTATTATATGTATTGAAACAGGCTTACAACTGAATTTTATTACAGAATTGCTATAATGCAATCGACCTTCTTCATTTATATGATATTCAAAACATAAATTTCAGTTTAACCTTTGGTGTGAGATGGCAATTCCAATTTGTGTTAATGAACATGTGTGAGTTGATCATAAATTCTCTCAGACTGCCTACCTACCTACAAAAGTGTAATTTGCAGGTGGTAATCAAGAAGAAAGAAAATGTGTAGGTACCTACTGCATAATTTGCGAAAATCATTAACGTGTCAACAATTTGTTTTTCTCCAAGTATAACATAAATGGAATAGTTTTACAGTATACAAATTCAAACGTGTGGTGCTGTATGAATTTTGCCGATTACTTACATAATCAAACAAAAATCATCAGGAAAAGGTGTTTAATTGTGAAGGAGAATAATTCCATTGACTCAGCTATCAAGTGGTATAAAATGAATTTTGCATGGATTTTTTTGCATGTTTGCTTTATAGAAGTAAGAAAACTTTGATTGCTATCTACCAATCTTTGAATTTTTTTTTCAAAATTTTGCATACCTACTCAATTTACTTTACTTGTTGAATTCTCTAGTGCAGTACATATATCTTGGGAAATGAATATTTTTCATCGCATAGAAATGATCATCAAGCTATTTCAGTTGAGTCAAGAGATGGTCCACAGAAGCTTGTAGACATTCCATTGCATCATTCTAAACGTGGTTCCACACATGGAATAAAACTTTTAGATCTTGTTCAAGAAAATGGATTAAATTCTGTTCAAGATCACTTTGGTGCAAAATTTGTAGCAGCAATTCAAAGAATAATAACTGATTTGATATCAAATCCACAAACCATTTCCTCCTTATTAGCATTAATTCCTACATTTCCTCCAGCTGCAATCATAGGTAGTTTTGTAATGGTTGTTTTATCAATTTTACAAAGTCCATCTTTTTTACTATTTTTCCAGAACATTTTACCAGAAATAAAATCATTGATGGATAACCCAAAAGATATCATCATTCCCAAATATTTATCAGAGTTTAATGATGTAGATACAGACAGCTTTGAGCTTGTTAAAGAAGGTTCAAAATTTGGAACCAAACTTGTTGATATTGCAACCAAAGAATTAAATCTTGAAGAATTGAATTTACACAAATTTGATTCATCAAACCATCGATATCCGAAAAGAAAAATGAGGTCTCCTAGTATGCATGAAAAAGATTATAAAAGTGGAAGACATCAAAAAAATCATGATGAAAGTCCAACGCCCCTAATGGATTTTCAATAAATTAAAGGTACCTACCCACCTAGGTATTTTGTTGATAGTTTAGGATGTACTTGCTTGCTCTTATAATTAGATGACTATTGGTATTGGCTATTTAAATTAATATTGTAAATAATTCAATTATGTACTTATTTTAAAAATGAGTAGGGTAATATTTTGCAATCATATTTGATGACATCAAATTTCAAAGTAAAATTTACCCTTAACAATTTAATTAAATCTTTCAACATCTTTTTGTTATCAATTAATAGTTTTTTACAATGATTTTTAAAATAATTTTCAAGATTTTAACATGGATATGTTTTTTCTTTGAGGTGGGGATTCATTCCAAAATTTTCAACCCCAAAATTTTAGGACACTATTTTCAAAACACTGGCTTTCAAAAACATAAATTTTTATACTTTCCGAATTAACTTAACATCAAAAGGTCATAGATCGATATATTTTTATTTAACACAAATTTAGAAATTAAATGTAATATCAGAAAATCACAATGATTTTCAAAATTGACGAGATATGAGAATGTCAGAAGCTAAATTTTGAAAACATACAAATTTTTATATTTTTGGAAGTCAAAGGAATGGTAGGAAAAGACATATCCTACCAACATTTCCTTTTAGAAGAAAATTTTTTAAATTTGGTATGCGTTTAATTAAACTAATAAAAATTTTAGGTACCCACCTACTTACTAGTGAATGGTTCCTGAAAGTTGAAAAAAGAAAATTAGAAAATGATTAAAAGGTAACTTAAGAATAGGGCTAATAAATTATGGATAAATTTATCAATCAATGGTGTAAACCACCAGTCTCTGGGATCTGCATAAATTTCACTTGCATTCTCAAAATTTTCCTTGTGGGTATCATTTCATTTTACTTGGAAATTCAAAACTAGAAAAAAGAGCAGGCAGCATTGATGAATTTTTGAGTTTTCTTTGGCCATAAAATTCCTGAAAAAATTACACCCAAACTTCCATTTTAGATCAACAAGGCCAGTTGTCAATTTTGGGGCCAACATGTCATCAATCTCACTACCATGTGCCAGGCCGGTGTATCCAAAGGACTGCAGTCATATGTGCCACTTCCATCCTTCAAGTTTTCCCTCCAGCTAAGTTGTGTACCAAAGTAACATTCCAATTGGCCTTCCTAGCACCCAGCATAGTCGCTTGATTGAAGACACCAGCAAATTTTGGTGTTTTCAAAATTAAACCTCCCACCCAAAAAAGTATACGAAAAATAACAATTAAAAACTAAAAATCATAGAAATTTGAGAGTTATTTTTGGGCCAAAAACTTTTGAGCTCACAAAAAAAACCAATGTATTTTTGAAGCCAAAGTATTTCAATATTTTCTCATCCAAAGAATTGAAAGTTGGATAATTACAGTTTTGTAAGTGGAGTAGGAATACAATCACATTAACATTATAAAGAGTTCTGATAAAATATTTTCACATTTCTCATACCTACATTTATTTATATCAATGAGTTTCTCATTTCTCATCCTTTGGTTGGCTTTCAGTATTCAAAAGCCCAAGATGAGTGCTCTCATTTGCTGAAATTTATACTTGATCCTTCAACTTTTAACATTTCTAAATGAATTTTGTGAATTATGGTTCTTTAATTGCTGATGCATACATAAGTAGGTACTACCTATAACTTGATAACATCATCCTACTTTGTAACAATTTTCAATTGAACAGCTCAAGTAGGTACATTATGATTGAATTTTTTCATATACGAGGACCTAATAATGAATTACAATTTCCAAAACTAAAGCCATTTGCTACCCAATACCTACTTGTATGGGAAAAGAAGTTTAATAATGCATATTATAAATTTATTATCCAACAAAATGAGTAACAAAATTATATAGACCACAATTTCCGCTTTTGGTTATTTGCAGTAATGAGGTTATGAATATCTAAAAGACTGAAACCATTAGATTGATGCTTTGTTTGTTTCCTTGAAGGTTTTGGGAATGAAGTTAATTTTCTGCCAGATTGAGAATTACTCTTCTTTAATGGCGCAACTGTGAAATTAATCAATTTCTCACCAGGATCTTTTTTCTGAGTTTTCCTTTTTCTGTTACTCCAAGCACTAAGAGGTACTCCAGAATTTTTATAATTTCCAAAGTCCCAATCTTCAAAAGTACTCTCATTGGAATCGTTTTTTGAAATTTTCTTATATTTACTTTTTGGTAGAGTCTTGTATGGAACAGATAAATTTTTTAGTAATGCTCCTGATGGCTGAGACTTTGTTTTAATACTTTTTGGTAACTTATGGCCAATCTTTTTGAACTTTGATGTTGTTCTTTGTGGCATCTGCAAGTATTTTGAATTTGGTATGCGACTCTTTTTTTGTTTTAAAGAAGTGAATGGATTTGAAAAGTCTTCATCATCACTATCAGAAATTTCATCATTGTCATCATCTTCATTGTCACTCTCCTTTGTAAATCTTTTACCTCTGGGCTTAGACTTGAAACTGCTATTTGTGGATTGACGAAATCTATTTAATTTATTATCATCATCCTCGTCATTGTGGTCATCATCATCATCATCATCATCATCATCATCATCATCTTCTTCTTCTTCTTCTTTTTTATCTTCATTATCATCATCATCATCATCTGTGTTTTCATCATCTTCATCTTCCTCAATCATATTTTTACCCTTAGATTTGGACTTCAAATTACTCTTTTGTAATGAATTTATTTTGGATAAATCATTATTTTCATTACTACCATCATCATCGTCATCGCCATCGCCATCATCATCATTATTATCATCATCATCATCATCATCATCATCATTGTTATCATTATCATCAGCATCATCATCATCATCGCCATATTTTACTATTTTTTTACTTTTGGACTTTGAATTTTCATTTTGTGGTGTATTCAAGTTAGATTCATCATTATCATCGTCTTCGTCATCATCATCATCATCATCGTTATCGTCGTCATCATTGTTGTCATCAGTGTCATTATTGTGGTCTTCATCACCATCATCACCACTACCCTGCTCAATGACTTTAGAAATTCCACTTCGAGATGGTTGAGAAGTAGATTTTGAATTATCACCATTTTTATTGGCAGTTTTCTTGATAGGTTTTAATTTGGGGTTTTTCTTTAAAACTGATTTTTTTGGGTAATGTTCATCTGATCCATTATTTACAGATCCATTTTTCTTTTCTTTCTTCTTCCCCTTAGATTTGGTTTCTTTTCCCAAGTTTTTAACATGTTGTGGTTGGGTTTCCAAAGAATTAGTTGGGCTTTCTACAGCACCTTTTTTAGGTAAAACTTTTCTATCAGGATTTTCTTCAGATTGGTTAAGGTCATTATCCTCAGATTCTTTCTTACTTTTCTTCTTTCCTTTTGATTTTGGAGTAAAGCTCTGTTGTGGTTGAGTTTCATTTGGATTGGTTGGGGTTTCTACCTCATCTCCTTTTGGTTCAACATTTCCTTCAGGATTTTCTTCTGTGGAGTTAAGTTCCCCATCTGCTAAATTTTTCTTACCATTTTTCTTTCCTTTGGATTTTGATTTCGGCAAAGAGTTTTGTTGTGATTGTGTTTTATTTGGATTAATTGGGCTTTCTGTGGGATATTTCTTTGATTCAACATTTCTATTGGGATTTTCTTTTGATGGGTCACCTTCCTCATCTGTTGAATTTTTCTTACTTTTCTTCTCTCCTTTTAATTTTGATTTTGGAGGTGAGCTCTGTTGTGTTTCAATTTCTTTTGGATTAGTTTGATTCTTTGTGGTATCCTCTTTTGGTTCAATTTTACCATCAGGATTTTCTTTTGATGGGTCAAGTTCTTCATCAGCTGAATTCTTCTTACTATTCTTCTTTCCTTTTGTTTTTGGTTTTGAAGGAGAGCTCTGTTGTGGTTGAGTTTCTTTTGGATTGGTTGGACCTTCTGTGGCATCTTGTTTTGGTTCAACTTTACCATCTAGATTTTTTTCAGATTGGTCAAGGTCTTCATCCTCTGAATTTTTCTTACTTTTCTTCTTTCCTTTTGATTTTGATTTTTGAGGAGAGCTCTGTTGTGGATCAGTTTCTTTGGGTTTGGTTGGACTTTCTGTGGCATCTTGTTTTGGTTCAACTTTACCATCAGGATTTTCATCAGATTGGTCAAGGTCTTCATCCTCTAAATTTTTCTTACTTTTCTTCCTTCCTTTTGATTTTGGAGGAGAGCTCTGTTGTGGTTGAGTTTCTTTTGGATTGGTTAGACTTTCTGGGGCATCTTGTTTTGGTTCAACTTTACCATCAGGATTTTCTTCTGATTGGTCAAGGTCTTCATCCTCTGAATTTTTCTTACTTTTCTTCTTTCCTTTTGATTTTGATTTTTGAGGAGAGCTCTGTTGTAGATCAGTTTCTTTAGCATTGGTTGGACTTTCTATGGCATCTTGTTTTGGTTCAACTTTACCATCAGGATTTTCATCAGATTGGTTAAGGTCTTCATCCTCAGAATTTTTCTTACTTTTCTTCTTTCCTTTTGATTTTGGAGGAGAGCTCTGTTGTGGTTGAGTTTCTTTTGGATTGGTTGGACTTTCTGTGGCATCTTGTTTTGGTTCAACTTTACCATCAGGATTTTCTTCTGGTAGGTCAAGGTCTTCATCCTCTGAATTTTTCTTACTTTTCTTCTTTCCTTTTAATTTTTGAGGAGAGCTCTGTTGCGGTTGAGTTTCTTTTGGATTGGTTGGACTTTCTGTGGCATCTTGTTTTGGTTCAACTTTACCATCAGGATTTTCATCAGATTGGTCAAGGTCTTCATCCTCTAAATTTTTCTTACTTTTCTTCCTTCCTTTTGATTTTGGAGGAGAGCTCTGTTGTGGTTGAGTTTCTTTTGGATTGGTTGGACTTTCTGGGGCATCTTGTTTTGGTTCAACTTTACCATCAGGATTTTCTTCTGATTGGTCAAGGTCTTCATCCTCTGAATTTTTCTTACTTTTCTTCTTTCCTTTTGATTTTGATTTTTGAGGAGAGCTCTGTTGTGGATCAGTTTCTTTAGGATTGGTTGGACTTTCTATGGCATCTTGTTTTGGTTCAACTTTACCATCAGGATTTTCATCAGATTGGTTAAGGTCTTCATCCTCAGAATTTTTCTTACTTTTCTTCTTTCCTTTTGATTTTGGAGGAGAGCTCTGTTGTGGTTGAGTTTCTTTTGGATTGGTTGGACTTTCTGTGGCATCTTGTTTTGGTTCAACTTTACCATCAGGATTTTCTTCTGGTAGGTCAAGGTCTTCATCCTCTGAATTTTTCTTACTTTTCTTCTTTCCTTTTAATTTTTGAGGAGAGCTCTGTTGCGGTTGAGTTTCTTTTGGATTGGTTGGACTTTCTGAGGCATCTTGTTTTGGTTCAACTTTACCATTAGGATTTTCTTCTGATCGGTCAAGGTCTTCATCCTCTGAATTTTTCTTACTTTTCTTCTTCCCATTTGACTTTGATTTTTGAGGAGAGCTCTGTTGTGGATCAGTTTCTTTTGGATTGGTTGGACTTTCTGTGGCATCTTGTTTTGGTTCAACTTTACCATCAGGATTTTCATCAGATTGTTCAAGGTCTTCATTCTCTGAATTTTTCTTACTTTTCTTCTTTCCTTTTGATTTTGGAGGAGAGCTCTGTTGTGGTTGAGTTTCTTTTGGATTGGTTGGACTTTTTGTGGCATCTTGTTTTGGTTCAACTTTACCATCAGGATTTTCTTCGGATTGGTCAAGGTCTTCATCCTCTGAATTTTTCTTACTTTTCTTCTTTCCTTTTGATTTTTGAGGAGAGCTCTGTTGTGGTTGAGTTTCTTTTGGATTGGTTGGACTTTCTGGGGCATCTTGTTTTGGTTTAACTTTACCATCAGGATTTTCTTCTGATTGGTCAAGGTCTTCATCCTCTGAATTTTTCTTACTTTTCTTCTTTCCTTTTGATTTTGATTTTTGAGGAGAGCTCTGCTGTGGATCAGTTTCTTTAGGATTGGTTGGACTTTCTATGGCATCTTTTTTTGGTTCAACCTTTCTATCTGGATTTTCTTTTGATGGGTCAAGTTCTTCATCAGCTTGATTCTTCTCACTATTCTTCTTTCCTTTTGATTTTGGTTCTGGAGGGGAGCTTTGTTGTGAATCAGTTTCTTTTGGATCAGTTTGGTTCTTAGAGGCATCCTCTTTTGGTTCATTTTTCCCATCGGGATTATCTTCTGTTTGGTCAAGTTCCTCATCTGCTTTATTTTCCTTACTTTTCTTCTTTCCTTTCGTTTTTGGTTCTGGAGGAGAGCTCTGTTGTGGTTTAGTTTCTTTTTGATCAGTTTGGTTCTTTGAGGCATCCTCTTTTGGTTCATTTTTGACATCAAGATTTTCTTTTGTTGGGTCAAGTTCCTCATCTGCTGAATTTCTCTTACTTTTTTTCTTTCCTTTTGATTTTTGTTCTGGAAGAGAGTTCTGTTGTGGTTCTACTTCTTTTGGGTCAGTTTGGTTCTTTGTGGCATCCTCTTTTGGTTCATTTTTACCATCAGGATTTCCTTCTGATTGGTTAGGGTCCTCATCCTCAGAATCTTTCTTACTTTTCTTCTTTCCTTTTAATTTGGATTTTTGAGGAGAGCTCTGTTGTGGTTGAGTTTCTTTTGGATTTGTTGGAGTTTCTATGGCTTCTTTTTTTGGTTCAACCTTTCCATCCGGATTTTCTTTTAATGGGTTAAGTTCTTCATCAGCTTGATTCTTCTTACTATTCTTCTTTCCTTTTGATTTTGTTTCTGGAGGAGAGCTCTGTTGTGAATCAGTTTCTTTTGCATCAGTTTGGTTCTTAGAGGCATCCTCTTTTGGTTCATTTTTCCCATCGGGATTGTCTTCTGTTTGGTCAAGTTCCTCATCTGCTTTATTTTTCTTACTTTTCTTCTTTCCTTCTGTTTTTGGTTCTGGATGAGAGCTCTGTTGTGGTTCAGTTTCTTTTTGATCTGTTTGGTTCTTTAAGGCATCCTCTTTTGGTTCATTTTTACCATCAGGATTTCCTTCTGATTGGTTAAGGTCCTCATCCTCAGAATCTTTCTTACTTTTCTTCTTTCCTTTTAATTTTGATTTTTGAGGAGAGCTCTGTTGTGGTTGAGTTTCTTTTGGATTTGTTGGAGTTTCTATAGCTTCTTTTTTTGGTTCAACCTTTCCATCAGGATTTTCTTTTGATGGGTCAAGTTCTTCATCAGCTTGATTCTTCTTACTATTCTTCTTTCCTTTTGATTTTGGTTCTGGAGGAGAGCTCTGTTGTGGATCAGTTTCTTTGGGATTGGTTGGACTTTCTGTGGCATCTTGTTTTGGTTCAACTTTACCATCAGGATTTTCTTCAGATTGGTCAAGGTCTTCATCCTCTGAATTTTTCTTACTTTTCTTCTTTCCTTTTGATTTTGGAGGAGAGCTCTGTTGTGGATCAGTTTCTTTTGGATTTGTTAGAGTTTCTATGGTATCTTTTTTTGGTTCAACTTTTTTATCCGGATTTTCTTTTGATTGGTCAAGTTCTTCATCAGCAAAATTCTTCTTACTATTCTTTTCTTTTGATTTTGGTTTTTGAGGAGAGCTCTGTTGTGGATCAGTTTCATTTGCTTTAGTCTGGCTCTCTATATCATCTTTTTTTGGTTCAACTTTTCCATCAGGATTTTCTTTTAATGGGTCAAGTTCTTCATCTACTGAATTTTTCTTACTTTTCTTCTTTCCTTTTGATTTTGGTTCTGGAGGAGACTTCTGTTGTGATTCTGTTTCTTTTGGGTCAGTTTGGTTCTTTGTGGCATCCTCTTTTGGTTCATTTTCTTCCCCTGCTAGTTTTTGTTTTTTTCTAGCTTTACCTTTATCACCCAAATCTGTGGATTCATCTGATTTCCCAGCTGCTTTATCAATTAGGTGATTTTCATCATTGTTGGGATTTTGTGTTTTTGATAAAGATGCTTCACCTTTAGCTGGAGGAGAAACAATTTCCTATTTGAAAGATTCAATTGTATCAATAAGTAATAATCATTCAACAACTCAAATTTTCTTGTAAAGAAATACCGTACTCACTTTAATCAATGTAAACGTGAGAAATAATACGAACCAACAAATTTTCATGCTTATAAGGTTTAAACCTCTTTTTGAAATAAAACTTTGATGTTCAAATGTTTTGTACTTATGAATGTCAGTGGGGAAAATGCACACTATTCGTGCAGTTCATTAATGTACATACCTTGGTAACATGATGGCATTAAAAAACGACACCTTGAAGTACAGCTGTAATTAGTGAGCCATCACTAGGTTTGCTCATTAACCACTAGTCATTAAGTTGTCAAACTTTCATTCTTTGCCACATTTTTTACCACTAGCAATGACTGCTGCACATGTGATATTTTTTTCTTGGAAATTGCTGTATACTATGTATTTTCTCAGGCGCCTAGCACCTACCTTAGGACGGGCTAAAAAACCAAAATTTCCGATGTTTGAAATGAAACTCTATAAAAGTTGTTGGTTTGGAGAATAGAAAAGAAATTTTGAAATCTACATACTGTACATGATTATCTTCCGATCGCGCTAGACCTTAAATTCTTTGAAAATTTCCAAAACTTGAAATTTTAAAATTTTTTAAAAGGTTGACATTCATTATAATTAATTTTAGAAAATCTGTATGACCATCAAAGCCCAAAAGTATAGTTTTAATAAATCCATGTTTTATAATTTTTTTCAATCTTCCTTCATATAGGTAATGTAAAAAAATTGCAGAAATTTGAAAAAGCTATTCAGAGTAGGTGAAACTTGAATGAAATTTATTTTTCTGTTCTCCCCAACTAAAAACTTTTGTGTGGGGTTCTGTTTCAAAAATTGAAAATTTTGGTTTCTTGGCACACCCTAACCATTCTATTCAATTGTATGAACAGAAAAAAAGCTGCAAACTATTGTTAAAATTCCAAGTAGATACCTGCTTTCACCAGATTGTCATCTTGAATATTCTCAAGGAAATTATATTGATTGGTACCTAACTATACGTATAATTAACAAGAAAATCAGGCTGAATAGGTACTACCTACAGTGAAAATTACATTATTCTCCTTCTTGTTCATATAATGACTGAAATTTCATTTTTTATCTGTAAAATGATTATCAAAACAAAAATTTTGCAAAATTGACGGATTTTTTTTTCAGATACCAACAGAGTCAAACATTTTAAAAAAAGTGTTTGGTATTGGTTTGGATAAAGAGTTGATTACCCAATAGTTTTCACATTAAAATAAAAACTGAAAAATTGTGTCTGTTATTTTTGCTTTTGGGGCCTGTAAGGTAAATACTTGGTGTGATCCAACATTGTTAACATACCTACTCGTACCTACGCCAATTTCTTTTGCACTACTGCAACCATTTTCACCGTCACTTATGGTAATTTATGAGCAATTCCAATACCATATCGCATTCGGAATCTGCAGACAATTCGAAAAAACACCTTCCCCTTTTTTTGAATTGCGAGGTTTAAAAGTCATGAAGGAAAAAAATTGTAAGTAATTTTTTTCACTTAAGTAAATCACTTTATTATTTTAATATTACAACGATTTTTGATTTTGAGCCTTCTTTTTCGGTTATTGGTATTTTTTTTCTAATTATCTACCTACTTAAAAACAAAACAAAAAAAAATTAAAAATCTGAAAAATCGTAGCAGTATCGTACAACTGTTATTACTTATTAGGTATTTGTTGCACTTTGTTCTAAAATGAAGGGCTCATGGTGAAAAAATTTGATTTTGTAGTCATCAATCTATTCATTTTTAATAGTGGGTAGGTCTATTCATTTTTAATAGTGGGTAGGTACCTAATACCTATCTCATTCATTTAAAAATGGTGCATACATTTTTTTTTAAATCACCTGGAACCTGCAGTTTCCGAAATTCAAAATACGCGGAAAGAGACGATTACCATTAGTTTTATTCATAAATTACTATGAATGGTGATACTAGTGGCTAAAGTACTGTGATGCAGAAACAATCATTTTTATATTGTCTTTGCGTCTGCGCTTCTATACACCAAAAACGGAAATCAAATGGAAAAATTGTTTTTGGCATGAATTTGTGAGTGAAAACTATCGATTAAACCTCATTTCAACCCAAACACAAAATCGTCATAAAGTTTTAATTTTCGAGTTGAAAATCAAGTATACATTAGGCACTTTACAAGTATATGCATATCTAAGTACCTACTTTTTTAACGTAAATATGTCAACATTTTCAATGTATGTACAATGCATTTTGCAGGAATTACAATAAGTCGTCTAATTTATTGATTAAATTAGAAATAACATTACCATATTGCGCATAGGTCATCGAAGCATCGGACAAAAATTCATTGATAAATGATATTAAATGATATAGGATTTCAAGAATCCATGTCGGTAACATTTTGAATAGGTTATGAAGCAGGTTTAAAATTTTATTAATGCTGGTTTTGTCATCATTTGAAAATTCGTTCACTAGCAATCCATTGTTGGAAAAATTTGCGTGATTTGGTGAAGTTATTACATTTATGGATGATACATCATCAGATATTTTCCCAGCAGACCCCTTGGTTTTAGGGTCAGATTGATGTGCATTCTGCAAAGGAACATTACCATCGTCGTTTATCATTGATTCATTACCACTCAGATTGTTATGATCCGAAATTTGATTGGAGACTGCTGAGGTAATCTAAATAATGACAGTCGGTAATAATTAAAAAAAAAAAAAAATAGGTAACTTCCAGATTGGAACTTTGCAAGCAATAATACTGTATGTCTCACTTGAAATATAAGGGAAACGAACGATAAAACAATGAAATGTTTCATATTGCCTTGGCTTCAAATTCAAGTTCACAAGTGTTCAGTAGAAGTACGAAAAACAGAATGATTTCATGACGATCTTATAATTCCAAAGTTGAAAACGGCCCACATATTTTTACCGATACCTAATCATCCATCGTTCACACAATGAACAAAAAATTTCAATTTAGGCACAAGCAGAACAGCTGGGTCACCAGATTCGTGCGTGGAAGTCGGTAATGATGAAACAATTCATTAGCATTTTTAATGTAGGAAACTCTGAACATGGATGGTAGGTATTTTTCAAATCTTCCAAATAAATTTTATCTGTTGATGAAATTGTATGCACAAAGGCCAGTTGAGAGGGATACAGGGGATTTAATACCCCTTTTCAGCCTTTTGCAATATCCATAGGGGGAGGGGGTCGGATTTATCGCGTTAAAATCGTTCTCTCGTCAGAAAAATTGGGAAGGATATATTCGCAGTTAAAATTTTTGACTTCTCACCGTTTTGAAACATTTCAAAACTTCCATAGATATCTGCCTAAAAATTATCTCGACATCCGGTGTGCACCATTTAGCATCGTTCAACAATCTCCAGGTGAAGGTATCTAGCACAGAAAAATTTATGACCCAAAATGTTCACTTTTCTGATTTGAGAGGGAATGACTGAGAAAAATTTGGACTTTAAAAGTATTCAAGGACCTAGAAGTGACCTCATATCCAGAGTCAGACTCACATTGATTTTACTTTCCCTTCATTCGGCCTTTAAACAAAACTCCAAACGTATCAAAATGCTTTGAAAAAATCCTATACCTGCATGTAGATTCGAATTTTAGATCCTTACGCTCAAATTCTAATGATGTGTGTGTGTGTGTGTTTTTTTCAAAACATTTAATAGGTACATACATAGAAATTGAGAATAAAAATGTATTATCAGATGCAACATATAGAAATTGATGTACCTACCTAGGTACTTAAAAATATCATTTTACGTAAAATTGGTCTAAAACATAGGATCACACTGAAGTAAGTAATTCACAAGGCACATAAAATTAATATGATTTACGCTTTAACATCTTCATCAGATAGTGACGATGACGATGACGAAGATAATTGAGTAGGACTCAATCTTCCTTTGGATATATAAGAATCCAATTTACCGCAAGACGCCAATATTAGGCCAAGGAATGGTGGCGAAGGTCTTAATGGACGACTAGTATATTCAGGATGGAACTGAGTTGCAACGTAGTAAGGGTGGTCACTCAATTCCAACATTTCCATTCTGTCTCCATTTTCATCTTTCCCTACAAACAGAACAATTTAGTAAGAAATTTGATTTCTTAAGATGCCTAATAAATTGAAAACAAAGTCAAAAAGTAAGGAATTACTATTTTATGTTTGAACTTGAAGAATAATTAAAAACATACCAACGAAACGAAGTCCGGCCTCTTCCAACTTTTCAACATATTTTTTATTCACTTCGTACCTATGTCGATGTCTTTCCTCAATAACTTCTTTACGATTGTACAAGGTATCTGGAAAAATCGAAGGGGACGAATGAAAAAAAACTTGAAAACTTTCCATGTCACATTAAATGGGAAGACAACTCACAAAGAATAGACGTATCTAAATGTTTCTTTTGGAAAAAAGTTTTCTTTTTTCCTAAGCGCATTGTTCCACCCATCTGTCCCGTATTATGTTCAGGCATATCAATAATTATATATTCTTTATCAGCATTGGTAAATAATTTTGATTTGATTGCATTTTTCACGTCCGTATCATCAGACTGGCGTTTTTCGTTTGTTTGGATTTCGTCATTTTTAAATTCCGCACTGTCCGCTAGTTCTTTCTTTTCCAAAACATTTCTTTGTTTTTATTATGAAAAAAAAACAACAACAATCAGGCATGCGTAGATTAAATTGGCACATCATAAAACTCATATTTCATATTTTCTGAAACTATAATGATACTGATTACCAATTGTATGGCAGATACCTACCTCGTAAATTCGATAACGGCTGCTTGCAAACCCAAACATATTCCGAGGAATGGTATTTTTTTCTTTCTACACCAATTACAAGCGGCTATCTTTCCTTCTATTCCCCTCTTACCAAAACCTCCCGGAACGATAACACCTCTGTAAATGAAATACAAATAATATGGAGAAATAATCAACTCTACAATCACATAAATATTCTGAAATCGTAATTATAATTAATAAAATTTTCTTACTGGCTGCTGCACAGTTTCTTCCATGCTTCGTGGTAATTCAAAGGTTGTTCTTCTTTCATACTATCACTTAAACTTTCCGCTTCAATGTACTATACCAAAAAAAAAGTAAAATTCTGTCATCAATAAATGGAAATTGCAGATAAACAAATTTGAAGGTACATCCATCCGTATCTTAGGTACCTAAAAATTTTAAATTGAAATAATAAGTATCTAGGTACATATGTACTTATCTTTTGATGGGGCAGTGACCCTAGAAATTTTTATTGTCCAAACGCGCTTGGATTTGGTCGAGAAGTAGATTCCGGGTCGTTGAACACGAATCCGGCGTCGGATTTTCGATTCCACCATTTGCGGAGCCGATTTTCGCATTTATATTTAGGATTTTTCCGACTTTTCTGGGAAAATATCTCAAAAACGCGAGTTTTAAACCGGAAACCGACGCTGGATTCGTGTTCAACAACCCAAAATCTACCTACAGCTACATACTAATTCCAAGCGCGATTGAATTATAAAATTTTTTTGTGTCACTGACCAATTAAAAGTTTTCAACTTTTTCAGGCAAATATCGGAAAAACGCGACTTTTAAACCGAAAACCGACCCAGGATTTGTGTTCAGTGACTCAAAATCTACAGACGAAAACACCACTCATTCATGAGAGAGAAACCAGAAATGAGGGAATGGGAAGGGGTCGTCAGAAGGTCCTCAACTTGAGTAAAAATGTTTAAACTTCACTTTCTCGCAAATTTTAAGGGGTTTCATGTAACTAACAAAGTTAGACAAATGTGAATAAATTTAGGATATCGGAAGGCTAAAAAGGAGGAGTGAAAAGAAGCTAGTATCCAAATTTTAAAAAATTGCCAAATTGTCAATTTTTTAAAAATTTTAACGCTGAATTTTTCAAATGTGCTGGAGTGAATATATTTGTAGTAGGTACAGAGGAACAAAAAATGAAGGAGAAAAGCTGAATTCCTGAAATTTGAAGTATAATTCTTTTCACCAATTTCTGAACTTTCTTTCATCACACACTGTCATGATACAACATATCCACATAAAAAATTAAAAACGGCCAATTTAAATGATACTAAGTATTTCGAAGCACGTCTGACTTATTTATTTTCGATGTTTCCTCAATTTTAAATTCAACATCAAGAAGAGAATGTTCACAAGTTGGTATTTGAAAGGCCTTATTTTTCAACTTAGATGATTCCAATTCTTTTTCACTCATTTTTGTACCCCCGCGCTACAGAATAAATTTTTTTCAATCCAGCTCATTAAAAAGGTTCAGTACTAAAATCGGGGAGAAAAATTAACAAAACTGCGAGTACACTGCACAGTACTTCATAAAATATTATAAAAATAACTGTACTCACTATTAAATTTAATTTGAACCCCGCAAATATAGAGGCATGTTGCAAAGATCTCGATACTGAGGCATACGAGTCTTGAAGTTTCGTGTATTTTCCTACCAATGCGATATTCACTTCATCTCGTAATTTTTCAACCCTGAATTGATAATAATAAATGATTAAGAATTTTGCAAAAATAAAAACACATAAATGTAGTCACGTCTATGGGATAAGGAATAAGAAATAAAAAGAGCTGGGTCAAGTAAAAAAATAAGTAGGTACCTAGATGAAAACATTTTAAAATAAAACATAGGTAAAAGAAGACTAAGTAGGTACCTACATAATTTATAATTCTGGTTACGGATGGGTTTTCACAGCATTAAATTTAAATTGATTTTTATTAGAGAGCCGAGTTGATTATTATATGTAATATGATGAAAATTACTTGAAAGCTAATTCTTTCCATTGCTGCATAAAATCGGGCGAACTGGGAAAACGCATGATATCTAATAAATTTAATTTAGTGCTAAACAATTGCACAATCCCTTGGCTCTCCATTAAAACAGGTACCTTATAAATCGAACTTAAATCGTGGACACAAATAACCTGAAAGTTGATAGAAAAAAAGGATTATCGCCGGGTACAGGGGCGAAGAGGGGGAGGGTAAATGCAAAAATATATGCATTCCAAACTAAAAATGCATTATAATCACTTGCCTCTTCAGGTCTGACGTGACAAAAATTGGAAATTTTTTCTTGTGTATCTCGGTTGATTGGCGTTTCACTCCTGCTAACTATTATATCCGGTGATAATCCTAAACTCCTAAGTTCTCTTACACTGCTTTGAGTAGGTTTGGTTTTATGTTCTCCTGTGGAATTCGGCTGAAAAAATTAAAATTTTAATGTTGTCTATTCCCTCTTAATTTTAAATAAATACGTGGATATAGAGGACCAACATTCCGAAAATGAAACAAGAAGGTATTTTTACCTGAGGAACTAATGAAACGTGTACTAAACAAAAATTTTCGCGTCCGACCTTAAATTGAAATTGTCTGAAGGCTTCAACAAATGGCATTCCTTCTATATCGCCAATAGTGCCACCCAGTTCAATTATACAGACCTGTGACGAAAATGAAATAAGTAAGTATAATATTACCACCCTTTCACATGCCTTATGGTCTAATTATACGTTTTTAAAATAATCTCATATTTACTTCCGGCTCTCTTCCATCGCTGTAAATAGGTTTCTTTGTGACGTTCACAACCCATTCTTGGATAGCGTCAGTTATATGTGGAACAACTGTTTATGGAGAAAATATAAATATTAAAATTGGCGATAACCAGTTCTAAACGAGAAAAAATAACAGAGAATTTAGTGTTTAAGGATTTTTACCTTGAACAGTTTTACCCAAATATTCTCCTTTCCTCTCCTTGTTAATGACTTTCTGATAAATCTTCCCAGTGGTGATATTATTTTCGTTGTATAACGTTGCGTCCAAAAATCGTTCGTAATTACCCAAATCTAAATCTACTTCGCTGCCATCTTCCAAAACGTACACTTCACCTGCAAATCAGTACACGCAAACATTGTAATTGGAATACATACATTTTAATTAGGTACCTACTGACAGAATTACAAAAATTTGTACCCATAGAACAACTGAGGTATACCTAATATATTGTTTAATATTTTTTGAGAGGGCTCACATATGGAATTACAGGAGGGGGTTTCTTATATAATTAAAAATAGCTCGCAATATGTTGGAATTAGAAAATATAAATTTCTTGAATTTTATATTAAATTTCTTTCAAATTTGATTTTTCTCTATTTGTAGAATGTTTTAGTCTTGATTCATTCAAAATATGTACCTCTAAACTAAGAAGAATCTTTCAAAAATTGTTTCATTCTTCATAACTTATTTCGACTCCCTTCCTTTGAACAAATCGAAATTGGCATAAAAAAAAGCTTATTTCAAAATGTTAAAAAAAAAACAACATAATTTACAAAGGAAAAGTATTTCAAAAAATGTAATCAAAAATCGTTTTCTTGTGTTTCAATTTTCAAAAATAAATTTGTTATTTAAAAAAAAAAAAAAAACAGTTGAATTTGGATAAAACTAAATTTGTTATAGGTGAGAATTGAATTTTTGAACGTCCCTTTTTCTCATGATTTCATTCTGTTCACGCCATCATATCCAAAATGTAATTTTGCCATCTTTATATAAGGGTAGATAGGTACTTCTACGACACCCTCCACCACTTCAGTCACTTCACTACAGTTCTTTTCGACATTGTATAACACCTCTCGATGTTTCGATAGGTAATACTTACCATGTTCATAAGGAGAAAAAGTTCCTGCGTCGATATTGATATATGGATCAATTTTGATAACCGTCACGCATAATCCGCACGATTTCAATATCGTTCCAAATGAACTAGCGATGATTCCTTTTCCGACTCCACTTATCACGCCACCGGTGACCAGGATGTACTTCATGATTGATTTCAGCTCCTTAAAAAAACACAAACTAGATTTCATACATACAAACGAATACTATGTTGAATATCTGTACTGAAATTCTCCATTTTAGAACTAGGTATCTAATTGAATTATCTGCATAAAAAAAATGACGACACGATAACTCACTACCTCGATAATACAGGCATTAAACTCACCAAGACCAACGAGCCGAGGGAGGTCTATTTTTAATTCTATTAAAACACGTGTGGTTATCGAATAATCGATATGTGCGCGGTTCTCACTTCTTCGTAGTATGTTTTGAATGTACATATAATTATATGAGAGAAGATGAGATCGGAAATTCAGTTTAGGGTACCGAGCATTAATTTAAAGTATGATTTACCTGCCGGTTAGAAATTCAATTTTTTTTTCGGGAGAAAATCATCAACGTCACTTAATTAAAAACATCAATTTAATTCGATTTAAATACACGAGAGTATTCCGTTAAAAAACGTTCATTACTGAATGAAACACATGTTGAAAACGCGGTTAATTTTTGCGTTTTTTGATAAATTGGAATGAGACAAGGCGAATAGCGAATAGCGATTGTGATAAGCATATCGTACACAAACCGTTGAACGCACATTGCGTTCGAGGTCCTGGCAACGGATCGATTCTGTAGAGAGAAACGAAATACATGACATCATCGACTGCTAGTCTACGATGTACGAATATAACCTGGACATTACATGAACAGTAATTCATGTAATTTTCGACAGTTTGCATCGCCAGATAGGCAACTTCATTTGCAAACGTGTTGAACAAATGAGTAGTTGTCTATATTAATTTGAAAGGCTGAAGGGTATCCTAAATTTCTAAATCGACACTTCAAATAGATATTCGCAGGCCACGATATTTTGAATACTCGTTGTAAATAAAAATTTGATTTCAAAAATTAATTTGATAGAATTTTTACATTTTCACAAATTTTCATAAATAAATCCTGTGATCTAAATTTTTTATTTTCATGAATAACGTATTCATTTAAGACCAAGTTTTTCTTCTTGGAGGTTTGAAATTTGAGAGTACCTACAATTAGCATGCTTCCGATACACCCAATCATCCATTCCATATTTCATTTAAAAAAAAAAAAAAAAAAAAAAAAAAAACGAGGATTGAACATGAATGGTGAATTTAATTTTCTTGAAATAAGAAAGTTTGAAAATTCGAAGAGTTCAATGTGTTTCCCTCATTTTCATTTTTTGTAAGTAGGTAACGTACGTTTTCGTTTCCTACATAGGAAAAAAATGAATGTCGTTTGTTTTTCTGCAGTAATGTCGAAGATTTTTGTAAATAAAGTTGAAAAAAATCGGATTTTAAGATCCTTTTCTGTTTCAAGGCTTTGAAAAATCCTATTTAATGTCATGGGGGGGGGGGGATACAATATATTCTTTGTCCTTGTACCAAACTTTTCAAATCCACCGTTCGTTTGCACAAAAAAGTGTTTCTCTGATTTATTTCTCTCGTATTGCTGAAATCTGTTCAAGGGATTGTAATAGACTAATCCTTTCTTTAACAAACTGAGAAAAATTGAGGAATTTTATACGAATTGGGCGAAAAATAAAGTTTATAGACTTCTTGGCAGTTCTTAATTTTTTCCTCTGTCCAATTCATTTATTTTTTCAGTACCTAATCTAAAATGGTAGACTATTTTTATTTTACGAATTAAAAGTTTTTTCGGTGTACCTAAAGAAATTAGAATTCGTTTCATCAGTCGCAACTTCGCAAATTCGTATCAAATCAATAAATTAATTGCATCGTGGATTGCGCCTGTTTCAGTTAGTTACTTTGTAATTTCTGAAAATCGTTCCTTATTTAAATTTATGATAGGTGTAGACAGGAACGAACATCAAATCATAAATTATGACTTGAATCCAAAAAAGTTGATTAATACGTAGCTACCTAGGAGTACATTCCGAAAGAAAATTTCCTCAACCTGACCAACTCACGTTGCTCAGTCGAAGATCGAAAGACCGCCGGATACCGGATACACCGGATAATGATTTAATACCTGTTAACGAGCAAACATAATGGAATATTGCTGCTACCTGCACAGGTCCGTGTAGGCAACACCGTCTACACAGTGACGCCCGAACATTTTGCCGTTTGCTACGACGATCGAATAGTACGATTCCGACAAGCATACCGCATGAGGCACGATTCCGTGCGTCGCTGATACTTTCAAAGTCATTTAAATGGAGTCATCATGTTTTAAAATCGCGCCGTTATTACTGTCGGTCTAGTCTCGTAGTTGTGTGTTTGTGTTTTTAAATCGTGAATGATGGTGTTTGAAATTGAAATGGTAACATTTTCTGTTACAAATAAACCGGTTTCGCTTTAATTTCAGTTTTAATTGTGTCAGAAAATAATTTTTAGTTCACCATTATCAGTCGTTTACCGGTAAGTTTGAGAACACGCGTGATTTCTTTAAATAACACAATATTTGTAGTTCAACGTACGTGCTTTTTTATAATCTACAATTTTCGTGTGTCTGTCGTTTTATTTTTACCTATTACAAAGAAATTTATATTTCTCGACTTTAAAAATTCAAAAATATTCAAGTAGGTACCTTCGAAAAAAGGGAATAAATTTTAAGATCTTTATTATTGAAACGAGTTATCGGTGATCTGTTTTATAAGAATACCTAGGTGATGTGCTATGTGCTTTAGCATTGTAAAAAAAAAAAACTCTTGTCGCGTTATCGAATATTTCAAAACATGATGTAGGTATACAACTTCGCGAATGAAATATCGTAAAAAACAAATTAGACACGATTTCTTGATTTCATCAGTGTACCTATACCTTCAACAGTATTAAGATATAACATTTTTTTCTGTCATTAATTTCGTATGAGTAGAGAGAGAAATTAAATGTGAAATTCATTTTTTTCCTTTTTTACTGGTTTCTTAGATTTCAAATGAAACAAATTAAAATTTACGTGTTATGTGAACGGTACTTTCGAATAAAAAATTTCTCGAAATTATTTACTTACTCAAGTGTCAAGTACATAATATGATACGTTCGTTGGTAAGAATTTTGTCGGTGGATTGAAAAGTGGGTTGGAAAAACGATGAAAAGTACGTTAAAATGAGGGACCGGCATGAATAATACAATGAATATTTCACAAATGGAGAGAATGAAAAATGGAAAGAGTTTTAAAACGGTTAAATTTTTTTATAATTTATGTAGTAGATCGCATTGTCGTTTTTGGATAATGCTGTAGATATCTACGTACACCGGGCATAACCATCCTACACTAAACAAGCATGACAATGACATTCTATGTACGTATCTATGTAGATAATTGATTTATGAACATGAATTGAGGAAATGATTCAGTTGGTGAATTGGAGGGGTGACGATGTCGCGACATGATGGGACGTTGGATTATCAAACGTCGGATTATGATATCGTCGGAAAGGAAAAAAATAATTCAAAAGCGGAAGGAAATTCTTTTTATAATGCATCTACATGAAGAAGTCCGCTAACTGAGCTAAGTATTTCAAATTGGGTGATTTCAAGTTTGACTTTTCCTCTCTGCTTGGCGAATTATCAATCGAAAAATACACCGATACTACTACCTACGTATAATTATGTAAGGCTTCCAAATACACCACGTACGTACGTATAAATGTATCGTGCATTATGAGAGATTTGTACTCTACGGTCATGTCATGAGTATATGTACTTACTCGCAGTCGCAGCAGTCGCGCCGAAATGAAATTTAGTGTGATCTTGAATTTTAACATTTATTAATTTTTGAAATAATCACACTGACTGAAAAGCATTTACCGTCTGGAAATCGACGAAGGATTACTACATTAAAATTAACCGGTTTGTGAACCGGTTTAAACTAACTTGGGTTTACGTTGATTTTTTTTCTCATTTCAGTATATTTTTACGTGTAGGTATAAAGAGGGATAGGTAATCGGATATTAATGGGTAATTCATTCATCTGAATCTGTAAATATATCTGCGATATATTACTCCACCTATGAGAATTTTCTTTCAATTTTCATCCTAGTTTTCTTCTTTGCATACCAACTTGATATACACGACATTTACACGTAGCCAAGACAATGCGTCCTCCCTTTCGAGAACTCCAAATTTTAAGATGCTTGAATCGAAATATCAAAATATGATTTAAAATTGATAAGAATGAAATATTCGCGAATAATTTCTGCAAACTTGATTATTAATTGGTAATACCTATCTAAAAAAATGTTCTATGTATTACACGAATACTCAACGATATTTCAACAACGCCTTTCGTTTTAATTGATTGGTATGGTATACGAAATACTTACCTATCTCTATACCTATAACGAATTTGTTTGTTTGCTTCGCGTACACGCATTTATAACCAACGGACTATGTGGTCATAAATCAGCGAAAACCCATAAAAATCTCAATCGCGTAAAAAACTGAGATTATCGCAAAAAAAAAATAAGTAGGTCATCGGTGCTGAGAATCGCACTTGTGCTAATAAATTCATACACATAAGTAATTAATACGTGCGTCGAAAACGTTATTCAATTTACGCAGGTACCTATACATCTGTATTTTTGTGTGTACCAGGTGTCCGAAAAAAAGGTATAGTAACGATAGGTAAATAATATCCGCATGTTCTGTTTTTTTGCGTTTTTTATGGAGGTATAAGTACTTCTACCTGGTTGAAGTTCTTTCGCTGTGTCACGATTCATAGTACAGTCAGACTAGAAAAAAATTACACACCCTGGAATAATTCAGCCTAGATTTATTTTCGTTTTTTTTTTTTTTTTTTTGTTCCCAAAGGTCTACTTATTACCAAAATAGATGGCCAAGCTCAGGAAAATTCACTAGCTACCCTCAGGGGGGGGGGGGTAAATACTCGCTAAAAACCGGTTTTCCACGAATTTCGTTTCAAATTCGAAGTGTAAAAATAATTGAAATAATCATGTTCTACCTTGCAAGATTTGGTTTTTTTATTCTTCTCCCAGAGCGCAAATTCGAATAGCTCGCTAAAAAAAAAATACTGCAAGGAACGATGTAATTTTTTGACCCGAAACACCTCTCGATGTCAGTCATCCAAGGGATAGCGGAGGGAGAGGTCCTCTTTCAGAAACGTGCAAATGATCGAACTCGTTGAAAGGAAAGAAAATGAAAGGAAACTAAAGGATACCTAATTGAAACGATATTTGTTGAAAAAATAATTGTTCATTTTGAGATACTTAGTCAGATAAATTTTGAAATTTTTGGATATTTTTTCTCCTGCTTGAGAGCTCGTTTTTAAAACCTACTTTACTAGATTCCGGGTGACTGAAAAGTATCATGCGAAAAAGTTTGAAATTTCAGTAAAAAATTTTCACGTGTTGGTGGAGAATTTTTTTTAAATTTAAAATTTATGAAGTGGCTTGTCTTTGAACAAGAGGATGAAAAGTTTTCAAATAAGTCGAACAAGGAATACCCGCAAAGCATTTTCTTCACAAGGACTTCGTTTTCGGTCACCCGGTGTTTGCGTAACTTCACGTCGTTCATGCATAGATCAACAATTCGATCAATTTTTTCCGCGTGTATTTCGAAGAAAACCGATTGATAAGAACGCCAGTATATGCCTTCAGGGCAATAGTTACGTTTGCCCAAGTTATACTTTTATTTATGTATGTACACGTCGGTACGTCACAGTCGTAGTTATTGGTTACCATTTTAATAAAATAAAACTCTTCGCGTTCAGTGATATCGAGCACAATATTATGTATTTCGATGTAATTGCGCGAGTATTTATGGCATTTGAATATTGAAATATTTGTATACAACGTTCTGATGAGTGGTTCAAAAGTTTATGTACAGTTGTGAAAATGTTTGAGCTGAAAAGGGTTGAAAAAAGAAGCAGTTTTAAACCATATTTTAGGTAGTGCGGGGTTCGTACTGAGTTTTTTTCAACAGGTATCTCAGCATTCTATTAAACGAGTTTACAGAAGATAGGCCATTCAGCCTCTTCAAAAATGTTTTATGGTGAGGAGAGGGGAAGTCTCGTCACGACTTTCTTTGGCAACTGAGGTATTAAAAAAGTTATCAAATTTCAGCAATTGAATGCTTTCGAGTTTGCAAAGAATTGCTTACCTAATTTTTAAAAAATTGTCTAAATATAAACAAGCTAATTATTTCTTGAATTTTGGAAATTTTTCCTGTCAGTTTTCAAGAAATTGTCCAAATTTTGAAAATTCTTTAATTTTTGGGATCGAGAAGTCAAGATCAAGATATTGAATAAAATTTTAAAATCAAAAGTCACTGACTTTCAAAAACAAATTTTCATATTTTCGAAATTAACTTTATGTCAGAAGGTTAGAAAGTCATAGATGGATTCGTTTTCAATGCTATTTTAGAAATATAATTTAATATTAGAAAATCAGAAGGACAGGAGAAATATCAGAGAGCTAAAATCTGATTTTTAAACACAAATTTTTATATATTTTGCAATTAACATAATAGGTATCAGAAGTCAGGTTATCAAGAAAAAAAATATCCATGTTATCAACATTTCCTTTCAGAGGAAACATTCCTTAATTTTTTTTTACGAAAAAATTAATCAGTTACCTAAGTTTTGAAAAATAATACAAGTTTTTAAAATTCCATTAATCTTTGAAAAGTTTATGCTGTTTTGAAAGACTGTTCAAGTTTTGGAAAAAATTTTCGAACTACTTATTAACAAAATAAGGTACCTATCTTCCCTTGAAAAAATTGGCATACCTGTTCGCATCATTTAGATTTAGGTACCTAATTAATTTAGGTGAATATTCTCGCATAGGTACCTACAACTGAAATAATCGAAATTTTACGGTATCGGTGGGGTTAAAAATTGAAAGCTGCAGAGCTGAATCCGATCTCTTCAACATTTTGGACTATTATTGAAAAATGTTTCGATTTTTAAAAGATTTTATGGAAATTTTGAGGAAAATACTTACCCGATTTTCGATATTTAAATTTAAAAATACAAAGTTAATCACGAAATAAAATTGCTGGAACAAAATAATTAATTTCGTCACTTCGTACATCTGCCTATAAAGATGGATAGATACGGTAGTTAATTACACTTGGTTACGCGAAGGCGAAATTTTTCAAAATAAAACATCGGTAAATATATCGGTATCGGTACTTAATTGCATTCGGTGCTATAAAGCGAGAGAAAAATAAGTAGCCATCGCATAAAATATTTTTGGAAAAGTGGACGTATAAATACTTTTCAATAATGTGCTATATGGCTGTATTGGTTGTAGTATGGACGAGAAGACGGATGATGAGGCGTGATAGGGGGCGGAGGGAGGGAGGGAGGAAAAGCTATACATAACGATCGCATGTTAAAGAACACAAGTTTTCACCCAATACATGACGTTCGTGTTTAGCCGAATAAATAATGCAACAATTTCCCGAAGCGTCATCCCATATACGTATTACGTATTTACTTCTTGAGGCCGCCGCCGCCATACCGCAGTCGCGTAATTATTGATAGTGAACTTTTAAGCAAGCAGCAGTCTTATTTTGTGATATTGAAACCGAAATATTATGCAATTTAACGAGCCAGACGCAGATTAAGTACCTAACTATCCAAGTAGAAGTGCATGACTCGGTATAGAGGAAAAGTGCGTCGTTGGAAAATTTTACAGCTGAGATTACTTATGGTTTGGTAGTCTTTGTGCTGCGCTGGTATCTTTTATTTTTTATTTATTTTTTTAAATAATAAATACGTTATCGTGTCAAGGTTATGCTCTTTTTATACGACGATCACTACCATACAACATCGATTGTACGTAAACATTTGATAAAGTAGAAAATAAAAGCAAGAAAAGTACGACTCGATCGCATTGATCGGTACATATATCAGGTAATCAGGTGCATATAATTTTTTGCAGCACGTACTTACACACTACTGACGTATTAATGATTCAAAATAGCGGCGATGCGATGCGAATTTTCGCTTGATTTTAATCGCGTTAAAAATTAGAACCGAAATTCTCCTTTATTTATCATCTTTTTTTTTTTGTTTTTTTCTATTCATTCCCCATACAATCGTTATTAATCCCAATCATGCGAAATAATACTAAATTCAGCTACCTCTAGACCATTTTTATACGGGCGTATAATTTTCATCTGTCGAAAAAAGTAGATCAGTAGGTACCTATGCTATACCTAATTGTAAACATTTTTTTTTTCAAACCGGTTCCTTTAACGCCATCGCGCAGGGCATGGTCGTTGCAGACGCCATGCGACGCGTCGCGTCGTCGAATCGATTAAAACAATTGCTCTTGTTTCCGGCTATCGCGAGTTTACGCCGCCTCGCGACATACCCTCGAAAATTTCACTGTAGGTAGCTTCGAGAATCATCATCTTTGAGAATTCTTTTCAATTCAAAGAGCAGGAAACGCTCGATTAAACTACACGCGTACTAATGGCACATTTTAAACGATTAACTATTCACATACCTACTCGCGTATACAGTTTACGACGCCTGGCTGGCTTTGCTCTCCCTATCGCGCATATGTGCCCGTCTAGGCGTCTACCTGCTCTATGGTGCTCATATGTATGTATGTTCATACATTTTACTTACATACATGGTATCAATGCATTATCGTTCCGAATCCTTGAACGTCAATTATTCATTTTTTCGTCTTCGCTTCACCAGCACACGTGTTTTTTTTCAATCTAGTAATGTACTGCTGGTACTTTAAAAACAAAAAAAAAAAACCAACGGGTTTGATTGGGGCACCAACTCGCTAGTTTTGTCTTTCGTCGAGTGAACTTCTTCGATATATACATCGTTCGTGTAATCCACCCGGCCGGATGTCTTTAATGTTTATAATTTTCTCCACGCTTATTTTTCCCTCCAAAGTTGTAAACGTAAGCACAGTGACCAGTGAAAGTCTTTCTTATGTCGAGTTTTGATTTCTACAGAGCTCGCGTGGCATGTTTCGATAATAATTATTTAGTTTGAAGTACCATATTTTACATTTCGTCGAAAAACGAACATTTTTCGATGTAATATGTAACAAGGTAGTAAGACCAACCCCCACGACATGAAATAACCATTTTTGTTACAAATTTCCATTTTTTTTCAACCTAAGTAGGTAAAAATAAATGAAATAAACGTAGATCATTTTTTTGAGGAATACGAATGCCTACTTCGTGCTTCGGTCAGTGGCTTCACTAGGATCGAAAATGGGGGAGGGCACAAAAAGGGTCGTGTGTTGAACATTTATTTTTTTTTAGAAGTATTAGGGAAGAGGGTAAGTAACTTTTTTCTGTGGCTAAAAATGCATATATCCAGTGGCGTCGGAAACTTTTTCGAAAGTGTACACTGCAAGTACAAGTGGGCATGAAAGACTTGAAATTCCAGGAGGATTTCAAAGAGGAGAGGTAAAAAAGAGCCTTCTTTTGCTTTTTTTTCTGCCTCAGATGAACCATAGAACTGTAAATATATTCATGCCCGAGCGAAGCGAGGGCGAAGCTCTGAAAAAATTGGGGTTTTAATGTCAAAATTTTTTTTTCATATTGTAATGCTTTGAAAATAGGTACCTACATACTTATTTTGATGTAATGGGGAGGGATTCAATTATTGTATAGTTTTTAAATACAACAGAAATTTTCTGGGGCCAAGCAGGGGCCAGCATGTTTTTCGGGGAGCCAGGCCCCCTCAACCCCTCTCCTCCAAGACGACGCCATGGCTTTGGTAACGCCTGAAAAATAGATAATTTCTAGAATTTTTGATTCATTATAGGAGGCGGAGATGAAATTGTTCTATTATTAAGCAAAGTACCTATCGGAAACATTTGACTTGACCTCTCATCAATTTTGCAAAATTAGCCTTGAATTTCGATTAAATTTTGAACGTACGTATATGTTCTAGGCCTGGGGGGAGGTAAAATTTGAAAAGTAACGTTTTTATATAGTGTAACGTGTTTAAATGAAGGAATAATTTACTTTACCTATGCTATGTTGGACTTGAATAAATTTAAAAAGAAATATTGGTTTTGGCAAGACATAATGATAATCTGTTGGACTTGAAAAAAAATGAAACATTTTTAAAAATGAGAAAAAAACTGAAAAGAATTTTAAAATGTTGAAAAAATGATGGTCTTTTTCAACTTCGTCCCTTGACTAGATAATTTTATTCTGACCAATTTCTTCTACTTTTTTTTTGTCTTAGTAGATATTTTATTAATCGTTTTTAAAATTACAAAAATGTCAAATTTTAATAAAATTATGCTTGGTGAAAATTGAAACAATATATACCTCTTTATGTGCATTAATAATTTTTTGCGAAAAATGGCAAAGAAATTTGAAAATGGGTATAAATTGCTTATTACATAACCTATGTATTAAAATCTGCTCCACTCGTCTACGAATATATTTGTCTAAAAATATTTGTTAGAAACTTGAACGAGGTCATTTTTTGATTCATGCAACATTGAAAAATGTTGACTGTAAAAAAATTTTAATTACAAATTAGAAATACTCGACTCATGATTCAAAATAAGTGTACCTACCCATACATTTTCTTTCAAATATAGAAAAAAAAATTCGAATACCATTGAAAATTTTTCGATGACGCGACGAGACATAAAATCTGAGAGATAACCGCAAACAAAACTTCGTATCGTTTCCAGACCAGAACGTTCATTTTCCCCTCTGTCTTCAGAGTGAAAAAAAAAGAACGAACAACGACACGGCCGGCTTTTAAAAACCAATAAAGGAGAAACGATTGCACGCCCGAAAAGCGAAGGGAATTTCACCCTGAAATATATACCTACCTACGTATATTTATGTAAGTTCAATTCAAAAATCAATTTCTCGAGACTTCTAAAGAGGAAAAAAAAATAGGTAGTCAATTTTCTAGCCTTTTTTCCAGTGGGAGAAAAGAAAGCGCGTGCTTTTGGGATTTACGTCTTTACTCAGGCAGAAAAAAAATTGTGTGTACCTACAGATACGAATAGGGTTATCGGCCGCGTTATCCCTGTTTCGAATTCGGCGTACGTTAAACATCCACGATTTAATCAAACCAAGCGCGACAATGAAGCTATTAATAAGGCAATAAAAAATAATAACGCTTTAAAACTGGATTCAACTTACCGCGTCGAGAATAAAAAGAAGGGTGAGAAAGTTGAACGAAATGAATTTAAGGCTGCCAATTCGTCTGGTACCTATGTGCGCTATGTAGTCTCCTGCTGAAATTATAAACGTGATCGCGAGCACTGGATTTTATAACTGACCCGCATGAAAAATGCGTCCAGCGTTGCTGGGTATGTCTGCAACGAGGTTACCTGCAACATTAAGGGATGCATTAGTGTCAGAATAATTCCGGAAACTGGTTAGTCACAATAGAAACAACCGCTAGAAAAAAACAAAACAAGAGACGGTGAGAAAAGAGATACAGGTTTGCAGGTAAAAGCAGAAACCTAAAAGGAAACGAAAAATAAAGAACTAGTGGTTCGTCCGGAGACAAGATAACTCATTTTTGGTTATTTTACAGATACCCATTGTGATGTGGTGATGGATGATTTAAGATTGGGGTAGAACTATTTTATTGTTCTTGATTTCTAACCATTGTCAATTTGGATTCCTGAAATTTCTGCTCCATTTGTCCTATAGGCATTAAAACGTTCCGAATAATGTATCATAAGTGGCATGACGAAGCAATGTGTTCGGGGAGAGGGGGGGGGTACTTAGAATTTTCCCAGTCAATTTTCCGAATAATTCTCAACTATTTTCCCTATTTTCCCCCCAAAAAAACAAAAAATTATGATCTCTTTTTAAAAATTTCCCGAATTGAATTAAATGAAAAAATGATCCTTTTCATTTGTTAGGGCATTTCGCGACAAATTTTTATTTTTTTTGGAAGAAAAGACACAGGCGCACCCAGACATTAATTAAGAGAGGGGCTGAGAATTCGATAAAAAATGAGAGGAGGGGGAAAGGGTCAAATATTGAATCAGTCATTCTATAAAAAATAATTTTGCACTCACAATAATGATTTTTTCTAACAAATTGGGAATTGACTAAAAAATTAATGAAAGCTTGGGTATTAATTTTGGAAAGAGATGTAATTAAAGCACTGCCGAGCGAAGCGAGGGCGAAAGTTTTTGAAAAATACACTTCAAAGAGTAAAAAAAATGCACTTTTTTTTTACTATTTTCGTAAAAGAAAGTTCTTCTTTCCGAGCTTAAGGAGAGGGCTCGAGCCTCCTGAGCCTTTCCGTTGGTGTGCTTATGAGAAGAAAAACTCATTAAGAAACGCCGTTTTTTTTGTTTTTTTTTTTGAAAGTCAGAAAGTAGAGTGAAAAAACATGAATTTTAATTTACTTGGATAATTATCTGACATTGAAAGGTATTTCTTTTTTTCATTAAAATTCATGTTTTTTTCGTCCCACTTTTTGACTTAAAAAAAGCGACGTTCTTTGATGAACTCTTCTCCTTCCAAAAAAAATCGAAAATTTGTCGAAAATTTCATTCAAGATTGGAAGATTCATATCCATAATTTCCACCGAGCCCGAGCGAAACAAGGGCGAAAATTTTTTTACAATATTCTTAACTGCCCCAATTTTTCCAATTATCGCGAATCCAAACTTGGGAAAAGTTAGGACTAGTTAGGAAAGAACTGGGAATCCCAACTTTACCCAATTTGTCTCAACCTTTTGCAACCTTGGGATCGTTTGGGCGGGGTGTCACCCCCCACGACCCCTCGATCGTTACGCCTCTGGATATCGTGTGTTTTTTTCAATCCGAAAATTAAAATAGAATATTAGATAGGTACCTAGTAAGAATCTAGTTCCAACTGTTCAACAATTTTCATTGGCTCGGCCTGATAAACATGATAATCTGATACCAACCCAACACCCCCCCTCCCAAGAAAAAGAAATCAAATTGATTCTACAGGTCTTGAATACATTTTCAAAGAATCCGTTGAAAATGAATAAAGTCGAGTACGAAGGTACTGGTGAAAAAATTTCGAAACGAATAAAAGCAGAAAGGGGAAAAAGTAGATACTCGGGGATAAGTCGTCTACATTCGCGATATGGCGCTGTGTGACGTCCTTGTACCGAATTTGGTGTAAAAATTTGAATTTGCGTCACTCGCAAGGTAGGGCAATGCGCTTTCTGGCTCTTGAAAGTGGAGGTACTCGAATAACGGTAAGTAGATAGGTAAATAATTAGCAATTCGATGTATTTTTAGGTTAGAAATTACGATCGATCGGATTGGCGTGGCGGTACTCGATATATTCGACTGAAAAGGCGCGATTTTTTGTACCACGATCTGTATAGGTAGGTACTCTAATACCTACAGACGGACCGACGGACGAAAGGTTGAGAAGGAAAACTCGAGTCGAATTCAATTTAAGAGCATGCAGCTAATATCAGTGTTGAAAGTTACATCAGAGAGGAATACCGATAAGCAATATGCGATAATATTCAGTCTAGTTGTTTTTCAAGGTGTACCGAGAAATAGGTACATAATTAGTAATCACTCCAATTACGCGATGTTGACACGGGCGGGCGCTGGCGCTGGCTTCATACGCGAATGTGCGAGTAAGCCCTGTTGATAGGTAATGGTATGCAAATGTAACCAGTGGGTATGGTATCGTATGGAGCGATAAGGTATGGGTAAGTCTACTTAAAAACCAAGAGAACGAGCGTGAAATAAAATCATATCTGCGTTTGAAAACAAGCGATAAGGCATGACCGAGTTCAGCGTACAGGCAATCGTCGAGCGCCAGTGTTCAAATAACTCGACATTTTATTTTATCAACGAATGCTCGAAAGTTGGTGAAAGAACGACGCGACGCCGAGAAATACATGAGACGCCACGCCGCCTCGTCCGTCTCACCAGTAGGTAAGATACGTAGACCTACCTATTACGTACCTACTTCTTTTATTCACCATTACCTACTCCATTACCTACCCAAGCAAATTATACGTAAAATGGTCTAAATTACACATCGTTCTGTGACAATCACACTTTATTAATAAAACGTGACAGTAGAGTAGCGAGTATACCTACCTATTCATTTAGTCAAACTTGATACTCGATCGTCTGTTTTCTGGTGTGAGAAGATCAACTTAAGGTAGTACCCAAACCATCATCACAGAATTTTTCCGTGTTTTTGAAGCTGAGATGAATTTAGAACGAATATATGTACGTCCCAAAAATCACGTCACGATTTTCCCGAGCATTTGAGGCTAGAATGATCATAGGAATGAAATTCATCTCAAAAAATCATCCTACGATTTTTTTGATCTTATGGAGCCATAAGGAAAGGACACGTTCGTACTCTTCAATTTGAACGAAGATAAACATCAATTTTTACGGGGAAATTGGAAGGTTAAAGCTTATTTGAGATACTCTGAGGCAAAGAATAAACTGAATAGAGAAATAAGGGTCAGCTATGTAATCATGGAAGAATTGCATTTTTTGTTGGGAAAATTAGAATTGAGTGAAAATTTTGTCAGAAATGGTGACTTTGTTTTTGAGGAATTTGTACTTAATTCAAATTGACCAAAATAAGGAAAATTATATTTCGAGTTGAAAAAATGGGGGAAAAAAACATTCAGTCAGAACTTTTCGACTTTTTACTACTCTAATAAGCCAAAACTTTGGTCTCTGGTCGAAATATGATTGGAATACAAATTTCAACCACTAATATTAAGTAGGTATAAGTACTTATACTTTTACCTATTCGTGAACCTTGATATAATTTTTCAAGGAGAGAGTGGGGAAAGGACAAAGGAAAATAAATTTCTTTATGGCATCTATAGACGTACAGACCACCAGCACCCATTTTGTGGAACAGAAGTAGACGCCATCGTGATGGCGACGACGACGACGTCGAGACAACGTTTATTGTATCATTTGTAATTAGATGAGTTTGTTATGTCGTGTTTTGTCACTGCCATCAGCATAATATTTACTTATACTTATTACTCGTTCATTGATGGTCGAATGAATAGATACCTAGTTTAGTAACTGGTGAACGTTTTGGCGACTATAGAGATGTCATTGAAATACGTCCTATGTAAATGCTGCACTATATATTATCATCGTGATCCTTCATCGTATTCGTATGTCGTACATCGTAATTGTATGTACATGTACCTATAGGTATGTGCTAACGACTGATATCGCCATGTATTGTGTATCGTAGGATAGATTTACCGATCCATAAATTGTCCGGGTGTTTTATATCTCGCTTAAGTCCAAGTATCTTTACCTATACATACCTATAACTTGATTTGCTTACTTATACATAAATATATGGATTACATTTGTAGGAAGTTGAGACGATTGGAGAAAGAGGTTGAAATGTTGAAATACCTACCTATGTAACTATAAAACTAGCCTCTTACTCTGAAATCGAGAACAGGCCTGTGCAGAAAGGGAGAAAAGAAGGGATTCCCTTCAAGCCTTGACTTTGAGGGGGTGTGCGTGGGGCTCACGAGGACCCTTCAGAACTAAAAAAAAGGTCCTTCAGTTTTTCAAAAATGATCAAAAATGCGATATTTTCAAACAATTTATGAGCGATTGAAACCAAGTTTAGAGACTATGTAACGAATGTTTAGACCGAAAAACACAATTTTTTTGAGAGAATTGTCATTTTGTAACTTTTTCGATTTAGACGAAGTCTAGTGTAACAGAAGAAAATAAAAAAAAAAATATAAAACAAAGCTGATCCTCGAAAATAAATATTTTTCTCTCTTTTTCTCTCTGTTTTTTTTTTTTTTTGGGGGGGGGGGAATTATGCTTTTTGGTTTGTACAGTCATCAAATAATATCATAAATTCAGTGGATCATTTTGAATTTTCTTAGAATTCAAAAAAAAAAAAATCGAAAACACCTCACCTACTTTCTGAATGGTTCTTGAGCGATCGAAAGATCATAATAGATTTCAATTTAACATGGATATGCTTTTTCCTCGGGGGGGGGGGGGGGATTCCAAAATTCTCAATACCCTATTTTGCGCCACCGAATTTTGCGTGACCAAAATTCAAAAACATAAATTTTTATATTTTCGAAATTAACCTAATGTCAGAAAATCATAGATCAATATGTTTTTAGCGTAAATACATGTGTTTTTTCCTCTTGCATTTCAAAATTTGTTAAATTAACTTAATATCAGAAAGTCAGAAGCTGACTTTTGAAAACTTATTAATTTTTATATTTTCGAAATCAACTTACTAAATATTAGAAAATCAAAAGCTGAAAATTGACTGTGTTCATTTGCAAAGTCATTGGAGTTAGGTATGTAGGTAGTAGGTACACGTATTACTGTAAAAAAATTGGATACGCGCAAATACGAAAAAATTTGAGATTGACCCATAAATATGGAGTAATCAAGTTGGTACTTGGTACCTACCTAAGTAATCTCTCTCATGGGATGTAACATAGGATTAAATCACAGAAAAAAAAATATACATAGGTATATTGAAATATTTCTAAATAAGAAAATATATATTATAATAAAATCTAAAATCATGGATCAATAATTTTGATTTTTATTCCAAAGAGTTTTAGACCAGAGGAATTATTTTGGAAGGTTCGGGGGTTTTATAATCTTTTTTTTTTTAAAAAATAAAAAAAAGGCTAAAATATACCTACCTACTTACTTTCTTACCCCTTCAGTCTGTCCACCCCCTCCCCTTATAGGACACTTTCAAGAGTCGATACCTATTATTGAAAATTTTGCAGTTTCTGCTCAGATTTTTTTTTCATTTTCATATTACCTGTATATTGGATATTTTGGTGTCGAATGCACTGTACAGTGCACCTTCATGCATGTAGGTTGATAGTCGGTGAAACATACACCACGACACAGAATATTACAATGTCACGTGCAACAAGTAGATAGCTAGATATCCAGTATAGTACCATAGCATCAGGCATCATCGCAATAATTAACTCTCACCAGTTGAACTATCAACCAACGCCTACTAATGTACTTCGACAGATACCTACTCGACTCATGTACTGTGCCTCCTGCCCGGTCCCATTATCGTCTATCGGTAGACCCAACGACCAAGAATAAGCGAAAACGCAGCAGCGTGGAGAGTCGATTTGAAAAAAAAAAGAGGAAGAAAATTCGAGTAATAGACGAATATGAAATCGGTTTTGCTGGCAGCGTGCGGCGGGCACGGCCGCGGGCGCGGCGCGGCGTTTCGTAGAAAACAGGCGTGGGTTATGCTAATGTACCTATAGGAGTTCAGGTCGCCGTGTGCTCGCAGCGTATATGAGTGAATTACGGCGCAAAACTAGGACCATGTGCAGGGTCGCAGATGATGAGATGATGCGTTAACCAAATCTCGGCGATTGCCTGTTTTACATAACTTAGGTAGGTAGTTTAATTAGGCTTCGACGCGACTCCCAACGTCTTACGGGGTCCGAGAAGAAAGAAAAAAAAGGTGAAAAAATCGTACGTGGAGTAGAAGGTTACAACTTGGGACTACAGTTTGGTCGGTTAATACATATAAAGCGACAAAACTACGTCGGAAATTACCTTCTCCGTGCGGAGCGGAGGTCTCTTTTCAATTTATTATGTGAACCCAGAACGCTTCTTCTATAGCCTCATCTGCGTGCCTGTAGGTAAGTACGAAAATCAATCAGCAGGGAGTAAGACGAAGGTTGGTCGGGTCTCACATCGAATGATTCGTGGAAAAAAATATCCCAACGTACATCTTCCTACTGTAGGTATTTACGTACCTGCAGACTACAACCAACATTATGCAAGTAGGAGACTGAAAAATTTATACCGTTGCGCAGGAATCTCAGGTACTCAAGTACACCTGATATTGTGCTTGCCCATTACTTATAAATACAATGTACTTATCCATAAATGCAACGCACGAGTCCCCAATGCTTGTGAAATATTTTTGATCAAATTTTAGGATGGGATTAAAATCGATTTCTGTTCCCCAAACAACCGATTTCAACTTCAATAATTCAATTAAAATTGATTTTTCTCATTTTCTCGAAAAAATGTAAAGTATTTTTTAAATGATCTATGTTTCAGCTTGTTTTTTTTTTTCTAAAAAAAATCAACAAATTTTTTTCAACATTTCTTTGAATTTCATTTTTTGTCACAATTTTTAGATTCCAAATTTCCAAGTTGAAATTTTTTCAATTACAAATTTTCCTGATTTTCTTATTAACGTTTTTTAAACACGATTTCTTAAAATTCATTTTAACTCAAATTCATTTTTTTTTTCAAATCCATTTTTTTTTTTTTTTTTAAATATTCATCTGCTTCGAAAATTTGGCTGAACAGTTTTTAAAAAATGATCATAGTTCAAAATTAAGAAATTGAAAAAAAGAGAAAAAATGTATGAACCTAGTTTAAAAAATTTGAAGTGTTGGCAAAAATTTTTGAAACAAAATTGAAATGAAAACACGTGTGGAAAGAAATTTCGAAGTTGACAAAATAAAAATTTTTCCAGAAAAATTTGGAACAAGGAAAATTTTAAGGAAAAAATTTGGAGTCGATATAATTTTTAAATAAAAATTTTAATGACTTTGAAAAAAAAGTAGAAATCAATCATGTTGAAAAATCGATCAGAAAATATTTGAATTGAAAATATTAATTTGAAAAAAAATTGCAGCTGATGAAAATTACGATAAATTTGGAGCTGAAAAAAAATTTTGGTTGAAAATTTGAGTCGAAATAAATTTTTTTTAAAAAATAGAGTTGAAAAGTGAAAACTCCATGGAAATTGTATATTTCAACATTCTACACACAAACCTTCGATTAATTACGCGTAATTTCCACGGAGCGTATTTTGCTCATTTCGGAGTAAAATGTTCTCCGCAAACGGGTAACTTGGACTCGCGTACTTGACGGAACTTTTGCATATTTTCATTATTATTTTCCCCCCAAATTGCATAGTTTCAAATTTTTCACTTTTGAGCTTATTTCGATCTAGTTGATGGTCAATGGTCAATTGATCATACCTAAAACAGGTCAAATTCACCATTTTAAATTCGATTTCTGGTGATACGAAGTTGATTGAAAATAATCGATGAGAGTTTTTGGTTTACAGAATAAGTAAGTCTTTGAATCAACAATCAACCAAGTTATTAGAATGCCAAAAAAGCCCCAAAATACATAGAATTTGGATTCCGACACGTCGCGTCCCCAAAATTGAGATTTCGAAAGTTCATCCCTATTTCGTATTTTGAAAAATTCAAAAATACACTTCTTGGAAAAAAATGAGACTACATTCAATTTCTAAAGAATTTTTTTTTCGATATGGAATGTCATTTTATAGGAGATTTAAACGCGACAACCGACGTTTTTTCTCGGCTCATCCTGATACCTACTATTGTAGAAAGCTTACCGTCGATTTTGTCCGATATATGCGCCGATAAAATAATGGTTCACTAACGTTGGTTTTATTAGAATGTGCATATATACGCGAATGCATTTGATATAAAATTCGACGCAGACGACGACCGACGTCGACGAGATTAAGGTGCTACGGCGGCGATACGACACGGCGCGCCGCTATTCCCCTGGCTGGAATTTCAATCATCGGGAAACGAGCCAAATTTTACTGTTAAAGGTGTGCAGATCGTCTGATATACGTTATTCTATTAAGTCGAATCACTAAAAGCTTTCAACGTCTATATGCAAATACCGATCGCAAATAAACGTGATCCGACAATTTCTGCCCAAAATTTACTACAAATAATAAGAAACAAAAAAAAAAAAAAAACAGGAAAAATCAACTGAAATCCGTAATGTATACGTACGTAGTAAGGTCGTCTTACAGCATCTTGAATCTCTAATAACATACCTAATTACCTACCTACCAGCCCACCAGCATTATAAACGTTCATAGGTACTTTTATTGTGTTTGTATGTACCTACTTACACGCCGCGCCGCACCGGGCAACAAAATTCTGTCGTACAAATTAACTAAAAGGTACCCGTACCCGTATATTTACTGCTTGGTTATTTAATTAGAATACCAGCGTGTTCACGCCAAGATACAACCTCTGCCCGATGACTGAGAGAAAAAATTGAATAATTAGCGTTTATTCGATAATTTCCACTCAATCGCGTGCGTATTTTCGTCGAATAGTTACTTTTATTAGACGTTTAGTCAGCTTTAATAAACTATGCGCGGAATGAGGCAGTACTGGTGTTTCAATTTGATCGTATTTTACTTTTTACGTACGTTAGTACAATGTTACTCGTACGTATATTAATAACGTCGAAGGCGGCACGGTGGCGGCGGCGGCGACGATGACGACAAGTATAATGAAGGAAACCTCCTCCAGGCCGCCTCTCTATCTCGGTTCACTCTGCAGTTGACCTACCTGCGGCCCAGTTTACTCGCGATAATTATTCCTCGCGTAATTGGTAAATCCGCTGCGTCGGTGGAAGGAATTATGTATTTAAAATTGTTTTACATTTCCACGTCTGTAAACAAATTAGGTACCTACAGCCTTTACCAGAAAGCATTTATTGATGACGTATGGACTATCAAACGTACTTGAAAACAGTAGCAATGGTGTATGTAAGAAAGGAAGGGAGCGAAGGGAGAAATTGTCCCCCTGAGATCGAAATTGTCTTTTTAAATGTTCGATAAATGTCAGTTTCGCACGAATATGTAATAAATTGATAGGGCCAATGCATAAAACAGGGGATTAAATTATGACCATCATCGGTTTGATGGGATACAAACGTAAGTAAAGGCGGGGAGAGGAAGCCATTATGTTCAAAATTACGCAATATGTTTTTTTGGGGGGAAAATTAGGTCCGAAATTTTCAAATAGGCTTTTTTGGGATATTATGTCCAAATTATTCAATATAAGTATATGGTTTTTTGGGACTTTATGTCCAAATTATTTAATTTGTTTTTTTCAGGACATTATGTCCAAATCATTCAATCTGGCTTTTTGTTACATTAGGTCCAAAATTTTCAAGTAGGCTTTTGTGGGACATTATGTCCAAATTATTCAATATGGTTTTTTGGCACGTTATGTCCAAAATTTCCAATTTGGCTCTTTAGGGACATCATGTCCAAATCATTCAATCTGGCTTTTTGTTACATTAGGTCCAAAATTTTCAAGTAGGCTTTTGTGGGATATTATGTCCAAATTATTCAATATGGTTTTTTGGCACGTTATGTCCAAAATTTCCAATTTGGCTCTTTAGGGACATCATGTCCAAATTATTCAATTTGGCTTTTTTTGGGACATCATGTCGAAATTATTAAAGTTGTTTTTTTAAGACATTATGCCCAAATCATTCAATCTGGTTTTTTTGGGACATCATGTCCAAATCATTTAATTTGGGTTTTTTGGGACAGTAAGTATGTTCAAATCACGGATGTTTCTGGAACACCATGTAGAATTTTTTTCAACGATCTTACATATATATTCAAACCAGCTTTTTGGGACACCATATAAAAATTATGGGTATTTTTAGGACTTTATATTGAAAGGTGCTTTTACGGAAGTATTATGCCTAAATTGTTTTTTTTTTTTTTTCAGGACTATAGATCCAAATTATTGAAATTCACTCATTGGGACAACATGACCAAAACTGGGGTTAATTTATTGAGCATTGAATCAAAATTATCAAAAAAGACATTTTTGGGACAATACGTCCAAATTGGAATATTCTTGGGAACTCTATGATCAAATTTGGGTTTTTCGAACATTACGTCCAAATTATCCAGATTGGCATTTTTGGGACATGTTCAAAAATACTGGTGTTTCTGAGACACGTATCTAAATTGAGTTTTTTCTTGAACATATCAGGTCCAAATTGGTTTTTTGGGGTATTTTACTCATCCAAACTATCTCGAGTGGTTTTTTTTTGAGAACTTTCGCCCAAATAGTGAAGAAGATGAGACGTGATGTTTCGAAATGAGTTATAATACCACCCTTTTGGTCTGGGGTCTCGAGATGATTCGCGCAAAATATTTCGATACATGTATTGTAGTCATATTTTCGAGAAAAAAATATTAGTTTTTCACGAAATGGCTCCCTAGCCACTTGGTCACACTTGCCGCAAATATACGAATTTTCGGTAGATATACCTAGGTAAAAATAATATTTACGTCTACGACAGCGACAATATTTAAGCGTTGTACTGGCACTTTGCATCATCGCATCGTCGTAGTCGTCGACTTCGCCTCCGTTCGTCCGTTCAAACACCTTGGAGTAAGTATTGTTCGGTGGCGATGGCGTGGTATTTGAATAAATACTCGTACTCGTAATGTCAATTGTGAATAAGTAAATTTGCCAAATACTTAGCAGTCACGCCGACGAAAAGAATTTCCAAATTATCGACTATTGTTTTCCACGGCGTGATGCCTACGTTAGGTCTGGGTAAGAAAACGTTTAAGACGCGACGTATTCATTTTTATTTCTTTCGAGTATTTTTGAAAAAATTTCACACAGTCGTTGATTGAATTTAATTTTCGCATTGTTGAGGCGTTAACTTTTCGTCGAATAATGGCTTTATCTTTGGGAAAATACTTGTACGTCGCGTCACCTCGCGTCGTACCGTAGCATTCGTATACGTATACCTATTTACCTAATGGTACTCGACGTATGGCGATCCGGTTGATCGTTCATCGGTTGTGTTGACATTGGCGTCCAATCGCGCGACCTTTTCATTTTTTTTTTTTTTTCAAATTTTCATCATTACGTTATTTTATACGTGAAGTCTTTATGAATTTTAATATTAATGTGTAATGCGTACCTATAGGTATGTTTGTCGCGTGTATCTACCACTGACTAATGAATAAGAACTAACGTCGGTAAGTCAGTACATAACTAAAAACCCAAGTACCTATACGTTAATTTTTGTGCAAATAACATATTCGGTGGTGAGAACGATTCGCGATAGCTATAGGTCCAACGACGCCACGACGCGTCATTTTCTCTGTATGTATTTTCAGAGACCAAACTTGAGTAAAAATTTCTGGGGAAGAAGCGAATAATTTGCCGACTTGCTGTTTTTAGCGGACTTCCCGCTCTAGCGGGAATCCGCTATTGCAATCATAAGGGTTTTTTTATTTATTTGTTTGTTTGTTTGTTTGTTTGTTGAAGCCTTTTCGTTCTGACGCGATTTCTCTCGTTAAACTGAACAGATCGGGCTGAAATTTTTACAGTAGGTGTAGACCATATAGAAGCAGAGCTGATTAAATTTTGGTGGAATTCTGTGCAGCAAAAGCTGAGCTTTTCAACTTTTAAGCTCATTTTTGGGATATTTCTTTCTGACGCGATAACTCACGTTAGAGTTGACCAATCGGCTTGAAATTTTTATGGTGATTAGATGGTATATGGGAGAAGAGCTGATTAAATTTTGAAGCCGATCCGTGCTTTGAAAGTTGAGCTTTTCGAGTTCGAAGTTCAGTCAGTTTTTCGAAAGTATCTCACGAACGGTGCATTGCAGAGAAAAACGGAGGCCAATAGGATGGTCAGGAATTTCAAGCTCTACAACTTTGGTTCTCATAAATTTTTCTTAAAAGCTCACCATTTTCGAGAAAATTGAGTTCAAAGTTTGAAGGCTTGTGATTGGTCAGTTCCTGTGATTATGTGTTTTCTTAATCGAACTGGTTTTTCGAAAATATCTCCCAAACGGTGCATCGTAAAGAAAAACGAAGGCCATAATGATGGTCAAGAATTTCACTCTCTACAACTTTTGTTCTCATGAACTTTTCTTAAAAGCTCACCATTTATGAGAAAACCGAGTTCAAAGTTTGAAGGCTTGTGATTGGTCAATTCTGGTTATAATGTGTTTTCTTAAATAATTTAATTTTTCAAAAATATCTCGCGAACGGTGCATTATAGAGAAAAACAGAGGCCAAAAGGATTGTTAGGAATTTCACGCTCTACAACTTTGGTCCTCTTACATTTTTCTTCAAAGCTCACCATTTGTGAGAAAATTGAGTTCAAAGTTTGAAGGCTTGTGATTGGTCAATTCTAGTTATAATGTGTCTTCTTAATTAAACTAATTTTTCAAAAATATCTCGCGAATGGTGCATCGTAGAGAAAAACAGTGGTCAAATGCATTGAAAGTTGAGCTTTTCGAGTTCAAAATTTATTTCTGTTTTTGAAAATATGTATTTCGCACGAGCGATGCTTTGTAGGGAAAAACAGAGATTAAAAGAATAGTTAGGATGGATGCCATGAGAAAAGAATTGGTCTGAAAAGCTCACAGAGTTGGAGAAAAATGAATTAAAAGTTTAAATTCTTGCGATTAGTTACCAGTTTGTATGTGTTAGGAAGTCCGCTCTTTTGACACAGTGTGTCTAGTTTTGTTTTTTATTTATTTTTTAATAGCCAACCTGTCGAATCGATATTAAAAAGTAAAAATGTATCGTATGATTTTTGACTTCCAAAAAAAATACATATTTCAACACAAGTCAACACGATTTCAATTTCAATTTTTTTTCTTAAAGCTGGTGCTTATTGCTCTTGAAAAATCCGATTTTTACCCCCCCCCTTCCTCTCACCTCTAAAGCAAACTTTGGAAGCCAGGATTGAGCGAAGCGAAGTATTTTGATATCTAGAATCAGAATTATTTTGGTTTGGTATTAGAACCGAGACACAGAGCAAAAAAATTTTTCTTGACTTGTGTAATCTTTACTTGATGACTTAATTCTCCTTTTAATTCAATTCGAGATCACCATGTTCCCCGATACCTATAATACAGAAGATAAAATTGTTTCATTTCAAAATACATAATTATTTAATTGCCGAGGATACATAATACGTAGATTCAAAAGTTGAAACTTTCCATGTTTCTTGTAGGTATAGTAGGTACAATGGTACATATACATACTTTGGGCTTCATAATTATGCCTTGGCAAAACGAAGGCTAAGATTTAAAAATTGATGATCTTTAAAAGGAAATCAATTTTCTTATAAATTGATGTATTTTTGAAAATTTTCCTACTTACGCTCAAATTTTCCCATTGTTTGAGAATATTTTTTGAATTTCAAACCAATTTGACCATTTACATTGCATTTGCAGATTTTTAAAAAAGAAAATTCGTCCATTTACCAAAAAAAGTTGCCAATTTATTGAAGGAGTGGAATATTGTTTAACTTACCCTTCCCTTTCCTTCCCTCCTCTTCTGTGTTTCGTCTTCGGGGACTTGACTACACCAAACGTGATTTATGTGCGAAAAAATACAGGCTTGGTAGCGTGAAATATCTATCAATGTAGGTACTTATATGCTTACAATTTAACCTACGGCAGACCTTATTACGATCGAGATGTTGACAACTCGTACTTGTGTAAGGTATAGGTATCGAAGAATTGTTGGTGCTGCGTTGTGCATCGAGTGTTACTTGCGTTAGATATGCATTTAACGCGCCTGATAATTGAATTTATTTAGTACCAACTACCAGTACGAGCATTATACCTATATCACATTGGTTTTTGTGAATTCTTTCAAGGTTTATTGCTATGTTGTTCCTCATTGGAACATTGGATGTATGTAGGTAGGTAGGTAGGTAGGTAGGTACTTACATATACGTATTTGAATAATGTAGGTACTTATAATGGTGATCGGCGATAGATTGCGTTTGCAATATAGTCACCTAGAGTCATCCGTGACCTCGTAAAAGTATCTACATTTCATATCAACCAGGCATGCTGGCACAGCGTTGAGTGTACAGTCTCCTATTACCAACATACGCGAATAAATGTAGATATTTCTATTAATGTTCGGGATCACTTCGGGGCAAAAACGCACATCGCCTAGGATAAGCTGGATCTCGCGATCTTGTGGCCATATACTCACGTAACACACGTGACCTATTCGTGCGCGGCATTTTTTTTCAATTAAAACTCCGTGAGACCGATCACACAAGCACGCAGCGAATGAAACAGAATCGTTTCTTCCAATGCAGCTCCTCGAATTCGAACAGCGATGAAACCTTTTTAACCATTGGAATACTGGGAGATGTAGGGAGGCGATTTCCGTCAAGGCGACAACGTGTCAACATTCAATTCTGTTCAATTATACAACTATGCGACGAGGAGTTGAATTTCATGGGAGTCATCAGTTAACCTTTAAGACTTGCTCTAATTAATGTATCGTGATCGCGTCTTGAAAATACGAGAACGAAGGAAAGGTGCATGAACATGAGTAATTGAGTAATTCTGTTGAATCGTAGACTGTAGTTGGCAATTGACAGCGTAATGGTTCTGTCAACTCGGTCGAAATACGCGACAGCGATGTGAATTGTGACGCCAAAAATGCAGATTGGTCGATGGCCATTCGTTGAGACGATTATTTTCTTGGTACCTGAGAAAAAGTTGGGGCAAGCAATGACATTTGATTTCATAAATGGAGGGAGAGGGGTTTCGGGTACCGTTCCTATAATAATCTTCGGGGAAAATTTGTGAAAACTTTCTTCAGAGAAATTCATCTATTTAATTTTTGAGCATTTGAATAGACGTATAAAGCAATTACGTCAAAACTAGTTCGAAGTGAATTTGATGGTGAAACGCCACCTGAATTGTGGTAAAATTCTTGTCTGGATTCATGACGGTTCAGGAAAGAATTTCCAGGATTAAAAGTGGCGAATAATTTCTTGTAAATTCAGCCGACAAACTCCTTTTTTGAAATTTAAAAATTGACGAACAGAAGTTTGGGAAATTTTATTGAAGTCATAGGCGCACCCAGAAATTAATTAAGGACAGGAATGAGAATTTGAGAAAAATTAGGAGGAGGTGGTCAAAGTTCAAATTAGTCATTCTTCATAGATCTTTCAGTCAAAAATCATTGATTTTTTTTCGAAAAGTTGGGAATTTATTGAGGAATTGGTGACTTTATAGTGAAAAGAATCCATTTTAAAATAAATTTGAGAAAATCCAATTTTTTTAATGCTTCGTTTGTCCATGAACAAAATTACATTTTAAGGCGACAAAGTCAGAAAAGTCCCCCCCCCCAACAAGTTCTCGATAGCACACAGTGGGATAGGAAATTTTTTAGCCGGAAAAAATTTGAAAATTGGTAATTGGGGTTTTTTTGATACGCTGAATTCATTTTTGGGGGAATTTTGACCCCAACCCCAAAAGGGGTGAGTGAGGGAGGGGGTTGAAACTCAAAATTTTGAAAATTTTCGAGTGAGGTATCGAAATATATGTTTTTGGACCTCCTGAATTCGAATCTGAGAATATTTTTTTCATTTCAACCATTTGAGACGGTGGAGGGAAGGTTGAAATCTAAAATTTTGAAATTTTACGAATGATATAGGCGGTATCATAAGTCGTAACATACACATGTTTTTGGACTCCTACGTTCAAATCTGAGAGTATTTTTTTAATTCGACCCATGGAAGGGTGGGAGGGGAGATGGACCCCAAAATTATTTCTTAATACATACCTTTCCCAAAATGGGAAGGAGACTAGGGGAGCCCGAGCCCCAAAGCTAGAAACTTGCATATATCCCACAAATCCATTAACTTTTTTGAATAATTTTAAGGACCCTTCCTGTCGAGCTTGAATATGAGATAGGAGATAATTGGCCAAGCAAATTTGAAATGTAAAATAATACGGTTGGTGCAAAATTGTAGTACGCGATAATATGGTATTTCTCATTCGTAACCATGACCGCAGCGACTTACGCCCAATGCCAATGCCACACGCCATTGCCGTCACTTGTTTCCCATTCAACTAAAGTAAGATTTTTGTACCTCCAATTCAACGTCTTGCAGTTGCATCCGCAATTATGTAAGTAGGTACCTATTCGAAGCGATGCAAAAGTCTCGTATATTTACGAGTTGCGAATCGAATCGTATCACAAATGTCGCCGAATTGAGCTTCTCAAGAACGATTCGCGCGAAATCACTAAAACCGTCATATGTATACTACGTATACAAAAATTGTAGTAGAGCAGCGTCCAACGTAAATCGTAAATCGTATTTAATACTCCTACTCGTGCAAATGAGTAAGACGAAGCTGATGGGTCAGCTGGGGCGCGGCGATTTCGGCGCTGCGCCCCATCGTTGCGTCCGGCATGCGGCAGACGCGCGCGTTAAACTTACTATTCAGAGTTGGAATTACGTCGCATCCTCGCGTCGCGTCGCGTCGCTATACGCAGGCACACGCATCCGTAATTCCGTATCTGTGTGGCACGGTCGCGGTGCGGGCGCGGCGCGGAGCGTGCGGCCCTAAGGCTACATGCTACATTTACTATACGAGTACAACATGTAAAAATGATGACGTGTTTTTGTTTTGACTGATTACAGAAGTAGCGGCGGTAGCGGCGGCTGCGGCGTCGGCGGCGGCGGTGGCTGAACGCTACGACATCGGCAAAAGGCAAGACAGAGAAGACGTTTCTGGTTGATTCATATGTTGAAGAGGAAAAACGGTGCGAAACGCCGACCATGGGCTCCATGTTCCGTAGTGAAGAGATGGCCCTTTGCCAGCTGTTCATTCAACCCGAAGCTGCGTATTCGGCTGTAGCGGCGATGGGAGAAGCGGGCGTGGTTCAATTCAGAGATGTAAGTACACCGCGCTCGACGCTCGACACCGAGACCGAGACGAGACGGCGAGAAAGCGAGCCGCACCCGGAGCCCGGAGTCCGCAGCCGGAGAACCGACTCGAATTCTCGCGTATCTCGCACGCCACCGCCACCGCGTCTACGTATTAAAAACTCTGTTCCTCTCGCTCTCCGTCCAGACTCCGATTTCGTTCAGCATCGCGGTACCGCGGTACCCGAAGCAGCGGGCGACCGCGAACTCGATCGTGGCGGCACGTATTACACTATCTCGTGTGTGTGTGTGTGTGTGTGTGTGTGTGTGTGTAGACGTAGACAGTAAGAGTTGGTAGTTGGTAGTACACCTTAAGAACAGATGTTCGTATACATACGTATAAACGTCTCACCGCGTCCGCACTTCTTCGCTGTATTTACGCGACAAACCGTCAAAAAGTACCCGTGCCCCTAGCCCAGCAAACGTCAGCTTTTAATTTTCGGCTCCCAAATTATAAATACTCGGTAAGCGCCCAGTCACCGTTGTTTATTTCAACGTCATCACCGCAGCGCCGCAGCTCCTATGAGCTCCGTCGTAATTAGGTACTTATCGCGCGATTTTGGTATACCCCTACTACTCTCTAAATCCAAATCAGTAAAATTTAACTGATTTGCAGTCAAATTTAACTGATTCCAGCATCTAGAATTGGAGCGGCCAAATTAACTGATTATCTGTAAATTTAACTGAGTGAAATCAGTTAAAAATAACTGATTCATTAACCAGTTATTTTTAACTGATTTCAATCAGTTAAATTTACAGATAATCAGTTAATTTGGCCGCTCCAATTCTAGATGCTGGAATCAGTTAAATTTGACAGCCAAATCAGTAAATGTTTATAGATCAAGTCGTCGGCATAATATTGTTTTAATTATGAAAATAATTTTTAAAAATATGGTAATTAGTTTGCAACTGCCGTTATACCTGCATTACCCTTTCGTTTTTATGAGGAATCCGATGGTATTATTTTCACTCAATTCGGTGACCGAAAAATTCCTAGGTCTACGTGGGATTCGAACCTACAACCTAACAATCCTACGTTCCTAACTACCTGTACTTAACCACTAGACTACGGGGGCTTATCTACGCGGTAGCCTTTTAAAGCAGTATATATATTTGTGATACCAATGTTCTATGAGAGACATGTATTAATTATGTATTTCAAAAAAACTTCGTTGCTTTGTTTAAGGATCTCCATACATTTTTTTCAATTTCAAAATTTTGAGGGTTCAATTATAGGTAAATGATTTTTTCAAAACGTGCTCCACTTCAACTGAAGGCACTTGGTTTCTGTAGGAATTGTTTTATTATTTATTCAAAAAGTACCTACAATTTTTTCTGAATTTTTTCATCTATTTTTAGAGATAAAATGTATATACGTATTATATACATTCAAATTTTCTTGATATTTTCAAAAATTTATTCAAGTTCAAATCCCTTCGAATTAAAAATTTTTCTGGAATACCTATAACATACTATTTACGGACTAAATCTACACAAATGGACTTCAGGCACGAAATTAAAATTACACTGAGAACGACTAAATCCTTTCAATATTTTTTTTTGTCAAGTAGGCATTCATTTTTTCCACCTTAACATAAATTAATTGATTTCAGATGGACTTTGACTAAACGATTTTTTTTCAACTTCTATTTTCCAAGTCCAAAATTTTTTTCTCAATTTTTTTCAAAACTTCAAATTTTTACGTAAACTTTTCAGGTTTACAATTTTTTTGAACATTTTCTTCAGCGTTATTTTTTTATATGAAATTGTAAAATTTTTCAAGAGCAGAATTTTTCATCAAAATGTATTCAACGTCTCGGCAAATTCATAAAACAAGCCCAGGTCGATTCTTCAAGTCTAAAATTTTTTCCGGACAATTTTTCAATGTCCATTTTCCAGGTGTAAAATTTTTCCCTTAATGTTTTTCAAATTTCAAGTTTTTGTCAATTTATCAAGTTTGAAATTTTTTCATGAACCTTTCTAACATAAAATTTTTAAATTCAAAGTGTTCAAGTTTGAAAAATGTTGAGGAAAATGGTAAAAAAATTTTAAGACCTTGAAAATATTTCATGTTGGAAAAGTTTGGTAAAAGAAATTTCAAACTAGAAAAATTGACAAAAATTTTGAAATTTGAAAAAAAAGGAAAAAATTTACACTTAGAAAATGGACGTTGTAAAGTTCAAAGTTGTCAGAAAAAATTTTAGACTTGAGGAATGGACTTGGGCCTGTTTTACAAATTTGTTATGACGTCGAAAACATTTTGATAAAAAACATTCATTCTTGAAAAATTTCACATAAAAAATTGACGTTGGAGAAAATTATGGACCGTAAAAATTTTTATGTTTTGAAAAAAAATTGGGGAACAAATTTTGGACTTGGAATGTAAACATTGAAAAAAAAAGTTTAGGAAAAAATGAAAACGTAAGTAATCAAAGTCGATCTAAAATCACTTCATTCCTGTTTTACCGGAAAAATAGATACTTGAAAAAAAATTTTAAAGGATTCAATCGTTCGCACTTTGCAGTGTATAATTTCAATTTCGTGCCTGAAGTCCACAACCTCGGGTGAAAAAGTTTGCAAAAACCAGGCTCCCAATATCTCCGCAACTGAGAAAATAAAGACTTTCCTAAAAATTCTGGGTCTTCCCAGTCTAAAAATGTGTGAAAATAAGGACCCGAAAAGTGTGTTAAGCCTGTTTTAAAAATTTGAAAAAAATGTATTTTATAAATAAATTTATTTAAAAAATACATTTCTTTTCAAATTTTTCAAACGGGCTCAACGCACAACACCATGTGTTACTGTGCTTTGCGCATGTGCAACAGGGCAGGTGGTACTACCATTTCATAAAAATTAACTGATTCAAACAGTGATTTTCATGAACTGCCAACTAGCAGTAAAATTTTTTCAATGTACTGAAAAAAACCAGTGAAAATATGTGTAATTGAATCAGTACTTTTCAAATGAACTGGGAATCAGTTAAAAAGTACTGATTTCAATAAATTTTAACTGATTTGCAGTTAATTTTACTTATCAATTCAGTAAAAATTATTTTACTGGAATGAATCAGTTATATTTTAACTGATTTGGATTTAGAGAGTAGGTACCTATGTTGTTTGATTTCTTATTATTTTTTCAAAATTCTCTTCAATTTTTACTCAACTTCGTTAGGTACATAATTATTATCGCTGCGGACGGTATCTATCTACGTGGTATCTGTATCTACATAGTACCACAATAAGTCTTTTGATTTAAACTAAACAAATACGGGCGGATTATTTACTCGTGTAAGCAAGCACTTTATCTGTAATAGCGGCATCTGTGGTTTATTAAGGCTTCCGAATCTGAAATAAACACACGCGTCACCTATCACCTTAGAGTCAGCAAACGCCTATCTCTATCTGTATTCATTGTGACGTTGGCATCTGTCTAGAGTCAAATAAAGGTATGGCAATGATCGTACAGTTTTTTCGATATGATGCTGTAGGTTGATAAGCAGGGCAGAAAGCAGGAATGAACTAGAATTAGCACTATTGGTGCCAAAAATTGAAAATTCCTGTCTCAAGTGGCACTTTTCAATTTTTTTTCCTCGAATTGCCCTTTTTTTTTGTTTGTTTCAAGTCGCATTTTTAACCTAATATGGCATTGTGTTAGGGGTCGCTTCGTAATAAATAGTGAACCAAATCATGGTGATCAAAATTTGCAACCCACTGATACTAGCGAGATCATCGTTCTGTTATAGGTACCTTATTTAAAAAACTTTGGTAAAATTTTGACGATTTTGAATTGCCATGTACGTATAAGCTTTTGTTGAATTTGAAATAATTTGAAAAAATTTTGCAAAACGTTAGCAACATGTCATAAAAGTATTTTAAAAAAATTATACCTAAATATGCCAATTTTTTGGAGGAAGGGGAAACACAGACACTTGGTACATATGTTCAAATTGGAATTTTTTGATGTCCAAATTGAGATTTTTTAGACACATTATCTGAATTCAAGGTTTTCGGGATACTATGTCCAAATTAGGATAATTTTGGAGACACCATGTCAAAATGGGAGAATTTTGGGACATGGTGTCCGAATTTGAAATTTCCGAAACATCGTTTTCAAATTGAAAGGTTTTTGGGACGCTTAGTCCAAAGTTTTCAGAGAGCAGTGAGCTATAAAGGAGGACGTGATTCTGATTTGAGACATTTTACGTATGCTTAAATTTGAGGTTGATTAGGTATTTTTTTCAAATGATAATACGCTTATTTATAAATCAGTGAAAATGATCAAAAATCACTGAGAAACAGTAATCAGAATTGCAGTGCAAAAGAAAATCAGTGAAAAATTTTCACTGAAAATAAATCACTGAGAAAAATCATTAAAAAATCAATGAAAATTCACTGAAAAGTCAGTACCTAAATAAAATTTATGAAGTTAGCTATAAAATCATTGAAAATCTTTGAAAAATCGATGAAAAGTCGCTGCAAATCAATGAATTTTTCAGAAATTTTTTATACTGCAATCCTGACTGTTCATCAGTGACTTTTTATACTGATTCAGAATGAGAGGGTAGATACCTATGTCCAAAAAATCACAATTTGGACATGATTATCTGCTACTCTTTCAATTGGGATACCATGTCCAAATTGGGATTATTTTTGAGACAGTGTGTCCAAATGGAAGAATTTCGAGACATAGTGTCCGGATTTAAAATTTCTGGAACATCGTCTCCAAATTAAGAGAGTTTTGGGACATAATGTCCTTTGAAAATTTTACTTTTTAGGAGACTATATTCAAATTGGGATAAGAAGTTGGAACTTATTCTATGTCATTTTTTTTTTTTGAAAGTTATGTCTCAGTTATGGGGTTTCAGGGCACCATGTCTAGGGAGGATGAAAGTTTGGAAAACTATGTCTAAAGCAGTGGTTTTTGAGACAGCATGTACTTGTACATAATTATTTGAAATTTTTTTTACAGTGTGTGGGTTTTTTTTTGGGACACTATGTCCAAAAATTAAGGGTTTCTAAATACTTCGTCTAAATAAGAAGAACCCATAAGGACAGAATGTCCAAATTGAGGTTTTTGGGACACCATGTCCAAATTACAAGGTTTTTGAGGCACCGTGTTCAAGGATCCTACGCCCAAATGAAAGGATGCGATTTGGACTGCAGGCAATAAAACCAATGTTTGATTAGAGGAGGGGGAAGGGGTTATACGCGTGAAGAATTGTAACACTATGCCCAAATAAAAAATTTTAGAACACCATTGAATGAACAGGAGGTTGTGGTTCAGTGTTCAGGTTACTTTGAACTTTGAAGCCAGGAGAAAATGAAAGTCAAACTTCTGAACCTAAATTTTTCGATTAGAACTGGAATTTCTTCCGTCTTTCGAGTATAAAATAGGCCGATCTTCTAGAGTGGCTGTAGATTGGTTTTCTCGGAAAGCCCAACTCGATGACTCGGATAATATACTCCTTTGCGGTTGTAAAATTGAACGCATAATATCGTTAAGAAGAAGAAATTGAGAGCCAGTGTGAAATAACTACCTCTAGTGCTGGTCGACCGTGTTTGCAAGTTTCCTCCGCCGATCACCGGTATAATACGTATCTGTACATCGATTTGGTAGATATTTGGTTACTCGCACCTGGGTAATTTTGAGGGACGTGTTGCGATTTACGTTCGCATCAGAGAAGAACGAGAGAGAAACATGCTTGCGCATATGGGCGCAGCTCACATCCATAGCGTCGCCATTGCCATCGCGGTTTTCGTCCGACTACCTCGAGTTCAATGGATTTTCTTTGTCGATGTCAAAATTATCATAAGTACTCGTTCAGAAGTGCACGAGACAAAAAGCTGAATAGTTTTCAATTTTTTTTCTTCGCGTTGCAGAAATCGAATTCTTTTTACTCGCGACTGCGTCTTTGCCCTCTCTGCGGTATCGCGGCGGTGATTCGTTTCGAAAGGACACAGAGTAGGTATAGGGTACCTAAAAACGTGAATAATGATAATGAATTTAGGTATAGATAAATGCAAAGTCAACGTGTCGTGAACTCTATCGAGTACCTATGTAACATGTCGACTAAATAAAAATTTTTAATTGGTTAGAGAGTTGCGATTGCGAGTACATACTTTTGATAGGATAAGTACAATTATTTTTCTTTTAACATTCTATCGAAAATTCTGTCGATAACCCTTTCACCTATACACGTAGATATACTTATGTATTGTTTTCTGTCTACCAAAAGTACCTTTCCATACCCGACCATTTTTTGTAACGCCGAGCTGAATTTATTATTTTTCTCGTGGGATAAAAATGATATCGACGGGTTTAAAAAAACATACGCAGAAAAGAAAAAAATTTATATACCTAACGTACCTGGGAACTTTAATAATTGAAATAATTACACGCATAGCGCACATAAAGGCGACTTGATTGAAGTAGTGTAAAGAGTTAGGTCGTAGCTACTAACCACTCTTTACTGTTTTATTCAGCAGACAGCTTATGGTAGGGATGAATGCCGACACAAATTAAAGAAGAACACAAATTAACTAAAAGTTTGTATTAACGAAAGTACATAAAAACATTGACGTAATTATGCACTGCAATTTTACTAGAATAGACACATTGACCGAAGAGACCACGTTAACTGAGGGGTTACGAGCTAAGCTCGTAGCCGGACGTCTTAGTAACCAAATTCACTGAAGAACACTTTGCTACTGCTCTCGCGATACTCGGTGGTTCCGAGTACCGGCTCGAGGCTTCATCGTACGATGCACACACAGTGTTGCCATCCTACTTAGGTAATGGCGAAGTGCAGCCAAGTTTACCTATAACATTTGCCCCCTCCGGCTTCACTGTGGCGAGCACAGCTAACCGAAGGGAAGACGAGCGCCATAAGATAACTTGACCAGCACCGCACCCTACCTGCCCCTTCGTTCTTACCTGAAGGGAAGCGGCAACACAGGGTGAAGCACAGTCATGATGCCTCAAGCGGGTGCTTGAAGAATCAGCGGTAAGTGCAGTGCACTTATCACCTATCTTCAGTACCAAATGTTACCACTGCAATGCAGGGTAACGACAACCCATCACATCTCGAAATCGAGTAAAAAGGTACCTTCTTCCCTTCTCCCCGACAAAGATGGACTGTCTCAGACTACCATCTGTTACAAAAAGCGAACTTCGCTAGCACCCCGCAGTACAGGTTCTTGGTAACAGAGGGTAGGCTACGAGCAATAGCTTTTTTGGACGGAGCTCATCTCGACGTCACAATTTTTTTCAAACTACTACGTTAACGCTTCTTAAGGAAGATGGTGGTCAATTTTGAGTCTGATATACCACGTTCAGCACTGCTAAGTTCGTGATATATTCAGAAAAATCGAAAATTTCGGTCTTTTACAAAATATATACAAAATATAAAAATGCATGGATTATAAATGCAATTGTTCTTAAATCTAATATCCTTCGTCGACGACCGTGCGTGATTTCTTCTGGACGGATGTTGATTTTATCGTAAAAATGTACTTTTTTCTTAATATTAAAGCATGAAAATGAAATGTAAAAAATTAATTAAAAAAAATTTGCAGTGCATAATATGCGATAAAAACATTACAACATAATACAAAAAAATTACGAATATTATGGCACATGAACATATTTACAAGACAAAACAACATAGAAAAAATATAATGCAATGCAAAATACGAAAAAATGCCAAAAGTAATGCAAAATTTTCCATATTCGGTCAACAACGAATATGTACTAAAAAACGAACTTATAATGATAAGGCAATCTTATAATTAATGACTTTTTTACTAAGGTAATCGACGATCTTCTGTCTCCATTGGTAATTCTCTTTCTTGACGTACAGGAAATACGTAGTACAATTAATTAAATTTATGAGTAATAAAAATAATTACGTTGCACTGAGAAGTGCAATTTTTTACAGTGAAAAAAAATGCATGAAAATAGAAAAACATCGATTAGTAATACAAGTTTAAATAATGAGAATATACAATATATTTTAATTCTCGCGGTGCGAGAATTTTTTATGTTTGAAGAAGGTAAATTTCGTACTTCGAAATTTTGAAAGAGATTACTCATCTTCCATTTTTCCTTCTTCTGTTGCCGTGTCCGATTTTTCGTCGGACTGTTGTTCCATCGCTTCTGCGGGAGGAATGATAGGTGGCAATATGTCCTCGCCTGGAACCGCTGGTTCCATATCGGCGTCGGCATTATCGTCGATGTTCACGATATTGTCGATTTGTTGTTCCGATACCTCTGGTATCGGTTCTAAATCGTTACGTAATACTTCTGACATGTCGTGCAGAATATACGTAACGTAGTTGCTTTTCGATGTTGACTGGTCAAGTTGACTAGTCGCAGCAACGTTCGAGGGAGAGTCCGCATCACCCATGCCATCGTCGGTGGGTTCTTGCTTCTCCTCTTTCATTTCAGCGTCAGGTTGTTGCTGCTGTGCGGCATTTTCAACCTGCACTGGTCTTGGAATTTCCAGGGATACTGCCTGTACAGGTACCGCTGGAATGTTTGCTACCGCAGCCGCTTGTTGCGGTTGTTGTGGTGCTGGTTGCGCCACTTCCTGCGGTTGTTCTATCGGCCTTTGTACTTCTTGTAAAGTTAAAGGTCGATCGCCATAAACGTAAACTCTACGTTCGCCGTTGAGAATTGCATGAAGTTCATTGTGCAATGCTCGGCCGACGCTGAACGGAAACGAAGTTGAATTCTCGTCTACCGTCGCTTCTTTTTCCCGTCGTTCGGGATATTGATTGAAGTCAATTACCGTGTATGACCAATCAATCTCAAACTGGCGTCTTTCGAGAATAAATTGATTAAATTGTCGCCGTATGACTGGCGATCCTTCGATGACCGGTAAGAGTACGATTACAAGCTCGAGTAGTCCAAGAGCTCGCCATCGTTCGATCATTGCTAAAAATTCATTCTGCAGTGCAGGTAAATTTTCTTCGCTGTTGACATCGGTGTTCGTGTCCGCACAGCCGACCGATGTTACGATTCGAAGAGGTAACCTGCGGTCGTTGGTGATCGGAGTCGCTTGTTGAAACAAGTGTATTTGCGGCCCGTACCAAAAATGCGCATCGATATCATTTTTGGCTTCTCCACGGATCAGTGACCGTGGCATTAGCCAAACGTATCCATCGCCGATGACCGCAAACGATCCCATGATCAAAACTGGGTAGCCGTTCCATACCGCGATGCGGAATTGGCACAGCTCCTGGTCAGTCGGTTGTAAAGGTCCGTACCAAGTTGGCCGTTCTCGCTCTACAACCGTCGGTCTCGGTAATCCATACATCCGCGGTGCGGGTGGAATTACTGGAAATGGATTGTTGGGCGAACGTTTCGCCGCTTTCTGTTGTTTTTGCTGCTTTTGTTGCAGCGGCGTCATTGCGCGCGGTGGCGGCGCATTCTGCGGCGTTTTTGGCGGTGGACGCGGCATACCCTGTTTGTACGAGGGTAAATTCTGTTGAGATGCAGCGCCTGGCTGCATTGGTGGAGGTACCACCGATGAACGTTGTAAATTGGCGTTTGGCATACGCCAATTTATATGACGCTGCATCGTCGCTCGTTCCGCTCCTTTTACCGCTGCGGCGAGTGCCTGCTGCGGTATTCCGCCGGATGAGGCTCGTCGAATCGCCTCGTCCATCTGTGTTTTCAAACACGACTTGCCTGGTTGTCGGTTCAAGTCAGGCAAGGGCGGGAACTGAATTGGATCGGGAGCGCTGCTCGTCGACGGCATCGGATTCGAATAGAGGTCGTCAGCAAGTGCTACCGGAGAATTTCCCATCGGATCTAGCGGTCGTTCGCCAGGTCTGATCGGGGTTTTTAGCTCTGCTAAAATTAACGAAATGCCATTTTCACCTAAAGCTCGTGCTTTAGTGAATCTGTCATAGTTGAAGCGGCCGTTTGTTTGTTCAAACAATCGCGTCAAATCGCTAATAATGCCTGCCTGTCTTGCGATCATTCCTTGGCAGGCTGTCTTGTCGGCACTTAGCGTATTATTTTCTGCAGAAAGTGCGTCACGTTCCGCAGTCAGTGCCGTGCACTGATTACGTAATGCATCACGCTCTGCTGTTAATGCCGACCGTTCTTCTCTGCAGATACGGAGATCGTTTTGATCTTGAATGTTTGCTTGTTGTGGTGCAGGGGCCGGTACCGCCTGCAAAGCAAACATTCCGCTAAAAGGGGCTACTTCTAGCATTGTTGCCGGCGTCAAGATATGCTGGCACTTGCTACAGTGGAAAGTACCAGGATGATAATATCCGCGCGGGTGCGGCGGATTTTCTTGACGCATCTCGACGTCTTCTTCCTGCAGAGCGTCCATCACGCATTGTACGTGATATGGATGCCCGCAGTATCCATATCTGTAGCGTAATTCAATTACTTGAATGTTGAACGGCTGTCCCTGACGCCGTTGTGGATCTGCCAAATTTACTCGGCACTTCGTGCATAGTACCAGTGGTACCATTGACATTTCCTGAAACATATAAATAATTGCAATACAATTATTATTTATCTATCTACTTCCAGTGGATGTACTATTGTATCGAGTATATGTATGTCAATGGTTGTTGTTTCCGTTGACATCGTAGCATAACCGTAGCAATTCTGAACCTGTGGATCAGTTTCAAAGTCTTCAGTGCGTGGTGGCGACGCTGCCATGTAGTCATGTATCGATGGGCGACGCACCATCGGTACATATACGCAGTGTTGCGCATACGTAGGCCAAAGTGGCACTACTGCCGGCAGTGCCATGGCTATGAAATTTAAATCGAATACGTTGTGTTCATCGATATTGTTTTCATTATTTATTTGCTCGTCTACTAGCGGTAACGCAGGTGCGTTATTACTACTCGGTTGTTCGATTGTCGATAATGCACGTGCATTGCCGATTTCTTGGTTAACTATTTCCATAGGGTACGTTACGTATGGATTAGTTTCATTAAAATTCGGATATTCGTGGTGGTACTGCGAATATCTATAATTGCGCCAACGTGCACAATTTATACCGTGCTGAGTGGTTAGTATTTGTCTATGTGCAATGACTACACTGTAGTCGTCGCGACTAACGTTTACCTTTGTCGGGCTATTATGTCGTATATTATTTTCGGCCCGCCTTTTCACCGGTTGTTTCTCGGTGATTGTGCGTATAGAATTCGGCAGTGCCGGAACTCCATACGTTGCCATGTTGTCCGCTGCGATCAAACGATCGAGCAGCGGTGCCTGCCCGTCGTCCAAGTTATATTGGTTAAGATCTACGTCATTCTCGCTTCGATTCATTTCTCTGGAAAAAATAACGATGTCACAAAATACCAGCCCGTTTTGAAATCGAAGCGATAAGAGATAAGCATGCTTCGTCAAAACCGGTGAAGAATCGAATACAATAGCCTGTTTTCTATCAGTGATATCCAACGAGCTATTAATAGTCGAATTCAGAGCCGTATTCATACGGTCGACCGGTGTTGGCGACAGTCTGCAACTCAGACGCAAGAAGCAGTCGTACCAACCTCGAGCATATCAAGCGGACGAAAAACATGGCGACGTATTCTTTCAGTGAAAGAATACGAGAAAATATTTCGCACAGACACCCAGAAGAATTCTTAAAAAGAGAGAAGATAAAAAAAAATATTAAATTATCCTTAAATTGTTGTTTGATGAAAAGAAGGTTTCTTTATTCATCATTTGTTGTCGCCAGTGGCGTTTAAATGACATGTTATCGCGACGTTGGATGAAAAAGAAAAAAAAATTTACTCGATTTCTGTTGTCCAAGAAATACTACGCACATGTTCGTTCGTAGGGTAATAAAACCTTTTTGGAAACAATGCGTATCAAGTTTCGAGTGAAACTCGTCGATGTGAATCGTATTCATCGTCACGTTTCTGCGTATTAACAAAAATATACTTAAAAACTATTTGAGGGCTAAAGTGAAGTGGTTCTTCACGTTTTGTATAGAATTAGTTAGAAATTTAAGCTTAATCTAGTTGATTTTTGTCTCTCGTAGTTCGAGAACTTATTAGTCGATATCTGTCTTTCTTGAATTTGTACGAGTAGTAAAAATTCTTTTTGTCGTGCAAAAGAAGAAAGACAGAGAGAGAGAAAAAAAAATTGGAGCAAATGTTGCGATGTTTAATTCTAATTATATTTCGTACGTCGAAATCTAATTCAATTATTTTTGGTTCGGTTTCCGTGGTTCGGAAATTTTGATATCCGTTTTTATTAATTATTGACATTTTTTAATGCATGTCGCATTTTCGTGTCATTTTCTCGTAGTTCGAGAATTAAACAATGTAATTGTTACGTATATCAGCGGTAATGATGGTATTTTCTAAATTAATCACTGGGATTGTCTTTTTCGTAGGTAACGAAAATTTCACACTCTATCTATGAAATTCCTTCGGCTATCCTTTTCAAGTGGTTCGTGAAAATTTTAGCCTGATGAAATATTTTTCACGTGGTCCGTGAAAATTTTACATACATACATATATAAAAATATCAAAATCAACATATAATGAAATTTAAAATACATATTTCACGTAGATCGTGAAATATTCATGCAAATATCACACACATGCATAATATTTCGTGCATTAAAACTAAACACATAATTACAAGCTACGATTTCAATGATGCGACACGTGTTACATCATCTCGAAAATTGTTTCATGTAGAAACTTTGTTCTGTCGTTATAAATTTACGAATTTGTTTAATTCGTTGATTTAACCTGTATTACTGGTTTCGACTTCAAGGGTGATGTTCTTAACCGTTAAAGTTTTGGTGAACATCTGAATATCGTCCTGCACTGCAGGTTCGATTTTTATAATCATATTTTATATGTTTTTACGGAATCGGGTATCGTATATGGATTTCATATACGTATCTCCAGTATACGAGTTCTGAACCAAATCGTAGATATTTTTTCCATTCGACGGTGCGAGTAGAATCTATCTTTGGCAGTTCAGAATTTGTAACTGGAAATGTCACGGTGTACTTCACCGTGATTTCCATCACCATACTTTCCGTGAAAGTATTACCCGATTCAATATTATAACGACATAACATAATTATTTTTGTATTAAAATCGCAGCTTGTGCTTAAATTCTAAACACTCAATAATCAATATAATCGATTACTTACGGTGGCAGGTTGCACACACGTTTAAACAATTAATAACGAAATTTTTATCGCACTGTCGCGAAACAAACGAAATAATAACGAACAAAACAAAAACAACCGCAATAAAATCAAACAATAAAAAATCACATTACAATTCGCAGAGCAAACGTAAAGAAATTGAACCGTCTAAGTGACCGCTTTGGATATAATGAAGCATAGCTAAATCCAACCGGTCGCCTTTGCGTTCGATGTTGCGTAGTGCAAACGGGGGATGCAGGGCTACCACGTTTTCGGGTGAAAAAGTGGGCGATTGAATTTATTCTTTCGAATTTGCAAGTACAAGTTCTTCATCTTCATTGTCGGAAATATTTAATTCGTTGTCCGAATTATATATTTTAGATAAATATAATTTTTCCGATAATGTCATAAATTCAATCATTGCTACGGGGAGGGGTTTCTTTTTCTTACGTTTACTTCTACGTAATGTGATTTCCTCAGCTTGAGGATTTACATCACTGCGTTGCAGAGATGGTGGGTTTTGGCCGTCCGTGCCGGCCGGTGTGTTCGGTTTGTCGCCGATGTTGTTGTTGATTTTATTCGTATCGTTTCCTGGAATTTTCGTAGTAGGTAGGTTACCTACACTTCCAGAAATAGGTTGATTTACGGCTTGTTTCTTATTTCGCTGTGCGAGATAAGATTTCGCCGCTGACTCAAGTTGAGTATATCGCTCTGGGTTTTTTATTACCTTTTTAATATTCTCAGTGAGATTATTCAATTCGTTTGGCGATTTAATCTTACGAAGCTTCTGTGAAGTCTCCGCAATATTTTTCTGTTTCGAACGTAGTATCATATTCGATGAATTTGTCTGCGGTGCAGATTTTTCCTTGTTATTATTCGCTGCTTGTTCATTACGACGAGCTGCTCGTTCGTCGTGTAATTTTTTCGCAGCTTCGCGGGCAATCTGCTCCGCTGTGATTTTTACTGGTCTGCGAAATTGAGCTGGAGTACAGTCTCGCCCTATTTGTTCGTGGTCATGAAGATATTTATATATTTTGTCTTCGATACTTTGCTCGTTTAATTTAGATTTAAAACATGCGTGCTGTTTTAACTCTTCTTGTTGTTGCGTCGTCAAAAACAGTGCTATTTGACGTACGTTGACCGTTTTTCCAATTGTATCGTCGATGGATTCGACGATTTTATAACAATTGTGGGTCATTTTTCGAGCAATGAAATATGGTCCTAACTTTTTAGGTAAAAGTTTTTCCGATATTCCATATCCACGATCAGAATGTTTATGCTCAGTGAGCAGTACCATATCGCCTTTGTGCAATATGGGTGGGTCGAGGTTATTTTTGTTGTGTATGTACTCGGCATGCATACGCTGTTGCATGCGTTTTTCTCGTATGAAGGTTTCGATTACTTCGCGCTGCGTAAGCGAATCGATTTTCACCTTCTTTAGTTCTGATGTATATACTGATTTCTTAGCTAGACGATCGGCGTACGCATTTGCGTAGTCGTCGCCATGTGCTTTCACATGATGTAATTGGAAACTATCGAATGATTGAATCAGTGATTCAATTGCAAGGAAAAATTCCTTGTGTACGACTTCGTGTCGTTTCGCATTTTTCCAATTATTTTGTTTCCAGTTCGGTATGTGCTCGTTCATTGCGTTTGCAACGTATTGCGAATCAGTGAAAAGTTTCACTTTTTTCACTTCGTTGTATTGCAGTATTTCGAGCGCTTTTTGTATCGCTATGACTTCAGCGAGATTATTCGAGTTGGAGTAGTTCTCCATCGAAATTCTCTCTGATACATTTTTCTCGGAGTCCGGAGAAAAACATATACCGATGCCTGCGATAGCTTTGTCCATTCCGTTGTGAGAACATGCTCCATCCGCTGTCACCCTGATATATCCATCATCGTCATGCAAAAAATCGTCTGGATCTCCCGAGTCGGGGTCCCATTTTAATTTATTTTGCATGAGATATTCTGACGTCACTGACGCCGGCTCATTTTTAGTCAGCGTTTCAAGCAGTGCTTTTAACTCATGATGAAAGTTGAATTCGTTAGTTTTTGCTGGTATATCCTTCGCAAGTTCGTTGGATATGCCCCAGGCCTCGTTTGGAGTGAATTGGAATGGAGTTGGAGTGTTGTTCATCTCAAGTTCGATTTCGTGGATGTACTGGTGCCATCCGTAGTGACTTGCGTTGGGGTTGTATCGGTCATTGACCTTCACCCTGAGCTTATCAGTGATAATTCGCATCGATCTCTCCACCAAGGAGCTTTGTGGATTATACGTAGTGGTATGGCGTACGTCAATGTGATATTTATTCAACAAGTTAGTCCACGAATCGCTCGTGAACTGTGATCCGTTGTCCGTAATCACTTTGTTGATTTTTACTTGAAAACTCAAAATATCTTTAATGATCGCTTCCATTGCTGGATTAATCGTTTTATTAAAGATATTATGAAGTGGACGTAGCCAACATTTTCCAGTGAAAACGTCCTTGACTACCAGCAAATACCTGGGCCCCGATTTCGGGCCACAGGGTCCAAACAGGTCAACTGAGAGTACATCTCCCATCGAATATGCTTCAACTTGAGCATACTCTAAAATTTTTCTTGGCGAGTAATTTTTATTGACCTTACATACGATACACTGGTTGCATATCGTACGTATGTATTTCATCGCGTTTGTATAGAAATACAGACGTTTAAAAATACATTCAAGTTTGGCGGCACCAGGATGTCCGTAGGTGTCGTGCAGGTAGTCTATCGTGTCGAAGAATAATTCGCGTGGTAAAACGGGAACAGTGTTGACGTTTTAAATGCGTTCTCATCAGTACGTTTCTTCCCTGTTGATCAGGGATGAGGGCGAATTTCTTTTTGTGGCGATCTTGTTTTGCTCTTGCCTTTGAATTTTCGGCGGTTGTTCCGACCAAAATTTCGGTGATTTTTTGGCAGGCTTCGTCATCTTTTTGAAATTGTGAAATATCATCCAAGTTGGATAATAGGTCACCTGTCATTGCGCCAACAAACTCTACAGCGTAGGGTTCGACAGCTGTCCAGTCGAGAGATCGTAACGCCACGTCTATTGTGCATAGCGTTATCTCCGGTGCGTTGAGCTTTTGCAAATAACGCTTCGGAGTTTTTATGTCATACTCCAAGTCGTAACTGTTAAGTTCAGTTATCCAACCCGCAGCTTTTCGGTGAGTTTGCACGATCGTTTCAAATTTACGTACCACTGGTCGTAAATCTGAGCGTACATGGATTTTTGAACCATGTAACCATGATTGCATTTTGTGAATAGTCGTCACAAGATTTTGCATTTCACGGTCTAAGATCGTGTACTTTTTCTGATGGGGGCGGAAGGAATAGCTGGAAAACATCACAACACATTCCTGCCCCTCTACTATCTGGTATAGAACAGAGTTCATTGCATCATCGGTTGTGTGGGTTTCCAGATATAAATCCAATTTTGGATTTAGCGGACGTAATTTAAAATCTTTCACATACTCGGCCTCGAGCTGTTTGAAAGCTTCCGCTTGTTCTGGACCCCAGACGCAATTTTCTTTGTTCGGAGTCACTAGTCGGTGAATTGGAGCGAGAATTTGTTGGTAGTTCGGAATGAATCGCTGATACAAACCGGTTAAGCCTACCAATGTTTGGACGTGTTTCACTTTCGTGAGTGAAAATTCGCCCTTAGCATTCGTGTGCTTTTTCTTAAATCCAGTGAATTTTTGAATTTTCTCGCTCTGCTTGCCAATAGTGTCTTTGGCAAGTTTGAAACCTAAGTGTTTGGTTTCTCGCTTGAATAAATCTGTTTTTGTTGGATTGAGCTTCAATCCGTGTGTACGTAACAGTGTTAGTACCATTTTCAAGCGATCTTTCATTTCTTGGAAAGTTTTCGCTGCTATCAAGATATCATCGACAAAAGTTTGAACACCTTCGGTTCCGATCGGGATTACTTCATTCATCATCTCGATGAATTCGGCCGATGCAATTTTTAAACCGTAGGGCATTCTGTTGAATTCGTACACCTGTCCGTCAACTTGGAACGCCGTAAATTGACGTGAGCGGGCTGATAGCAAAAGTTGCCAAAAACCTGCTACGAAATCAAGAGTACTGAACCATTCTCCCTGAGCTTCATTGATAATGGTTTCAATACATCTTGGTTCCGTGAGCACGCGCTCAAGTAATTTATTGAGTTCGTCGGCATTGAGACACAGTCTCAATTCGCCGTTTTTCTTGACGACAGGTGCAAGAGTGTTTATATACGTCGATTTTGATGGTCGAATAATCTTGAGTGCAAGCATAGTCTTAATCGTTTTGCGAATTAGTAACTTGAGCTTCTTGGAGGGGCGGTACTTCTCGCCTCTCCAAGTGCCCCATTTCTCTTGCTCAGTATTAAATTTGAAATCCACTGGCTTTCTGTTACCGGTGTACATGCCTGGATATCTACTGAAGCAATCCTCGAATGTTACTAATTCGTCGTATGCATCATCAGCTTCTCGCTGAGTGATCCATCCACCGTTGACTGCCTCGTTGAGGTCCTTTCTCAATTTCTCTCGAAATTGTTGAGGTCCATAATCCCGATCTTCGGGATCCAACGGCAGCCAATCGAGCTTTTTTGTACGTTCTTTTGTCACATGTATAGACTCGTGTTCGTAATGTTTAGGAACATCTATTTTAAGAATATCCATATGATATAAATCTGCCCCTTGGAATGCATGACTAGGCAAAAAGGGTATTTTTGCCTTGTGCGTGCGACCTTTTGGCTTGCACCATGCATAGCCGTCTTGTTGATTCAGTTCGATGCCGAGGATTTTCATCGATAATCGACCTACGATTACGATTCTCGCCGTTGTTTCGAGTACGTAAAACGGCATAATCATCGGAATATCCATGAAGTGCATGGCTATCAAGACGATATTCGACATTGAATCAACAAGTTTGCCGTCTGCTAATTTCATTTTTATCGGACGTGCAAGTGGTATATACATGATATGATGCGGGTGGTTTATGGTGATTTCTTCAACCAATGAATGTGAAATGACATTGGGCAGTGCCCCTGTGTCCATTTGCACCGAATGCATCATTTTGTCGCCAAATTCCATTTCTATGACGCACGTTGGATCTTCTGACGTTTCTGTGACAATTTGTTTCAAAATGATTGGATCTAAGTCTTTAACGGAGATTTTCGCGTTTTCGACTGGATCAACTATTTTGACGTCATATTCCGAGGGTATTGATTCGTATGCTGTTACGAATCCATCAGACGTATCTGTCTGATTTTTATTTGTCGTAATCGGTATTTCCGTTCTCGCGCGCTTTGTGCGGCGACGTGGAAGTTTGACGTTTAATTTCACGACGTCTTCTGGCTCAATCGGTTTGATGCCATTGTGCCCTTTACCTAAGGGTACCGGATCGTGGAGTTCTTCCTCCGATGCTTCGTCGCTGGAGGATAAGTAACTCGAATCTGAGTCAGAATTGTGTACTTGACGGCGTCGTGAATCGTCTTTTGGAATTTCCTGGGATTTATCGAATCCTTCATTCTTTGCAGTGAAAGATGGGAAATTCGCAGTTGTCATTCCGGGTGGAGCCATAGGTTTTTCAGGACGTAGTGTGTATGTTTCGTAATACTCTGCGTGTTTTTCTCTACGTTCCTTCTTAAGAGCTCCATTTGGATCTGGTCTATAAAAATCCGGATCATCGTTCCTGATTTTTAATCTACCAGACGCTGTGCGTTTTCTTGGTCTCGATTCCTGTATTTGTTTTTCTCGCAGAAGTGCATTTGCAGCTTCTTCGCATGTGCGATTTGACAGGAAATATTTCTTTATGGTGTCAGAGTAATGGAACTTATCCATTCGCATGATCATATTATCGTTTGAATCGTGTGCTGGGCGCGCAATGCGTCTACCCAGGTAATTATTTTCCCATACCATTTCTGCGTAGCAGTGCGCAGGTTGGTGCCATATCGAGATGCGGTCGTCTTGCGTGAGACGAGAAAACATACGCCTAAATTGTACATATCTGTATTTTCGTACCGGTTTTTCGTCCTTGAGTCTAGGCTTTACTATTGGGAAACAAATGATGATTTCCTCAAAACCTTTCTCACATAGACAGTTTACTACTGCTCGTAGTTCCTTGTCTAGTGTTTCAAAAGGTTTTCTAGAATAATTCAATTCTAGGGTGCCTAGACCTACGATGGCTTTCTTTTTTGTGAATTCTACGTTTTCAATTTCTTCGAGAAGTTCTCCGAATGAAATTTGATGACGTAGATACGATGGTAGCGGCTTGTTGCCTACTGCATCTCTTTGTAGAAAGTGTGGAATACCATCACCGATGAACTCATAATCGGGAAAATTTTTCTCAAAATAGGCGGGCTCGAAATTTCCACTAGAGTGTGGCCCTCTCGACTCTAGTTTTCCTCGTTTTCCGACGCATCTTCGATTGTTACTTCCTGATGAGGTTCATCAGGATAATTTTCGTCGTTGTTGTTTTCTTGGTCCTCGCAATGTGCGTTTTCTGTTTCGATATTGTTGACCGGCGGGTTGCGCGGTCTATTATCGTTGAAATGGACCTTTTTTAGTATCGAGTTCGGTTCATCCGTTCGGTTGTTGTTATTTTTATATCCTTCAGAGACAGGTTGTTTCTGAGGGATATTTGTCGGAGATCGACTTTGGTTCGAACGGTTTTGTTCCGTATTATTCCTATTTGCATTCGTATGATTCTTGTTCGAATTATTGTTGTTGTAAATTCGATTCTGGTTATAGTTTTGGTTTTGTTGTTTTGGCGAAAATTGAGGGTATTGGTTCGATGTGCGAGCTGGTGCTTCGCTTCGCATTATTTGCTTTTTTCTATTTTTGAAATGACAGACGGTGTCTTCATTTACTTCCTCGTTATCCGCCGTTAGTTCCAGCATGCGTCTCTTGAAAGTTTCAAGATTTGTGCGGTGTTGGGGATGAAATTTGTCTTTCATCGGTTGAGGCATTTTATTGTACATCATTTGTATGATTCGTGTACAATCGAAATTTCTCATATCTTCCAATGTGTTGAACCAGTTGAGGAATTTATCGCACAAGTCGCGCATATCCTCTGCTTCGAAGTCAGTTTTTTGGAAGTACGCTAGTGACGCTTCCTGCGCACCAGTACTCCAAAATTGTACTTTGAACTTCGCTAGGAAAAGTTCCCAGTTGTGTTCTTTTGATCTCTCTTTTACCCATTCTGGATATAGTTGAATGAGCATTAAACAGAGATTGATTCTCTGGTGATCAGTCATGTCAAGTTCTTCAACATGATCTTCGAAAGCTCTGATAAAGTCCATAGGTTGGTGTCTTGTTTTTTCGTTGAGGAGAATGCCTTTTTGCTTAAAGGCTTCAAAGGAGGTATCGATCTTCAGCGCTCGGCGTCTGCCTGTGCGTGAATCGCCTCCTCTTCCCCTCGTGAAATTATTTTGAGCGGCCACAGCGCGTACCTGCTCAAATATTCTTTGATGGAAGTTCGTTTCGATTTCTTGTTCGATTGCATCGACTTTTTCGGTTAGCCTGTGGCTAGTTTCTTCTTGTATATTCATGCGAAACTGCATGTTTTTGTCCTTGATGTCGATGTCTTTTTCGATAGCTTCGAAACGTGTTGCGTTGGCATCGTTAGACGTTTTTAAATCTTCAGCGTATTTATTGAGACTTTCGTCAGTCTTTGTTGTGTGACGATTTACAAATTCAGTGAGCTTAATAATCGTGTCACTATTGTTGTTAATTTGAACGTGATGGTCGCCAACTATTCGCTGAATAGTTTTAGACGTATCGGACTGTTCACGATTTATTTTCTTTTGTTCGTCCAACGTATCCTCTATTTTGGTAAAACGTTGATCGTTTTTAACTTTCTCTTTTTCGAGCCATTGTTGCAAGTGCACAATGTGCCTCCTACTCGCTGGCACCAAGTTTCCTATCATCTGGCCCGCACCGCAGGTCTCCGCTGGATTCGGTCCGTAGAAAGTTGGAGGTCTAACTAGGGGTTGCATGCCCCTTGTCATGATCGATGTATTGTGGTACAGTGGCGCATGTACGCTTACTGGCACCACTTGTCTAGTCGGTTGTGAATTCGTCGATTGTGACGAATTCGTACGATTATTCGCTAGGAATTGAGGTAAAGGACGAGATATTGGTCGAAAGCTTTGTGCTTGACCACTCACTGATTCGGGTCTTGAGCTATTGTGTTGAAATGGCTCCGGAGTAGGTACTTGTGCGCCTACTCCGTGTTGATTTTCGAGATTGTTCTCGTTTGTATCCGAATCAGATGCTGTCGATACGTTTGCTTCGATTCCAGATTCACCTGAATTCTGGTCTTCGTCATGGTGACCAGTGTCGCCATCCGTATCGGAGCCAGATCCATCCTCAATTGTCACTTTCGATAATTCTTTGTCTGGATCAGACAATGGCTGATCTACAGATAAAGGAGTCTTATTCGTGGTTTTCGGATCACGTGTTTCGTTATTCACCTGTGGTGAATTATTTTGTACCGGAGCTGAAGGTTCTGGAATATCGAGATTCAAAAGTTGATTTTCAAATTCCTGTACTTCAGGAATATTACTTTCAAATTCGCTATTCGCTTCGTTTGATTGAACTTGATTTCCCTGTGGTTCAGGGATTTGAATCGTGTCCAATTCATTATTCATTATCTGAGCTTCAGATAATGTATCGTTATGTTGAGCCGTTGGTACGAGAGTTTCGTCAAGCTGGTCAGTTGGTCCAGTTGAGTTACGTTTTCGTGATCGTTTGTTTCTTTTCGGTTTATTTTTAGTAATTACGACAGTCGGTGGAGTTGCCGGGGTTGTTGGTGCCTGGATGGTTGCTCTGCGTGTGCGAGAACTAATTGAGGCTTCGGCAACGTTGTTCGTTTCCGGTATGGAACGAATTTCGTCTTGTCCCAGTTCTAAATCAGACATATTCGGGATTATTTATTGTAGTTCAATAAATATGACACAATCAGGGTTTATTGGCAAAAGTTTTGCAAAGATTAGGAATAGGTTGAAATTATTTTAGGTAAAAATAATTTCCTAAGGATAAATTAGGAGCTAAACACGTATACCTAAGTGATAAATAATCAGTGATTATTTACAACTGAATAAAACGTAATAAAATTACAGCAATATGTACATATATACAAGCAGCAAGAATGAGCAAAAAACATGCAGAAGCAATACGATGTCTCGCAATTTCCAGGTATAGCATACGCAGTCGCGATCTCTATGGTACTTTTCAACAGAGTACTTGGCCTTGTACGCTGGAATTTCCGCTGTAAAGAACACACACGTTCGCTGGGTGGTCGAAAGCAAGACCGTTGCTGGCACACAGTTGCCAAACTTCGCTGTAAGTCGGGCGGCGTGGGAGGGTGAGCTGTGCTCCGTTATTCACCACGTATCCGATGTACTCGTGGATCGCGTCCGCGAGTTGTTTGAAGGTCAAACAAAAATGTGAAATCGACTGATGCAATGCACCGCTCGATTTCGTCTTTCTTAAGTAAAGAAAGATATGCCTATAACTAAAAAATATAATTAATACCTTATACTTAAAGCAGGGGGGGGGGGTTCTAATGGAAATCGAAATTTCGGATTAGAATTAGAAAAAAGGAAGAAATATCAGAGATATTTCTGTAATAGACACGTTAGCAGAAAGGGTGGGGAATAAATTCCCAGCAGAAACACATTAACCGAAGGCAGAAAATATCTTAAAAAAGATATTTTCCAAGGAATAGACACGTTAGCTGAAGCAAAAAAGTGTAAAAACACTTACCGAGGGTTGCGATGGGGGTGATCAAGCCCCAAAACTCACCACACGCCGGGGCGCCAATGTAAAGAGTTAGGTCGTAGCTACTAACCACTCTTTACTGTTTTATTCAGCAGACAGCTTATGGTAGGGATGAATGCCGACACAAATTAAAGAAGAACACAAATTAACTAAAAGTTTGTATTAACGAAAGTACATAAAAACATTGACGTAATTATGCACTGCAATTTTACTAGAATAGACACATTGACCGAAGAGACCACGTTAACTGAGGGGTTACGAGCTAAGCTCGTAGCCGGACGTCTTAGTAACCAAATTCACTGAAGAACACTTTGCTACTGCTCTCGCGATACTCGGTGGTTCCGAGTACCGGCTCGAGGCTTCATCGTACGATGCACACACAGTGTTGCCATCCTACTTAGGTAATGGCGAAGTGCAGCCAAGTTTACCTATAACAGTAGGCGAGTACAGTACGTGTGCTTTATTTTCATTTTATTTTTCACGCGATATAAAATAGGGTAATCATACGACTGCTAAAGCTACCTATAGTTAATGTTGAATTCACAAATGGGATTTTGACAATCCAAGTCCAAATGTAGGTATTCCGAATTAAAATTTTTTCAACTCCATTAAAATGTTTAAAATTTCTTACATTCTATTTTTTTTTTTAAAAATGTGACCAATTTTAAACTCCATCGGTAAATTGTTTAAATTTGAATTTTCTAAATTACAAAAAACATGGCATTAAATATTTTTTTTCAATTCAAAGTTAAAAAAAAATTGAAAAAATTCAGGTTAGAAAAAATTTTATTATTTCAACTTCAAAATTTCTTCCAACTCGATGCTTGTTTTAAATAGGTAATTTAGAAAGTCTTCAATTTTTTTTTCACCTCCAAAATCTTTTCAATCGAAAATTTATTTCTTTCATTTCTATATGGACACGATCCGGTCCGACTCGTGAAGTAAATAGCTGTTGCTTTTCGCCTTCGAATACCGAATGGGGAATCACGCAGTCGTTCGCGGAATTTCTGTTTGATATAATTTTTATAGGTGCGTTTTGGCGTAAGTATTCGAATTTGGCATTCGACAAGTTTGGCATCGTCCGGTAGACTATTTTATTCGATTCGGCGTGATTTGCCAAAAATCACGTGTAAATTTTTCGCTTAAATACTTATATCTCGTATAAATGAAAAAAGAACGTACGAGCGAATAAATAGAGAATTTGTGGCGAGTGTCGAAAATTCTTTCTCGCGTTCGAAATTACAGTAAAAAATTATATTACGCCCATGTAATCCGTTTAATGGCTAGATTATGTATTTTCGAGTCCGAAACGCTTCACCTGCGTATATCGCCAGATCAAATTTATGACGTAAATGTCACTCGCCGTCGTTTGGCATGTTTTCATTATAGTGAGAATTATTTGCAGAGTTTAAATGAAAATTCGCCGCCCCGCCTTGAAATTCGTTACATTTTTGCGGCGGTAATGAATTTCCATTAACCGAATATCGCTTCTATTCCAGAATGGAGAATTAATTATTTTGTTTGAAAATTGCGGAGTGGCGAAAATTTTGCATCGAGAGTTGAAATACTTTTGGATGTATTTTCGTTCATTAGAAATAAGTTGCGTGTATGGATGCATCTCTCCATCTCATCTTGTACGAATTTATCAATTCCTCCAGCTTTGAATTTGAAACTAGTTTTTTTCGAAAAATCAGTTATACTCCAAACTTATGTGAAAAAATCTCATTTTTTGTGCCTTGCCCCCGAAAAATTGAAATTTTCCTGTAGGATGGGACCAGTGAGATTTTTTCGGGAAGGTACAATTTCGAGTTATTTTGGAGTAAAATTGAACATTGGTAAAGAAAACTGAGAAATAAAACGAAAATTGTTTTTCTTTTTCTTGATTATCTGCTCTTCTCGAAAAAAAAGAGAGAGTGAGGCCATACACCGAGAAAATAAGAGCAGATAGGGCCACCCCAAAACACCAAAATAATTGAATTTTAAATCAGTAAAATAAATTTTGATACTTACCTATCCACATCCTAGAGATGGAACATTTTGAAATTAAGTATTTGGTGATCTCTTTTGGTGAATTTTTATCTCAAGTTGGAGAAATGGGAAAATTATGAGAAAATTAATTTCGTTCGGAAATTTTCAATTTTGTCTCTCCTTTTAATGAAACAATTTTTTTCGCTCCTTCTTTTGGGTGGTATTTTTTCGAAAATTCCAACTTTGTTCTGTCTCTTGGATTCGTTAGAAAACGATAAAATTAATTTTAGAGTTTGTTTTCATAAAATACATATGACCGTTGAACTGTTAATCTCTTACCCTCCCTTCCCCGCGTAGTAGGACAAAATTATTGGATTTTGCACAAAATTAACGGTTTCCTAATGACTTTTTTTTTTCTCTCTCTTGCTCTTCGTTAATTTAAATTGGGTAAGTAAACAAAAGACTCCAAAAATGAAATTCCCATTTGTATACTATAATGACTAAGTGACGAACCACAAAAATAACGAAAGATTAGATTTTTTGCCTTTTTGTTCTTTTTTCTGGCATACCTTTAATCGTGGCATTTGTATGCAACAAACAATGAATATTAACTTACAATAGATCGAGACACAGGCAGTACCACACAGATTTAAATTTCGTCTTGAGAACGAAGTGAAAACGTGCCCAAAATGAGTCTGCTTTCTTTGAAAGGGTAGGCAACGAAAGGAGATATCGTTATCTAGAAAACGATCCAAGAACAGGGCAATGAAGTCATTTGAAAAAACACGCGACAACGTCGAATAATTGTGTACCTTGGCGGAAACGAAGGAAAAAGATTCGAAAAAATGGCTCCCCGGGTGTATTAGACAATTGATGAATTAAAGTGACGTAGCAGCGAGATGGTGGAATTTGAAAAATGTACTACAACGTGCCCGCGAAATGATGCGATGGAAACACGCGAGATTTAGTCAATTCGCGCGGTAGACAGCCCAAATGAAAATGTGAATAAGGGTAACTAGTAACTACTACCTACTTGCCTACTTCCTATCCTAACCATTAAGCACCTATGGAGCCTACAAAGACAGGGAAGATGGGGGGAGGGCTGGGGGTCCGGGCAGTACTATTTGAAGTGAAGCGTGTAAATTGTACCTACACCATGTATACGCTTATTCAGGTATCCACTCGAAAATACCAGTTTTAAAGGATACGCGATGCGTAAAATGAGTTTGCGGGCGTTCGGTAGGGATTAATTTCGCGATACCAAATTAACGCATAAATCAAAACTTATCCGTTTCATCGGGTAAGTAGGTACTCGATGAGGTTTCCTGTTTAGTTGGAGAATTGAGAGACGAAATTTTTCATTAGCTGGCCCAAAGATGGAATATAGGTCAGATAATTAACGTACCTAGGTAAATAGCGTTAGTGATATGAATGGTAGGCAGGCAGGTAGGTAGGTATTTTTTACACCCCGCGAATGCACGTCGCCCCGTCGTCATCGCGTCGTCGCGTCGTGTCTCGGGCAATACCTATTAATACCCGGGAATTTTAACATCGTCTCGAGCAACCGGTTTCACTCAACGTGCAAGAAATCTTCAATTCTGAATTATTTTCTTTGTAAAACATTTTCGAATCTGTGTCTTTCTACCCAGCTGCGTTGGCTATCGTCATCTATTGCGGGTGGTACAAGGTACAACATTTTGGAAAATTTTCGGTCGGTGTAGGTACCTACATTTTGGAGTTAGCTCTAATACTTGGTAATGCGGTAAAGCCCGAATTGATGGCGAAGATTGCCGCGTTAAGTAGCCGAGATTTATTCTAATCACGATTACAAATTATTGGAAATAATCTGCGTGTGCGGTTAGCGTTCTTGGTGTATTCGCGTTGACAGCGGCGGCCACAATAACGCCGGCGGATCAATTTTTATAAATAGTGCATTAATTCTGCGATATCTACACTGAAATGCGATTTTCTCATCGTGCTGTTTGTACTGTGAAACCGAGTCCAGATAACTCGCGTACCTACTCGTATTTATTTAAAGACGCTTTTATCTTATCTATTTTCTGATACAGCAATGATTATTTAGATTCTACATTCAAGTACGTTAGTTCACACGATGGAACGCTATTTATTTGTTTGTTTATCTTTTATACAGTTGAATTCGGACGTGAATGCATTCCAAAGGAAATTTGTCAGCGAAGTTCGAAGATGCGACGAGCTCGAAAGAAAGCTACGATACATCGAAGCCGAAGTTAACAAGGATAAGGTGCCGATACCAGAAAGTACTGTCGCTCCGAACGCTCCAAATCCTCGAGAAATTATAGATTTAGAAGTGAGCGAATCCATTATAAGCAAAAAGAATCTCTCAAGGTGTCGGGTTGGAATTGAACGAGAGTTGGACTTTTTGGGAAAAGCGCTTTTTGAAACTTCTATGTAATTTAAATTTCTGTAAACACAATTAATTTTTCGATTTTCAACGATTTCTGGAAAATTTAAACGCTGCGTCGACAGAAAATTTTCACATATTTTGCATTTTTTTTCTCGAGGCACTCGCTTATATTGAAATGAAATGTTGAATTTTTTTGTGAAATTTCTCTGGTTCACTTTCACGCAAATTGGAGAAGATTGAAATATTTCTGAAGATACTTGCAAAATTTAAAATACTTTTCATCCACTTTTCGTCTCTTTTAGTCTGTACCTATTTATACCAAACGGTCGCACCCGGATGAATGGAACATTAGAATAGGAAGTTGAAATTGTGAAATTGTAGTGACTAAAAACGATCATATTTGCGTTAAAGAACCAAAATAGTCATAAATAGGTACCTGCGTTGACACATGGCACTTTTTCAGATTTTTATATTTTTGAAAAAAAAAAAAAAATGTCATTTTGAAAAACTCGTCTGAATTCAGAATATTGTTCTTCCATGTTCGAAAAATGAAAAAATTGTCCGAGTTTTTGAAAAAAAAAATTCGGAAACAATTGTTATGAAATTATCGAATCTTCCATCTCCACGAAAAATTCAAAGCTCAAACAAAAATAAATTGAAAGTTAATCATAAAAAAAAGTTCAAAATTTTAGGTGTCAAGTTCCATATTTATCGAAATTCAGAGATTTTTTGAAATTTCAAAATTACCTAATCGCCCTGCAGAGTATAAAAATTTGATCTAATCAACAAAAAAGGTTGAAATGAGATACATTGTGTGCATGTATACCCTATTTTTCACTTCCCAAATCGATTGATAGCGATCTGGAAAATTCAGAAAATTTTGGAATTCGTCGGTGCTGGGGAAATCCCATCACCTCCTCATTATACTCGAGGATAACCAAAATCTCGGACATATCTCACTGATTGAAGAATTATTTTCCTAGATTCGTAACTTCGACTTAAAGTCCAAGTTTTTCGTTGGCCAATTTTCCTGGAAAAATTTGAATTTCTGCCAAAAAAATGACTTGGGAGGTCAAAGTAGGGTACTTATACCTACCCCAAATTTCAGCTTCATCCGTCAGTTAAATCAAAGTTTTATTTCTTCGCAGGGCGATAAAGTAAAGGTACCAAAGTAATTTTGAAATTTCATAAATTCCCTAAAATGCAATAAATAAACTTTAGCACCTAAAATTTTGGGTGCCTATGGGGTTCATTTATGGAGTAGGTAGGCACTTTTGATTTAGGTAGGTATTACACCGGTCGACACGATTTTTGTTTCTGGGTCCTACTTGTGAAATTTGGGTCACTTTTATGTAACTAATGAACGAAAAAATATTTTTTTTGACCAAAGTTTGCTTTGGGGTAAATAAAACTGATTTTTCGAGGGCAATAAGCCTGAGAATTACAAAAAAATTTGAAAAAAATTTTTTTTGGACCAATCTCATAGAAAATTTTACGGCGAATCCAATGCCGCAAACCGCAGACCTCCATCTCTTTTAGAAAAAAAGTTACAGCTCATTCTTTCCAAAATTTTGTGAAAAAATCGTATTTTTTGGGGTATTTTTCGCAAAAAAGTGAAATTTGAGAGAAAAGTAAGGGCTTTAAGGCCATACTGACCATAATAAGAGTTGTAGAAAATTTCACGGCGAATGAATCAAACCGCGAACCTCTATCTCTTTTAGAAAAAAAGTTACAGCTCATTCTTTCCAAAATTCTGTGATAAAAATCACATGTTTGTGCCTTTCTCATGAAAAAATGAAATGAGATTTTTTCACAGAATTTTGGAAAGAATGAGCTGTAACTTTTTTTCTAAAAGAGATAGAGGTTCGCGGTTTGCGGCATTCGATTCGCCGTGAAATTTTCTACAACTCTTATTATGGTCAGTATGGCCTTAAAGCCCTTACTTTTCTCTCAAATTTCACTTTTTTGCGAAAAATACCCCAAAAAATACGATTTTTTCACAAAATTTTGGAAAGAATGAGCTGTAACTTTTTCTCTAAAAGAGATGGAGGTCTGCGGTTTGCGGCATTGGATTCGCCGTAAAATTTTCTATAAGATTGGTCCAAAAAAATTTTTTTCAAATTTTTTTGTAATTCTCAGGCTTATTGCCCTCGAAAAATCAGTTTTTTGGGCCCCCCACCCCCCAAAGCAAACTTTGGAAGCCAGGATTCCGCAAGGTGATGTATTTTGATGTCTAGAAACAGAATTTTGGCATGAGAACCCAGAAACAGAACATTTTTTTTTTTTTGTCGACCTGTGTTATTTTTGTTTGGGCTCAAAATTTTAGGTCAAGTTGGAGTAAGTACCCTGTTCCAGTTCTTAATTTTGGAAGTCTCTTATTTTAGAAAAATCATCCAAGGTCGCGAAAGTCCTATAATTTTTGAAAAATTTCTCATTTTAAAAAAAAAATGAACGTTTCACAGAGTTTAGACACTTTTCTTATCTTTACAAAATCATTACAAATATCAATTTTTAGAAACTCTTCTACAAAAATATTTGGATGAAAAAAAAACATGCAAAAAGAAAAAATTATTGCCTCCTTTTGCTCTTTTTTTGGAAAGGGGAATTCACCCATCTCGGAAAACGTAATTCTGAGCTTTCATAGTTAATTTCTCGAATTTTTGCGGATTTGTAAAATCACCGGTAAGAGCAAAGGATATTTTAGAAATTTTCAAAAATCGAAAAATAATTTTTTGCCAATTAAAAATTTAATTCGGAGGTTCGCGTTCTTTTTTAGAGAGTCAAAAATCGGCTCAAAAGACGGGATCAGGATGCAAAGATTACCTTGTAGGATCATAATTATGTATTTTGCACTGTCACAATTTTGATTACGTTAATTTGCTTTTTGCGAGTATCTACATCCAGCTATCGTTCTAAATTCGATTCGGACATGACGAATGGTTCTTTCATTAGAATACAATACTTAGGTACTTAGTAATTATTTGATACCTATTTACCTTACCTGAACTATGTATTTACCTTTACACATCACACATATATTCTTGATTTAGGCACCTATTTCGCGTACCCCCTCCTCCATGGCCTTCCCTAAGTGTACGATCTATTCGAAAATGTCACAAATAGTGTTGTTTCTCGAGAAATTGAAAATGGAAAAAAGACTCGAGTGTTTACGAATTCGATGCGATCTCATCGTGTCATTCGGAAAATAGATAGGATGGAATGAGATGCTATTTACCGTGTATCTGATTCATCTCACGGATGGGTAGATTAGGTATAGGTACACGCTTAAATGCTTACACGACACACATCGCATACAGCTATATTTTATAGCTACCTATACAATGTACTCGTATCTTGAGTTTAGAGTATACGCCAGCGGATCAATCTATGTAATCGGCCCGACTCCAACCGTGCGTATGCCGTTTCAATAATTTCATTCAATGGAAATACGAGTACTACTAACTGACGACTAGTTACGCGATATGCTCAATACTACTTACACTACGCATAGACGATCGCGATTTTATAATAGACGAGATCGTCTGTTAGTATTCCGATAGCCCTTTTATGAGAACAGCATTGTTTTCATTCCGTACTTCAACTTGGGACAATGAGTGCAATCTTTGTAGCTAACGAAACAATCGTCACCGCTTCGCGATGTCGTCCTAAAAGTCGTCGTTACAATATGTAACACTCATTCATCTGTGTTTTGTAAGCGTATCTTCTTCTACATCACATGGTACGTGTTATTTCAAAATTTTCTCAACTTGACTTCATATGCTTACGTACCTATCTAATCTACCTACGTATGCAGATGCAGAGGCGTAGCGATCAAGGGGCGACTACCCCCTCTCGACCATCACATAGTTGCAAAAAGTTGATAAAATTGGGAAACGCTGGAAAGGGAAAATATGTTTTTCTTTTTTAATGAGGGACTTAGTGGTAATCTTGAATAGAATTTTCAAAAATTGTTTGATTTTTTTAGGAAGAGTGGTGGTTATTAAGGAATTAGTTTTTTTCAAAAGTCAAAAAGTAACTCAAAAAATCTGAATTTTCGTTTCCTATTTTTAATACGACTGGTCGAAAAATTATGATTTTTTTCAATAAATATGAGTCAGTGAATTTCTCCCTTTTTTAATAATATTGTTTGGTATTTTTTTTGAAAATATTTTCACCCCTCCCTAAAGCGTATTTTTAGCTCAGTTGTTTTTTCAAATTTTTCAACGTAAACCTTTTTGAATGTGTTTCTACTCATTTTTTCATTTTCATTTTTTTTTTTTTTGATTCACACTTTTCAACTCAATTTTATTTTCAAACCTTTTTACTTTTGCATTATTGCATTTAATAAAAAAAATAATTTTCATGCATTGAAAATTTTCTTGGAAAATGATTTTTATAAAATTCAAATTTTGTAGTAAAAACTTGTAAATTATGAGCTTATCCACTCATCATAGGCGTACCCCAGGAGGGAAGGCCCAGGAGGCTTGAGCCCCCTTTAAGCTCGGAAAAAATAATTTTTTATTGAAAGATCAGTGAAAAATGGTTAATTTGGAATTTGCCCACCTACCCCTATTTTTTTCAAATTCTCAGCCCATCCTTAAATCAATTTCTGGGTGCGCTTATGCCACTCATTACCTAATCAACCCGAGAAATTACCAACCTTGGAACATTCGTATGAATGAAATTCATCTTATAAGTAGGTAGGTCGGTAGGTAGTTACTTGAAAGTTGAGCTCAAATAAAGTAAAAAAAAAAAACAGTTTCATGGAAAATTTATTTACCACGAGAGACATTGTTAGCATTTTTGTAATTATTTAATGACTGGGAACTGCGAAAATCACGTTTACTCATTCGAATCGTTCAAATAGGTAGGTAAGGAGTAAATATTTCTCTGAGACGTAGGTAATAAAACAAATCGTTAAATGCGGTTTGTTTACGTAACGTAATTTGTAGTCCGCAGATTGAAGTAGGTAATATAGTGCGTTTATTAGTAATTTAGGTAGGTATAGCCAAGTCCGTGTAATGTGAAAGAACAACGGTACCCAAGTTATCGCCAAGCGTGTGATTTGTGGTTTCTTAATTCTTATATGCATGTAAGCACTCAAAGACACGACTACAACGCGATACAAGTTGGAGAGATAATCAACCACCAGCATCGAGCGTAGCTTAACCCTTTCACTACCGCCGGGACATATGTTGTCCCGCGGAGGAGAAAAAAATTCTATTGGGAAAAGAATGCATTGAAACCTGCATTGCTCATGTCCCACTGGTGTGGTACACCAAGGTGCATAAAGAAATTTACTTTAGTTCATTTACACTCAGAGAGATAGCGCTGCTAACTTCGTGAAACATTTTTTCTACTTGCATTATACTACCAGTGGGACACTTTGTGCTGGCATTAAACTACCGGTGGGACACTTTTAGGCGTTTTAGGACATTTTTAAATACCGGTGGGACAAATGGTGTCCCAGGGACCAGGGTCCACTTGGGGGTCAAGGGGATGGGGGAAAATTCGGCCGACGCCTGTTTCTTACTTCGGGGAGTCTATATTACAATTTCCATCAAAAAAATATCGAAAATTCACAAAAATCGAAATCGGTAGTGAAAGGGTTAAAATAATTGTCCAACTTTGGTAGCAATGTTAATGAGTTTACTAATACCAACGATTTTGTTTTTCTCGTTTCAGACACAATTAGAAAGAACCGAAAGTGAGATTTTAGAATTAAGCCACAATGCAGTTAATTTAAAATCCAATTATTTAGAGCTTACAGAATTAAGACATGTTTTGGAAAAAACGCATTCGTTCTTCGAAGAAGTGAGTACCGAATGTACACCTACTTATTATATGGATGATAAAATTACTCAATTAATTAAACTACCTAGATCTAAAAAGAGAAATATCAACAAATCTGTGTACTTACTTACTTGTCAAAAGAGTGCATTTTTAAAAAATCTAAATTGGAAATGTTGAATTTATCGAATAGTCGCTGTCACGATAAATTTGTTATTTATCTATATTTGCAAGTTTACACTTACCTACACGTATGTACCATACCCACGCATAAATGAGCACTCGATTGCTATTTACTTATTGCCAAAACTGAAAGTCGATGGATTAATCGAAATTCATTTAAATGCCAAAAAAATTGTGACACGAAATGCTTTCGAATTAAATTAGGTAGGTAGGCAGTTAGGCACCTACTAGACTATTTTAAAGCTGGCATGATATTTGAAGAAATGCGAGGATAAAGTTTGTAAACTTAATTCGGGAATTACATTTTTTTTTTTTTAAAAAAAACCCTTGTCAATAGAAACAAAAAAACAGGCTCTTAAAATTCAGAGTTCATCCGATTAAATTATGAAATAATTTGCGGATAATTACGTAATATAGGTATATGTACTCGCATTTCGTTGAATTCATCGGTGAATATTTAAATATTGACATTTTATTTTTTTTGACTTTGTTATCGGATTCCGTAGCAAGATTCCACGACACCTTCATCCACTGGCAATGACTCCATTACGAAAGCTCTCATCAGCGAAGACAGTCAACAAGTGATCAGAGGACGATTGGGGTAATTTGGTTTGTTGATTTTATTCTCGACTTATTTATTAGTATACGCGTATTTCAAACGAAACCGCGATAAGTAAAGTATTATTGATATGTGGTTGCGGCGCCTCGAAAAAAAATTACGTAATATGATTGCACAGAGTAAATGTCTCTCGAATAGAGTGGATACAGGTGATCTGATGATTGGGTGCATTTATTCGCATACCTACATGTACATACCTATCGTGTACATGCACAGCTGCATATTATTGCGTTTCGAATTGTCACGAATAGTGATGTACAAATTCGCGAAAAATCTTTTTGCGAGAATATTCGCGAATATTCGCGCATATTCTCGCATATTCTCATGCAAGACTTATATAGGTACACCAGTACCTCCAGCCTTCACACAATTAAAAAAAAGTGATCAATGATCATAATGAAAAAAAGTCTGCAAAAAGGTCGATAAAATTGAATAAGTAACATTTTATAGAAGAAAATCAGACATCTGATGCAATAACAGTAATTACCTCGTCAATACCAGTATTTTGATATGCCACAAGCTATTTGAAATTTTTGGTTTCGAGAGAATATTCTCCTGAGCCTCGAGAATATTCGCGAATATTCGCGAATATTCGCGAATATTCTCAGATTCTGCGGGTGAGAATATTCTCCTTGACATCGCTAGTCACGAAGGTTTTACAGCAATTGGAAAATTGTTTGCGAAAAATAAAATGAATATGAAAAAACCAACAAGATATGATAAATTGAGAAAAATTATCTCGAGAAAAGTGGACGTGCTCGAGTGGATAATCGCTTATATTCGTCATATCGTCGGTATACCTACTCGTAACTATACGAGCGAATAGGTGCCATAAAATATACATTTTATAGGTACTTTACGTTCTAAATGTTACATAATTTTTTCGCTTATGTTACAGCTTCGTAGCTGGCGTGGTACCCAGAGAACGAGTGCCCGGCTTTGAACGAATGCTATGGAGGATAAGCAGAGGAAACGTATTCTTGAGGCGGGCCGAGTTGGCCGAACCGCTGGAAGATCCCGCAACGGTATTGAATTTCGTATGAATTCTCGTACGAAGTACGAAATCTTATGATTGATTAATGATTATAATTTTCCTCGTCTAGGGCAATGAAATATACAAAACTGTGTTCGTAGCGTTCTTCCAAGGAGAACAATTGAAGTCCAGGGTGAAAAAAGTCTGCTCGGGATATCACGCTTCGTTTTACAACTGCCCTAGTTCGTATGCAGAAAGACAAGATTTATTGAGAGGGGTCAAAACTCGAATCGAAGATCTAAATTTGGTAATTATAATAATTTATTTAAATCGGGTATCTCAACTTTTCGAAAAAAAAAAACCTGTTGATACGTGAGGATATCGAAGATGCGGAGTGTAGAATTTTTTATATTACCTATTAACTATCTTTATTCTAATCCTAAGTATTTGTATCTCATATACAGGTTTTAAATCAAACGCACGATCACAGACAACGTGTATTGACTACAGTAGCAAAAAAACTACACAATTGGAGTGTAATGGTTCGTAAGATGAAGGCTATTTACCACACGTTAAATCTATTCAATATGGACGTAACGAAAAAATGCCTCATAGGAGAATGTTGGGTGCCATTGAACGATGTGCCATTTATAAGACAAACTCTAGCAGATGGTGGCGTAAGTAAGAAAGCTCAACGTTTTTTCCAAATTAAAATACCTACTTACGATTATAAATACCTACCTAAAAGTATCTATCTGTTGGCTTCTTTTTATTTCGTCTCTGAAAAAAAAATCGAAGAATATTAACGACGCGCCCTAATTCAAAATCTATTCTAAAAAATAATAATATTTATTGCAATGTTTGGTAAAATGCATTGCCTAAAAATAAAATTTATTAAAAAAGATTATGGTATTAAATTTTACCATAGCATTTTTATCGAATTGAGCATTTTTATTATATTATTCTTTATTGAAAATTTACCATTTTTTATTTTATTTTTGAGTGGTGCATTAAAAGTATTCATGAAAAAAATAGCTATTTCGGAGCTAGATTCCTGTATTGTGTAAATATTTTTAAGCTGGATGAATAAAGTAAAATTATTTCAACGAAGATGTAAAAATTCCAATATGGGTACCTACTTAATTTCACTTCTACCCCTTTGAGGGAAATGGGAAAGATTGTACATAGAGACTGGTTGCTTGAAAAAATTTCACCCAGGTAGGGAGTTTTGGATTTTTTCTCTTTAATACTGCAATTTTTGATTCGTTCCTAATGGAATGAATAAAAATTGCTATTTTTTGAACCAGTTTTAAAATAATGCTGGTAGGTAATCAATATTCAATTTAGAATACCCTCCATACCCATAGGCACAGCTAGTTTTAGGAGAAAGTATCGCTACCTATTTGGCAATTAATTACATACCTAGAAGTTACCTATGTGTATAGGTATTCATTAATCATGTTATTTTTATTTTTCGCAGAAAGCAGTTGGTAGTTCAATTCCATCATTTTTAAACGTTATTGAAACGAATGAAAAGCCACCAACGTTTAACAGAACCAACAAATTTACCCAAGGCTTCCAAAATTTAATAGACTCGTACGGTATTGCTTCATATCGTGAAGTTAATCCGGGTAGGTAATTTTAATTGCACTCAGCTAGGCAGCTGCCTACAGTTGGCTATAGCTCCATAGAAATATTCCTTAAAAAAATTATAAATCGTAATATTTGCATATGGTATATTTTATTAAGTGATTATTGCTCATTCAAACTGGTTGATTTTTGTTTGCAGCATTATATACTATCATAACATTCCCTTTCTTATTTGGTATCATGTTCGGTGATGCTGGTCACGGTTTGATTTTAACCTTATTCGGCGGCTTTATGGTTCTAAGAGAGCAACAACTTACCAAAAAGAAAATTAATAGTGAGGTGAGTTCGTCTCTTTTCGTTTATGCTCTCGTTATTCAAAATATTTTGCCAGATCCCAACATATTTCTACAACTTTTTTTTTTTTTTTTTTTTTTCAGATTTGGAATATATTTTTTAGCGGGCGCTACATAGTGTTGTTGATGGGACTGTTTTCAATTTATACCGGTATAATATACAACGATGTATTTTCGAAATCATTCAACCTTTTCGGATCTAGTTGGAGTGTTAATTACAATTCATCGGAGATAGTGACACATAAAGAAATGACATTGGATCCTGCTACCAGCGCTTATTCTCAAATACCTTATCCTATCGGATTGGATCCAGTATGGCAAGTAAGAATTGAATACCTAATTGTGACAAAGACGTTAATTTTTCGTAAGAAACCTTCAGAAATTGTTAAATTTATCCGACTCGACGCTTCGACGATTACAATTTCGAACTTATGAAAAAATCATAGATACTCAGGTTTTGATTGGATTCCTCGAGCTGTGGGAAATTTCCTTGAGCCTTGAATTATAAACTTACACATCAAAAGATGTTTTATTACCTGTCACAACCGGTATCACGTGAATTTCCCGCGGGAAATTCCTCGCAGGAACAATTTCTGGCGGTTAAATTTAGTAGGGCGACAATTGCTCATAGCAAAAATTGCCCGCGGTGAAAAAAATTCTCATATTTTTGTGAATTTTCCCAAGTTTGGACAACCTGCTACTTTTATTCATAATCATCAAGTTTGGAAAATTCACCATTTTGTACTCAAAATTTTCCAAGTTGGAAAAGTATGAGTATAAAAATAAAATTTCTCCAACTTCAAGGTCAAAATGGCAAATTTTTTCAACAAAGCGCTGAAAAATCAAAGGGGGAAAGAGAGCTACCTCCACCTCCACTCTTATTGGTACGCCTCTCTTTGTTCGTGATAAAAGTTCCATGAGAATTTTTTCACCGCGAGAAATTTTTATTTTTACCGCGGGAAATTTTCGCTGCATTCAATTTTCGCTACATGAAATTCAACCGTGATAAATTGTCCCCGTGAGAATTGTCCGCGAAAAATTGACCACGGGGAATTGACGTAGACTCGACACAACCATAGGTGCGCCCAGAAATTCATTAAGGGAGGGGTTGAGAATTTGAGAAAAATTAAGGAAGGGGGTCAAATTTTAAATTAATCATTTTTCATCGATCTTTCAGTCAAAAATCATTAATGTTTTCTGACGAACTGGGAATTTATTGAGGAATCGGTGATTTTTGACTCGAAAATTGGTCAAAAATTTTAAATTTTGAACATAATAAATATTTTTGCCATAAAAAATATTTTTTTCCAAGCCTAAGAGGGGGGCTCAAGCCCCTGGAGCCCACCCCTTGGATGCGTCTATGGTCACAATTTATTTAAAATTATATCTACCTGAAGGTTTCTTGGTTTTTTACATTTTTTCGTGGCGCACATCACTAATCATAATGGATCGATTTACAGATAGCAAGCAACAAAATAATTTTTTTAAATTCGTTCAAAATGAAGCTGTCGATAATTTTTGGCGTAGTGCATATGATTTTCGGAGTTACCCTCGGTGTTGTAAACCATATGTAAGTATCTACTACGAGTTCCAAGTATGTGGAACAATCATAGGCTATGCTTACCTAATATGAAAATGTGAGCGAATGAAAATTTTCTACCTACTAAGGGACACGTAGGTGGATGGTGGTCTCTTGGAAAGAAAAATTTCAAGAAGTAAAAAAATAATTAGGATTCCATTTTTAAAAAAAGGATCCAGTTGAATCCAAATGTCTTCAATTGGATTAATTTGGATTTACGTACCTATTTGTATCCCTTGTATCCATTTTGTATCCACTTGAATTCGATGTGATCGAGCCATTTTTCGTATTTAATTGGATCTATTTTTCCCCCGGGTAATCTAAAAAATATTGAAACCTCATATCTCAACGACTCGAGAGGAAGGAGCAAAAAAAATTCCTAATGGGGTCATTCTTGAAAATTCGGATTTTGTATTAGGTAGTGCTATCTGGTAAGAACAGATAACTTCAAGAAGCAGAGCTACCTACTCATTTTATATTGTTCAGTGAAACGCCTCATTATCCAGCCAAAAGAGTTTTTGATTTCCTATGATGGTTTTTCATAAAACTTTGCTCGAAAGTTTCATGGCAGTGCAGACTGCTGTTTTCAAAAAATTCAAGTGATCTAAAAGTAGGCAAGCCAACAATTTTGTGAAGGCAATCAAAATTATTTCAAATAGCCAAAGAAGCTTTTTTCTTGATTTAGACGAGTTAGGATGATCGATTTGAATTTGATAAGAATTAAAAAAATCACATTATTCTTAGAAGGGAAAAAATGGTGACTAATTTAAAGTTGATATTTCAGAAACAGGTAATAATTCAAATCGCACCTTTTCAAGGATCACTGTGGTTCCCAAAAAATTTTACTGCCTGAAAAAGGCGAAAAACACCTCCTTCCACCTTCTCAAAATGACCTCATTTTCAGGTCTCGCAGTTCCCTCCCCCTTGGGGCTGATTGGCCAATTTTTTGGAGAGATACCCTACTAGAAATAAAATATTTCGTCAAAATCGTTTTTTGTTTTTTTTATTCCAGCCTAGTATATGCGACACAAATAAGATAATTTTTGAAAAAGTTGACGAATGTCGTAAAATAACGAAAACCTAATCTGTAAAAAATTCAATTTGTATGATATTCTGCTTACAGACATTTTAAAAAAACCATCAACGTCTTCGTGCAGTTTATCCCTCAATTGCTATTTCTGGTGTTACTATTTTTTTACTTGGTCTCGTTGATGTTTATAAAATGGGTATTGTACGCGCCAAAAAATCGTAAGTACACTCGCCATTATTGTAGCAGTGTAATTCATTAGGTAGGCACCGGGCACCGATGATTTAGTTTGAAAAAATGCATTTTTTACAGCAAAGGAAACTAGTCCGTTTTGCGCTCCGTCCGTACTGATTACGTTCATCAATATGATGCTGCATAAAAAGAATACCGACGTACAGGAGCCTTGTTCACCGTACATGTTTCCACATCAGGCAAGTCCCTTTTAGAAAGCACGAGTCAAAAAACAGAAATGTTTTGCTTTATAATGACGGTCTTTACGTATAAATACAAATTACATAGGTACCTACTATTATTTCTAAAATTGTAATTTCTTTTCAATAACAGGAAGAAATCCAAACGATATTCTTGCTGGTGGCGTTGGCTTGTATTCCAGTAATGTTGGCCGGTAAACCGATATGCAAGCTGTTGGCAAAGAAGCGAATGAAGCGAAGGCAATATGTAAGTAGCTCTGCGTACTAAATAAATAGCCGTCAATTTGATTTACGTAGCATTATCGATTCGTACCGCAGCAAAGGACATTTGTACGGTACGTGATTTACTTGGGCGGAAAAGTTTCAATACAAATTACTATGGTTTTGTGTTAGTCGGTAAATAATGGGGATTTGCATCAGGGGATCGAAATGCAGGGTAGCGAGCCTGCAGCCGCACTAGAAGAAAATCTCGCCCTGCAATACCATCACGAACCCGAACAACACGAAGAAGAAGACGAGATGGGCGAAATTCTCATCCATCAAGGTATCGAAACCATCGAATACGTATTGAGCACCGTTTCTCACACTGCCTCTTACCTTCGACTGTGGGCGTTATCTTTGGCTCATGCTCGTAAGTTTTCGATTTTTCAATTTTGTAAGCTAAGGGTAGATGGCAGTAACGTAGCATTATGGGTACAAATTCGTCTATTTGCAGAGCTTTCCGAAGTTCTTTGGAATATGGTATTGAAAGCTGGACTAACTACCGATTCGACGTTCGCTTCCGTTGCGTTGTACCTAAGTTTTGGTGCGTGGTCGGTATTCACTATAGCCATACTCGTCATGATGGAAGGCTTATCAGCATTTTTACATACCTTACGTTTGCACTGGTGAGTAAATTTATATTTTTAATTTCCTATCCAAGTATGAACAGCAGTTCGCCAAATACAAAAAAAAATGACTACCTAACTCTCATTTTGGGTGTCTAGGTTTACCCATCCTCTAATTTTTATGCACTCAGTTACGAACAGGTTTAATGACTTAGTTACCTATTTTTGCAGGGTCGAGTTCATGAGTAAATTTTACATGGGAGAAGGTTATCCATTCCAACCATTTTCTTTCAAAAATATTTTAGAAAGCGAAGAACCAGTAGAAGAATAAACAATTTTAAACTTATTTTTAATTATTTATTTTTTTTCTTTTTGTAATATGCTATTTTTGTACATGTAAGCTGTTGAGAAATTTTATACTTATTCATCCATTTTTTTTTCGCCCCCTTTACTTTATTCAACTATCTAAGTATACCTATACAATCGAGCTTATTTTATTACCATTTTGATTTTTTTTTTTTTTTTTAACAGGGACACAACAATCATATCTACTTTTATGTTTTACAAACTCAGAATAAGTTGTTGAATTTTTTTCATGCGTGATTGTTTCTTGTACAATTTGTTGTTGATTTTTGTCTGTTTCTTTTATTACTTATTATTTTTTTTCATTGATGTTGATTGCCCAAAAGTCAATTAAAAATATTTAAAGTCTGTTCATTCTGTTATAAATAATTCACCCAGTGAAGATACTCATCTTGTCGTCTGTGTGTGTGTCAGAATTGCAGATTAAAATATAAGAGACACGCCTAAGGCGTTTTGAGGCTTTGAGGAAATTGGATAGGTATTTGAAGAAATTTCGAGAATTGGTGTTAGACACGGTGCCTGCCTACCAGATTTTCACAGTCGTGAATTGATTCATTTTTGTCTTGGAATTTTCTATTAATAAAATTGAAAAGAAAATTCCCTAAACTTTTATAGTTAGGTAATCAAGCAAATTGAACAATTAAATCTGGATTTCGTCAGCTCTGTGACGACATCATTAAGGTGAAGTAATAAACTGATTTTTTTGGCTTAAATTTTTATAAAAATGTGGGTACCTATATTTAATTTTGAAAGACTATAGATAGGTACCTAATTACTTTTGTTCCACTTGAATCGTGCTCACAAATTTCCAAATCAGGGCATTTTTTCCTTTAAAAAAAATATATAAGTATGATTTCAACTACCTACATATTTTGCAAATACATTTCATTCATTTGATTAAACGCCTCTAACAAATAACAAATTCAACAAATTTATTTTTGATTTAAAAGACATCTGTGACTGACTCGAAAGAAAGACGGTTAGTGTCCAAAAATTGATTTTTTCAAACACCTACGTATTTTTTTTTTTAGCAAATTTAATGTTCTTTTCAATGGAAATAAATTTTTTTTTGACACTTGGCCGTCTTTCTTCCGAGCCAGTCAAATTTATATAGTCTTTTTTTTTTTTTTGTAGTTAACCCTGTCAGCTACCATCTCACTTGGTAGAAGCACTGTGAATCGATTTGGCTGTTGCACTTTTACATTGAAATTTCAAAAATGATCATTATCCTCATTGCTCAATTTATAAATTAACATATTACAATAAAATTTGGCAGAGAAGTGCCAAAATTAAAACTGAGAGTTTTTAACAAAAAGATAAGCGTTGAACTATTTCGCGAACTTATTACTTATTGAAGGGATACCTAAGGGATGAGTAATTTGCATTAGGTAGGTATAGCTAAGCAAAAAAATCTTTCAGGTAATGAAGAAGTATTGATACGTTCAAATTTAATTAACGAGGGGTAAGTTACAAAAAATTTTGGCTAGCAGAACGTGGTTTCGATCCACGGACCTCTGGGTTATGGGCCCAGCACGCTTCCACTGCGCCACTCTGCTGTGCACGCTTTCGTCGGCGTTTTTAGGGGTATTCAAGCTTCGATTACAACGCTCGTGTACAAACTATTGCATACGATTTCAGACGCAGGAGAATATCTTTTATAAACAAATTAAGCAATGAATTTTTAAATGTGGTAAGTAATATCTTGAAAATTTTACGGGCATTCAATTTTTTGTAAATATTTATGAGAGACGATACTAATTTCAGTTCGTGAAATGTAATACTTACCTACGTATAAATTCCGCGCTTTTTCAAGCGTTTGAACACATAGGTATTGTTTTATTTATATGTATTCGTATTCAAAAGTTTTAAAAATAAATTTCATAATTCTTTCTAAAAATTGAACTATTATAATATAGGTATTCCAATTTTTCCGGGCGAAAATCTCGGAAACGAAAATTCCGCACCGAAAACCTACGCCGGATTAGGGTTCAGCGAACCAAAATCTATCTACATAATATAAACGGTACCTAGGTACTGTAATTGTTTGATTATTGTTTGAATAATAAACGTTTTTCACACTTTATCAATGGCCAACAAGCGGAAGTTTTGAAAAAAGTTAGGCTTTTTTGATAAAATTACTTACGTATTACTGGATTTTATGAATAATGGACACGAAAAAATAACTGGGGTTGAATGATCTAATAAGCATAACAAGACCACCGTTGTTTTTCAATATTTTTTCATCTGACAAACAGATTTTTAAAAAAATGTTCCATCTCTTGTGAAAAATCTGAAAAGCGCTGTGTCCCCTCTCCCCTCCGCCAAAATTTTTTTGGTCTGAATTCAAGGTTGAGAAATCAACACTGGTTTGAAATTTTCTCAGACAAATAGGCAAAACGGTTATAGCAAGATTTGCCAGGTGAATGAAATCTCATAAACTAGCCAGAAGGATAGAGGCAAGAGTGCACGTCAATTTTCATAAAATTGATTAATGTACTTGATAGGAAAAACGTATTGAACTAAAATGAGTATTCGACCGCAACCCTTTTTCAAAAACATTTAAATTATGTTTTTTTTTTTCAATTACAAACCCTATAAACTGTTTTGAAATATTTCGACAAATATTGTACAGCTATAGAAGAGGGGATTGGATTTACGCCCGATGAAAGGGATTTTGAAGCCGTGTCGGGAACATGCGCTCGTTACAACACGTCCTCATTACGACGTTTAAATATTTAGGGCGTTTTGGTTATGCAACTTTTTCGACGTGAAGTTTCCATCTCAAATATGTCAGATGTATAATTAAAGCGCTTAAAACTGCACAGCTTTCTCAACGTTGAAAATTAATTTCACCGACTACAAATACGCGTATCGTTACATTTCAAATGCTACCCTCGTAGAAAATTCGGTTAAAACGAAGCCACACACCTTAATTGGGGCTAAAGTTGAACTCGAATGATGAATAGAAGGGGGGGGGGGGTGAGAGAGCGCGTAAGACGAGGATACGCGCCTTCGTGAAATATCTGTGTACGTTATAGTAGGTGCGGTTCGTCTTGAATTTGGTAAAATCTTTCGATTTCGGCATTCGCCATCGTATAATAGGTAGTTAGGTACCTACCACCTATTACCTAGTATTTGCTAGGTACCTACTCCGTAGACAGGCGGATACGTTCATAGGGACTGAATTGTGTTCGTTTTAGTTTTCTTAGATGAACGAGACAATGACTGTACCGACGAATGACCATCAATTATGCGACGAATTAAACATGTGCCGACCACTTCGAATGCTTTTCATCGTTCTAGACCAATTGATTTAATTGAGGAACACGTGCGTTCGTGACAACCGAATATTAATTACCTAATTTTTCCTCTTACCTGGTGTTGCAAGAGCGGCTGCAGATGACCCATCGTCGACGTGATGGGCATGCGGCTGTAAAGTCTCGGTGGTCCGCGAATTCTCTAGTCTGTACTTTTTTTTTTTTTTCATTTCTTAATGTTTTCCGGCGTAATTGTTAGCTCATTGCTACTGAAAAAGAGTGACGTACAATTTTAATTGGTTTGAAATTAAGTTTAATTGAATTAAAGTGCCTACTTTGTGTTTTTTTTTTGTCGTGCGTGTCTTTTCCCTTCCTTCAAATAAGCGCGATAACGATACTTGCATCAAAATACTCGATTCGCAATTCAGTTACCGAGTACAAGCTCAGGGCTCATTGTTAACTGTACCGCGTTTTACTCACTCTGTCACTCTTCTCCAAGTACGTAGCCCAAGTTTTTTTTTATCACCGCCACCATCGTCGCGTCGCCACTTCGTAAGCACGTGATGTGATGTTGTAAACAGGTGTGTTGCCGTTGACGAATTTCACGCACAGTCGAGTCGGCGACTGAAGATTTATTGGAAAAATTGCACGTATTTTGGACGGTCACTGGCATATCATGCCGTAGGTACCTTCGATATGTGTAAAACTTGTGGCAGTTGATTGAGAATTTTCTTGATAGGTAATTAGTTGCATTAAGAAAATTATGTTTCATCAAAGCAAAGTTCAGTGGTGGAGACAAGGGTGGACCAGGGTGGGTCGGACACATTTCAAAAAAAACCGCCTAGCCAAACGAGTTATTTTCGAACAATTTTCAATTTTTTTTTCTAAAAAAAAAAAAATGGGTGAATAGCAATTTTTCGTACAATTAGGCTAGATTTTGATTCTCCTTGAACCTTTTTTCAATTTTGAAATTAATCAAGTTGGAAGAAATGTTATAAAATTCCAAGTGAAAAATTTTGTCGAAAAATTTAATGTCGGACTACGTTTTAGGAAATTTTCAATTGGAAAACTTCCTACTTAAAAAAATTGAGAGAATTTTGATATTATTTAAAAAATTTCCAAGTTGGAAGCAATTTTTTAAAAAATTAAAAATGATTTTTTTCAATAATTTAAAAATTTTTACTCAATTTTTTTCACCCTTGAATTTTGAAAAAATTCCATCTTATGTTTTTTTGAAGATTTATCCAAATTTTATTAAGAAATTCAACAACCATTGAACGTGTAGGCAATCTAGGCTTGTTTTACAATGAAAAAAGTTTGGCCAGTAATTTGAAGTTGGACTAAGTAGTTGAAGATTTTGCTGTAATCCATAAAAACAGCCGAATTATATATGTGTGAGCTTGAATGCAGAGACTACCATTAATTGTCATAAATTGACATTTGATTCCAGGTTCCCCCTTGATTTTACCCCTTCTGAATGACCCATAATCAGTGTAAATTCAAAAATCAATTTCTGTCACTTAATTGTGGTTTCTTCCAGGTTCACCTTAATATTAATCTTAGATTATAAAACATAAAATTTCAATTTTTTTTCTCGATCAAATTTTTCAAATAAAAAACATTTTTACGAGAATGATGATTTTTTATTCGAACGTGTAGGGGGCGAGAGGGCCTGGCCCCCCGGAAAAAATGCAAGCCCCTGCTTGAGCCCCAGAAAATTTCTATTATACAATAATGTGAATCCCTCCATTACATCAAAATAAGTATGTATTTTCAAAGTACCTATTACAACATGGAAAAATCTTTTCTTGACATTAAAACCCAATTTTTTCAGAGCTTCGCTGGGGCATGAATAAGTTTGAAATTCTACGATTCATCTGAGGCAAAAAAAAAGGCAAAGTAAGCTCCTTTTTACCCCTCTTCTTTAAATTCCTTTTGGAATTTCAAGTCTTTCATTCCCACTCGTGCATACACTGTCAAAAAAATTTCCGACGCCACTAGATAGGTACATATGTGCATTTTTAGCCCCTGAAAAAAAGTCACCCCCCCCTCTATTAAACTACGAAAAAACAAAAAAAAAGTTTTTATTCAACATACGGCCCTTTTTGTGCCCTCCCAATTTTCGATTCCGGCGACGCCACTGTTACGTACCTAGGTACATAAAAAATATTTCCCTGGCTCTTCATTTTCCATCAATCCATCCAGCCTCAGGGTGCAATTAAATTTTTCCTTCCCTGATAAATATTGATCCCTTTTCCACAATGTTTGGCCCTCTTATGCCCTTTCAAAAAAAAAAAAAAAAATGGCCAAATACGCCATAGCCGATGCTGAACTTCTACTCACTCTTTCCTCGTAAGTTTATCGCAAGAAAAGCAAAATACATCAATTTTATAGGCTTGCAATAAGTACATATATGGACCTATTTACTATTTAACAAAAGAACTTTCAACGCTGAACGAAGCGAATAAAATTAATTCAAGATCAAAATCGTTTAATAAAATATCCCGAAAATTTCGCTCGGTGTGCGAACAAGTTGCGAGATGGCAATTTTTTCATTAAAACGTTCGTCGCCGAGTTTAATTGAAAATATTCTCAAAGAATGTTAATCGAATTGTATACGAAATAACGTATTAATAAAAATATAACGTTCGCGCTCGCAGCGGCGTCGTGAATTTAAATAGTGGGTGTATCGCTTGTAAAATGTCATCTTTATAATGATTCATTCGCATACTTAATACTGCGGGTAATTCGTTCAAATTCATTTCTCGTACCGAACGAGACCAATTCCGTCGGCGAGTCTTTAACGATACGTTATGAGCATTTTATTCTTCGATCGTTTACCAACTCGCGTATTTTTCGACCTTAAAAATGGAACTAAAAGTTGAAGTGCGAAAATCTTCGAATTTTGGGGGCTGAAAGTTTATATAAGGTAGAAATAAATACCTGACCATTGTACCTACTTGCGAATAAATTTTAAACGCTTTTTGTAAAATTTGGCGATCTGATGCATTAGGTTGTCAACTTCTATCTCGAGTACCTACCAAAATCCATCTTCGCAGCACGTAAGTGATGTTGAATTGTTGAATGATAATTTCGAGGATAAGGATACGTTATTTGTAAGTATGATCCGGCGACTACGGCCATTGCGTTCAGCGTCGAAATCGGCATCGTTCGGCACATGTTATCAACGCAACGCACATTGGCTACACTGCTCGTTCATTCATCTTGGCGCGAAATCAGAGTGAACTACGCTTCAACATACTCCAACTCGCTCAGTTTGCTCATCAGTTGGATTTCAAGTTGGCGCGAATCGCCGATGTCGTGTGTGCATTTTTGTAATCTACGTAGATGATACGTGTTAATTAATCGTTTAATTATTAGTATTATTATTGGTTCGTGGTCCTTTTTTCGAGTCGTTTTTGTGGACGTGGTAATTCAATCGGGTCGAATTTTCTTACGTGCGACATGATTGTGTGGTAGCCGAGAGCCAGTGCACTGCTTCCAGAGTCATCATCGATGTTATTGCATTTTTTCGTATCTTTTATTACGGTAAGTACGAAAAAAAAAAATATTTCCGCGATTTATAGGGGATGCATCGGCGAATTCAGCACGTGAACGTACGAAAAAGACGAAATCTCCCTGTATAGGTAGTTTTTGTGGGGTATACCTATCTGTGTATGGAACACTAGGTAGGCTAAATCATCTGGCACGAACAGGTACCAACTTACTTGTTACCTATCTTCCTATAAAAAAAAAGAAGGTATCCTAGAACGAAGGTTCAAGTCACAAGAAAATTTCACATCGAAAATACTTACGTATGGGGCGCGAGATAATAATTTATGGAATATTTTATCAACATACGTATCTACTTACCCGTTTCGAGACTCGAATAAGGCACTTTAATTTCAAAGTAAATTCTTCGATTTCGAAATAAAATGTAAATAGGTATTCTATCAATCTTGCGAGTATACCGCAACCAGCACATCCACATTTGTTAGCAAATACAATCTCATCCCTCGTACCCGTGTAGGTAGGTACCACTTCAGCAGTTAATTCGTCTTTTGTGCTTGATAGAAATGTCTCTTGGATTTGTTTCGTGAAATTTGATTGAAAACTAACGCGTTTCGTTTTAACGAAATTGACATATCTACCTATGTTGTAGACGTCAGACAACAATTATTCGCACCTTTGAACGTTATTCTCGATCCTTTGACACGAGTTTCTTCCTTTCTTCGTATTTCAACAAACAAACATCAACGATCCTCAGAGAAAAGGTGGCATGGACAAGGTTACTTTCGTTACGAGTTGTTTCATGGTTTCATCATGTCAACGTATAACGTGTTTTTCAATTAGTACCAACACGAGTCAAAATTTCCGCGGATTTGCTCAAGAAAATGCATCAAAATATGTAAACAACTCGTATTCAATACCGGTTTTACTCTTGTGAAGCATTCGTCCATCTTATGTACATAGGTACGAGTACCTACTAAGAAAAATTTTATAGCGAAAAAGTCTCAAATGACAAATTATCTTTTTTTATTCTGAAATTCAGCCAAAACTGGTTTTACGAAATTATTATTTTTTACTAGTGAAGTATGAGAGATGAGAATAAATAATACAATTATTTATGATTGTTTTTGCCTGAACCGTTATTTTGGAAAAAGATAATACATTTTCTCTGATAACCTGATTCATCTATGTGCTAATCTAAATACGTTCGAAAAATTCGATCATTTGAAATGGGAATGGACAGTTGAGCAATATGAGTTTTATCAACTTTACCTACCTCAATTGGTGTACGTGAGTGTGTTTATGAAAAATAAGCGCGATTCTCACAATGTTTAAAAAAAATTAAATTTGCCTGGGTAATCTGCAATATTTTTTGAAAGTCGAAAATATCATGTTCGTGTTTTTCTTGAAAAATGGACATGTCCACATTTTTTCAAAACAGACATCGGGCCCCAGTTATCGAAAAGAAATAGCATGAATTGGATCACGTACATGGCTTCATTTTTAAAAAATGGGGAAAAGCCCACGTTTTTTGAAAAAAAGGGAAGTAAAATTTAGGTAATTTTTGGATTTAAAAAAAAAACATGGCGTTCATATGCTTTTTGGGAAATGCTCGAAATGTTCGAGCTTTTGAGAAAAAGACTACATATGTGACCCTGCCGTAAAGAAGCAACCTAGAGTAAAAAAAAAAATCGATGTCTTCATTTTTATGTGTTTGGTCCATATTTGGTGTCATTTGGACCAAAAACGAGAAAAATGATTCGTCGATTTTTCCTACACTAGGTCCCTTCTTTACCGCAGGGTCACATATGTCGATGTTCCACCGAAAATGTGTGTTGTGTCGTGGTCGCGATTTCTTCAAAAAATATGCCCACTTTTTCAAAAATAAAAACCGACATGCAATCTTCGTATTTTTTTTAAAAATTAATAGAGTTGGACCCGAGAAATCATTCGGGAAATTTCTGGGGATCTTAAACAGTACATTTTATACATTTTTACCAAATTTGAGTTCCCCTGAGAACCTTCTTGGATGATTCTTAGAATCCAACCTTCATCTTGAAAAACCATAATTATTTTTCAATTTTTAAATTACTTTTGAAAGTTAAGCGTGATTTTTACAATTTTTTTTTGCACGTACTCACTGATTGATAATGGTGAATCAGATTTCGGGAATTTCGTTTTTGAAAGAAAATGAACCACCTCAAGAGATTATAATGTGACGGCGAATACAGAAAGGGTGTATCGACCCAAAAATCATGTTTTTTTTTATTGTTGATTTTTATAAGAAATTTAGTGTAGAATCCGAAAAAATGGTTGTCAGGTCTCAATTCCGTCAAAAAAGGCGACGAATGTAAAAAGGGTGTATCAAATAATTTAGCGAATACAAAAAGGGTGTATCACTTTATTTCTGTGCGTGTATATGTTTCTTATACTGAATTTTCACGTAGAATCTGTTAAAATAATTACTAGGTCTCCATTCTTATGAAAAATATGTGTTAATGACGCGAGTCTAAGTTACCCACCTTCGGAGAACATTTTACTCCGAAATGAGCAAAATGAGCTCCGTGGAAATTCGCATAATTAATCGAACATTCGCGTGGAGAATGTTAAAATAAAGAATTTTCTCTCTATTTTTCAATTTTTTTTTCAAATTGCTATTTTTAATTCAAATCTGTTCTGATTGATCTTTCAACACGATTTTTTCTTACCTTCGGTAAAAATCATTCAAATCTTGATCTCAAAATTTTCACATTTTCCTAGTTCCAATTTTTTTTTCGAAAAATGTTTATCAACTTCACATTTCATTTTAATTTTGTTTCAAAAATTTTTGTCAACACTCAATTTTTTTCAAACTTGGTCCATACATTATTTTTTTAACTTCTCAATATGTCGAACTTTGACTACTTTTTCAAAAATTTTCAGCCTAATTTTCAAAGTTGATGAATTTATTTATACATATATTTTTAATTGGATTTAGAAAAAAATTGAATTCGAGTCGAAATGAATTTAAAGAAACAGAGTTTAAAAAATGTTAATAAGGAAATCTGAAAAATTTAAACTTGGACATTTGTACCTAATCTAAAAAAATGTGACAAAAAAATGAAATTCAAATAAATGTTGAAAAAATTGTAAGTTGACTTTTTTTGAGAAAAAACGAGTTGAAACAAAATTTTAAAAAAATTGCAATCGAAAAAAAAAGTGAGAAAAAAGTGGAGCTGAGAAACAATTTGTCATAAGAATTTGTACGTATGTCAAAATATAAAAAATACTTACCACCAGAGTGCGTCCTAATTGTGCAGAAAGTGTACAAAATTCAAAAGTTCATAAATTATGTCATAACATTTTCAAAAATATCAAAAGAAATGTTTGAAAACTTAAAACACGTTTTTCTCAAAACTACGTTTTTTAACGATACACCCTTTCTGTATTCGCCGTCACAATATAGACCTCTAAAATTCGAAAAAAATTCATTGTGTTACAAAAAACACATTTTTATGTTTTTTAAAAAGAGGAAATCGCTCGCATAGGTGCATCCAAAAATTAGGTAATTAAGGGAGGGGCTGAAAATTTGAGAAAAAAATAGAGGGGGTCAAATTTCAAATTAGTCATTTTCACTGAGCTTTCAGTCAAAAATCATTTATTTTTCTGTGACAAATTAGGAATTTATTGAGAAATTTGTGATTTTTGACTGAAAAATTATTAAATTTTGAAATGAAACGACTAAAATACTGTTTGAGCGAAGAGAGGACGGGAAATAATTACCATTTGAAAAGCAATGAAATGCACTTTTTTACTTTCCTAACTTAAGGAAGGGGATCTTGGGTAAGTACGTCCCTGAGAAATCGTAACTATTTTTTTAAAATTTGGGGTAAAAGTGGTCATTATTTCCATGTTTTAATAAAACTGGCATTTTATACCTACCCCTAATTCTGTTTTTTTAAAAATAGGCATCATGTCCACTTTTTGAAAACTAAAAATTGGATAAATACGTCAGGTCATTGTTTCTTCAAAAAATAGATGTTCATTACGATAAAAAAAGGAAATGCCTTCCTAATTAAAAAAATTACCTACTGCGATTTTTAAAATACCTACTTATCAAATTTATTGTAGTTCACAAGAATATTTCTTTCAAATGCTTCTGTATCCTTGCCCCTAATTGGCTTAATTCATTTTGTTTTCAAATGTTTCCTCCTAAAAATATTTCATTTCCAAGCTTTACTGGTTTCAGTAATTAAATGGCAAATAAGTCTCTCACGGGCGACATAAGTAATTACAACGACTTACGAATGCATCGCCATTCACTGTTGGCAAAACGAAATGGATTGAAGAGCGTGCACTTGAGTATTGTTGTAAAAACAGTGAAAGTAGACCTACGACGATGGTATATGCTCGAATCTAAATTTGATGTGACATGACGCGTATCATACTGCTTAATTCGGGTCATAACCACTCTTAAGTACCTGTATCGTCTTCACTAGGTCTTTTTTTTTTCGTTCGCGAATTCAAATGAACCTACCTACTTTGCAATATTTGCAACGCTGAAATCGTTTCGTTACGAAATCGAGTACAAATCGTAATCGTACCAAAAACGATTGTCTGAAAAAAAGAAAAACGTTTTTCGAAAGTACATGTAATCTTCCAATTGATATATCTACTGCCAGTCTCTGAGACGAGCAGATAGATTTAGAAAATCCGTCGAGATCGAAGGGGTGTAGATAATTTCTAGAAAACTTCTCGCGTATCTAAACTTAGACTCGTAATCAGATAAATTTATCAATTAAAAAAATTACACATTATCTCCGAGTAATTTATCAAGATCGATACAATGATGAAATGAAGTACTATACTTATCCGTCCATTTGTGAATTGGTATCTTGGTAATACCTACGTATAGGCACGTAACGCATACCTAAACTGTACATATTTTACATTGCAGGCACTCAAGTACCTACCTTCCTACCTACAATTGGTATCGAAATTATAATACTAAAACTGAAACATCTTATTCGTCGCTGGTATTCAATTGTTATTTAATTACCGATAGGTAAAGTACAGCGCAGCGCTAGGAGGATAGCTGTTTTTAAATTTTTTTTTCGTGAGAGTCTTAACCTCTCCTCAAATTCTCGACTGCGTGATACAATGTGGCAAAACGTTGGATCAGTTTGCATCATCGATTCGAGCGATTATCGATAGAGCATGTCTTGCCGAGCAATAACGTTTATCTAACATGATATTTTAATAAAGCTTAATGAAGCAATAATCCATATCAAGCTCGGCCTTCTCTAACGAACACTGTGATCTCGCAAGTTGGCCGCTGTCGATGAACGCTATCACACGTCGCGTCGCCTCATCTTTCACCAACCTATTTGAACTGAAATAGGTAGGTCTAGGTATTCTAAGCGCGGAAAATATATGTACGATAATTTTTAATCGATTTTTCATCGGTTAGAAATACCGACGGAGCACTGGATTCGTTACGGGCGCGTGCATCCTTTGGAACGAATCGGTCTGCGTACCCGGAGCCGCTGGTAAAATCGGATCGGTCGTGCGGTCCTACCGGTCGTTGCGTCGCATCGAATCCTTTGCTTCGTAATATCCCATTCATTTCACCCCACAAACGCCGATGTACGCAATACGCTGTGTAGTGTGTGTAGTACCTATCTAATCCATCTGCTTAAGTTTCTCTTATCTTTGAAACTTCCATACTGGTTAGGAAAAGGCTGTAGTTTTGATTAATCGACGAATGTATTTGAAGACAAATCGAGAAAAAACGCGAGACCGCCTCGAATTTAAAATATCGCTGAAACTTTTCTCTTCACGCGTCAAATTTTCATTTGCGAAACGATGAGCCGAAATTTTTTTTCTCGTGGGAGAAAGAATTTTCTCATTATTTCAACTCTAGGTATAAAGCTTGAAACTTGATTAAAAATTGAGAGTAATGAAAAATTTAAGATGACATCGCATCATTCATTAGAATGAAAATACGAAGATTTGTGCAGAGGGGAAGTTCTCCGGGACCAAATTTTTTTTATCGTGCTTGTGATGGCCTCCTAGGACTAAAATTCTCAGTCTCCTCACTGCGAAACCCCTCAAACAAAAAATTGGGATTAACTACATAGGCGGAGCGGAGATGGAATATAACTTGGAAGGGGGGCTTGAGTCCCAGATAAAGAGAAATGAAACACGAAACAAGAATGATTATTTTCAACCCGACCCCCCCCCACCACCCCATCAAAAAACATTGTTTATTGCTATTGCATCATTTTTGTTGAATCCGTTTTCAGAGACAGAACCTGAGCAAAAATCTGGAGGCATGAACGTGAAAAATTTCTCGAGAGAGATTATTAAAAAAGAAAAGATTTACCGATTAAAATTCGTTCAAAAAAATCTATTCCTGAATGACCACCTCTCCTTCCAAAAACTTGTATTTTTTTGAAATTAAACAAGCCCTCTAATAAATGAGGAGAACACATTTTTCTCTTTATAAAATATTCAAGTAAGTATCTGATTAGCTGAATGAGAAATAAAGAGACTTCATACAATCATTTTGAAAAATAATTATCTACCTATGTAAATCAATCAAGATCGAGCGAAGCGAGGGTGAAAAGTTTTGAAAAAAAACATCCAAAACTGAAATTTATCTATTTTCTGAGTACATAGTTTAGAACCTATTAAAAACGAGGCGAATTTTTCATCCCTTACTTTTAATTACATTTCAAAAATTTTACATGCCCGAGCGAAGCGAAGGCTAAGGTTTGAAAAATTGCCAATTATTTTCGGAAAAAACATAATTATATTTTTAATGGTTTGTTAAATGAAAAAATTCTAACACTTTGCAGTAAAAATTTTGTCATTTTTCGAAATTATTCTACTTATCTAATTTTGTGCCTTTTTCGTATTTTTGAGTAGGTACCTAACAATAAAAATTTTTTCATCGTAGTGTGAGTAAAAGTGCACTTTTACTCACACTCGCGAATCGCTCGAGTGCTCAAACTCGCCTTTTACTCACACTACAACAAAAAATATCGTATGGAACTCGTGAGATAAATGATTTTCGACGATTTTGAATTATTTCCCTCGCTTCGCTCGGGCAATAAACCTCAAAATTCGTCGAAAATCACTTTATCTCCCTCATTGCATAATATACTATTGTTTTTTTCTTAATGTGTGCTTTTTCATGCTAATTTTCAATTCAATTTTCTGATCACTTGGGAATTTTTCATAAAAAGCTGTTTACTAAGAAAGTAATAATTATTTTCATTATAAAAGAGGCCATTTTAGTCGACTGGAAAAAAAAAAACAAAAAAAAAAAACAGGAAATCCGTCGCATATTTATATTATGTACATTAGTTCATCCCTTGAAAATTACGTATTTTTTGATTTTTTTTTTTTTGGGGGGGGGGGGGGGGCGCTAATTCAACATTTGGGGGGCTTGAGCCCCATGCCCCTCTCTATCACCGTCTATGCTTAACTACATCATATGAACGTTTGAAGGCTTTTCTTGGGTCTTAAATTTTTCCTTCGGCTCTAAGAATACGAAAAAGTGCGAGAAAAAAATTTAAAAATTCTCAATCAAATGGATTTTTTCCATCTCAAAATTCAATTTTCCTCGAAAATTTTCCTGGAGTTTTTCAAAAATTGTAAAGTAAATAATAAATACCTGAAGATCAGAATATTGGGGGGAAAAATGCGACGATTATAAAATATTACGTTTCTCATTTTGTCTGGATCTAGGTACCTATCTACCTGTTTTTATGCATTAGCCAAATGAGAATTTTACTTTCGTTTGTATCTCTGTAATACACGCGAGTAAAGATGTATAGTTTTAGCTGTAGGATTACGTATAGATAGGTAGTACGGTAGTTCATAGGTAGAGGAACAAACCGAAGCTTCCTCTCGACAGTGGATGGTCGGTGTACCGAAAACACGAGAGTATAATACCTTGATTACATCCGTTCATTCATACAGAATTGAAACGCGGTCAATGGTTATTACCAAAGTGTTACCTGTCTATAAGTAGACAATATAATAATAACGCTACAGGTAACTCGAATTTGATACGCAGACAATAACGTTCATCGTCGGACGTACGGAGGCTTTGATTTTTTTTCATTTTATTTTTCGTCGTTGCGTCGCGTCGCGTCGTCTTTATTGCTATCCTGTAGGTAGGTCTAGGTAGTGGGTAGACTGGGTACCGCAGCTACACTTGGAAAAATACCTACGGATGGGGGTCGAGTTACCATAAGTAAGTAGGTACATTTACTTATACTTACCCAGAAGTGGGGCACTATGGCTACTTATTCTAATTTTATGACACAGCTGGAGCCGAAGGATAATTTAAGAACATCTTAACTCGCGTTAATTAGGGTACCAGCTTTTACAATACGAGAACGGTCAGCTTTGTGAAGGCGAATTGAGGTAGGTACTCTCTATGGGCAAGGTCTACTACAGGTACATAAAATAGGTATACTGCTCGAGTACTCGATAAGCTCCATGCTGCACAGTGCATATGAAATGGAAGTTTATGCACGTATATTCTACGTACGTAGACGTACTGTAGTTCATGCAGAAGTTATTGCACGAGTAATAGCTCCAGCTCGTGGTTTATGTGTACTCTCGTGTATTATCAACGCGTGTCAGTCGTAAACGGCCGGCCTGGCCTGGTCGACAATATTTCGAGTACTTATAGAAAATTCTCGCGGATACATATGTACGCGTTCTGGAATGCATGCGAATATGTAAAATCGTTTGAGTGAATATCCAGTGTGTAGGTACGTGGTTTTCAGGCCCGTTTCGTGTTCTGGTCGAAATCAATTAGGAGAATGGCGACACTAACATGCATAGGTGATACAAGATGTCTTCAGAAATGAACGCTTGGGGAAGGAGAGCGAAAGCAAAATTCCAGTAATTTTCAAATTTTTTGCGGGCGAGGCGCATCCAGAAGTTATATGCATTTAAGGGGCCAAGAATTTGAAAAAAATAGAGGGGGAGGTGAAAATTCAGTTAAACAGTAATTGAGTACTACCTGCGATTTTTGTACAGATTTGGACAAAAAAAAATTGAAAAATTTCGGGATTTTTAGTACAAGCAATCAATATACTTTTTGAATCTGAATGAGCCAAATTTAGTCAAATTTAAACATAGGCGCAGCCAAGGGGGGCTCAGGGGGCTCGAGCCCTACCTTAAGCCCGGAAAAAATAATGTTTTGCTTCAAAAATGAGACAAAAGTTAATTTTTTGCTCTTCAAAGTATATTTTTTCAAAATATTTTCGCCCTCGCTTCGCTCGGGCAATATTTTAATACCTACTTTTATTTCAAAACTTGACAATTTTTGATTGATTTTTCAGTTAAAAATCACCAAATTCTCAATAAATTCTCTGTTTGTCAGACAAAATTGATAATTTTTGATTGAAATATCAGTGAAAAATGACTCAATTTGAAATTTGACCCCTCCCCATTTTTCTCAAATTCTCAGCCCCTCCCTTAATTAATTTCTGGGTGCGCCTATGAATTTAAACAAGTTTTAACTTTTTGGATAGGTGAAATGAACTTGACAGAAAGTCTGTGGTTTTTCCATCGATCTTTTGGTCAAAATTACACAATATGCATGGATTTTTTTTTGACCAATTAGGAATTGTTGGAAGAATTAGTAAAAAATCATCAGTAAGTACATTATTTTACTGATTCAAGAAAATGAAATTTCATCAAACTTGATTGATTCAAATTTATTGAGTCATAACGTGTATTCAAGAAAGAGAGTGATTAAAATTGGGACGATTTTTTTTTTTTTTTGAAAAAACATGTTCGAAAAACAATTTTTTTTGATATTTTTATGCAAAAAATACCCTTGTTGGGTTTGTAGGCTCGAGACATCTGAGCCCTTCCCTTGGGTGCGTCCATAGATTTTCTAAAAAATTTTGGGTTAGGCTGATTTTCCTGTTTCGCCCATTTTTACAATTGGCAATCGAAAATATCGATCAAGGTTACTGCAGCAATTCTGTAACTATTTCATTTCAAATCAAACTTCTGAACCGTCCGAATAGAATTGAAATTGGCTTTATTTAAAAAATAAGCGGGAAAAGGCCCAAAATTAAAAATTTTTGGATTTGCCTAATTCTTTCAATTCAAAATACGAAAGTTGAATTTTTTCACGGGGTATATTTTGTGATTTTTCCATAGAAAGGAGCTGCTCTTTCTGTCTAAAGTTTAGCAACGTCCCCGAAGTTATTAAGTAGGTAGTTTTGAAAATTTTTTGGCAATGTCTCTTCTCTGTTCCGTACAACAAGCGATTGCAATGTTTTTACATCGAAAACTACACCTTACACGTTTCGTGGTAAAACGTATAGAAATGTAACGTAATTCTAAGTACGAATACAAATTTCGATGCACCATAATGGTGATATCATTTCTCGTAAAACTGGTTTATTAAGTAGTACTACGCTGTACGTACGTACCTACCTAGCTTTGTGGAATCGTATTTGTACAATAACGGTATTTGTAGTACGAGCTTGAAGCTGGAATAAGTATACTTATCGCTCCCCTGCCTCGCTGCCACTCTTGTTCTAGTTGTCGCGCATGGGGTTCCGCATTCGTAGGAGTTGGTACCTAAACCTATACTTTTTACTTAGGTACTTGTATGTAGAAGTCTAGAAGTAGATGAACTAGGTAATACGTTCACCAGTACCCAAGGAACCACTATTCCACATCCAGCTACCGCAACTCTGCGCCTAGTTACGTTTAGCCGACATGTAGGCCTATAGCTAATATTGCAACAGTAACCGCATTCATTAAGCTAGTACACCGGTATACGCGAGATACATACATATATACACGAGAAAAGGTTTTTGACCGAATTTTTCTATCTTCTTTATTCAATTAAGCGTCAGGGGTTCGAGAAAGCCCTCGACGGGATACTTTATTGTAGTACGGTTTTTTCCTCTTTTCATCGGAAGAAAAAGCTTATTCTTCGTCGAAAAATACTACAAAAGTACGGGAGATAGAAAAAAAAATAAACGATCAGCGAAACGTGACCTGTTGCATTATACCTCGGTGTGTGTTTCTCCCTTCGTGTTTCAAAAATGAGCCTTTTTTCTCTCGCAAACGGTGAAGTACGCACAAGGATATATTTTAAAACGAATACGGAGTGGAAAAAGCACGCAGAGGAGCTCTTTTTTTGCTTTAGTAAGAGGTATTTGAGAGTTCTCGTCGTAGGTATACGAGTATCGTACCATTGGTACCTACCTACCTACCTACCTAACCTACCTATGTAGTATGCATAGTACATATAAGATATGTACTTTTTGCTCGGTTCGTAGTTTTCTATTTCTTCTTTTATAAAAGTATGCGAAAATTTCAAATAAAATGGCACTATAATATACGTAAATAGGTAGGTATAAGCACGTGTATTCAAAGGTCAATGTAATATTTAGCCGAGTAAGTGCCATAATAAATATTCATTACGTATGCACGTACCATTACACACCTATTTCATTTCCACATAACAAAAGTAAAGTAGTAAATTTTGAATGAGCGGTTTCCAAAAAAAAAAAATTAAAAAGGACATGCAGACAGTAACAAATTTATCGGACATTTTTCGGAATTTTGGCTACTCACCCACCCACACTCCCTCTTCGCCATTGAGAGCAAAAAAGCAATTATGGATATCAAAATACTTACTGGATTTTTTTTTGCAAGTGGTTGAATTAACGCAATATTATTTTGATTTGATCAGTCGAAATTGTAAAGTATCAGACTTTCTGAAGCTTAAAATTTTTTCTCTGGGCAATTTCTTTGCAAATGAAAAAACGTAGTGAAGTGAAGTGAGGGTAAAAAAATTTCAAAAATGAATTTTAATGAAAATGAAATGTAGTAAAAGTAACTGAAATAACTTTGAGAATACTTAATTGCGAAAAAAAATCACTTTCATAAGATTTGAATTATTTTAAAATTATGGAAGGAAAAATACAATAAAACCAAGCGCAGCGAGGCCAAAGTTCTCGAAAAAATTTAATTTGGGAGGTAATTTTAGTGGCGGATGGAAGAATTGTGATTTAGATTGTGATTTTGGGGAGTAATTTCAGAGTTGAATTGTGATTTCTGAAATGATGTTCCCAAAAAATATTTTTGAGGACTTGAAAATTGAATATTGAATAAGGTATTGAAAATTGAAAATTCAATATTGAAAATTATGGAAAATGGAAGGTGGAAGATTGAAAATTCTACATTGAAAATTAGGTGTCTGTATCTCTGGGTAATGATTTTTTTGCTTTCTTTGCAAATTTTTCAACTTTCATTTATTTTCATCATCCCCCCCCCCCCCAATACTACCACCCACATACCCTTAAATACCGGACATTTGAAGAACTACAAGTAAAATCATTTTCGAAAAAAAAATGCATTTTTGTCACTTCTGAATTATGTTATCTGATGAGTGCCTATCTCTATCACCCCTGAAAAGGTGAAATTCTGGTGTTCGCGATCTACATTTCCCTGACGTATTGACCTTGCCTTGCTCCCAGCAATAACTTTTTTTATTCGTATGGAATAATTTTTGATCAGACTTTTCAATTTCTGAAAATTTTCATTTTTATTATACGATAAAGTACCAAAACGGACGATTCGAATTTTCATAAGAAATTTTAAAGTAATAAAATATCATCATTAATTTGAAATCTTTCTAAATCAAGGTTAATATTTTTCGGGTAGATTGTGGACATCAGACATATGACCGAGAGGTACCTGGAACAAAAAACGTGTTTTTTCAAAAATGACTCCACGTTGAAATTTTTCATCTTCACATCTTTTTTGAGCTGGTGGGCTTAAAATTTTTCGAAAAGTTTCCCTAAAAAGTAGGGGGAAAAATTCAAATAGGAATTTCAAGGAAGACGAATTTTTTTAATCTCAGATCAGCTTTTCTCCGAAACATGTGAAATTTGTCCACTTCTCAAACAGAAGAAAAATTATCACTTTCAAAAATGTCTAGCCAAAATGAGTTTAACCATTTTTTGAAAAAGAGGTCTGCCTCTGTGTCTGTACCGAAATTCGAGCTGATCTTGCAGGTGCTCTGTCTGAAGAGCGTACGATCAATGAAAACGATAAAATTCTGCTGAAACACGATGAGAAAATTCTAATGAAGACCTTCCCCCTCTCCTATCTCATTCAGAAATTATGATAGATCCATCCTGATTGGATAATGGAAATTTTGGATACAATTTAGTCAAATGACACGCGATTGAAGAGTTTTCAGACAATATTATAAACGTCTATAAGGATGTACTAACATTGTTTGGGTGGGAGCGGCGTGCGGTCGTTTGTTTTGATAATGGACGCGTATCCTCGTGCAATTGTCGCACGTGAAACGTGATATTATGCCAACAAACTCCGGTACACGCTTTCAAGGTGAAAAAGTATCAAAATTACGAACGCTAGCCTATAATTAAAGCAGGCGAATGAAATTTTTCCAACAGACAATGCGATCCGTGGCTAAAGCTATACCTATACCCATATCAACTCTTCCAAATCCAGATACCTGTGTAAGCCTATGCAGGCATCTACTTTTGATGCTATATTATACGGACGAACGTAGCTACAAGTTAAACTGATGTGCATATGAATATCTAGTCGCGATGGTAATTGGCGAGTCGCGTCGTATCCGCTGCATTGCGTATACTTTCTTTTCCAAATCTCGAGACTGCGAGAGTGCGCGGAACGCGATGTCGATGCGATTTCGCGCAGAAACGCCCAACTTTGTTTGCCGCGTGAAAATTTCACTTCGTTCAACAACCTTATATCTATACATAGGACATATGTAGGTATATAATAAATTTTATTGAGAACTTTTCGTCGCGTCATGTCACTACAGACGTACGAACAAGCGACGCGACGGAAAGTTTTCCAAGTTTTATCAACAGCTGCGATACTACACGAATACATACAAACGAATACCAAGGCAAAGCATTAATGTTTTTTTCTCGTAAATTTCAGAGTGAAATTTTGTGGACATAGTGTCCTAAAGCCTGCAATCTGGACATACTGTCCAAAATTTTTCAATCTGAACGTATCAAATACCTCAATCTAGACTTCACAATTAAATAAAATTCAACTGGGACATAGTGTCCTAAAATTAATCCAGACGTGGACGCAGCGTCCCAACATCCCCGATTTGAGCGTTTCCAGTGCCTCGATTCAAAAATAATATCTTGAAAAATTCCACTGGGACATAGTGTCCTGAAACTAATTGGAGCGTGGACTGGACATAGAGCCCTAAGATCCCCAATTTGGACATTATAACCAAAAATGTCCATTTTGAACGTTCGTAATGCCTTAAATTGAAAATGATATTTCGAAAAATGCCATCGGGACATAGTGTTGTGAAACTAATTTGGGCATGGACATTGGACATAGTGTCCTAAAATTCCTAATTTAGACATTACGACCAAAAATTTCCAATTTGAACGTTCCTAACGCCTCAAATTAAAAATTATCTCTCGAGAAATTTCACCAGGACATAGTGTCCTAAAGTCCCTAATTCGGACATTATGACAAAAAATTTCCAATTTTAACGTTCCTAACGCCTCAAATTAAATAATTATATCTCAAAAAATTCCACGGGGACATGGTGTCCTGTAACTAATTTAGACATAACGTCTCAAAAATTCCTATTCATAATTTTCCAAAAAACTTTGATTAGAATTGTTGGATTTGGAGAAATTATTCGCAAGGGCACACCTAGGGCGAGGCCTGGGAGGTTCGAGCCCATCACCTCTTAAATTTGGAAAAAAAATTGTTACAAAAAAGTGAAAAAAGTTCATTTTTTGCTTTTCAAACAGTTAAGTACCTATACTTTTTCAAAAAACTTCCGCCCTCACTTTGCTCTAGCAGTATTTTAGTCTTTTCATTTAAAAAATTATTAATTTTTTAGTCAAAAATCACCAATCTTCAATATATTCTCAATTTTTTAGAAAAAATCAGCGAAAAATGACGAATTTGGAATTTGACCACTTCCCCCTATTTTTTCTCGAATTCTCAGCCCCTCTCTTGATTAATTTCTGGGTGCGCGCATGAGTATTCGGGTATTCGGGGATAAAGGATCCGAGAAAACAGTTATTCGAAATAATGTCCATTCGGGATTTTTATACTTCGGGTATTGAATTCGAGTTCCCAAATGTCCTAGAATCGCGCGAGAGATTATGACGAAATCTCCTCTATTTAATGTCCGTCGAGTTGCTTTCACGGTGATGTAAAAAAATCTAACGAAATTCTTTCATGTTTGGGTTGAAAAACATACAAGTAGCAGGTATTTTCAAAAAATCCCAAAAGCAACTGTTGATATTTTGACATGGGTGGCAAGCGGGAGCGAGAGGATAGCGAAAAATCCATACTTACCAACCAAGCCACTTATACACTTTTTAGACGCGAGACCGCAGATGATGAAAAATAACACGCAAACGTGCCTAAGTTCATCCAACCATTTTCGGACGTAATTAACAAATCCGCGTGTATACGACCGAGCAGGCGGCGTATTGATCTCAATCACCTCCATTGTCAAGATTAACCGTGTAAGTGTAACCGCCGCATCGTCGCAGCAATATTGCCTACGAAATGCACGCTCGAATTTTCCTCTATGTACAATCGTATCGCGTCGCGTCGTTGTCCTCGAAGCGGAAACCGGTGAAAAAAGCGGAAAAAATTAAAGCCGCATCGCACAGCCGCAGGATGACTTGCAAATCATCTTTTATTTGTATTGTAGCTGGTAGCAGATATTCGGTGCCTACGCGCCTTTCATCATCTAAAACCAGTTCGTTCGCATCGGGCAACTATACTTACGTATACGCATTTGACTGAAGACCACCTGACCAATGATAATATCGACTTTTTGGTTCGATTAATTCTATTTATACATACAAGCGAATATGTTAATTATTAAGCAAATCAGACCGTGTAAAAACCGTAATTCAGTAAATCGCATATTTATACAGGTATTGAACAGTGCTGGACCGGATGGACAGAAGGGACCGGACCACTGGTCCGGAAGAATTGAAATGGGAATTTTTAATATAGGACTAAAAATGGTCAAAATCGTCAAATTTTTGAAAAAAATTTTCTCCCTCGAATGTCATATTTCTCAATTTTTCCACTCTTAATGCAATATTTTTCTGATTGTCCGGAAAGTAGTTTCCATTCGAATACATTTTTCTAATCAAAATGCAATTTTACCAGCTGGAAGAGGAAATAACCCATTTTTTGCTCTGTTTCTGAGTTCTTATCTCATGCCGAAATTATAATTTTAGACATCAAAATAGGTACATCACTTTGCTCAATACTGGCTTCCAAAGTTTGCTGTGAGGGCGGGGGGGGGGCAAAAAAACTTGGTTTTTCGAGAGCAATAAGCCTGAGCATTACAAAAAAATTGATTTTTTTTTACCAATCTTATGAAAAATTTGTACGGCGAATGCAATGCCGCAAACCGCAGACCTTCATCTTTTTTAAAAAAAAATATACGGCTCATTGTTTCCAAAATTCTGTGAAAAATTGCATTTTTTTTTCAAGAAAGACAAAAAAATGCGATTTTTTTTACAGAATTTTGGAAAAAAATGAGCTATAACTTGTGAGAAGCAAGTCACAAGTTTCAGAGCAAAATTTCGAGTTGTCAGGTTGTCTCCAACCCGCTCTAACCTAAAAAAATATTCGATTTCTGTGAATTTGCACGAATAGAAATCTGAAAAAGATGATTCTATTTATTTAGTGAAATTACAGGTGTTTCACCTGGCGCTGGAGCTCATTTTGAATTTAGGTCAAGGTAGTCCAAATGGGAAGTAAACTCCTCGTGTAAGCGTAAATAAATGCACATAACCAGAAACATTCAATATCCAATGCATACTCAAACCTAGATCTCTGACTGCCCTCCCTTGCGTGTGATAGTTCCGTTTCGTTCGACTAATTCGTTACCTAATTACCGCGGTCGTACCGACTGCTGAGTACCGATTGACCGCAACTGTACTCGGGATTTTTCATGTCAGTTATCGTGTTTGCAATCACTGTATTCGATCACCAACTCGATTCGCGTGTTTTTTTTTTTTTTTTAGTAACTTTAGTTTGAACGACAGAATTCGTTGAAAATAGGCACTTGAGAGAATATGAATAATCCGTGATTATAAGCAGATGCTGAAGTTGAATACCATTTTTTGGACTTTTTCTGTAGTGCTGAGAATTTCCAAAATTACCTCGATGCTCCAAATCCCCTCAAAATTACTTTCAATCGATTCGAAAAATTAAAAACAGGATACCTACCCGAGAAAAAATTAGATCCAATTGAATCTTTCCACATCTTTTTCTTTTCAGATCTCTTCTCAAATTTTTGGATCCTATTGTGTAATATTGGATCTAATTTTATAACTCTACCAAATTTGTAATCCAATTGGAGCCAAAAAGATCCAAACCCCCAATTTTTTTCAATTTAAAGATAAAAATTCCTTTAATTGGATTAATTTGAATTTATTTGTATATACCTACTTATATTATTTGGATCCACTTGGATCCGATTGGATCGCGCCATTTTTTAGATTCATTATTGGATCTATTTTTTTCCCTCGGGTGTGTACCAAATTTTATTTTTTCGTTAATCAGCTAGATCAAATTTTCATATTCTGCGGGACACTTGAAATTTTTCTTCTCGTTGGAATATTTATCTCCCTTGTGAGAAACATTAAAAAGAAATGTGCTCACAAATTTTCCCCTAAAAATGTTTCCCCCTTTTTTTAAAAATTCAGATCAGTGGGTATCTATTAGTTATATCACACGAACGCACACACTACTTGATCTCTTGATCCTTTAATTTTTGCAAAATATTTCTCATGAAAATAATTCAAAATTTTCCAAGTTACTAACTTTAAAGGGACGACCTGATGAAGACTTGCTTTTAGTAATTTTTCCGAGAAAATGAATAAGTACCTGAGTACGTGTGGAATTGGGATTTTGAAAAATAAAAAACGCGCGATTGCAACCCACACTATAAGCGAACTAACGACGCGAATGTGCTCTATCTGTCGAAAGCAAAAACGAAAATTCTTAGCTTTTCCGGTTCATTGTATATCAAGTTCATTTTCATTTCAATAGGTGAATTATCATCATTTTAACATACCTTATATGTACTTACTCGTCCCATTGGGTCTTTAAAGAAAAAGACAAAATTTAAAGTACCAGCTGCGGAGATTTTGGTACTAGGTGGGTAATTAGGAGTAAGTATACCAAAAAGAAGACGGCCGGCCGAGGTATTTTCGCTGTATGAATACGAAAAGCAGAATAAGTGTATTTTCTACGGAGAACACATTAACCGTGTAATTGCTCAGTTGTCTCTTTATCGTCGCAATTCGTCGCTGTTTACTCGTTTTACAATTAAACGACACGACGCATTTTTCATTTTTACCAACTCGTAACTCGTACGCGGTGACTGTATGGCTTATTTAAACGAAGCAATTTGATAAATGAACGCGTATACGGCGCACGTACGCTGTACGAGTACGACGTCGAGTGAGTACTTGGCTTTTTAATGTAGGTAGATACCATACTCAGTACAGAGTTTTGCCGGCTAGAAGCATAGGTACTTATACTTATGTGTAGCCATTTTTGCACCAAATATTCCTATTAGGTACTTCTATACTGCCTATGGGCTGTATAGACTTACCTGTACCTAGCCTACCTACCTACCTATGTACGTGGAAACTAGAAGAAAAAGAAACGACCTGAGGTAAACGTAAAACGCAGCAAGCTAGAACACACCACCGCTAATATATTTTCTGGGTTTTATTGTGTGTATCGTTCAGGTCACGTATACGCATACTAATTTGTCACCCATCCAACTCTCGAGTATCTAATTTGTCCGAAAGATTTACTATCGTGATTTCTAATCTTTTCAACTTTATCTGCATCTACGTCATTTAACGAAGAATACACTCGTACTTAGGTATGATAAATGATGACCAAGTTTCTCCAATTTTACACGTTATATGATTATTTGTTCTGTTTATTGTGCGAATAAAATGCGGAAGAATGAAGCGATTCTTCGAAAAAAGCAATAGGAACTTATCAAGGTAATCTCAAAAATTCAAACACTGTTGAATATGGTTTTTTTTTCCAAGTTATTTCACAAACCGACTGACAATTTCATAAAATCACCAACCGGATGAAGAGAAGGAAGTATAACTAATGCATTTGCAGTGGCACTGTATTTTCAAAGAACCAGCATTGAACCCATTAAACTCTTGGATAGGTAACTTTTAAAATCTCAAAAGACATCAAATCAAGGCCTTAGGGTTCAGGAACTCAACAAAAAAAAAAATATTGAAAAATAGGTGATAAAATTGGCAGATCGCTGAAAGGAAAAAAGGAATTCACAAAATGAAAAAAAAAAGGAAAAATTATTTTGAAAATTGAAATTTTGTTCAACAAATAGACAGAATAATTAAAGTTTCGAAAAATGTTTGACATTTCAAGCAAATTGTGAAATGCTCAATATTTTTGGTGACTTTGTACTCTAAATTTGCAATAATTTGATACATATTTTTGAAATTTTTGCAATTCAATAAAATTGTCGAAATTCGAAAACATTTTTAACCTCTATGGCTTTTCACTTGGTTCGATAAATTGTATTGAAAGCGTAAAAAAGTTAATCTGTTTTCAAAAATTGAAAAAAATTGCCCCTGCAAAAAAATTCAAAAATATCGAGTATTATTTTCGTCGACTTAAAAAGGTGAGGAAAGGAATAACGATTTCACACCAAAATATAGTTATGTAGGTACTAAGTATGTACAATCTTCCAAAAATATGAAAAATTGTTGAACTCAATTTGATATCGTCATCGCAATAAAAATAATGAAAACATTTTTACGGCAAACTAGTTATGCAACTTTATTAACTTCAACGAAAAAGATCACTCAACACATGCGTAGGGGTTGAAAAATTCTACCGCAAAAATGAAACTAACCTCGCAAAATACATTCTGACTACTCCTTAATGTCAGAATTATTGTAAAAATTTTCAATTTCTTTAATACAAAGTAAGATTTTCAAGCTGAATGGAAAAGAGTGCCTGAAAATTTTTACCAGATTTTTTTCGAGGTTCAGACACAACTTTCCGGTTATCCCCGCGGACCTTTTGAATTTCGTCAAAATCCAGAGGTGTTTTTTTTTCCTGCAATTTCATCTTAAAAATACGAAATTACTATTTATAGATAGGTACATACTTTAGTACATTGCATACGAGTACATATAACTGAATAGATAACTAGTTACCTGTACTACTTTTCCAAATGAATTGAATATGTATTTTTTTACCAACAATGCACGTCGCGTCGCGTCGTTCCTAAATTGAATATGTCGATTTCGCGAGATTAATTCAAGCGCGTTTATAATGTACCTACAGTCCTGTAAAATTTCAGCAAAAACTAACAAGAATTACAAAATCAAGTATTCAGGCGATTAAAGTTCGTCATCGAATATGTGAGTAATGCGAAAATGACGAATATATAGGAATCGTGAAAATGTAACCATTTCGTGGATTAAATATCAAGGAAAATGAGCTAGCGGGTTCAGATTCAAGATGAATCACCAATAATTAAGGTAGTTTTCTCAGAGTTGGTAACAACATAGATAGGTACATACCTACATAAAAATATAAGTACATAATATATACTTACTTACATAATTCGGCGAGAATTCGATTAGATTAAACGTATACCTACTTGCTATACGAGTATACAAATGTGCCTATACCTAAACATATTCGCGTTTTAAACAGATTTTCATTAAAGTTGGAATTATTTTGATCGACGTAGCCTTGAAAGTAATGGCCCAGAAGATTTCACGCTGATATCGATACACATTCGAAAAAGTAACTCATACGGATGAAAAAAATAAATAAAATGACATGTGTAAAAATAGTCGAGGGCGATCGCATAGGATACCCATTCGAATTCACGCTGATCGTCGATCGTCGATCATCAATCGCGATTTGTATACCTATACCTATACCTACCTAACGAACAGCGTGACTGTAGCAGTGATTATGAGTAATTTCTCTTTCTTTTGTTTGCTCGCTTTGGAGCGATCTCGAGCACAAATAAATTGAAAGAACCATTAATATGTAGGTACCTAAGTGAGTGTATCTACGTATAATGTACGTTGGTACCTACGTAAGGGATAGGGGATAATTTGCAGTCGTGTTTTAACGAAGCCGGGTCCAAAGTAATTTTAGCTGTTCGCAGTTTTTATTATCATTAAAAAGGATCGCTGCTTTTATTTAAAAGGAAAATACTTGTAACGTGTATAAACGAGAATTTTGAAGCTAATTAACGAAAATAGATTCGAGCGGAAAACGAAAATTAAATCGGATTACGAATTACAATTTCTTGTAAAGATGAGATAAATTTGGTAGGTACCTGGGTAGTCGAATCGCATGTACAGTGGAAAGAAGAACGGAAATAAATTTAGCAAAAATGACTCTTCGTTGTAATGAAAATATGACGTAATGGTTTTTTTTTCTTATTTTTTACGTAAAGCACCTGGGCGCTACATCGCATCATCGTGTACGAATAAGTACATCATACATCGTACATGTACGCGGTTCACGGTGTGGTATGCACAATCGCAATAAAGCTCTTCTTTGTATACGTAGCATATAGGTAGGTGAAGTATTACGTTATATTCCCATGGTATGTTTGGAGATATTACACGTACGAGCATCTACCTACATACGAGTATATTACGCTCTGTACACACCGCAACGTACAGGTTGGTTGTCGTATATCTATACTTATTTACCAGCCAACATATCCGGCTTTTTTATAAAAAAAAAACTTACATATGTACATGGATATAATATGTAGATGTACCAATACCAGACCTAGGTACGTAAATGACCATTCATTTTACATACGTATAGGTACGCGTCCGCAAACGTGTGAGGGTCCAAGTAAACCTAATTGGAAATCGTTCAAACGGACAATAAAGCGTCTATCTGGATGAATAAAAAGAAAATAATAATGTTTTTAGGTAGATATGGAAAAGTGAAACAAATGAATCGCCAACACTCAAGAAAAAAAAAAGCAATGCAGAGCTTCTGTTGCATCAAAGGGGGGGGGGCATTTCAGCCACACTATTAAAGACTTTGATCTATTTAAGGGTCTATAATTGATCTTACAAGTTACCCATAAAATGTATTTTTTCTATAGTTTTAATGCTTTGAAAACTTCCAAGTTAGGGGCAATACACCCAATCATGTCTGTAATATTGAGGTTTGGAAATTTGAATTTGAGGTGCCAAGAAACAAAATTTTTAAGGGATCGAGTTTTCAAAAAAAAAAAAAAATCAGAGGGTGCTCATTGAAAAATCACAATCTAACATTGAAATTACTTCCCAAATCTAAATTCTCCGAAAACTTTGGCCTCGCTGACCTCGGTCTTATTGTATATTTCCACTTCCATAGCAGTGATTTTTTCTCCTTGAAAATTACTTTTCAAAAAACCAGCAGGTTTAGTCCAAATTTTATACGAGTATTTATGTATCATGCCACTTGTATTCAAGTTATTACTAAAAATTGATGTTTTGGTCAAGTACAAACTTCAAAATTTTGGACCCCTTGGCACCCATGCCCAAAGGGTATCCGGGGGAAATCAAAAACTAAGTCGAATTTAAAATTATGGACCTAAAATGCATGATAGTGTACCATTTTTCAAATTATTATTTAAAACTGAAATTTTGGCCAGCCATCCCAGTTCAAAATCTTGAGTATCTATGCCCTAAAATGTTCATAGACGCATCTAGGTTGGTCAAAAGTAATAGAGTTTAGTTTTCTGATTTACAACGCCGTGGTCAATTGGACAGGGTCTCCAAAAATTTGCAATCTGGACATACATGCTCAAAAATGTCAAGTCTGAACGTCTCAAATACCTCAATCTAGACTTCACATGCAATATAATTCGACTGGGACATAGTGTCCTAAAATTAATCCAGACGTGGAGAAAGTGTTCTAAAATCCCCATTGAGCGTTTTTAATACCTCGATTCAGAAATAATATTTCGAAAAATTCCACTGGGACATGGTGTCCTGAAATGAATTTGGGCATGGACATGGTGTCCTAAAATCCCCAATTTAGACATTATGACCAAAAATATCCGATTTGAACATTCTTAATGCCTCACTTTGGAAATAATATCTCGGAAAATTCCTCCGGGACATCGTGTCCTGAAATCCCTAATTCGGACATTATGACCAAAAATTTTCAATTTTAACGTTCCTAAAGCTTCAAATTAAAAATGATATCTCGAAAAATTCCACTAGGACATGATGTCCTGAAACTAATTTAAGCATGGACATGGTGTCCTAAAGTTCCAAATTTGGACATTATGACCAAAAATGTCCAATTCGAACGTCCCCAATGCCTTAATTTTGAAAATATATCTCAAAAATATATTCTGGGACAGTGTGTCCTATAACTAATTTAGGCACAATGTCTCAAAAATTCGCATCCATAGTTTTCCAAAAAAAAAAAATCCAATTGAAATTATTGGATTTGGGGAAAAGTATTCGGGGATAAAGGATTCGAGAAAACAGTTATTCAGAACAATGTCCATTCGAAATTCAATTTTTCAAAGCTTCACCCTCGCTTCGCTCGGGTATTATAAATAATATCGCAGTTATTCAAATTATTTGAGGCGACAGTGTCAAAGAAAGCTCCCTCCAACTGCTAAATAAGATTTTTCTGGTACTTTTAGTCCTTGTATATATTTTGCAGTTTGCACCCTTCCAAAAAACCGAAGGCCATTGACTTGGGGCTTAGCCCCCCCCCCATCCAATTTTTCTAAATCCACCTATGACTTTGATATGTCATTGATGAATTCACCATTCAGCAAAATCAAAACATCATTTTGTTTCGGGTTTGGAATACGAACCGAATACTTGGGTAGGAAGTAGGAATAAGATCTAGGTAGGTGCATATCTGCCTGCAAATGATCGAAATAAGGGTAAAAATCAAAAGAATGAGAGAGGATCTGATATTTTTCTAGATTTAGTTCGGTAGGTACCTCTATCCTACCTATTTTCTCCATATCACACGTGTATGTTTGGGAATCAAAGAACCCACCCCGCCTTTAGGCATCCGCAAGTCTACAGGATGAAATGTCTGGGAAACACTCGCAAATATGATGAGCAGAGTTCAAACAAAAGATTTAGTTAAAGGCAGGGTACGCTTACGCTTGTTACTTACGTTAGGGAGACAGACGAGGTAAGCGTACCTAAGCATGTCGCAGCGACGCGATGCGATGTAGGTAGGTACCCAGTACCCAGACCCACGTAGGATGGAGGAAAGTAGACGTACATGTACGGTGTACGCGGCGGCGGAATGCTTGTTAGCGAAGATTACACGGCACCCCTGATGTTCTGAAACGAATTCCTCGACGGCTAAATAGACTCGGCTCAACTCGATTAGTCTGTAGGCCTAGCTGGTACCTATCTAACCTACGTAGTCGGAGTTACGTAAATTTCAATTAATCTACTCGACGATAGGTATAATCGAGTTAGTACGAAGAGTGCGTAAAACTTTCAAAGCTGTAGAAAGAAAACTTTTAGCGCTTGACAAAGTTTCACGTTGCCAACTTAATTTCACCCGCTTTGCGTAATTTTTGAAAATTATTTTTTGATAATACGACGATGGAGTATCTACGTTCGTCGTCGGCTGCGGCATTATGTTTCCATGTTGTAGCAGCGAAGAGCTTTGAAAAAATTATCACCTCGACGTGGGACGCTGGCGAGGGCGACGTTCAGATTGCTCTCGAAAGCAAACGACGACACCCCTCGACCTCGCGTAATCCCAACCGTACGTGTGCGGTTTTCAACTTTATTTTCCCAGAATGGCGAGACGAGGAAGGGTGGGGGGGAGAAGAGGTGTTTTCTACAGACTACAGAGAATGGCGCTACTTTACATAAATTATGGATGAAAAAAAAGCGAGGGATTTACATCTCGCGTATGCTTCGGTATACCTGACGACAGACGTATTTCGTGAAATATAAGTAACGAGTTTGCTTAAAAAATAATTCGCCGCTGCTACCTGTAGGTAGAGGTACGTCCAGTAAAGCGTAACTTTGACTTTTGATGAGACACGAATGATAAATTTCAGTAGCGGTGTCATCTGCGTCGACGTCGAGTCGAGTCGCTTTTACAGATAACTACACCTAAACAAAATAGTTCCACGCGAATAGTCCGATGAGTGTGACTTTCGTGTAAGAAGAACAAAACTTTTCAACGACTCGACTGTACCCCATCTGACACGCCTGTGATCACGATTAATTACTTATTCATTACGTAATCATCGCGCTGCTTACTCATCGTATTGCCACTAGACGATGTTATCGATTAAAGCGGAAAGGTTGTTGTATTTTTTATTTCATTGCCATTGTTCTTATTTTTTGTATAGTCGAGTCCTTTCTTCGGTGCAGCGTTAAGTATTTTATTTTATTTCTCCATATTTTCGTACATACGAGTATATCTGTAAATGGAGAAGACACAAAGCTGGCGAGAGAACTGAGAGAAGTATAAAGAATGCATTTGCGTCGGGCCCGTTTTTTTTTTTTTTTTTTTTTTTAAGAATTTGTAGGGGTTTGAAATTACATTGAATGAAAACAACAAAATCCTTTCTTTTCTTCGCGATTTAAAAAAATTTACCCTTGAAAAAGAGAAAGTAATCAAAACAGATGGAAACACAGAAATTTAGGAAGGAGGACTAAAAAATTAATTTTCAACTTTTTTTTTAGGGGAGAGAGACCGTTAATTTTTGGTACATCGAAGCCTACACCCGTTCTTGCCAACGGTGGAAGGGAAAGCAGGTGAGGGGTGTATCAATAGCGAGGGTGGTTTACGAAATGAAACTTGATTTCCAGGCTCAATGTAGGGTAATGTTGTAGTAACCACCTGTTTATTTTTTGGTTCATTGCTCAGTTTTTCATATAGGTAGGTACGTGTAATATTTTTCACGGGTTAGGTTCAAATTCACCTACCACACTATAATCGTGTATTTTTTATAATGGGTTTCCTCGCTCAAATTCATATTGTTACCGAAAGCGCAACAATGCGAAAATTATCCCCGCACAAAAAAAAAGTTGAAAATGTTGTACATACTTGCATTCGCACCCGAGTCATGTGGAATGTATAAAATGGATTGTGCGACGAAGCAAAGCTGCAAATTGAATTTTAATAGTTTTTCGACGAGTTTATATTGAAATGCCATACATTGTATTTTTACGATCGTGCTTCAACTTTTTCGTTCATTTTTCCGCGCATTACATCATCGTCATACGTAGGTACAGAAACATAATTTATGAAAAAAAAAAATACGCAAAATCAATCTTGAAAAAATGCAGAATATGTATCAAATCTGTAGAGGTATTTGGCCAATATTCGTATCAAATGTACTGATTCATCTTTACCAGCGACAACCTTGGAATACTTATTTACCGAGATTTTTAATCGAAATTCATGAGTATAGGAGCAGATAGGTAATTCATATTTTACTCTTTCAAAACACCCATCACGTTGAACATGTGAAGCAATTTTACAAGAATTTTTTCAACATGCCTTGAAAAATTTTCTATGTAAAAGTCAAGTCCTTAATGCATCACAGATTATGAAAAAATTCTCCAATTTTGAGAATATTGTCGAGTTTTTAAAAAATTGTGCTATTTGTATGAAATTTCCCTGCTATCAAAAAACTACAATTTTTAGAAATATTTCTAATTTTCGATAATTTTTTCATTTTTGAAAAATAATCTGATGTTTAGTTTTTACAAACCCCTCTATTTTCGAAAAAAAAAACATTGAAATTTTGAAATTTTGAAAATCGAAAAATCGTTCCAGTTTTAAAAGATTTGTCCAAGTTTTGGCAAATGTTTCAATTTTTGAAAAAATCAAGCGATATAAGATCATGCTATTTTTAGAAAAATTTTCAATTTTCGAAACATCCTTGAATTTTTTAAAAAAATATTAAAATTTTAGAAAAAGGAAAATCGTTTTAAGTCTTGGAAAATATCGCTTTATTTAATTCGGAGTTGTACCAATGTTGGTGAGGGGTAAAAACTTGAAAAATTTTGAATGAAAAGAAATTCATTCTGCTTTTTCAGTCTCCAAGTGCTACTTTTCCCATTTTCCAACTGAAAATGAAAATTTTACGTAAGTTTCGAGGTGAAAACACCCATCTATATTGACGCAGATTTTCTCACAACCATAAACAGGGTGTCGAGCAAACGAACCAGAAGTCGACTTTTATTATGGTAATTAAGATAATAATGAAGTTGACAATTCGATGGTATTACGAAATACTCGACATTCGTTTCTTCTCTGAAATGTTGTCATCTTTGCCTTCTTCGCCCATGTGTAAGTAAAGTATTATGATACAGCGAATAAACCAAGCCGTTGGATATTAAGTCAAGTATTAAGTAAGTTTAGTAAGCGTAATATTCCCACATACACGTATCGTGCTGATCGTGGTATCTTCTATCTGTGCTATGAGTACGATGCTCAACACTGCAATTGAACCGAATGCATCCTCGAACAAATTTTATGGCGAATTTTACTCATTATACTAAAAAGTATAAACGTGTTACTTAAAGTTTTTTGCATTTTTTTTTCTGTTTTGCAGCTTAGTTACAAGCAGAGCGGTTGTGAATGACTCACATACCGGAAGTGCTGGAGGTTATGGAAGGCGGCGACAATTCCACGTCCAAGAAGAACGAACGAGTTCTTAGAGTGCCGTATATTCTGGTCGTCTTCGTCAGCATTGTATTTTTACTTTCACTTTTAGTTTCAACGTTTCTGTTTTATAAGTATATGTCATGTTGCGAAGAAAATTCATCTAGCTCGTACGAATACGACAGCGATTTTAGCAGAGTTTTGCAAGACTTCCATCCCGTCAAGTCTACAAAAAATGTACGACTACCGAGAGCCGTCGTACCGGATTCTTATCGACTCAAGATTATTCCGTTTATTTGGGAAGGTAAGAGTCTGAGAATAGATCAAAAAATTGCATTCGATCTAACATCTACTCTGTCTCATTTATAAATCAGTGAAAAAAAATTCATTGAAAACAAGCAGTAAAAAATTGGGAAAATTAGTGAAAATTTATTTAAAAAAGAAAATAACCGAAATTTTTTGAAAATCAAAGAACTTTACTGATTTTTTTTTGTGCTGCAATTCTGACTTTTTTTCAACGACTTTTCACTGAATCAAAATGAGGTAAATTCGACGCTCTACACATTTTTTCCCTGCGTTTTTCGTGATTAGTTTGAAAAATACTGCAAAAATCACCCATAAAACTTCAAACAGCATTTTCAAAAGTTTTAAAATTTTGACCTCTGCAATTTCAGTGACAAGAGGGGAATTTAATAGAAGATGTGAATTATGTTGAAAAATCAAAAAGGCACCCTTCCCCCCTCCCACGAAAGAAATTATTAGGATCATCTGCATAGAGGCACCCAGAAATTAATTAAGGAAGGGGCTGAGAATTTGAGAAAAATTAGGAGAGGGGGTCAAATTTTAAAATAATCATTTTTCGCTGATCTTTCAGTCAAAAATCATCAATTTTTTCTGACAAACTGGGAATTTATTGAAAAATTGGTGATTTTTGACTCAAAAATCGAAAATTTTTTGAAAAAATATTGTTTGAAAAACATAAAAATGCACTTTTAAAAATATTTTTGAAATAAAAAAATCTTTTCTCCGAGCTTAAGGAGAGGGCTCAAGCACCCTGAGCCCATCCTTTGGGTGCGCCTATGGTCATCGGCCAATTTTGATAAAATAATCGCACATATCGCTGAATAATCAATTTCCATACAAACATAAACAGCTCTTTTTACCATTCCAGGTAATTTCACTTTCAACGGCGAAGTATCAATTGTAGTGAATATAACCGAAAGCACGAAAAATATCACCCTACATTCGCTGAATTTGAACATTTCGCAATCTCAAATCTTCAAACTGCCCAAACCAATCCCGAACGAGCCATTCGGTAGAGAAGAAGAGGTGGAAATTTACGGCACATCCGATGACAAAGAACGACAATTTTACATTTTACATTTCGACCATTATTTAGAAAAAGGGACGCAATACAGGGTATTCATTCGATATGTTGGGACCATTAATGATAATTTACAAGGATTTTATCGAAGTTCCTATAAAATGGGAAGTCAAAAGAGGTGAGTCTTGCGACCAAAATGAAATCATAAGTAGGTATGTTGACCGAAATCTCTATTAGGTAGGTCTGGATAGGTACGTAGGAAATTTTCGAAGCAAATATAATTGAAACTTTGCGTTTTAATTATAGAAATTTTCGTCAATGCTTTCTTAGAACGACTATGTTGGAATATAATATTTAAGTAATGATCGTCGAAAACTGTTCACGGAGACTTGGTATACCTACTTTACCGCGTATACTTGCTCTATATAATCAAAATAAAATGTAAGCTGAGAAAATAACGCACGAATAACCTTACAAACTGTTTTAAAACTATTATCAGTTATTCTGGAACAGAAAATTATACGCCGTCGTGGATTCGATGTTTGTTTATCCGTAGATGTAGGTAGGAAAACGTATACAATATGCACCAATTTCGTAGAATTGAAAAATTAAATTAAAAATCTCGAATCTAGCTGCGGAGAATCTTTTTTTTTAAAACATTCGTCGAAATAAATAATGATTCCTATACCTATTACCAAATACCAACCCTCTAGTTCAACGTAAGATGACTAGGTATGATTATCCTTTACTCCGTTTCAGTGCGGTTTAAAATTTCAGTGATTCACTACCAACAGCACGACGTGAAAACCTCAAATTGCTATTATGCCTTATTTGTTCACCAGCTGCACGCAGCAGGCGTCCGCTTTCAATTTTCAATAAGTTCTGTTTCATTTCCTACATGCGTAGACGTACCTAGTACCTAGTACCTACCTATAGGCGGTCAATTATCGACGAAGCAAGTCGATATTAGGTACCTATAGGTACCTAATAAACCTTAGTGTAAGTGTGATATGATACGAGCATTATTTTCTTGCTCAGGTGGATAGCGGTAACTCAATTCCAAGCGACAGACGCCAGACAAGCGTTCCCATGTTTTGACGAACCATCCTACAAAGCGAAATTCACGCTGAGTATCGCGAGATTAACAAATATGACATCTTTATCAAACATGCGAGTGGCTGAATTCGCCAGAAAAATGTAAGCATTATAAATATCTGCATACGATAATAAATTCAGGTACCTGGCTCGTTTCGTACATAGATCCTTGCATCGAATTTATGACGCGTCTTCGATACGAATTATTAATGATACGTATGTAGTGTATATAGGTAGAGGTACTTGCATAAATAAAATCAACCTTGATATGACAACGCGACGTAACCGGTTTATAAAAATTTCGTAGAAGGGTTGAGATACCTAGCTGGTATTGATTTCCAACTACTATATATTCCTGGGAGTGGGTACAGGAGAAACGCACGTGGTTTGTTCAAATGCACGTGGAGTTTTTACTTGTTCGGTATCAATATGGGTACTTTACCTATACCAGATGTTAATTAGGTAGGACTGCATGAGGCGTTTCAGGGTTGAGTGGTTGCGAATAATGGCAACCTAGGTATTGTTTCGGGAAATTGCGTCGTCATTATAGCCGTATAAGTGTTTGCGCATCTACATATAATGACTATTTTCCCTGTCTTCTATTTTTAAGGATCGGATTACCGCCCGACTACGTGGTGGATATTTACGAAGAATCCGTACCCATGTCTACGTATTTAGTGGCCTTTGCCGTCGTCGACTTTTACCAACTGTCGGAGACCATATTTCACGTATGGGCACGCCAAGATGCCATCGATCAAGCTCGTTACTCTTTAACAGTCGGTTCGAAAGTTTTATCTTTTTATGAAGATTACTTCGGTATCAAGTTCCCTCTACCCAAGATGGACATGATCGCGTTGCCGGATTTCAATTCGGGAGCCATGGAGAATTGGGGATTGATTACGTTTAGGTAAAAAATGCCTACCAGTGATTTGCATCTGCAGGGGTCTTCTTTAAGGCGGATTTTTCTGATTTAAAAATATATTGATGTTGGATTATTTTTTCTTTCAGAGAAACTACAATGCTGTATAAGGATGGTGTCTCGACTAAATTCAACAAAGAAGATGTAGCCACGGTTGTATCTCACGAATTAGCTCATCAATGGTTTGGCAATTTAGTCACCCCTGATTGGTGGTCTGATTTATGGTTGAATGAAGGTTTTGCCACTTATATGGAGTACATCGGAACTGATAATGTAAGCTATAATTGCAAATATTTTTGATAAAACTCGAAGCCCTTTTGCGAGTCAATAACTGCGACGTATGTGATACAGATATAATGTTCCTACTTTACAATTTTCAGGAAATTTTAAAGGAATTTCCTGCATAGGCAAACTCAAAAAATAATTAAGCGAGGGATTGAAAATTTTAGAAAATATAGGGGGAGGAAGTTTTTAAAAATTAGTCAGTTTTCAATGATCCTTCAGTCAAAAATCATTGATTTTATTCGGTAAATTGGGAATTTATTGAGGAATCGGCGATTTTTGACTGAAAAATTATTAATTTTTAGATACTGTCAGAGTGAAGCGAGGGTGAAAATTCTTTGAAAAAATACTGTTCGAAGAACAAAAAAATGTATTTTTTCACATTTTTGTTACAAACAAAATATGTTTCTTTTGAGCTCAAGGAGGAGGCTTGAGCCCTCTGAGCCTTCCTTTGGGTGCACCTTTGGTTACCTACATGTTCGTAAAACCTGTCTCATTATTATACTTAAATTCAATTTTGCGAAAAAAAATTATTGTTCAGTTATTCTGCTTGTCTCAGAATGTTTAGAAACGAATGGGAGTGGGATGATTTAACCCCATTCATTCTGAAATTTATTGGTGGGGTTAGGAGGTCATTTGGACCTTGATGAAATATAAAATTTTCATACTATTCGACTTGCCTGTGTAGAAGATAATTAGGCAAAAGTGAGTTCCCCTCACCCTCCCCACCCGAGGATGAAGCCTTCAAAATGCGTGATTTTCAAGTTGAAATTCTATTTCTGCGAGTTTTTAATCTTTTTTTTTCAAACTCGGCACATACTTAGGTAGAGGTGCTAGAGAGTAGTATCTTAAAAATTTTTCAACCGCTAGAATGACCTTAAATTTAACCTTGAAAATTTCAAACCACTCTGAAGATTTAGTTTTAGCGGGTGGTGTGTAAAAAATTATTTTTTACGTTTCTCATTCTGTTTTACACCACTCAGAATTTTTCAGATTTTTTCGAAGAATAGTGTAAAAATTTTGTCAAAGTTCCATAAAGGGCTAAAAGACCTCCTTCCCGTATCAGGGCCTTTGATTAAAATTGATGAAAAAAAAATCAATTTTGATAAATTTTGTCAAAAATTCATCTGGAATTTTTTTTCAATTAAAAAAATTATACTTCATTTGTTGAACTATATGATTATTTTGCGAGGGGAGGGGGGTAATTTGAAAAAGCGTACGCATAGGTATCTATGTACAGAAATATACCTGGGCATAAATTCAGAAAGAGAAGTGAGAAAATCTCGTTCTTTGTACGATCAGAAATCGTTATTCTTTGCGTTTCAAACGTAAATTTAAAAATAATTCTGTGATTCGCTTACTTACCTAAAAAATTTATTTCCAAAAAATTATACAGTTTTTCGATTTTTTCGTCCATTTTTTTTCTTATGTTCACTTTATTTCAACTCGTTCTTGAGAAAATTAAAAAAAAAAACCTAAAAAGTTCGAATTTCCTCCCCTCTAAGATCGTATTTTTATATTGCAGGTCGAACCAACGTGGAAAATCTTGGATCAATTTGTGGTAGAAGAATTACAAAACGTTCTCAATTTAGATGCTCTAGTCTCTTCTCATCCTATTTCGGTACAAGTATCAGATCCGGATGAAATCAACGAAATCTTTGATGGAATTTCATACAGCAAAGGTGCGCTATTCAATATTTTATAAATATGTAGGTACCTAGACCTACCTAATCTAAGAGATTTGGAAAAAAAATAATAATAATAGGTAATAAAAAATAATTAAACCGAAACTATCGCTGATCAAGTACTTACCTACTATTTTTGCATTGACAAACAGGGGCATCCATAATTCGAATGATGGATCATTTCCTTACGAATAAAGTTTTTAAACAAGGATTGAGCAATTACCTAACCAAAAAGTAAGTGAACTTCAAATATTTACAATTATAATGCCTGAACACAAACTCAAGAGAATGTTTTTCTTCAGAGCTTATCATTCTGCTACGCAGGATGACTTATGGGATGCACTGACCGAAGAAGCTCACAGAGTCGGAGTCTTGGAAAATAATGTTTCGGTCAAACAAATAATGGACACTTGGACCTTACAGATAGGCTTCCCTGTAATAACCGTTACCAGAAATTATCATAATAATACAATCGCAGTGACGCAGGTACACGATAAATGAATTGGCCATTGCAATCGCATGGGAATAAATACTTGTGCTAATTATGGAAATATGATTGGTTTTAGAGTAGATTCTTCATGAATTCCAATAACAATTCCGAAGATGACCACAGCCTGTGGTGGGTACCACTAACGTACACGAGTAGCAAAAATGTGGATTTCAGTCGCACCAAGCCTTCTTATTGGTTGAAAGCTGAGCCACAGATTGTCATCGACGATGTAATTGTCTCTCCCAACGACTGGTTGATTTTCAACGTTAAACAAACGGGTGAGTCGAGTTGAAAATCATTCGCGGATGAGATGAGATAAAATGACGCGACGATGTCAACTGCCAATCATTCGTGTTTCAGGATATTACAGAGTCAACTACGACGATCGCAACTGGGAACTGCTAGTCAAAACCTTGAACGATCCTGATAAATTCAGCATGATAGGTAAGAAAGCGGCTGGAGACCGAACAAAATATCCGTTATGGGCACCATTTCGCCATTTCGCCATCTAAAGCGATAACATCATCACCTGGTAATCGTATTTTGACGCCGATGCCATTCAATTTCAATTTCTAAATCGTAGATCCGGTTAATAGAGCTCAGATAATAAACGACGCATTAAAACTGGCTCATTCGGGCATATTGAAATATTCCACCGCTCTGGATATCACGCTTTATTTACAATATGAATTGGAGTACGTACCATGGATGGCTGCATTCAGTGCATTCGAATACCTAAATGAAATGTTAAGACGAACCGGCTCCTATGATAAATTTAAAGTGAGTGCGAACAGTTTTGAGTCACGATTTGTTTTCAGCTTCTCTTTTTCGTACATTAAACACCTAGTAGGTCTAGGTACATTACATATATCCAACTGCTGATTTATTTTTGGAGAATTTTCGATATACATAGGTACCTAGAGATAAGGAATTTGACTAGCGTAGATCCATGAGAGAAAAAAAATTCTCCCAGGCTATGAGAAAATATGCTACAAAACATGTTGAAATCAATTGTCGTTTTCTACTTTTCAATCAAAAATTTTCAAAAATTTACGTCATCTTTCGATTTTTAATGGCACATTGTGAGGAAGAGATCGCAAAGAAAAACAGTAAAACACGAGTATAGAAAAATGTGGAGATCATAGGTGAAAGGGGTAAGCATTTATTCAATCGAGAGGAGCCAATAGAAGAGATTTACCTACCCGAGCATTTATGTCGAGAAGAATATAAGTTCAGTCATATGTATGCACTTACTGAATGAGTGAACAATTATCCTTAATTTTTGGATGTAAGCAGGTACCTATACCTACCACTAAAAAAATATCAGATAAACACGTTGCCTATCTTGATAATTGAAGGAATATATACTGTTTCTGAAAAAAATCATGTAAATTTTTTTAATCATGGGAATGGGTAATACTTTAAGAACCAAAAAAAATTTTGTTCTGAAAACTTTTTGTTCAATTTGAAAATTGAAGGGAGGGAACTGCGGGCCATTCAAAATGAGAGGACTTCGAAAATTTCCAATTTTTCTCAACTTCGAATGACCCAAAACTCTTCAGAAAAATATTTGTTTACATTATTCAAAGTACAATTTACGAGTGCTATAGCTATTCCCTTGGCTGTTTTTTTTTTTTAGATTTTTTTTTGTAGCCACTTCAATTTTGAAGTTGGTAAAAAAAGTCATAAGATTAAAATTGTTCAGATTTCAGAGTAGGTACATAATTATGTTTTCACGTGATTTCTTAAAGACAGTATTTGTCCCTTCAATTATCAAAATAGGCAACATATGATCACCTCAAGTATTTTTATTGCGGTATTATGATAATCCAAGATTAAAAAATTAATGAATATCGTCCTCTTCCTTTTCCTACACCCTAGGTACACATATTTTTTCCCAGTGTTACAGATGAAAAACAATCCAACCTAATAGCCAATTATAAATTTATAAAGCAATAATTTCGAACTCAATAAAACACCGAAATTAGCACGAAGCACACTCCCACACTGTTCCAATAACTACTTTTATGGTTTCCGACAATGACCTGTAGAGATCGTCGGATAGGAATAAATCGTTCGGTATTTATACTCCGGAGTGCGCTGAAAGAAGTACCTAGTTTACAGTTGAATGAATAGATGATGTTCTTTTCATTACCTCGTTGTACTTTGATATTATTTACATCCAATCTCAAAACAGACTGAATTTCGTGGAACAGGGGTAGATGATACTTTGACTGAATCAATTTTCTGAAAATTTTACCTCCTTCCTCTCTCATTCACTTCATCTTCATCATTCCAAATTATCAATGCCGCAAGATCAGAGATTTTTAAAAAAAAAAGATTTTCAAACATCGAAAATAATTTTTAGAAGAAAAAATTATGTGTAGAATTTAGAGTAAGGCTGATTTTCAACGATGAAAATGGATAGTATCTAGTGGAAAAATTTTCATATTATGACTTTTTGTCCAACTCACCAAAAAAAATTTTTAAAGTATATCTAGGCATTAATATAGGTAAGCCTGGATATAGAAACAACTCTTAGGTGTAAAAAATTGATTTTTGAGTTGATAATGATGTTGGGCCTTTCAGAAGGAATAGCATCAAAGGGGGAACCTTAACTCAGAAACCAATTTTTTACATCTAAAGGTGGTTTCTTTCCTATATCCAGGCTCACATTATTAAAATTGAAAGAGCTACAAATCGATGTACCGAAAGAAATTATTCTATAAACAAAATTTGTTTATTTTTCATAGTGCTATTCATTTCCTTTATTTAAAAAAAAAAAAATGAACCAATTTCTTTGCAGTTCTTTAAGTTAAGCAAAAAGTCGTAAGATGAAAATTTAATAAATTGTAAGACATTGTCCTTTCTCATTTAGGAAAATATTATCTGATTTTTTTTGAAAATAGTGTTTGCTCCTTAACTTTTCAAGATAGGCAATACTTTCAACAGAGTTGTTTTATACTTTGCGGTGATTGGTATTTCATTGCATCCAAAACTGAAATTTAGTTGACCTTTCACCAGAAATCCTATATGTAGGTACTTACCTATGGCTATCTTAAGTGTATAAAATATGCTCGTATTTTTCGAAATTTCAGACTCGTATACTTAATAAATTTTCAAATACCTAGATGCATACATATTTATCGAACCCTAAGAAAAATTTGCAATATTTTACAGGATTATTTATTGTTCATATCATCTAAACTTTACGAGAATACGGGATTTTTCGAAAAATCGTCCGACGACCAGCTATTAATTTATAAGCGGGTCGAAGTTGTGAATTACGCTTGTAAATTAGGTTACGATGATTGCGTTAGAAATGCGGTTAATCAGTTCCAAGGTTGGAAGTTTACTCCATCGCCGGATAATAATAATCCGTACGTATTTAAGTAATGATTTCTAAATTTAATTTAGGTATGCACCAAAAGTTCTTTGCTAATGAAGAAAGTAAATTTTTTGAATAGAATTTCGCCGAATTTGAAAGGCACAGTTTATTGTACCGCAATTCGAGTAGGTGGGCAGAAAGAATGGGATTTCGCTTGGCAGAGATATCTCAAATCGAATGTTGGATCAGAGAAGGATATATTGTTGGGAGCACTCGGATGTTCTAGAGAAACTTGGATTTTATCACGGTTCGAATTTTTCTTCTTTAAGATGACGAGTAAAAATCTGTATGTATTCGGTTATTATTATTTGTAAAATTTTTATAGCTACTTGGATTGGGCTTTGAATGAAACTTCAGGTATTAAGAAACAAGACGTCGTTAGGGTATTTTCGTCGGTCGCCAATAACGTAATCGGTCAACCATTGGCATGGGCCATCTTGAGAGATCAGTGGGATCGAGTTGTGAAACAGTAAGTTGATTCGGTTCAATTTCTCAAAAAATTGGAAATTCATTTAGGTATTAGGTAATATTGTACTCACTCATATCTGTTCATTCGTAGCTTGGGTTCTTCATTGTTCGGACTCAGCAGTATTGTTAAAAGTGTACTCGCCAGTGTGAATACAGAACATGAAGTCAGAGAGGTACCTCTACTTCTCTATAACTGTAAGTTTTTCGTTTGTAAAACTATTAATTTGAATGTATATGTAATCGCAGATCGCTGATTTCTTTAAAAAACATAAAAACGAAACCGGCGCCGCTAGCAGGGCATTTGTTCAAGCCATTGAAAAAGCACGCAGTAATCAAGCTTGGATGAGCAAAAATTACGACCTAATTGTATCATGGTTATCGAGACACGGACCGCAGTGATTTTTTATTCGGGGTAATGATTCAGAATTTTTAGGTCACAAGATGAAGAATTGAAAGAAAATTGAGTCGTTTTTCAACCATTCGCACTCGAATCCAATTTTCCTGCTCAAAAAGTTCATTAGTTGGGGTCTAACTTATGTAAAATAATTTGTACAATAATTTGCGAGTTGAATGTGTGGGTATCGAAGGTTTCTTAATGTTTGTTAGGTGAATAGGTACCTACCTATCGGTAAAATACGAATGAACATCGAACTGTAGCGAAAAGTAAAAAGCGCGCCATTTCGCGCTCTCCTTCATCAAAGTAGAGTAATAATTACATGTGATATAATTAAAAAGAGCAGTTTTCGAAAATTCTACGCCTATTTTGTTTTTTTGAATTACTTAAGAATAGTTACCAGCTTAGTGATACCTATTTATGTATATAATTTTGAATAGAAAAAAAAAACAACGTGGAATGAAAATTAAGAGTAACATTTCGAAACGTTTAAATTCATTCCATTTGGTTCCATTTCATTTAGAATAACTTTAATTTCCTATTTATAATGAAAAAAATATTAATTATTTGGCCACTTTATAATTCCTTTTGTGAAAATTGAATGAGTATTTTTTATTTATTTTTTTTTTGACATTCGACATCATATGTATTTTCTAAATTTGAAAAAAATCGATATTTTAAAGATCACTTTAAAATTAAATGTAAAAATATGAATAATATGTACCTACCTAAATCTAAATAATGTTTAGGTACGCACTTGTGATGAGTAGGTAAATGCCTACTTGGTGACAAATCAAATTCGATAATTACCTGCCAGTACGAAATTTTTTATGGTTTTACGTGCATGTTTAAATGAATAATTTTAATGACATTCGATAAGGTACCAAATTACCAACGTATAGACCTCCAAAAATGTTATTGCTCCCGGGAACTTCTATTAATGTGTTCAAACGATGATTTATGTTCTATTTTAGGCACAGGTATTGATTCAGTAAGTAGTAGGTTTGGGTACCTTCAAGTAAAAAAAAATGTAATACCTACTCCGATTTTGCTGTCAAAATGTTTCAAACCTACATAGGTAATTTTTTTAATTACCAAATTCACAATTTTTCCAAACATCTCTCTTTCACACCGAATTGTTGCTGGGATGAAAAGACTATAAAAAATATCGTGGAATAAAATCCACTATACAACTACATAGCTGGTTTTTTTGCCCTTGTCTTACGGTTAGATGTCAATGCTTATTTTATTGTAGTACCCAACTCTTGGCATGAGCCAGCTTTTGATGATATTTACCTAAATACAATTTTTTTTTCAAGGCTACAAAAACATCAAATACTTATATCGCTGATATTTAAATCTCACAAGCATGGAAATGTTTTGCATTAAACGTACCCAATCATTTGCAAGTGATAACTGACTCATGCGTATGCTGTCATTAAAAAATTGAGGGTTTTTTCATTAAAATGATAATTACGATTCGTTACTTCCGATCTAAAAATGTCCTTAAACGATAATTATGAAAATGAAAATATTTTAATGCGACAAATCCATCTCTTCTGGTCTACAAAAAAAATTCAAGTAATGATGTGTAACATAAACAACTCTGCAATTCAACTACCTAACATTGAAAGTGTTCCAATTATTACATTAGGTATCTATTTTTTTCTTCTCGGAAGATGGGCTGATTATTCCGGCCTAATTGAATGCATTTACCAAATATTATTAATTTTATTCGAATTTTTCGATTCACACTTTCCAAGTACATCGCGTTGGATGTTAAAAACAAAAAAACAAAAATATAATTGATAGGTACCAGAGTAAAAAGAAAAAAAGAAACAAATAAACAATGCGTAAAATTTATTATAGAATTATGCATTTGTTCTTCGTTTTAGTGGTTACGAATACCTATTTAATATTGTACGTGCATATATATGTATGATTAGTCTTTAAGCATGTGTATGTTATAAATTTATAAAATACCTACTTAAAAATAAGTAGGTACCTACTTATAGGTAAATATGTATCTCATTTCTCATTTAACTATAGGTAACTCAATAAACCTCGAAGTAAGCATCGTTGATTTATTGATACGTTACAATCTGGTTACGCTGTTTTAAATTACAAATTTTTATCGAGACATCGAAATGTCACGGATGTTTTAATAAATGTACAGTGCATACGTATAAATATTTTTTATTTTATTTACTTATCGTTATACTTTTTTATGTACAATAAAAATTGGTACTTTTTGAACTTGGCGGAATTTATTTATAGGTACATTGGTAAATACGTTTTGAACGTATAAATTTCCCTGTGAATGTAGGTAGTGGTATCTAGTATCTATGCATCTGCGATGGCATTTACCTAGGTATTTGTACTAACCCGACAGGAAACCAAAAAAAAAAAATTGTTTTTACAATTTACAAATCAAAAAAATAAATCGCGATGCTAAGTGACCGGTTACTGAGAGGTCATTAAAGCGTTAAATCTCCGAAGCGGAAGATTTAACGACTTGAAGGTGAGTTGGTCTTCACTGAACTAAATTGCCTTCCAGCAATTGACAAGACGCTTAATTGCTTTAATTTTGTACCGATACACGCTAATGCAGAGATGCAACATACGAGTACGTATATCTAGATTGCCAAGAAATACCTACTTCCTTCCGTTTTGTTTTTATTTTTATTTTATCAACAATTTGGGATGAGTATATAAAGGCGCACCATGTTCGATATTGCAACAAATCAAACTCGAACTCGACATCAACTAGTACGATGATATCACTTATTATATGCTTAGTGATTGTGTTACAGTCCGGCCATGCATTACCAACTTTTGAAAGTAAGTCTGTGTTTTCGTATTATCTATATTTTACGCTTAGCTAATTCCCTACTCGCATACCTATTTACTTATTAACGCAGAAAAGTATATTAGATCTTCGTCCAATAGGCTTCCCATTTTTGTTTGAAATTTTTTCAAAGGTCTGCTTGCTCCTTGCGTAAAAATTTTGTGCTTAAAATTTGGCACGTTTAGCTTAAAGTTCTTGTCCATATTTGAATAGACTTTCAGTAGGTATCTGTCTGTAATGTCTGTATGTTATTACGATACCTGGTTGGAGTTGGACTTCTCTTATTTTCAGGAAATATTTGACCAGTTTTGAAATAGATTTTTGATTTTTGACATAAGAATCTTTCATGGAAAATTTTCTATTGCAAAATTAGTCTGAATTATTTTCAGTCGAGATATTACAAAATTTTCGCGAAATATGTGAAATAGGCGTTGAAAAAATTTCAGTCTTCACAATCATCATCGTTTGTACATTTTCTTGAAAAAAAAAAAAAAAAAAATGCTTTGACATCTATGATTTATTTTTTATAAAAGGGACATTGAGTACATACCTATCTATGAGAAACGTATGTAAAATTAGACATTTTAATAAAAAGTAAAACACACAAAATATCGAAAAAAAATGAAATTCCTCAATTTTCTGACATAAGTTAAAGTTAAAGAAAGACATTTTATTTCTTTTTCATTTCTTAACCTGCAAACAAAAAATCCAAATTTTGAAATTTTAGAGGGCCATAAAAATTTATATTTTTAATTGAGATTTCATGAGTAGAAATTTACAGTGCGCGATTCTCGTCATTCAAAAAAAATGAAGTACCTAAAGTTTCCTTTGAAAAAAAAAGTTGATAACATGGAAATGTTTTTCCCTCTCATCCTGACTTCTGATATTAAGTCAATTTCTAAAATATAAAAATTTGTTTTTAAAATTAAAAATTTTTTCAGCTTTTGACTTTCTGACATTAAGTTAATTTCGAAAATATAAAATTTTTCAAGTTTTGACTTTCGGTGACGCAAAATAGGGTGTCTAAAATTTTCGAATGACCCCCCCCCCCTCCACCCAAGCGGAATGACTTTCTGATATCAAGTCGATTTTCAGCATCTAATTTTCTGATATAAGTAAAAGAATGTATAATACCACCTAAGTTGATTTTGAAAATATAATAATTTGTAACTTTTCAGAAATCAGCTTCTGACTTTCTGACATGAACCCTTTCGCTCCCGACATCATTTTTTGCTGAGGTTCCCGTGGCCCGGCCACTTTTTTCGCATTTTTTACGTTACGAACACAAATAACTGTTTGAAAACACTAAAATTACCATTTTTAATGAAATATGGGGAAAAAAGAAAAAAAATTTGCGAAAAAATTTTTTGTCGGTTGTTGGTAACACTGCGTTGACCAAAATCAAAAAAAAGTTGTGTCTAAGTAGTCTGGGTATGTACCGCCTGATTAAGGTTAGGTACCTAATTCTGAAAATATAAAAATTTATAATTTTTTGAAATTTGGTGACGCAAAATGGCGTCTTAAAAATTTTGGAATGACCCCTCACCCAAGAGGAAAAAACATAAAATTTATATGTATTAAGGCAGATACTTTCAAAATTGAAAGAAAGTGCCCGATGAAAAAATTTCAGATCTAATCATTATCTCAAAAATGTCCCAATTTAATTTTATCAAATTACATCAAATCATACTTACCTATCTCATTGTATCAATTCATATCTGAAAATTTTATGAAGGTTCAGATCCAGTTTGATGTGATGTGATCAAATGACAACTAAGAAAAAAATTTCTGGAAAATCAGTGAAAATTGACTAAAAATACGGTAAAATATCTTAACCTGAGAATTGTTGCTGATTTTCCTTGTGCTGCAATTCTGACCTTTTTTTTTCAGTGACTGTTTACAGTGTTTACTGATTCAAATGGGAGAGTAGACATTGGCGTAATTTTGTCTTAAGTTAAAAAAAAAATGTTTGTTATCAATGAGTATCATTTAGATGTTAAAAATACATATCTGTGATCAATTTTTTAGAACTTTCTTCAGAAATTGGCTTAAAGCTTGCAGAAAGTGGAAACTTTCAGATTGCTAAAGTACATACCTATACTTATCTTTTCAGCGGGATCGATGCCAACATGCAAAACTAAGAATAACGATGTTAACGAATGCCTCAAAACGTATCTGCAGGAAGCTATCAAACATTCAAGTCAAGGTATGTTTCGAAAATGCAATTTAAAATTCTTAGTCGTAGGTGTATTAAAATAAATGCCTACATATCGGCATTTCATAATGATTTTTTTCGTCACTTAGGTAACGCAAAACTTGCAATTCCGCCCCTGGACCCGTATTTCATCCCAAAATTAACCATGTCTCCGAATAAGAACGTGGGTGGAGTGGTGATAGAAATGAAAAATGCCAGCACTTACGGTTTCAGCAAAGCTGTAGTTAAAAAAGTTCAGTAAGTAAATATGCCTTATTTGTTTATTGATTTAAGTAGGCATCTATTTATTTTTGGAACATTTTTACCAACTAAAACTAACATTACCTATCTTATTGAATAAAATGCACATATGGAGTGCAAAAAACTCTGAATTTTGGGGACTGTCCAGCACTGGACAAAGACACTGATTTAGGGCAAAAAAAAGCCCATACTATACGATAGCTTTTTTCCACTTATGTAAGTAATTAAAAAACCTACATTTTATTCACGTACTAAAAGTTGAAACAATTTAAATATGCTTACTCGTCGAATCAGAAACTTTGGTATGCACGTACCTATAAATGTAAATTCAATACTTAGTATCGACTATCGAGTATAAATTCGTAAAAAAATATCGGATGAAAGAAGAATACGAGGTTCACTATTACTGAACTTAAATTCTCGTTTTCGTATCATGCGTATTAAATGTAGAAATTCATATTTTTTGCAGAGCGGACACTAAAAAAGGAGTTTTTGAAGGTCAATATAACGTTCCCGTATCAACTTTACTTGGTCACTACAATTTGACGGGAAAAGTATTTTCAATACCCATAAATGGAAATGGTAAATCAAACGTTACAATGTGTGAGTACACTTTTTATCTTTTATTTTTAAAAATGGAATTACATATAAAATTGGAATTTTATGAAATACTTGTCATTTATGTATTTTTAGACGACGTTTATCATACTGTCAAAATTCTGGGAGATGTGAATGTGAATAACGCCGATGGAAAAAAATATTTGAATGTCAACTCGGTCCTACTGCATGTGAAACCTAAAAAAATGAAATTTAAATTTGAACAACTGTTTAAAGACAATAAACAACTGAGTGAGTAGTATACCGATATATACATGTAGGTACTATAGGTACCTACTTGTTTTGATTGATCATCTCAACTGTGGAATATGTAGTTCGTTTTTCATTGTACCTATCCTATACACACTATAATGGTCCATATTTTGAAAATTCCAATTTGTTGACTCCCAATATTTAAATTAATTTGTTTTCATTGAAAAATCAATCCTGTATTTAACCCTCATATTGAGTGAACTTTACTTCCACCTCCCCTCCCCTCCCCCTCTTAACTGTGCGTATATTTCAAATTTTCAAGGTAAAAACTACAATAGGTACCTACATTTTGGTAATATTTTGCGAAAAAAAAATAATCGTAATAAGAGGAGGTTAAAAGTGCGGGTTAAATTTAACCCATTGAGTTGAAATTTCAATGGTATAATTTTTTCTTAAACAAACTTGTTTAGATATTGGAAACGTCACATTAAATTTGAAAAAAAAAATTATAGATTCAAATTAAAGTCCAGTTAGGTACACACGTTACCTAGGAATGTATTAAAAATGCTGTCCTGTTTTACCAGGTGATACGCTGAACGGAATGATGAACGACAATTGGGAAGAAATATTTGCAAGATTGCAACCAAAATTGGAAGAAGAAATGTCTAAACATATGTTCGTTTTGGTGAAACATTTCTTCGACGACGTCCCGTATAGTGATTTATTTCCTGATGTATAAAATCTAGTCATTTGCCTACTACCTACTTATTGTATTCCAGTTATTTTTAAGCTCATTCATCTGTTTATTTATTTATGTATTTGTTCGTTCATTCATTCGTCTCAGTATTTATTTATTTATTTATTTATTTATTATTTTATTACAATGTTTCATGTTTGTACTTCTGTATTCCTTTTTCTTCAAATCGTATTCATTTCTCAGTAAAAACTAATTTTTTGGGTTTGAAATACATATATTACGTAAAAATCGTGTTTTTTTTGTAAAAATTGATTATTTTTGACTAATTTTGGATATTAAAAAAGTGCAAAAAATGCCTTATCACTCGCAGTCGGTAGGACTCGAACCTACGCTCCCAGAGGGAATCTGATTTCTAGTCAGACGCCTTAACCACTCGGCCACGACTGCCTAGATTAGCGCCCGATTTTATTACAATTATAAATCTGAGTTTAATCAGTAGGTATTAATTTAAACAATTTTGATTCCAATATTAGCAATTTCGTGTAAGTATGCTGTAGGTACCTGCCCAATATGTAGATATTTTGCTGATGCGTTTTCGATTTATTCTTTATTGACGGTTTTAAATATTTTAAATGATGACCAGGCACAATTTCAACAATTTTAGTAAGTACCTAGTACCTACCTGCTTATTCACAATTTTATTGTTCAAAAATGGAAAAGTTTGACTTGAAAAAATCCACATTGCACCATTTTCTGGCCATCCAAAGCCGGTGAGGGAGAGTACGGACTTTATTTCAAAAATTGGAATCCCCCTTTTTGAAAAAATGCAATACAAATGGTTTGAAAATTTCCACTTTTAGTTTTGAAAATCCTAACGATTGAAAATTTTACAGAACTTCAATTATCTACTTACTTATTACCTATGCTAATTTTTCAAAACAATTCACGTTTTTTAAATTATTGTTTTGGTAGATATGTGAAATCCACCTACCTTTTCAATTTGTTCATTTAGGTGAGTAGGTATTGGAAATATTATATATTTTTTAAAGAAAATTTGAGTGAAACATACCAAACTAATAATTCTTAAGAATGGGTATTTTGCATTTTTTTTAAATAAAAAAATTTAAATTATACATAGGTACGAATTTTATGGTATTCGTATTTTCAGCTGTTTTGATTTATTTCTTTGCCACAATTTTCAAAAATGAGTCAGTTCAAATCCTGAACAGCTCTGGTGAAAACATTTTTTTTCTTTATTATTTCCCAAAAAAGGCGATTTTTCAAAAGTAGATAAGTACGGAAATCCAGAAAATTATAAATTACTCGTATTAGAATAAATCCGGTGTTATTTCGTAATTCGTAGTCTCGAGCGTCGATTTTATATGAAGGTGCCTTCTATTTACCAGTTATGTGATTATTATCACGCTGGAGTTTGTTTTTCTGACTTCTGAGAATCTGTCAGGCAATTCAACAACCTTCTTTATAGCTTACAAATCATATAATTCTGCGGGATATGAATTCTCCCATTTCGGGTATATGTGTTTATTTTTATTAACATTTTTCCTTTACCGTTAAACTGTATTTATATGCAAGTCTTCCCATCAGTAGCTTCCTAATACAAACTCCTGATAAGTATGTGATATGTAGTAGGTCAGGAAATGCAAAAAAATGAACTGATGTATATTTCATGCTATCAACTTAATATTTAAAGTACCTAATTTTACAATGTGTATGGTACAATTGCATGTTAAGGAAAATAACTATACCGACTAACTAAACCAGGTAAGTAAATAACCGCTAAGAAATGGATCTTCATTGCCGTAAAAAAAGGAAAAATTACAACGATTATTTAGTCAAAAACAGAAACAAAAAAAAAAGAGACACATAGATCCGAATTATACAAAAAGATTCTGAGTATATTTTGCAATAATCTGCGAGTATGTAGGGAATCGTGTAGGTACCTAGCTATATTTATCTGAATGATTCTACAACTAAGATGATAGGTAATGAGGTAAATATACCTATAAGTAATTATAACTTAAAAAATGCATTCGGTGACAGTGTTGTCGAATGAAAAATAAAACAAACTTCATTATAAACATTTTGAGATCAAGTACACGAATGCATGTTAAATAGTTTAATTCTCAGAATTGCATCTATCTGGGAAACGTTCACTTTCGTGTAAATAAGCCTAATTTTATGAAACGAAATAGGCTCAATGTATATAGGTATAGTAGATATTTATGATAACAAGATACCTACGTACAGTAGTCTCAGTGCATACCCTCGTTGCCTTAACCATAATGCAGTTGTTTTGTTTTATTTTGGTGAATACCTTCTGCGTGCCAGTCTAGCACATACAACTTTGCGATTTCTGCCTTTTCAGCTTGAACGTTGAGTTGAATTAGCTAGAAGGGGCATGCTGGTTGTGGTTGGATTAGACCTAATGTAAATCATTTTAGCCGGAACGTTTTTCAGTAATTGATTGATTATGTCCATGAAGATGGTGATTAATTTCATTCTTAGTTGAGGCATCATGACTTTCAATACTTCTTGTCCGTTTTCTCTTAAAAATAGATTGGTAGCTTCCACTAAAACACATTTTATTCGGTCAGTGAAAAAATTCCCAAAATTCGAGTACAGTAATATCTGCCACCATGACACAAAATTTTTTGTTTTGGCCATAACTTTGGTAATTTTTGATGAATTTTTGATTTCTTTGCGCCATTCGATAGATCTATACATAAGGTTTATTGGATAAAATTTTCAGACATTTTGCTTCATAAACGTTGAAGATATGACAAAAATAAAAAATAAAAATTTCTGTGTCATGGTGGCAACACCATAGGCCACCATGACACAAGCTGTTGTCACGTTGACACAGATTTAAAATACATTGGTTTTATAATTGCCACTATGACACAAACAAAAATTCAAAGTGTTCACCATGACACAGTGCCACACAGTTATTTTTGGTGATACGAATCCTTTATTGAGGTTTTGGTTGATTTTTTCACTATAAAAATGTGAATCAAGCTAGAAACAAACATTTTTATACGAAAATGAATGAAAAATCAAAATTTGCATCATAATCGCAATTTTTTATACTGTGTCATTGTGGCAACTACCAATTTGTGTCAAGGTGGCAACACAGTCGAATTTTTTTCAAAGCAGTATTACCAACCTACCAAGTCTTCATTTTCAACTCTCTTTTATGCCAAAAGATGCGCAATTGAATGACGATTCCAACGAGATATAACATTTTTATTTTATTTCTCATTGGGCCTCTCCAATGCAAAAATTAAAATTGAAAAAAATATACTTTGGTGAAAAAATTTTCATTTTTTTCATAAAATATTTTTTCTTTTCAAAAGTTTTCCATGGATCTCTGCGAATGATAGATATATGATGGGTCATATCATTTTACGTTTTGTAAATTTTTTTTCACGCCAGGAGCGCTTATAGAAAAAAAGTTATGAAGGGTGTGTCAACGTGGCAGATGTGTCATGGTGGCAGATATACCTGTACAGCTTTTCGTTAGGTACCTATCAGTTTGGTTAATGAGCATGAATAGGTAAAAATTGGAATGAAGTGGGAAAAAAAATCATATGAGTAAATCTTAAATTTGACAACAATTAGTAAGGGTAATTTTCTCTGCTTGGAATTCCGAAAAAAATTGAACCCCCCCCCACCCCCAGCTCAAGTGAACTTTCGAGAATTTTCTCACTTAAAATGAACTACGCGTACTTTGACAATTTTTCCCAGAACCTAAAGTAGTAGGTACCATATATATTTTTCACTTCATTATGATTTCTGGTAAATAAACCTTCAATAAGTATTACTCACCTAAAATTCTATTGTTGTTGAAAATTTTTCTAACTTGCATTTTTACATCTTTTATATCCAGGTCGATGTCTAATCTGTCTAATTTGAAATATTCTTGTCCATCTCGGAACGTGCTTGACATAAGTCCTTTTCCAATTGCCATTATATCTCCTATTAGAGCATGGATAAAAGAGTCGAATAAAGTTTTTCATCATCTTCAACGATAGCTGAATAATTTTATTAAAGTTGAAAACATCTGCATCGGCAATATCATCTTACCCATTTCGGCATGGAATGTACCATTTCCATTTGCGGGAATGACGATTAAAATACCAGTGCTAGTGTATTTCGCGTCCAAAATCATTTTTGGTATTTTGATTTTAACTTCGAAGGGAGCGTTGCCGTTTCGTAACCTGAAGAAAATTTAAATTAACCGAAATATTTGATAGAAATTTCAGTTGGGAAATTTGGAATTGCCACTCACTTGATTTTGTTTATTTGGAAATTACTAGCTCCGTACGCATCTATGTCTCGCAATGTTATTTTATATCCATTAGGACCATTCGTTAATGCTAGGGATAGCGAATCGATTTTGAAAGGTTCAACAGCTGGTAACTGTATTTCCGGAATTCCTAGAAATCAAATTTACATGTGTGAGGAGATCAGATGAGAGGTTATGAGTTACTTTTGGAGTACTTAGGGTATGTAAATTTAGAAAATTCATAAAATGCTGCCTTTGCATGATACGACGGTTTTACCGTATCCTTATCTCCTATTCAATAAAAATTGAATTATTTTTCAAAATTTATAGAATGTAAGGTTGCTTTTTTTTTCTTAATTTAATTCAATTTATAAATCATAGCACAAGTCGACAAGGTTTTTGTGTCTGGGTTCCGAAAGGAAAAATACATAATTTTTCTGACCAAAGCTTGCTTTTGAAGAAGAAGAGGTTTTTTGAGAGCAATACTCACGAACTTTGGAAAAAAATCGTGAACATTTTTTTTATCCAATCTTACTCTCTCTTTTATAAATCAGTGAAAATTATCAAAAATCACTAAGAAACAAAATTGCAGCAAAGAAGAACATCAGTCAGAAAATTTTCATTAAAAGCAAATCAGTAAGAAAAATCATTGAAAAATCAGTGAAAATTCACTGAAAAGTCAGTAAAGTTTATAAATTTAGTTGAAAATCAGTGAATTTTACTGTTATTTTCTGTACGGCAATTCTGACTGATCCAGAATGAGAAAGTATAGAAAATTTTACGGCGAATCGATTGACGCCAACCGCAGATTTCTATCTCATTTAGAAAAAAAGTTACAGTTCATTCTTATCTGAAATTCTTCATGGGTTCCAAAGTTTGCTTGTGGAGGGAGGGGGTGAGAGGTCGAAAAAAAGACTTTACGATATGGTAACAAGCAAGAGCATGAGGTGAAAAAAATTCAAATATTTTTTTGCCAAACCTCATAGAATGAACATAAGTACCTAATCAAGAAAAATAAAATAAAATTTTCATTTTATTTCTCAATTTTTTCCTCCAATAATGTTCAAGTTGACTCAAAAATATCTTGAAAACTAAGCCTCTCAGAAAAATTCCATTAGATCTATCCGATAGAAAATTTAATTTTCTACAAATTTTACCCTGGTCATTATGGCTTTAGATTTGGACCGCTCAGTGCTCTTAGAAATTTCACTAAAAATGAGATTTTTCCACAGAATTTAAGAAAGAATGAGCTGTATATTTAAAAAAAAAAAAAGAGATAAAGGCCGGTTTGTGGTTTGCGCCATTTTTGATTCGCCGTAAAATTTTCTGTTAGTTTGAACAAAAAAAATCAGCTTTTTTCTACTGCTCGTATTTATGGCTCTCGAAAAATTTAATTTTTCGATCCCTCACCCCCACCCAAGAAAACTTTGGAAGCAGTGAGGTGATGTATTTTGGTGACTAGAATCAGAATTTTGGAGACACAGAGCAAACAATTTTTCTGTCAACTCGTGAAAGTAATCTGTCTGCACCATGTATGGCTGTATTATTACCAAACTTTTTCCACTGCGTCTCCTCTTTCTGTCAAAGAGTTTTAATAATTTTGATTTTTTAAACTGGCCTCGTCGAATTGACGTTAGAGTTAATTTGGAGGTGGGTACCTTTGCTCGCTCACTCGGTAAATGGTAGGTCCAGGTATCGTCTATGCTGGCGTGTAAAATCGAAAAGGAAACTTACATACACTTGCGAGATTCGCAACTACGACACCAAGGTGTTGCGCAAGGCTACCCACAAATTCTAATATGTACCGAGCATAAATACAAATATATAATATTGTGACTTTCGTAAGCCTTGAAATCGTGTAGGTCAAATGATCAGCGCTCTTAACACTTCGGTAAACTTCTTCGAGCATTTTAACGTAAATAGTGGTTTCCCATCAATGACCTATTTTCTTTTCCCATTTAATTTTTTAAAACGATGCAACGCGACGCGACGTTCCGGCGTATACATTTCCTGGCCTGTTGTTAGGTGCTTCTTTTTGACCCATATTTTCAATACATACGTTCACCTTACAATGTCAACTATGTCCAGTGCTAAGTAATAGGTGCTAATTTGTGGAAATTTCCCAAATAATTTTAAACGATGCGCGATGGAGGTAAATGCCAGTAAGTTTAATCCGGGCGTATTTTATGACATGTTGATTAGCGCAGGCGCACGACCACAGGTAGGTACGTGTTTACTTTTACTTTCATTAGGTATGTAATTATTGCGTAAACATGCATGTATTGCGGCAGGTGACACAACACGACGCGACGCGACGTAGGGAACCTCATCCTTTCCTTCTCCTTCTATCATAGAAGTTGCAGATACTATAAATCAATAACAGACGGTAGGCAGGAGGTACAGGTACGTACTTTTTTACAACGAAAATTCGTCAGAAAGTGGCATACCATACGTTGCACAGTCACGACAGTCGAGTAGGTATAATTTTCCCATTTACAGAAACTAGTCTCCAGTCTATCTTAGACTTACACTTTGGGTTGGGAGAAAACCTTGACCGATAATTGATAACCTCATCGAAGAAGGTTGTAAATATGCGTTATGTACGTCCAAACATTCAAAGTTCAGTGACATTGTATGCGTAGTTACGGGAACGTTGTTTCGAAGAATCGTTTACGGTTACGTACTTACTACTTACCTATTACTGGCATCATTCGCACATCGTGATTTCAATTTTTTTTATTCGCTCGTACTCGCGTGTGCGATAATTTTCTCGAGAATAATGGAAAATTTGTTACGGATAAAGGATAAATTAATAGGTCCTATTAATACCAAATTAAACAATTTGACATTGTATTTTTGAAAAAAAAAAAAAAAAAAAAACTGTAGAAGGTCCCATTGAAAAATTTACGAGATGAACGGGCACTTTTGTTTGACGAAAAATAACGCGTCTCTCTCTTTCGCATCAGTAAGGCAAATTTAGGAGGTAAGTATAAGTAATTAATAAAAACCTCGACGGGGACGCCGTTATCTTACGCCGAGTTTTTCATTAAAATGTTTTTTCGAAAGAAGAACGTAGGTAAGTACCGAGTAAGCAAGTACACGTAATTGTCCAAACTTCGAAGGACATTGAAACAACAGCAACAGCAGACACCGAGACACCACAACTGATATACGAGCAACGAGCATTTCAATATTGCATTATGTACTATCGGTAGCAGTTGGATCGCTCTTTTCTCGTTCCTCCTTAGACGAATAATTAAACCGCACAATGCTTCATTGAGATCGTAAAAAAAAACCAGTTGGCATCGAGAAGCCATTTCATAACAATGAGTTCAGAATTCGAATTGTTCGAATGTATAGCCTGTATTTAAATTTTATTTCTTGCTGGAGGATATGTCATTCGCAACCTTGACAAATTTTGATGAGGGGTGTGTGAATGAGTACCTATACACATGTACTACCTACATTTATGTAGATACAATGTACCTGCAATTGTATTTAAGTACACGCTTCATGAGAAAGGTAGGTACTCACCAGTTTTCAAGTAAGGTCTCAGGTGATCGATGGCTTTAATGATACAATCGGCCAACAGTGGATCATCTTCTCGACATTGTTTTACGTAAGGAGCTGAAAGCAGAAATATTTGTAGTTTAATAACTAGGTAGTCTACATTTGACCGGTTACTTGACGCAAGAAAAAAGTAGGTACATGTAAGTATGTGCACTTGTGCAGATACTTCGAGAACGGGTAGTTAATGCGGCGAAATGAGCTGACATCGCGGACAAGATGTCACGCTTAAATTGTGAAAAAAATTCCTCTCGCTTTTGTGCATCTCCGCCATTTCAAAGTCTATTCAACGGGTACACTTGCATAATTATGTACATACGAAACCTACGTTTAATTAAAAAAAAAAAAAAATCACACACGCTTTATCAACAATAACTTTTCACTCGTTGATGATTTAAAGCAATTGAATACAAACGAAAATCATCGTCATATTATGTTCATTAAGATGAAGAGATTTTTTTTCATTGCACAAACCCTCAAAAAGTGACAGAATATTATGTGTGGGCGTAAACGACAAGAGTTTGGGATAGGTAAGATTAAAGTGGAACTGAAAAAAAATTGATTTTGCTCATTTTTTAATACCTATCTTGTTGTACATATTTCAGATAAAAAAAGTTTCAGTTATAAATTTCCTGAAGTGAAGCCATTTAGAAAAAAACACACGAAACGGAATTTCGATTTTAAATGCCTTTTTAATCCACAATTAAAAGTACTTTTGAAAGCCATAAAGGCTGAGAAGGTGCAATTTTTGCCTTGCATTTGCTATTTTTATTTCAGGTTGATTAACGCTCCCTAAAACAGGCTATTCAGATTCGTAGGTAATTGCTGTTTTTAAATTCCTAAACAAATTGGTATTTCAAGTGAAAATAGGTATAGTACCTACCAACAAGTGCTTGAGGAGTGAGGGGGTGGGAAGTTGAAAAATGAGATTTTTCAAGGGCAACAAAAAATTTAAAAAGCATAAGGTGAAAAAAATGGAAAACATTTTTTTGTCGAATCTTACAGAAAATTTCAAGGCAAATCAAACTAATCAAATCGCAGACTTTTATTTCTTTTAAAAAAGTTACATCTAATTCTTTCCGAAATTCTGTGAAAAAATTGCATTTTTTTTATGCCTTGCCTATGAAAAAGTAGAATTTCTGTTTTTTCAAAATTACCTGTACTAACCTCTCTTCACCAAAAGCAAACGTTGGTCAAAAAAAATTCTCTTTTATTAGATCCATAAAAGCAATTTAAATGTAGCAATCAGAACCCAAACACAAAAATCGTGTCGACTTGTGTAATGAATCAAAAATTCAAAGGCACGTGAAGGAGTCCAAATTCTTCAAAACCTTTCTTATAATTTTTTCTTTCAAGACATAATGACATATTAACCTGCTCTTAAAAAATTTTGTTTACCCAATGCAAAAATTTCCGATCTGATGATAATAATTTTGTTCAGATACAGTTTGATATGCTTTGATTTAATCATATCCGAAAAAAACCAGATATGATCAGATATGATCAGATTGGGACATTTTGGAAAAATGATTAGTTCTAAACGGATAAAATTTGATGCAATCGGGTTTGATTCAATATGATCACTTGATCAGATCTAAAAAATTTTCATCGGGTATTGAAAATTACGTACTATTATCAATTCGCAGACCTAAACGGTCTGGTAAGGAGGGTTAGCAGATTTTAAATCAAAAAATGGAATACATAACGAGATTTTCCATCTTGAATCGATTTTTTTTTTTGTTCAAAGGCTTTTAAAAAAGAAAACATTAAAATTAATTTTTTTTGAAAAAAAAAAAGGCTCGCTTTGAGGATTTATTGCTCCTGATCAAAGGGTCCGCGAAGAATGAAATCCTCAAAATATACTGCATACCTACCAAAAAATGAGCAAAATCCAAGAAATTATTTTTTACAATCCACTTTGATAGGTACTTAGGGATGTATTTCGCTACCTACGTCAGAAATCTTTTCGAAAATCAAGTTTTTAAAAAATACGTGAGAGATGTTTGCATGTGGGCACTTAATTTTCATCCCAATGTCGTCATATTATGGTTATTCCAATTGTCTACTTATTTTCCTGGCGACATTTGAATCATTAATTTCTAAAACCTGTTAAACCGCAATATGTAAATTTTAAAGAAAATTCGTCGAAATCGGTGGTGGATACCTACATTAATACGAGTATGTGGATGATCCAAGCCTTAGAAAATGTTATCCAATAAAAATGTATACTCATTAGCGTTGTTTGTGATGTAAACATCTCAGCATCCGTTTTATGAGGATAGTGTTTTTTTCCCTTCTAAATTTAAAATGTGAAAAAATGGGTGTTTTTACCAGATTTTGATGCGATACTAGCGAACATAATCACTTCTAAAAATATCTGTACAAGATAGGTATCAAGTTGTTTGTAAACTGCATAGGTACTTATACTGAAAATTTTGGAGCTGAGTGGACTTCAATGTGGATTTATGAGTTTGGCAACTACATACTTACCAATAAAAGGTGTCAGATCATACTTAATAAATTTCATCATAGAATTCAGTGACAAGAAAACTACTCGCCAGAAAAAATTGTCATCGAAATTTGAAATTTTGAAAGATTCTGTATTCTTTTCTCAATGAATTCAGTGTCAAAATTTATGAATCGGTGTATCAAAATTCGATGAAAGAAACTAAGTAAATACGCGGAGATGAGTAATGAGTACCCATTGCCTGTATACAATATACATTGCAACGTTGAATAAATCTCGCACGAGTATGGTGCAGTGACCTTTCAGCAGGCAATCTAACCTTCATATAGCTAGTGTGATATTTTGAAAACTTCGCACGCCGCCCATTCATTGATTAAGCTAGTAATTTTGAAAGAACAGAAATGGAAAACAGGTCTACTCGTATTGACATATCGTGTCAACGAGTTTACTGACCCCGATCAATTGTAACGTTTAAATGCTTGCAGAAGATGTAGTTAAACGAGTATTATAGCTTCCCTTTAATACTTATTACGTAACTCAGCAGATATTCGAAATACTAGTTGTGACTTAATAATCACCAAGACTACAACATGCTCAAGAAGGTCGCTCGATTCGCGTAACAGTTATCATTAAAAACAACAGTGCCAGAATATTGCTACTTTGAAGTGTGGTTTTTTTTTCGTAATATACGATACGTTTTTGATTCGCCTTGATACGAGACGACATTTTCTTAAAAGGTACCTACAAAAACCCGAAAGGTAATTAGCAAAAATACTTGCGGCACATTCGACTAGAAAAATAAATAAACATCTGAAGGGGGCGATTTTCTTGATGAGGCTTCACATCTTGAAAATTACATGCTTCGGTCAATCTGACCGAAATCGCCAAGATTCGCTGGATTCGTTGGTAATTTGACCAATTAACTTTTACTATTTTCGGTACCTACATCTTTTCAACTTGGCGATATCTAAGTGAGCGCAGCTGTTTAACCATTAAACGCGTAAATTGGACGTAGAAAATGTAAAATTATCGCCATCTCGATGTTAAATCATGACAACAATTTAGGTGCTAAGAAGTCGTTAAAATTATGCAATGAATTTTAAAACATGAACTCGTCGAGTAGACGTTCATCAGATGTACCGATCTTCAATTTTTTGTGTGAATTTTCGATTCAGGCATTGCTTCTGTTTCAAATTAGAAATTTTCCAACGTTCCGAAGAAAAAAAGACGATAAAAACAAATGGTAAAGAATGTGACGATGGAGAGTAACAATGCAGATTATTTTAATCGGAGTTCAATGCCATACGTCGGTATGTGGAACGTACGTAGCTATCAATCATTCTCACTTTCCATCTAGTTCCTGACTTTTTCATTATCAATTTTTTAATATTTTTTTTGTGTTGTTAAGAATAGAGAAAATAGGATAATTTAATAAATGATTGTTTCAACCCCGAGCATTTTGAATTTTGAACGTGTCATTTTTCGATAATAGGCAAAAGAATTTTTTTTCAAATTTTACCCTTCACTAAAACTTTGCTTGCCCTCTTATAATAGATGAATACGATCTTCAACTAGACTGGTAAAGCTCAATGAGAATTCGCAAATCTATGGGTATAAGTAGGTACTAAAAGTTATGTTTGATGGAAATGAGAATCACTATATGTAGATTGTGTACGAAATATCTTACAGTTGGAAAAATTAAAATCATCAAAATTTCGGAAATAAATAAACCAATTGCGAGTAGAATCATTCAACAAAAAACAAAAAACAAAAATGAAACAAAAATTAGAAATGGAATCTATGCAGTTAAAATTTTCTGATAATTTTTATTCCTCGCACTCGTGATCACAGATAGGTACCTACTTGTCTTTTTAATCAAAAATTTAGATTTCGTTTTCGAATAATTCAAAATTTAAAAAGCGATATCGTGGTACTACATTACACACAAATCATTGATTTTCTTATCAAAAAAATGATAATAAAAATAGTAGACATTGAAAAAAAAATGTCTATTTAAAAATAAGCAAACGGAAGGTAAATAACACATTCGAAATGAACTAGAAATACTCACGTAATTCTTGCTGCGAACAAACGAACGCCAAAAAGCTGAGAAAAAATAAACACGGTATTTTATGTGAAAACATTTTGCAAAAAATTATGGACACACTCGGCTTAAATGTCGCGAGTACTGATGCTCGTTTAATGTTCGAAAATCAGACTATCTGCGGAGGAAGAAATGAGCCCCTTCTTAGTTCGCGTCTTACGAATGTCTTATCTGTTAACTAGTTATTCGCATTAATATGTTTTACGTATTGCACATGAAGTCCTACGTAGCTGTAGCAAGGACCGCCAGGTGAAATTCTTTCATTATGCTTACCTACCGGCCGCGAATACGACAGCGAAAAATTCATTAATCTTTAATGCATTAACGTGATTCGAGTCGTATCAAGTCATAAATTTTATTGTTTTCTCATTTATCGAAGTGCGTAATTTTTCTTCTTTTTTTTTTTTTTCGAAACATACTGGCTCGTTATTGGTATTTTCGTAAAATCAAGCGAATTTTCGACACGGGCCATCGTGCATAGTCTATGTATACGTGATACCGGATTCTTACATTATACCTGTAGTACATATACTAACGTAGTAAATTGCTAGCACCTAGGAAAAGGTGATAGGTTAACGTATACCTATTTGGTGCTATTGGTGCTTATTTTGATCCTACTAAATTTCGAAATGCGATATAAATTAAAGGTTTGATTGCCTCAGATCAATTATATTGAACATTCCAAGTACACATTTAATTCGAGTATTTACGATGCGAACAATCGTCGCCGGGACAAACTTATTTATAGGAATTTAGCAAGTATTTTTATTTATTTATTTTTTATTCTACATATTTTATTTTTTTTCGAAAAAAGTTACAAAAAATCGACAAGAATGTTGATAGAAATCGAGAATTGCGATTTTTTCAAAGGACGCTTACAAAAAGTAACATAACGTTTTCCTACTGTAACCAACACGGCAGATGCTAGACATTCGTGTTAATATATTCACATAACTCGAGCGTATTTAAGGGGCAACCGTATACGTAATAGATGAAGTGCGGTGCGACGCCACGAACGACTAACATACTCGTCAAAGTTCACTTTTATTACCAACTAAACCTACTTTTTCATAACAATTATACGTAGTGTATACTACACTCTGATTTAATCGTTCTAATTAGGTACCTCTCGATTCGTGGATGGTTATTTTTTTTTTGTAAAATTGACGTTTTTCATCGAAAAATGATTTCAAAGGAAACTCACCAAAAATCAGATGATCGATTCCAGTCGAGTTTACTCATCGAACAGATATTGCAAATTATAAACCGGTCAAGAATTTAAGAGTGGGTACATATGTACATGCATCAATGCGTATATTCATCGTATAAAACGTATGCATGATGTTTCAACATACTTCTGTGAAAGTTGATACCTATACATTTTATCGTGAGTGTACCTACTTGTATAATTTATGCAATAAACGATGCATACGATCAGCGATGTCGAAAAAAAAAAAAGGAGGTAATAATTTTCCTTGGAGACAGATTTCAGCAGATTGTGTACCTGCGCTGTACTTACAGTAATTACTTATTTGCATATTCGTTTTATTCCAAATTATTTAAACCGTTTATAAAATGGTGGGGAAAATTAAAAAAATTAAAAGGGAGATTTTTTAATTAGACAATAAAGAACGAACACACGTCTAGTTCAGGTGAATACTTAATTAATCGTGTATTTCAAGCATTTAATTTTATTATACATATAATTTTTTCAAGTGCTTAAGAAATAAGAAACTAAAATGACATTGTTGCAGCGGCTAAAAATTGAAAAATTCTGTCTCAAATGAATTTTTTTCGACTGAAAATGCGTTTTTTTACCTTTTGTAAGCTTTTAAGAATTATAAAATTTTACATAGTGAAATAGGTATTTTGAAAGTGTAATTTTATAAAATAAGAATATTGTTTTTTATGGTGGTGAGGGAGAAAGATGCTTCTTTCGCGTTTTTCTAAATTCGATCAAGCTCTGCGTGTTTCTTGGTAGAGGGACACATGCATATTTAAGATGTAGGTTTAATTTCTCTTTTAATAAAATTATTTTCACGTATCACTCGATGTTTTTCGAATTTAAATTCGGACTTTTTCAAAAAATTTTCCCCATTTTTTTGAAAATTTTTCGGCTGAAAACGGATTTAGCATTGATATCTCTAGCCTGTGATCCATATTGATGCCAACCTTTGGCATTCAAGTACCTATGATCATGTTCAATTTACGAAATTTTTTTATAAGTAAATGCATTCTTCTTCATTTTTAAAGATTATCACCAAGAATGTACTTTTAAGATGAAAAGGGATCACATTGAGAATTTTTTTTTAGAAATTAAATTTTTGTTACAAGAGAATATTTCATTTAAAAAAAAAATAATAAAAATATGAAATAGTAACTATGTATTTTATTTTTTCCCCTATTTCCATAAAAAAGAGCAAAAGTCAGAAATTTTGAAAAAAACATGAGAATCATTTTTAGCATAAAATTTTCAAGAATTTAGCTTTTTCGATTTTTGAAAAAAGTGAAATTTATGTCAATTTCATAAAAACGCAAAGTAATAAATGATGAAATTAACTCATTGAAAAAATAAAAAAGAGTCATTCAATTTCTCCACGTGGAGAAAAAATCGCAGGGGGAGGGGTACCATTATTATTTTTCGTCTATAAACAGAAACATTTCTTCATTTTTTTTTTTTTTTTTTCAATATTTCATGGTGTCCACTGAATTGAAAAAAGTTTACTTTCTGTGAAAGATTTTATTAGATTAGATTTGAGCCCCTCATCTCAGAAAAATAAATAAAGTGTTAATGGTTTTTTGATGATGTTATGTTTGAAAAAGAAATACAGTATTTGTCATCAAAATTTGCACTGGATATCATTTTTTGCTTCCTGTAAAAAGGCTTAAAAATTTCAGATCGCGAAATCGATGATTTCTTGATTCTCAACGTCTATAAAATCCATATTTAAACGTCTCAAAATTATACTAACATTTTTTTTGAACCATTAGAAAAATTTCACGTCAATTTGCCAATTTTATTTTGGTGTTTATGATTTTCATAAAATTCAAGTTGATTTAAAAATTTATCCAATAGTTTGAAACGTAAACTTGAAAAATCGTTTTGGCCATCAAAATCAATTTTGTTGGTAGCAGTGCTATCAACGGAATTAAATTATGATGCCACTGATCCGACTGTCATAAAATTCTTAGCAAAATTAATTTCTGAATAGTCATTCTCATTTTTGATCGGATTTTTAATGGGGCTATCGTGGTGGAATTCTCACCAGATTTTTGTTTCAAATTGAAACATCGAAGTGAATAATAACCTATCATAAAAATAATTTCATCAATATTTTCAAAACAATTTTTGGAATAATTTACAAAAATTATTTTGAGTACTTTCGAATGGGGATAAGTAAGTAGGTACTTAGGTACTTATTTTCATAAATTCACAATATTTACTTGGTAATTGTAATTTCGTATTTCAAATGACAGACTTATTTCAAAATTGGAAAATTTGACGCCTGAAATTTTCCAATTCGAGCTGAAAATAATTTTCAAATTTTTATTTCATTTGTGGGTACCCAAGAAGGCACTTCAGATAAGTAAATAGGTATAACTTGTGATTGTATCGAACGTATTGACTTCCTGCAAGCTTCATGGTGGGTAGTCAATTCTTATCCAATACGTATGTATTTCCTATAATTTGAAGACTCGCGGGTAATAGGCCACAATACACACATGCTCACGTTTGTGGTAGAAAACCTGTTAATAAGTAACGTATGTACTCTCGTATGCATAACGACGAAAGTAACTGCACAAGAAGTAATTACAGTCTTTAATTCGGAATAGAGGGCTCGATTTGTATTGGATGAGATGCGTAATTATTAGATCCAGCGGGTACTGTTCTTCATCCACTCTATTTGTGTTCAGCTACTTTGTATTCTGCATTCAGAATAATCTAAGTTGTCGAGCGCGTCAGTGTACCTTCGACTTGGTGAATTTTTCGTTCGCTTGCCGTCGTGTTGTCTGTGAGTACACCTTTTCACGTATTATTTTTAACCGAATCATTTTCGTTCTGCTTTATTTATGCACGCGCGTATACGTATCGTAAATGTATGCCTGTATTTTTAATTTAATTTTTTTTCTTTTGTGAAAAAGCATAAGTGTTTTACTTTTTATTAATTTAATTCGTCTGATTGAGCTAGGTAGGTAGATAGGTAGGTAGGAAGGAAGGATGGAACGAAGGTAGGTAGAGGACACCTAATTTATTATTGGAAGAATTATTTCAAATCGAGAAAATACCTGCTTTGCTTGAATATATATAAAGTAAGTCCATTTCCCAAATTTGCCAAATTTGTTCCAATTTGTACTTTTGCTTTCGTTCAAGAACCAAATCTTAATTCGATGTGCATGGGAAATGGGTAAATGGACATTCGCGGTCGGTGAACGATTTTGTTTCGATAAATATTCAGTGCTGCCGCAATACAGGGGTGTATTCTAAATCACCGGTTGTATTTTTGATATGGCCCATAACATCCCTTTCATTAACTATTTCTAAAGCAGCATCCTCTGTGCCTTCAAGCTCGGTACGTACGATATACTTATTTTTGGTAAAATCTAATATTACCGTCGTGTGATCTACGTGATGATCGGTGATTCGGGGTTTCGCGTAATACCAAATGTCTTGATGGCCTATCCACAATTTAGAGCGATATTCAACCGCCACATTCCAACGTTCCACTAATCCAGTTCGATTGCTGAAGCCAGAGTAATGTAAAATTTCTGAACTTTGGAACGGTGCTATAGTCAGATTATGAGTATCGTATCGATAAATTATTTCTCCTTTTATCGGATGAACCGTGTGTACCAAATTCAAAATTAAAACTCGCTTATAATTGTTGTTAATAACGGAAAGCGTGCGATTGACTTTGTTGAAGTTCGGAGCACTTTTCGTGGTAAATGAAAAACGAGTTTGATAAGCATTTGACTGATGATGCTTTGTACAATAAAAAATTAATAAACTTATTAATAGCGGCGAACGATACATTATACATAGGATAGGTACGTGTTCATTACGCACAATCGCTATCGAGACTACAGCGAAATTTTTAATATCAGATAAATACCTATTTAAAATACGTATTGATTTATCATTCAATTGGAGCGACTCCTGGTTTAAAATCCAACCAGATTCCTTTGGGATGACGTCGAAAGCTCTTAAAAGCCATTCTTTCCGAAAAAAAAAAAAAAATGCAGGTAGCTATTTCTGATTTAACGTAATCGATGGGGGGGGAGGGGGTAATTTAAAATGCTCATAAATGAAAAACAAATAGGTACATGTACTTGAACTTGAAAAATTGACCTTTGACTCGACGTTTTCAAAATGATACCCAAATACCTTTTGACGAGAGGAAAATTCGTAGATATTCACATTTTATAAAAATGTAGGCAGATACTTATTACGATAGGGGAGCGAGATGATCCCAAACGAGTTTCGGCCACACTGTGGTATCGTATTTTTCAAACGGTGCCGTGATAATTGGATGAACATGAGGTTTAAGAATGAAGACCTTATTTGTCAAATCGATGGTGATTTGAACGACTTCGGTTTCGTTGAACATCAACTTGGGAATAGGATAAGTGGGCCTTTTCTCCGGTACAATGGTATAATTACGTCCGTCGTAACCTACCACTGCGTAAAACTGATCCATTCCTCTGGACGCGTAAGCCTTCTCATTAAAAGTGAAATTTTTCGACCACCGATGCGGTCCGATTTCAAAATCGTAATCGTACGTCCAAAATACCGTCTTGTTATTTTCAATGACGCGATGATTGAAAATGAAAACCATCAACGGTTTAGGATTGTCATTGTAAATGGAATAATACCTCGCGTGCGACTCGTCGTAAGGATCGAATGGAGTTGTGGCCGACATATCGGGAAAGTGACTTCGAAATACTGATCTGTTGCCCATTTTGATATGCACTTCGGTCGAATCTACCGGAATGTATGGATCGTAGGGTTCGATACTTTCGCTGCTGCTGGAATTTGTGCTTTTGGAATCCGACGACCAGGATTCCGAGTCTTCTGAGGACAGCGGCTGGAAGTAATCGGCTCTGCCGGGTGCTAGGGTTCTGCGACCGTTGCTGTGAAGCAGGCATTTCGAGCATAAAACCGCAAATAACAAGAAATAACGCATTTTTTCGATGTTTCGGGGTAATGCGAGACGGAATAAATCATTCGTAGGATTTTTTTAACGCGATTCGTTCGTGAATTTAGTGGGATAAGATTACGCCGAGTTGAAAACCCAAATTCCGTTCGAAGCGAGCCTGCGTTTTGGTAATTTATAGATAACGCCGAATTTATCTTTTCGGGTTAAATTGAACGAAAGCATCATTGTCGATTAAATTTTCATACTAATTTTTTTTTATCAGTATGTATCCTTATCGAAATCGTATTAAGGCAGGCAAATTGGCAAAATTATCCTCATAGGTAGGTGGGTAAAGGAAAAATATCTCGTGAAAAATTCATCCAACACCTTTTCTAATTGCTTAATTAACATCCATCCTGTGAAAACTGTTGATGAAATGCGGAAGTTGTTACCTATATTTTGGTTTCATGAAGTAAATAAAATTTGTATTCAACTTTTTAGTTCAAAAAATTGCCTATTTAAAATCATAGATGCATCCAAGGGAGCTCAGGGGGCTCAAGCCTTCTTTCAAGCTCGAAAAGAAGATTTTTTTATAACAAAAATGTGAAAAAGGTGATTTTTTTTTATTCTTCAAACTGTATTTTTTCAACATAAATTCGCCCTCATTTCGCTCGAGCTGTATTTTAGTCATTTTAATTTCTATTTTAAAAATCAATGATTTTTCACTTACCTATATTTTAGTGAAAAATCGCTGATTTCTCAATAAATTTCAAATTTGTCAAAAAAATCTGTGATTTCCAACTGAAAGATCAGTGAAAAATTGCTGATTTGAAATCTAACCGCTCGCGCGCTCCCCCAATTTTTTTCTCAAATTCCTAATTCTTCCCTTGATTAATTTCTGAGTGCGCTTATGGTCAAAACTAGTTCAAAACTGCCTCGTAAAATTTTTTCAGAAAAAATCGACTCTTTTTCCCAAACTTACCATACGCACACTCAGAACTTCATTAAGGGAGGAGCTGAGAATTTTAGAAAAACAGAGAGAGAGGGTTAAATTTCAAATTAGTCGTTTTCCTCTGAACTTTCAGTGAAAAATCATCAATTTTTTCTGATAATTTGGGGGAATCGGTAATTTTTGACTGAAAAATTAGCCAAAAATTATCAAATTTTAAAATAATATGGCTAAAATATTGCCCGAGGGAAGCGAAGGCAACAATTCTTTGAAAAAAAATTGAAGAGCAAAAAATGAACTTTTTTCACATTTTTGGAATAAAAAAATATTTTTTCCGAGCTTACGAGGGAGGGGGTCAAGACCCCTAAGCTCTCCCACTGTAAAAGTCAAATGAGTAAAATTTATGCATAAAAATATTTATTTTCACGTAGACGGCAGTCGATTTGATTCTATTATTTGCTTACTTATCAAATGTTTCTCTTTTCCAGAACAACTACTCCATACATGCGGTTAAATATACAATTCAGGTTCAAAAAATGGCAATTTCGCAAAATCTTTAACAGAATACGAAAAACATGATGGTCATCGTATATTACGTTGCGCTGCTGTGCAGCTTGAATCTCGTCCAGTCTCAAAATCAAACCACCAAAATCACCACGTCTGCTCCACCCTCGACGACAGCAGCGCAAAACGTATCCAATGACTTGACAGCATCAGCCAGCCAACCGCGAGCCATTAAATCGAGAGCAGTTGCAGCCTTCAGTAAGTGCCTTGTACCTTTACTTGTGGATATCTGTAAGGACACATTTTTATCTAACGTAAGACTTGCCTACCTACTTTTTCTATAAATAAGTAACTGGTGGTAACGCTCTCAATAGATGCAATAATAATCGCAGGTGTCTGAAGTTCACGAGATTCGTATTTCGAAACCATTTCTACGTATGTGCCTATCTAAAAGTCGTACAATTCAACGAACCGGTATTGAGTGGTTTGCAATGTTTTTTTAAAAAAAGGGGAAAAAATACGTGATTAGGAACGTAAATAACACCGAAGATGTGGAAAAACTCCGACAGTAATTTTTTATAATTGACGTTGTGAGAAAAAAAAAATGATGAGCAATTATATCGATGCTGAGCTTCGATATATGGTACCTACTTATCTAGACAATGGGAATGGGTGCAGTTTGAGTTTTCATGTGAGATACGAAAACTTTGCCCGAGAGTGTTGCATTGCGTTTGTAATTGATCCTTATAAAAATAATTCCATAAAGTTTGAGAAATTTTTCATCGCAGGAGAATTTCATAAGTTGCAATTCTGTCTGCGTGTAGTCAACGAGATAATTTCGTACCTAGGCCCAAGACGTATGTTACGAGTACCAGCGTAATGTACCTACTTATCTAGTTATTAAAGAATATTTCAAAATTCATTATTTTACTCTTATCAAGTTTTAAGATATAGGTACCTACAAGGTACCTTACATATAGTTTAAAGGTCAAATATTCGTCGGTGTGTAATGACTCGGCGTTTTAGTTTCTTAACCGCTTATCTTCCTCATTTGGTAATGGTAATGTGCCTTGCAACAACAACAACAAAAAAACTGGAAAGATAGGAATAATTCTGTTTTGGTGATGGAACTTTACGATGTTTTCTGCGTGATCATTGAATCGAAAAAAATCTTGGCCAGGTACGCGAATGAGTGGATTTTAAAAACCGAGATGGACCTGGGCTCAGGTTGAAATAGGTTCGAGGTACCTAGTTTAATAATGACGCGTAACAAAAAATAACCAATTACATAAGCTACCTACCTATTAAAAAGTGGAACACAAGTGGTAACGACTTGATTGCTTATCGTACGAAATATTATAATCATAATTCAAACGTTGATCAGATTGTTGCTGCTCATTCTCTTTTATTTCTAGTAGTTGAACACATTAAAAAAAAATTCTCAGAAAAAATACGGCATAAATGAAGCCGCTAATTCGAACGGAATTTTAAAAAGTTTACGTCCATTTCAATAAATAAACTAAATGATATACCTGGGCAGTCTCTTAACTCTCGACCTAGATATTTCTTTCATAGAGGCAGTTCCATGTAGATAGATGGAGTGTAGACAGAAGATCCCTATACCCAGGTACATCACTTTCGGGTGAAAAAAAAAACAAACAAAAAAACACAAAAAACCGGCACGAGTAAGCGTTATTTTTGCGCAAATTCGTGACGAATGGATGAGTAATCTGCTGTAGAACCAGATCGACGTAAACCTATGCGGCAATCAGCGTAACCGATTTGAGATTATAAAATAAAAGTCACCAATCAATATTCAAAGTCTGGGTTATCGTAATGAGCACGTGTTGGATGAATTGAAATTACTCGGTGTCGGTGCGAAACCGGTTCGCGTATTTTACAACCAATTAATGGAAACATCAATGAGCTCGTGCAAAATCGACGCCCTTAAACAGACTTTTACGGATAGATTCAAAAAATGCTCGAACGAAATGTGCCAGCCAACCACCGACCCGCGCCGCCGCTTCACCGCACCACCATAAAATACTTTCACTTTAATAGTACATTGAACCAGTTCAAGTTACGTTAATATGGCTATTCAGTTTGTTTAATCCGAACATTCGCTTCTGGAAACTAGTTTTGTCGCCGTCGTTGTTGCCGATTTTTTTTTCAATTTTCTACTTTGGTGGTGCGGTGCGGCGCAGGTAGATAGCCGTAGATGAAGTTGACTAGTCGAGAGTTACCGCAACACCCGCAAGAAAAACTGCAATATCGACCAAGCCGGGTAACCTATTTTTAATTTTTTCGACTTTTTGACATTGCCACGTTGCGAAATTGGAATGGTTTTTCGAGACGAGTCGTATTTTTCATGGTACAAGGTGGAAATGAGACGCGACAGGCGCCGTGATGAGAGCGTTACCGTATTTAATCATGTCGAACCTCGAGTCAATTTAGTAACACGTCGCTGACCGCAATCGGAAAATATTTATCGAAATTAAACCAGTTTTTATAATGTTTGTTTGTTTTTTTACAGCTGAAAATTTCGCACTTTGCAAAAGAAACGCTCCAGAATTCGATAAATGCGTACGAGATGGATTAAATAACGTCAAATCTTACATACCGAAAGGTAAAAGTCAAATATTACTCATTATGTAATATAGCACCTAACTATACCTACCGGTGTACCGGTGCCCACAGAAAGCGCACCTTATTATGTGTGTTGTGTGTTACCTATGTGTATTATTTCGTCGGCTAGTCATGCTCTATGCGTTGGCGTTACCAGCTGTGACATACATTTTTGACTCCAAAATACAGATAAGGTAAACCCGGTAACTATAAAGTTTATTTACCAAATAATCGAGCAGTAGATGCAGGATGGTCGGAGTAACCGAGATGACTGAAAACAAAAAGGCGAAAGTGGCAAGGAAAATTGTAAATTATTCGAATGGTAGACGTCTACGAGACTTTGATTTTTTGAAAAAATGTCTGGAGAAAATTATGGAAAGGGATTACGAACCTCTTGGGAGCTGAGAAAAATTTTTTCGCTCAATTTTTTCTACATTTTTTCTGTTTTTCAACTGCTGAAGAACGAATAGTTCAGAAATTGTCATAGGCGCACCCAGAAATTAATTATGAGAGGGGCTGAGAATTTGAGAAAAAATAATTTCAAATCAGTCATTTTTCACGGAGAAAGTTCAGTGAAAAATCATCAATTTCTAAAATCAAGCTATCAAAGTACTGCCCGAAAGAAGCGAGGAGGAAATTTTTTGAAAAAATACCGCTTGAAGAGCAAAAAATTGACTTTTTTCACATTTTTGTGATAGAAAAAATCATTTTTCCAGGCTAAATGAGGAGACTCGAGCCCTTTTGAGCCCCTCTCTCAAATCAGCTCCTGGAAATTGTGACTTTTTGACCTCGAAACAACTCGGTAAAAATTTCACTAAACTCAACTATACATATGTCTGAAAATTTTGGAAAAAGTATCCAAAATCACAGACTTGACTTTTTAAGATCATTTCTCGAATTTTGGTGAATTTCTGAATCTTCAAAATGACCTCTTCGTTCTGAAAAATTCGAAAGTTTAATCTAATCAACGAAAAATCCTGAAATTCGGTACCTATACATATTGTACGCTCTTTTCGAATGCCTATCTAAATTGAATGAGAGCGATTTCGAGAGGTTTAGAAGCGTTTGGAATATTTTGGATGTGTAAATTTAAGCACCTATTGTGGTGGATCACTCATATTGGTGTCCTATTTAATGGTTTAGAATAGGTACAATTTTTCAAAATTCGTAATAATTCAATCTGATTGATTCAGTTGTTCATATTTCTATTTGATAAAAAGTACCATAAAACTCCAAAAATCATGCCTATCAAAGTACACCTACCTACAGCCTATACTTACGACTGATTCAAAATCTATCTACCTATTTCAATGTCGACCATAAAAATTCCCCGCGTAATATTTAGAAAGCGATGATTAGATCAAGATTAATGATTTTAAGATTACAATCAATAAGTTACATATTTTTCGACTACTATAATTGCGGAAGAAAAAAGTTTTAGTACAGCTAATGTCACGATTAAGAGAAAAATAAATCGTCGAGTGCACGTTACTCGCAAAAAAAAAAAAAAAAAACTTCTTAAGATTAATAACGCGATAAACACTTACTTCATTTTAAAATATTTCGTTTATGTGCACAATAACGATGATAATCAAAGGTAACGGCGCGGCGTGTAGAGGCACAGGAGGGTCGTCGCGGTCTGTCTAATGAACATTCAAACCTAGATTAGACGATATTAGGAAGTTTTTAATAAAAATCTTCAATCATTCGTAATGATCGTACGAAAAAGATTTTTTATTATGGTGATATACGCGGCGCGGTGCAGCGTTTATTTGTTCTTCCTTAAAAGGTTTCGCTCGTATACTTTCATGATTTATTGTTTGCCTTTCACTCGTCGATGAGTTGGATTTTTCAAGGGTAGGTAATGTACCTCAGGTACCCATAACGTACAATTGTCTTTGGTAAATTTATAGGTATCATTTGTCATATTATGCAAGATATCGAAATAAATTTGCTACTTTCAGTTTCAATTCTGCCTTATTAATATCTGTTTGACGGATTGTGTATTATTTAAAGGTATTCCGGAATTGAATATTCCCGCTTTTGATCCGATACACGCGAAAGAAGTAGTCTTAAAAAGAGGCGGGCCAACCTTTGGCTATAAACTGAAGCTGAAAAATGTAATGGAAAGCGGATGGAGGTTATCAGATATCACTAAATTCAAGTATGTTGAACATTTATCGACATTGTACCGAATACGAGTATAATAGATGTAAAATATTTTTTGGCATAGGTTTGCTGAGACGCAAGGTAACCGTAACCGAGTTTTGTCAATGGCAACCCTGAAATTCGCAGAGGGGTTGCTTGCTAATGATTGTTCTATTGTAATTTTTTATTTTTTTATTTTAGGAGTAATTTGAAATTGAATACGGTGCAGTTGACGCAGTATTTCCCCGATAAATATTTAGAAGGCGAATACGAATTCGAAAGTTTGATTCTCAGTCCAAATTACAATAAGGGCCAATTCAATTTATCATTATGTAAGTATACGTATTTTATATTTTCTAACGAACTAATGAGCAGTGGAAAAAAAATCATCTTTCAATATTTTTGTGACAAAGTCGAGTTGAAATTCTTTTTTTTTTTTGAAAATAATGACTACGAGGGTCGAAATGCAACCAACATGACTGTGTTGTCAGAAGAGTTGCCTATGCCTTGATGGTTAGGAGCTATAATGAAAACCAGTATCGTCCGTGTGAAATCCATATGATAGGTACCTATAATTAGATTGTGCATCTTTGGCATAAGACGAAATGGTAATTCGCACGCGATGTATGGATGACCTTGCATCATTAAATCGGCTTTGTTTCCTTAAACAATGCTACAAGTACTCACCTATAAAGTAACTCTTACTCATTCATTTGTCACATGCCTACTAACGGTAATTTTGGCGTCATTAAGTAATTTCAATTCATTGATAGGTAGGTACCTAATTATATGCTACGATAGGAGATCAATTTCTTCTTTTTTATTTCGCGATGCAGAAATTGAAAGTGAGTCGCGAAATGCGTATCATTTGTGTGTAATATTTTTTCAACGTGGCTAACTATGAATTATTGTTTACGGGTCAGCGGTCGGTAATTATTTTAAAAATACCTGTCTACGAAGGTATCTTTATGTTTGTAAATTAACTAGACCCTAGATACCAACAGACGAATGTAGGTGCATATTATTCAGAGTTTCCTACAGACGAATTATTCAACATACCCAGCTAATCATTTGTTCTTTAATTACAGATGAACTCAATCAAACCACAACGTTGAGTAAACCAAGAAATTCTAAGTCAATTAAAGTGAACGTCGATGTTCAAGAAATCGGTGATATGAAATTACACATCAGTAATCTATTGAGGGGTAGAACGAGAATGGGTAAGTTATTTCGCTTCGCTCAAGTATCATGAATTTGGTATCCTTGCTTCAACAAAAAAACGAAAAAAGTACCTACCTACGTACCTTAAATTTTGTGAAATAATTCGCTTTGATTGATATGCATTGTCTTCTCCTCAGAAAAAAACTTGAGTCCGAAAAATGAAATTTTTCACTTCCACTTCTCGAAAACATTCATTAAGATTTCTGATGATATTGCGATTTGAGTTTCTGTATTTCTTAAATCGAAGTGAACTAGATTCTGTGCAACTTTTGGTTCCCCTACACAAAAGTTGAAAGGTCACAAATGGGAAAACAAGTTTTTTGATTTGTACTAAATTCAAGAGCAGTGCTAAATCGCTCACCAAAACATTTTGAAATCGAGTAAAATTTTTTGATCATCTTAAATGATTTTCGATCAAATTTTTCAAAAAAAAAAAAAAAAAAGGTCACAGCAATGTTTTTTTTTTATTGCGTTATGAATTCATACAGAAATATTCCAAAAATTTTATTCTCTCAACTAAAAAAAATTTCAACTTGATTTTTTGGCACTTGAATAAAAAACTTGATTTTTAAAAAATTAAACAACATTGCCTCAATTTTTTCCCAAAATTTTATTAGATCGTTTGATGGGGTAGGTATACATAGGGGAAAAGGGGTCAATATGCATTTTGACCCTCTTTCCCCTCCTATGTTTCCTCCCTCCTCACTTCACGATTATATTGCTCCTGTTGAATGAAAACAAATCAGTGAAGTCGGGTGGACACATACGAAGAGAGGGAGGGGGAGTCAAGCAGTACATATTTACACTACCAATTCACATAATACTATCATTTTCATACCCGAAACATACACTTAAATAGTAATTTTATACCCATTATCATGTTTTCAATTAATAGTATAGGTATTTCAACAAATCCCTTGTCCTCAGGACTCTCTATCTCCTCTGCTACGCCTTTGCTAATGGCCGTACAAAAAAATTCATGCAAAAAATTTAGGAAACTGACTATAGAACAAAAAAGTAATGAGCTATTTTTTATGCAAAATCAAATCCAACGGAAATAGAGTGGACCCCCATTTTTTGTGGGGTGAAACCTTTGTAAAAAAAAAAAAAAAAACTGGTGAGTATGTAACTCCTTAAGCATTACTCAGAGAAGGGTGAGAACCTCTCTCGACTCGACAGTTTTCTACAGCTTTGCCAGCCTGAATTTTTTTTTGTCAATTTGCCTACTAATTGTTGATGACCCAAACATACGAGCGATTTGAAGAATGTAAATCAACATTTCTGCAGTTTTCAACCCTCGATTCCATGCAAGAACTCAAATCTCGCCTTTTGAGTGGTTTCCACAAATTTTGCATAATGTATGTAGTATTTTCAATTAGATTAAGTGTAAAAAAAAATCTAAAATGACCCCATTTTGAAAACTCTTGACCTCACTTCTATATGACCAGTGATCTCAATTTTTCTACCCCCTCCCCCCTCCCAACTAAATTAAACCACCCAGAAATTTCATCAAAATCGAAGAAACCTATTTTTTTCGGTTCGCGGTTAAAAATCTAGTCAAATACTTAAAATACGATCTTTATTTACAAACGACATGCCTCAAAAATCAATTAAGTATGTACGTATTATTGATATGGGTTCAATTTGAAGCCAAAAAGCTACATTTCCATGAGCATAACTACGTGAACATCATCAATTCCATTGTCGCATCCGTAGGTAGGTATTTGATAAAATCACAACCGTGGTATGCGGATTATCCTGCGAACAAAAAATAATTTTCGGGTATTAGTATGTCTCAATTTAGGTAGGTATAGTAAAACGCTATTTTTTAATTTCCACCTTCTGAAGCTTCGTACTTTTCATTTTCAAATGTGTGAAAATTTTCGGTTCAGGGTGCTACAAAATATGTAGATAAGTACGTGGGAAAATCATGAAAACTCAATTCACCATCTCCTCTCATCCTTTCATATTCACTCGCATGTACCTTACCTACATTATTTTGTTTTTGAAAGATCACTCGAGTAAAATAAAGAAGGAAAAATTTCATGGCTATAATAACAGATCGCGATATTATTTTTTTCCGGTATGGTTACAAAACCATACGTAATTGTGGTTAATTTTTCAACCAAAAATTACCGCTTGCCCTTACGATAATGCTTTTTTACATTACGTAACTTGTTTGAAAAAAATTGTCCCAACAATTGAAATTTTTATTACCTATTAATAGCGAACTCGTTTAATTGAATCGGATTTAATCATAAGTTACTCGTTTCTTTTTTCTCCGTTTTTTTTTTTTTTTCGACGAAAACATAACTGCGACTTATTTTGAATTATCAAATAGGTACCTATTACCTAACTCCAGCGCACCAAAGCGTAAGCAAATAATACATGAAACGTTACATTCAAGGACACGTTAGCTACAATATTGTCAGCTTACTCAAGGGGGCGCTGGAAATAATGCTTGGCGCCAGCTGAGTAAAATTCTGGTGCTAAAGTTGAGGAAATACTGATATGCCGGATTCAATATCGTGGCCAGAAAACTCTTGGTTATGTCTTGAGGCGTAGGCCTAAACTCCTGAGTGAATACGCCGGCCAGAGTGATTAATCTGTACTGTTCGCATTTCGATAACACATCTTCGAGAAACGAATCTCGCAATTTCTCGTTGGCGTAAAGTTCAAAAATCACATCTATCGTTTTTTCTGCCACCAATTTCAGAGTTTTTTTCGTGTATATAGCCATATCGCTCGTCGATCACGTACGTGTTCTGATTTTGTTACGATGATAAAACCGAGTGCAGATCTCGAGTAGGATACGATTTAAAACCAACGTCGAGATAATTGCTAAGTAATTCTAAAATAAGACTGCGCGATTTGTTACAGAAAATTTACTAGACAGGATGATCAATTCGCCGGCGTGGAGACCGGGTTTTGTAGTTGTAAGACCATTCGTCAACGAATTAGTATCGACGGCGTTCACCGAAATCTACAACAAGGTGTTCAATAATTTTGATTTCGATGTTATATTCCCTGCTGGTTAAAGTTACCAATTTTCGACGACTTTCAATATGATCTGATGGGTTACCGTTCATTCATTCATCGGGACGACCGTGACGTATCAATTGTTCGCCCGGTCTCAGCCATTCATTCAAGTACATCAACAGGTACATAGTATAACGCACCGTAAGTCATTATCATTTAAAAGACATCAACCACTGATGAAGTAATTTTTTTTGTACAATGCTCTTTTTTTCTTACACATACGCGAATATTTTTCATTATTAAAATATTTTGTTAAAAATGGTTTTATTGGTAAAAATTCGAGTAAGCTAGGTAGTAGGTACATCTACTTTTGATTATCGTTGACAAATCAAAAAAGAGTCCTGACACGAGTAGAATGCATTTTTTTTCACGAAATTTCATACTCGGAAAACGTAATTTTGTCAACATGTGGTGTGAGGGTAAAGTATCCTTTCTGTTCTTTTGTCAATTCAGCCTCGTCAACATTATTCTCCAAGAAATTTTGTAACCCATAAATTTTTTTGATTTAGTAAATGAGAAAATATTGTTGTAGTTGTACGATGAAAATGTTTCAATTTTTTTTTGGGGGGGGATACAGTTTGGTTCTATTTTTTTTTTTTTTTTACGTTTGAAGTCATTAAGACACTTACGAAAAAATAAGGGGGAAAATTTGCGAAAGAAATTTCAAATTTTTGTAAAGCAGACTAGTTGGATCGACTCTTTCGTGAATTTTTGAGACATACTATATGTACGTACCTCTGAGTAATTTTACATTCAAATTTAGAATAAATTTAGTACCGCTGATGGTCAATATTTTGCTAATCATGAAAAAATTTCAAGGATCTTCGTAAAGCATAAAAATTATAACTTATCGACGTGTATTTTTGGACGGAAAATACAGACAAAATTTTTTTATTCTCGCCAAAAGTCGAGGCTGCAAAATGGTAATAGGCATTATTGAGGGAGCAATTCTGGCATAACCCAAAGGAGATCAACTCGCAATAAAATTCACCACGACCTTAACATTTCAATTTCAATGTTGTTGGAAACTGAAACGACGCGACGTATGCGGTCTATCGTCGGAACGTCATATGCAGTTTTACGTTCACCGTTCTCCGTACATGGCATTTATCCTCGATACGCAGTGGAAAAAATCTCGCCAATCGTACCAAAATGTTGTACAAAGAAATATTCACGTACAGGTATTGGGCGCTAATGGCTATCAGCTATGATACCGTGAAATAAAATACCTACAAGCGAGATTATTTCGTGGCAATAAGGAAGTAGGCATTACTGCGAGTATTTTACGTCAGCGTCATGCCTCCGTGAGAACATAGCATGAAATCTCTCATGACCTTCAATACTTGAACAAACGAACTGCATTAAAAAAATGATTTTTATTGCATCCTGTTCTTATGGAATATCTTTTCGACGGCAGTAAAAACATTCAAGTAGATCAAACCACTGTTTGAAAAAAAAAAAGAATAAGTATGCATAGGTACGTAGCAAACAAAAAAAAACAAAAAAACAATAAAATGCCCACTGTGGTTAGTCCTTTGATAACTTGGCAATACACGGTCATATAGGTTTACTATTTCCCCCTTCCACTTTTAATCTGGGCACCTTCCTACCTATTCATTTATTTGTACTAGAGTCTAATGTTACAATCCTTGAACTAGAAAAATTCGATAAGTCGAGGTGTATTAGAAACTGGTTAGTGTTACCGGCGCGGCGTTTCAACTGCAAAAAATCAATTGTTCGCCTTGAAATAATATTTAGTTGAAATCAAACGTTTAGATCTACTAATACACGAGATGAATACCACATCAATACACAGACAAGGGTATAGATAGGTATACATTTTCTGTGTAAATGTACCCACGAATAACTTCTTTTTGTTTGTCTGGAAAATTCTTCAGATGTATTTCAGGAAGATAGATAGGTATCATGAGCAGTATCTAATTTACATATGTGAGGTAGCCAGGGATACCCGACCATATGCCGGAAAAGTAAATTTCCAGAAAAACGCAAAATAAGGAAAAATGACCAAAAATATGGAAAAATTTCTACATTCACATGAAAACAGGTCCCAAAAGTACCTTGAAAACCTATTCGTGTGAAAAATGTCATTATAGCTTAAAAAAGGTGATTTTCGACATATGGTATGGTTTCTATTTTCAATGCCTGAAATTCCTGGAAGGGGTCAATGACCTAAAATGATGTAGGAGAACGTAAATAAACCATTTTTAAAGAAAAAAGTCTTTTACAGAACACATTTTTTTTTATTCATTGAAAACAATTCCAAATTTTGTTTTGCGTTTTTCTCGAAAAGTTCAATTTTGAAAATCATTTTTTGGCAAACTTCAAAAAATCATTAAGGTACAAGTCTGTACTATTTAAAGAGCCAAAAAAAAACGAAAATTTTTTTCTGACATATGGTCGGGTATCCCTGGCTGCGTCACATATATAAGTAGGTACCTACCTACCTTTTGTGAATTTTTATAATAAATGAAAATATCGATCAGTGTCGAGCAACAGATTTTTTAAAGAAATTTTCGTGCTTTCGGTGGACGCAGGATGAAAAAAAGTTGCACTTTATTAAATTATACATTTTTCTCAAATTTAATGTAGGTACAAATACTTAAATGCAGTACAGCTCTGTGAAAAAACTGAAAAGTAAGAATTATTTTCTTGAAAGTAAAAGTAGGGCATTATTGAATAATTGTGTGAAAAAAATCCAAGCAATAAAGGATTCAAACATGAAATACTTAATCGTGTCTTTTTCAGTACATAGGTACCTAGTAAAGTTTTTCTCAAATGAACATGAAACGAATTGTTGAATGCCGATATCAATTATCAACGGCACCTTCGTAGGTGCGGCTCTCAGAACTGCAGTTTTCAAGGAAAAAGACTAAAGTTCTCAAACAAAGTCTTCAAGGGTTAACACTGTAGTCTTCAAGGATAATTTTTTTGGACTTTTTTAAAGGTGTAGTGTCCAATTTTGCTGTTTTTATCATAAATTCTTCAAAAAAAAATTATAAATATGACGAAAAAATTTTTAGTTTGACTGAGAATGCGTAAGTATGATTGTTGCCCATTTTCAAAGTTGACTCAAATTTCTTCAGACTCAAGCAAAGGGGAATTCAGTTTATTGTATACAAACGTAATGCGTGGGTATAAAAGTGAAAAAAAAGTTTTAAAAAATTACTGTGAAACCTCTGTGAGAAAACTGAACTAAAAAAATTCCTATTACTGCTTTTTTACTGCGAAGAGCACCTTTTTAATTCTCAAATTTTCTGATGGGCCCTGAAAAGCCAAAACGCCGGTGCTCACATCTTGCTCATGAAAAAAGGTTAGGACGTAAAACCATATTCATTAAAATACACACTCTCCCAAAAAAAAAAAAGTCTTTTAAAATGTATTTCAATGAGAAAATTGAGTTTTAAGTATAGGTAGCAGACGAGCATCGTAGCATTTTAAAAATTGAATCGAATTTCATACAACGTTATTCAATTGCGAATTTTTCGAGAGCAAAAAATTAAAAAGAGTTTTCCCTTCTCCCCTGAGTAGAAGTAAGTACCTATAAATAAGTACGAGTAAAAATAATAAAAATTGAAACTTACCAATTAACCAGCAACTGAGCAAAAATAAGCGATGAAAATTCTCCACTCAGGCTCCATAATTGATGGACTAGGTTTCGAATAAAAATCACAGGTTCTACGAATAACTTTCGGCACCAGCTATACAAATATAGATACGTAGATCTCAGAACGCGGGCGTAAACTCGTATTTTTGTAAAACTGATAAAGCTCCAATGAAATCAAAAGCACTGCTCAGCAACGGGAAGTAAACAAATTACTCACCAAGGAGTTTCAGTATAGAGATCGTAACTTGTTGACCCTGATAAACGCACAACGCGAACTCGTTTACGAAAAATAATTTTTTAAAATGAATATTTGATAAGAAGGCAAACTGCGAGAGGTTATTTTGTCGTACTCAGCGACGCTATGTACGTCTACGTACTCCAAGTTCGTTGAACTTTATTATTATGTAAGTAGAACTTTTCTCGGTCGCGAGACTTTTTTCGGAAGGTATAAAATGCTCGTCGCTTCACTGTAGGACGTATGGCAGTGACAGCTAACAGCACCGCCTCCAGTTTACACCTGAAATGACCATCATTTCGTACCCACATTTCCGTGCGTACGTTTTCACGGATAGGTCAGTTTTCTTCCTTTGTACGTTCCGTATCCGTATACAATAGGTATGTAGTTCGTTATAAGAACTGGACATAAAGCAAGTGCATGTGTGTTTTCGTTAAAATTTTTATTAAATAGGTTAGTGACCGACTGAAAAATCATTCGCAGTTCAAATATTGATTATAATTTGAGATTAAGTAGGTACTGCAGGTATGCGATGTCAGCATTTATAATTCGTTTAATTACGCGACAATGGTAGGTATTTAATCTATATATGTATACTTTCTCGCTGTAGTGACATAGAAATAGAGAAAAATTTACATGAACGGTACGTACATAATTTGCATTCGAATGAATAGTCAAAAATATCCGCGACTGAATACCTACTTATCCCACTTAAGTTATCAGGAAATTTTTACTTTTTAAATGAATCACTTTCATTAAAAAGCACTGGTACCTACTCAGTTTTGGTGGGGATATTTTCATGCGACGAAAATTATTCGCTTTTATCAATTGCAGACAACCTTTCAAGAAAAGCTTTTGCTTTTGAAACATTAGGCTATGTTGTACGAGCTCCAACTCCAAGCTATTTTCAAGAAAGATGTATGGTACCTAGATATAGATTAATGACTAGGCAAATGTCTTCATAAAAATTCATCAAAGTATGTATCTATCCTAAATTTGGGCACCTTTCTTGAATTTGACGAAATTTGAGATATTTCATTGCTGGAAAAATTTCAAAAAGCAGAATAATAAGTTCAATAAAATTTAAAATGATGAAAAGTGAAACAAATTTATGGAAAAAAAATGATGACACAAGGGAAGGAAGGTCTAAGAAGTAGCTTTTGAAACTTATCACTCGACATTATCAATTACCTCAAAAAATAATTTTCTTAGGGCATTTTTTCATCCTTCATTTCAACCCATTTCGCACCATCAGTGCAATAACACAACATCTAAAAAAAAAATTGACTTTCGTATTTTTTTTCCAAAACATGCTTATCTTTGATCAGTTTTCAATTTACATCAAAAATAAAGAAGTTCATTTTTTTTAGATGTGGTGTTATCGCATTGATAGTGCGATTTACCCTCCCCCCCCCCAAAAAAAAAAAAAATCTGATTTAGTGATTTTCGTCAAAAAAAAAAATCCCATCTGGAAACCTTATGAGCAACAAATCCTGAAATTTATTTGGTGTATACAGGGAGTGGTGACCTCAATTTTTCGGATTTTTTCGGATTTTTTTTGCACCCTCTGCTAACCAACCCCCATCCTACACTTTCAAACTTCAACTCGCTATAACTTTGAAACTAAAAGAAATACATACATTTTTTCTTTTTGGTACGAATATATATCATCCTATCACGGTACAATTAAACTGATGTTTTTTTTTTTTCAGATTTTCAGCGTTGGTGGGACAGACGAAAAAAATGCGATTTACTATTCAAAAATACCATCTTGTCATTCATGCAACCTAAAAATTCTGAATTTTATGTGATTCCTATGGGGAGTGGTAACCAATTTTTAAGAATTTTTCTGATTTTTTTGTACTGCATTCTAGCCCCCAAAAAAACCAAACATTTAAAATTGCAGCAATTCCAAAACGAAAAGCCAAATATTTGTTCTAGTTTTTGAAACTAACAATTGGATTTAATCAAGGACTCCAAAAAAATCTTGGATGCATCTTTCACCTACTACCTCACTCTTCCCCCCAGGCCCCCACCCATATCGAGTTTAGTAAAAAAAACCTCTTCTTGGTACCTAATGAACCAAAATTTAGAAATTTATGTGGGGAATGGCAAAATTGAGCCAAATTAGAAATCTCCTCTTTTTGCTCAATTATAGGTCCACCGTCCACCCCCCTTGGGGTTTACACATATGTATCATTCATACGTCATCTGACAGGAAATTTGACGTAGATCAAGTTTTGTAGTAGGTACCCATTTTCCTCTTGGGTCAGTATTCGAGCAGGTAGAAGCCAAAAATCAGATTTTTGAATGAAATCCCCTCTCTTTGATCAACTATAGCTTCAGCCCTCCGTGGTCTGCGAATACCGTTCAAAAGCCATCTGATAGGAAATTTGACGTAGAATAAATTTTTACACAACTAGTTTTACCCTAGCACCAATATTTCGGCAGATATTGGCCAAAAACCTGATTTGGGGGCAAAGATCCACAATTTGGGGGACTTTCGCGGGACGGACGAGACCGGACACCTCAGATTCGTTTTCAGCGCATCAAATAGGACTATTAAAGTTTAACATCGATTGGCCACTCAGTTTTTCCTTATTCATTGCTAATTTTGCTGGGCTAAACTTCCTTTATGAATTTTATTTCACCCACGTCTCGTTCTACTGTAATAACAGACTCTCTTAAGAAAATACTACCATGAAAAATACATAATATTTGCGGGAAGATCAACAGTATGTGCTCACGATTTATTAAAAATATACGAGGGCAATGACCCGATTCATCAGCTTACATGAATCAGACACGATAAGTTGCCTATCTTTAAGTTACTGGCATTGCAGTATGTCTATGTACCAAGCTACCTATGTGCCAAATACAGTAAATAGTTGTCACCCAAATCTTCAATGTACATTTTCCCCCTCGGATTGAAATAAATATTTTACCTTCATTACACTGCGGTTCAAAGTCACGATAAATCTTTTCTTCCTTGAAGGCCAGACAAGGTGTTACTGGGCAAGAATAATTTTGAATAGTTAAATAAATCCTACACATAATTATGGTACATACAATTATCGCCTGCCAATTCAAGATAGGCAACTTCTTACGCTTCTAAGTTGATAAAGTAAAATAAAAAATGCATTAATATGAAGTCTTTTCATGTTAGTAAATTAAAAAGTTTTGGCTTTCGTAGATAATTTTACAAAACTTGTTTGAATACGGCGAAGTTTTGTGAAAAATTTGGTGATTCTCAAGTAAGAAAAGTAGCTGTAGTCCGTATAAGGCAATTTACCGCATTCTATCAAATCAAAAGATATAATTACCTACTCGTTAGTCTTCAGTTTTCACTGTTCCCTACTCATAAATTTATCACATTGGTATGTACTCTGCAAATTCCTCGTCTCAATGTTAGAGTGACGAAAAACGATTTCAAATATACTTACTCAAGTTATCAAAACCTGAATGTCTTGATTATTTTTAAAGCAGGTACCTAGCTATCTACCTCCTCAATAGCTAAATTTTTAGTGTAAATTCGATGAATTTATTCAGAACCTTACTTACCATTGATGCCATTAACATCTGAATCGCCAAATGAAAACATTGCACGTAAGTTATTGTTACATTTATCTCACTTTGGATCTTCAATTTACGTCAATGCATGCCTTATTCGATAAAGTTTGAATAATATAAACATTTGAAGGATGGAGCGAATATTTGTCTGTACGTGAGTTTCATAAAAATAGCCTAAGTATAAAGTTATTCGAGTAAGTCAATACTTTCCTTTTCCGTTTCAATATTTGGACACGTGCGTCATCTTTTAGACTTTTCGAGCATCGCGTGGTGATGTGGAAATCGTTGTTTTTGTCGTAAAAATTTCACGTTGAGAATTTGATGATGCTTGACGTTTTGAAGACTTATTTTTAGAAGGTTATGTTTATTTTAATTCTATAAATATGGGACGAATCGTGGTAATGAAAGAGTATAAGTAATTGATTATCAAGTGGACAAAAAAAAAACACGAAAAACAAAGGAGGTAAATCTTTGAACGTGCGGTCAACTCCATTGATTATTTTCTTTCTCTTTTTCTTTCTTCATACATTCAAGAAAGATGCCCTTCAACCCTGTCGCATCGCGTCCATACAATTATGTATTCGAACCCAAAATTAAAATTTTTTAATTTTCATAAACTCATTTTCATTTATATTGAAAATTTCTCATGCCGATTTTCAGTTTATACTTACAGGGCCGCGCCGACGAGAGAAAATGCGGGCCCGGTGCAGAGCTTTTTGCAGACTTCTCTTTTCAGACCATTTTTCAAGCTATCTTCATTGCTCGAATAAACTTGAGCTTAGGATCTGAATTGAAATTTGGAAACAAGAAGAAAACACTTTTTTCATTCTTTCAGTTGGAAAAAACTGAAATTTTGGCTTCAATTTGTGGATTTTTTGTTTATTTTTCATGTTATTTCATATCTTTACTAATCTTTCAGTCAAAATTATTGATTTTTTGACAAATTAAGAATTGAATGGAAAATACGATTTTTGACTAAAAAGTTGATGAAAAATCATTAATTTTCAAAAAAACGTCCACAAGACTGCCCAAGCGAAGCAAGAACGAAAATTTTTCGAAAAAACTGTGAAAATTCACTTTACATTTTTACAATTGAAAATTTATAAAACCTTCTTTAGGGCTTGGTGCAGGTGTATCCTCTCGTACCCTCCTCTCACCGCACCTTTGCGGGTTCTTAATATTCGAGGGGGAAAATGCGGGGTGACTCGGCCACGATGCAAATGCACTCTTTGCATCTCCGTCTCGCCGCGCCGGCCTTGTATGATGTTCATTTTTTTTTTTTAAATTGATAGAAATGAAAAAAAATTAATTTTAACCTCAAAAGCATGATTGTAAATTTTTTCTGTGATATTCAAAGTGAGTTCACATGATGGTGCCAAGGATTAACCTTTTGAATTTTACATGACAAATTTTTTATTTACAAGAAACAACTAACTTGCTTCATAGAGGAGAACATGAAAAAAAGTGAGCACGTGAATGGTTCACACTTCATTTACGTAGGTAAGTACTAAGTACATAATTGGACTTCTGCGGAGGTGTGTACTCTACTTATAAATTATCGTACCTAAATTGTATAAAATTGAAAGGGATGCATTTGCATTTCGATTTTGGGATTAGTTTCACGTTACTTAGTTAATTTTGACCAATTTACCGGGCAGTTGACCCGATTAGCAGATTATTCGTGCAACTCTGTGAGTAAAATGGGCATTACTTTAGAATTAAGTGAGAAATAATAGAGGTAGAATTTGTATAGTACGTGACTTAATACACGTGTTTAATGGTTTTCCGATAGACTCGACTCAACGATTAGAATCTATTCTAGTTTGCTATAGGTACCTGTACCTGCTGACCAAGCGGGGTACACGCAACAAAAATCATATTTTTATCCGGTTTTTTTACTTAGGAAAAAAAAATGTCTAATGCGTTTTTCTTATTTTTAGACGATTATCAGTTAACCGGTTCATTATAAATGCTTACATAGATATGAAAACTAACATGGTAGGTCTTAAATGCATTTAAATTATAATATCAGCGATATATCTAAAAGTACCTACTACCTACCTATTTAAAAAGCCACATTTTTTTCGAAAGTGTCCAGTAAAATTTACAAAAAAAAAAAACTAGATGAAACTTGCACATGCGAGAATGCAAATACCTACATTATATACCTATACTTAGGTAGTAGGTATACAATGTTTACATTTGTAATTGGGAAATGTATATATTTGTTTGGAATAAGTATATTTCCCATTTCAAACCGAACTCGTTCGAACAATATTTTTTATGGCTTTATTCTCTGTTTCAATAAGTACGAAGTTAATTATAATTTAAGCAAAATGTGAAAAAAAAAAATCATACAAACCACGTTTAACGTATACTTACTCACCTATAATTTGTATGCCTACAAATATGGTCTGATACCTAATTTTTCTTACTTAGTTATAATTAAAACGTGATAGTAGGTCTAGGTGTACGAAGTTAAGTAGGTAAACCATGAAATTTTTCACAACTAGGTATGCGCAATAAAACCAGGAAATTCGACTATAATATTACTCGAGGAAATGATTTTTTGTTTACAAAGCACCTCGACAAAAAAAACATCTCGAGTACATACTCCGCGCATCTGTAAGTAGGTATGAACTTAATCACAAAATCATGTTTCAGAAAAATATCCTAAGTGCTCTTTGTGTAAAGTATAGTTGGTGGGTATTTTCTGCATGCGCAAATCGTGTTTGCAAAACTCATATTTTTCAAACCATAAAAACGGTAATTGGTACGAATGTACATATACATAGGTACCTATCTAAATAAATTTGCAAAGGCTCTGGTGTGGTAAGGGGGTCAATTAGCCCTTGGTCTAACTTTGACCAAATTCTTATGCCATTCGATTTGGCATGGTAGAAGATGATTTTAGAGCGCATGAGCGAATTTTTACCTCACCCCTGGGGGCTGGGGGGCCATAATACACGATTTTCAAGCTGAAAACTCTTAAAAATTCTATCTCCTCGAGTTTTCAACCGATTTTTTCCAAACTTGGCACAAAGGTAGTGGTACTAGAGGGGAATACCCTGAAATTTTTTCAGATTTTTTCGACCACTCCAATGACCTTGAATTCGACTTTGAAAATTTCAAATCGCCCTGGGAGCACCGTTTTGCCGCGGGGTATAAAGAAAAAAATTTTTTCATGTTTCCCACTCCATTTTACACCACTCAGAATTTTTTCAGATTTTTTCGAGTGGTGGTTTACATGTGGCGTCCGAAAAACTGATAAATCGGTCGTTTTATTACTTTAAAATTATGCCTTTCCCATCAATTTCGTATTTTTCATTTTTTTTCTCACTAAAAATACATTCATGCTCGCTTTTTATTAAATTTTGATCAATATTCACCCATTTCCCATGACTACGACATTTTGAACAAAGGGTATCCCCGGATATGATAGGCGAATCGGCCCAAGAGCTACTTTTTGAAACTAACCAGCAGACATTATTAAGGACCCCAAAAAATGATTTTAGAAAATTTTTTCAACTCCCTAACTCACCCTATCCCCTTACCCCCGCCCCCCAAAATAGCGAATTTTTGTCAAAAAATCGTATCTCGGAACCGAATGGACCAAAAATTCCGAAATTTATGTGGTGTATACAGGAAGTGGTGACCAATTTTTGAGAATTTTTTCAGATTTTTTTTGCGATGCATTCTATTCTAAAAAACCACCTTAAAAACTTCGAATTGCTCAAAGGGTCTGGCCGGATAAGGGGTGGTTTGGACCATGGGTTGGATTTTCGCTTTAACCTTCCCAAAGGGTACCCTCTGATGTAAAAAAATCTGAAAAAATTTTCAACCTCCCCCCCCCCCCCTTCTATTTCTGAGTTATGGCCATTTTATTGCTAGATTTTCAACAATTTTTAATTTCAACTGTTGTGAAGGAAATTGTCTGTTCTTTGGCACAAAGTTACCTATGTCTCGTACCTACAAATTATGAAAGAAAGGTATTTTTTTCATTTCATCTTAATATTTTGCTCTTGTACTACAGTGCATTTTTTGTCATGGGCTGGGAAATGAAAATTTGAAATTGAAACAAAAAATTCAAATTATTGTACCTATCAAGGTGAGTTGCATTTATATCAAAAAGAAAGAATTTATGTCTTTTAGTTTTGGAATTGGATCAATTTCAATGTTTTAGGGTGGGTTTTGGGATAGAATGCATCGCAAAGAAAAACTGAAAAATTCTCAGAAATCCATTTTCACTGACTTTTTATGACAGAAATAGCGAATTTCGAGATTTCAATTGAAACGATCGCGAAAAGGGAGTTTATCTAGATATTTTGGACAGCTAAATACAAATTCGACGTTGTCATCATTTCTTTCTGCACGAAATGCTGAAAAATGTGAAAGAATCAGCTAAAAACATTTTTATATATGTAGTAGGTATTCTGCGATTCTTGACCCTTGCGGCTTCGAAATCGCCAAAACTGAATACGTGACGTGAATCTACGTTGAAATACACATTTGTGGGATACTATTCACAAATTGGTTGTTCTTCACTTATACATGCTTATATGATGTTTTTTTGCAATGATTGAAAACTTCATATAGCCGAAAAAGCATGAAGATATGTAATGTACCAACTTTTTGACAAAAATATCATAAATACGTCTTTATGAGGCGTGACTTAGGCCAAAGAACAGAAAATTTCCTTCACAACAGTTGAAATTAAAAATTGTTGAAAATCTAGCAATAAAATGGCCATAACTCAGAAATAGAAGGGGGGGAGGTTGAAAATTTTTTCAGATTTTTTTACATCAGAGGGTACCCTTTGGGAAGGTTAAAGCGAAAATCCAACCCATGGTCCAAACCACCCCTTATCCGGCCAGACCCTTTGAGCAATTCAAAGTTTTTAAGGTGGTTTTTTAGAATAGAATGCATCGCAAAAAAAATCTGAAAAAATTCTCAAAAATTGGTCACTACTTCCTGTATACACCACATAAATTTCGGAATTTTTGGTCCATTCGGTTCCGAGATACGATTTTTTGACAAAAATTCGCTATTTTGGGGAGCGGGGGTAAGGGGATAGGGTGAGTTGGGGAGTTGAAAAAATTTTCTAAAATCATTTTTTGGGGTCCTTAATAATGTCTGCTGGTTAGTTTCAAAAAGTAGCTCTTGGGCCGATTCGCCTATCATATCCGGGGATACCCTTTCTTCAAAATGTCGTAGTCATGGGAAATGGGTGAATATTGATCAAAATTTAATAAAAAGCGAGCATGAATGTATTTTTAGTGAGAAAAAAAATGAAAAATACGAAATTGATGGGAAAGGCATAATTTTAAAGTAATAAAACGACCGATTTATCAGTTTTTCGGACGCCACATGTAAACCACCACTCGAAAAAATCTGAAAAAATTCTGAGTGGTGTAAAATGGAGTGGGAAACATGAAAAAATTTTTTTCTTTATACCCCGCGGCAAAACGGTGCTCCCAGGGCGATTTGAAATTTTCAAAGTCGAATTCAAGGTCATTGGAGTGGTCGAAAAAATCTGAAAAAATTTCAGGGTATTTCCCTCTAGTACCACTACCTTTGTGCCAAGTTTGGAAAAAATCGGTTGAAAACTCGAGGAGATAGAATTTTTAAGAGTTTTCAGCTTGAAAATCGTGTATTATGGCCCCCCAGCCCCCAGGGGTGAGGTAAAAATTCGTTCATGCGCTCTAAAATCATCTTCTACCATGCCAAATCGAATGGCATAAGAATTTGGTCAAAGTTAGACCAAGGGCTAATTGACCCCCTTACCACACCAGAGCCTTTGTGCGAAGCCGGCGATGCCGGTGGGTTGAAATTTTCAAGATGTTTTAATTACACAAAACGGCGTACCTGTGTTAATAGTTTTTTTTTAAATAATTAAAGTTCCGAACAATTTAGATTTACCATAAATGAAAAAAAAAAAGACAAGGTTAACAACGCTGGTAAAATATTTTTATTCGCTTTTCATTTAGAAAAGATTATTGTTTGTTCGTAACGCGATACTCAAAATTTAAAATTTAATAACCATTCAAATTCCGCGTTCGACGAAAAAAAATACGAACACTTACCAAAAACATGAGTGCAAAGAGGATAAAAAATTTTTGTTTGTTTTGTAAGGAAAAAAATTCAAAAAATGATGGAAATGAAGCAATGTAGATGATTCACGAACTCATAATAAAGATTATTAGGGGTTTAAAAATGGATTTTTAAAATTTTATCGTTCTATCTCGAGATCGTTCAAGGCAGTTCAAAGCATATTATACCTAGAATATATGTACCTAGTTCCTACATATGTACCTACGTGAAACTTGTAGAAGTAAAATTGAGGTTTTGAAAATTTTCCAATTAAAATAGTATTAAAATTCATGCCACGCCGCCAATGGATTATGACGTTGGTAGAATTTCAGCGCGCAGAACTAGTCGCACATCATAAAACGAAGAGAAAAAAACGTGGCGGTGGAGCTAACAATTTTTGGAATTAGTTTGGCCAAAAGGTTTGCATTACAGCTCAAGGCCACGCCAACGATTACTTGTACCCCGCCCGGAATCACGAGAAACATCGATACCTAACTAATACAATTAATACATTAAGGATGTGGTAGGTAATGTGGAAGGTAAGGTATGCCATATTTTTGGTGCTAATTGACGTCATTAATGTAAATATTTTTTACGCATGCGGAATCGAAGTAGGTATAAATGTACATTGTACAAGACTGCTCGAAGTCGTATTTCACGTACGGCCCATTTCATCAGCGAATAAATGTAAATAAGAAAGCATTAGTAATTATTACCGACAATCCTGGCATATCTAAAAAAATTATTTAGCGCGGAAAATTAAAATAGATGACGTTTTAAATAGAAAATCAACATGCGAATATTTGAAAATTCGAGTTGAAAATGTTATTTTTCAACGGAATAAGACCTCTAAGTACCTATACATACTTAGTTACCTACATATGTAGGTCTAGGTACATACTTGTAATTATGATCAGTTATTAAAAATCAAATCGCCAACTCTTCACTAGGGGTGCTGGGTGAAGCTTTGAAAAAATGATTTTTAATGCTTTAAGGCATTTTTCACGTTAATCCTTCACCTCAAGCCTGAAAAATACCAAATTTAGACAAAATCTCTGAAAAAAGGAATTTCGGACATGTGTCCCAAAAAAATAATATTGATTATGAACCCACAATATCAGGGAAGAAGAGACAGGAAAAAATGCAATTTGGACATAGTGCCTCAGAAAACCCAAATCTGAAATTTTCAACTCATCGAAATGACTTATAGAAATTTTTAAAATGAAAAATCATGGAATGTACTTTTTTATTGTAAGGGAATGTATCAACACTGAAGAAAGAAAATGATAATCTAATTCGAGTACCTACCTACACAGGTCTGCATGGAAAATGCTGTTTGAAGTAAGATGAGCGATTTCTAAGGGTATTTTTTTACGCTGATCACGAGAAAAATAGATTGTGAAAATTGAAAAAATTCCATCATACAAGGATTTTTTACAATTTGATTTTTTGTTGAATTGGTTTTCTACCTTTTTTGATAACTTTTGACCTTAAAGTAGATTTTACAGGAAAAGAAAGGATTCTGCGGAAAAATTGAATGGAACATAAATAATTGTAGCGCGTAAAATCGAATTTTCAACATTTCCCATTTGAAAACAATGGGAATACTAAAAAGGCTGGAAAATCCACAATCTTTTTTTTTTTGATTTCGATTGGTAGGTAATTCTGACCTAGGTACTTTTTAGTGTCGGGTTCGGAAATCAGTTCAGGTTTCCTGTATTACGTCAGGGTTTCATTATAATTTGAATTTTGGGTGGAAAATTTGTTTTACATTCCTTTATGTAACTATTGACTCTTGATTCGATTTTCCGAGGAGGAAACGGTCCCACGAAAAAATGAATACTTACTCGTAGAACATAAATTGTAGAGCTTGAATTAGTTTTTTCTTAGGTGGCTTAGATATCATTGATCCAAAAAATTAAGGGCAAGGCCGGCAAGGGGTTATTTTGAAAAAAAAAAAAAAAAATGGTAACAAATTTTAAGCACCTTTTAGACACCAAATTTAGACAATTTTTGTCGTAATGAATATAATGATAATAACATTTTGTTGGGCTTGAAAACACTTGGAAAAATTTCGGAAAATTGTTAACATGAACATTTACTGAAAAATTATGGATTTTTGAATTTTTCACAAAATTTCTCAGCAATTTTTGAAAAGAGGGCGTTGAAATTACTAAAAAAAAAAATAATAATAAACAAAAAATTATCGTTAATACATATCTAACTAGCAAAACTTGTGACTTTTTTCAATGATTTTTTCCCCCTTACATTTTGCGAGTGATTAGGTAGGTGCCTGTTTAGTTTTTTACAAAAACGCTTCATTTTCATCCAAATCTTTAACAAGATAACAAGCAATCGGTTAACGTAACAAAAGTTCTCATTCAACCGAAAGTTCGTCTGTTGGGTCACGTACCTGCTAGTCTGTATTGACTCCGCGATTTCCCACGGCCACAGTCAAGGTGATGAGCGATTTGCCGTGATGCATGCGCACCTGCGGTTAAACGGCTGAATGAGTAAGTTCGACGCGGCTACTGGTGACTGGATATTGGATCTCAGTATTTTAAAAATTTTTAAAAATAAATAAGCACATTGATGACTGCACGAGTTGGTAGGTTGGTAATCACATTAAAGCTACGTTTTGAATCGTGAGAACGTGTGGCGCTCTGTTCCAATACGAATGTCAAGTTATACGAGAATGTTTATTTTATCAATGTTTACCAAATCTATACCTATCTGTCTGGTCTGACTGATCATTACGAGTACCTAAATGTGATGTGAGTAGCTCAACTGGATACCTACGAGCCTAAAAATCTAATAATAGGTACCGACGAATACGAAAATATAACTTCGCCTACTACACAATACCGCATCTGCGTTTGTATACCTACCTGTCAATTGACCACCGCACCCAAAACGATTGAATTTAGCATTCTACTACTTGTAATTTTTGACTTCCGATGATAAAATGTTTTCATCGAAATGTTTACTTATGAAGGCAACGATGAATCATCTCGCAACGAAAAGTTTTTAAAAGATGCAAGTAATTGGTTAGGTACTGTTGATGCCGCAGACACAGAACGATACACAGAAGTGCTAATGAAGCAGGGTATGAGGATATCTTCGTGTTAATGGATGACTGGTGGAAAAGCCCCGCGAAAATATTATTGTTTGACCATCTAAGAAACCTTTCGTGGTAGTATATTTGAGAAAAAGATCGACAACCTATGCTCGAATCCTCGTCTAAAAAAAAAAAAAAAAGAAAAAAAACAATCGTTTCGATTCCTCCAGTCTGTGAAAATATCGGTTTATTGTGCACGTTGGGCACGATACCGGGTATATAAATAAAGGCAGGTAATAGGTATCCACGTTTCATTCAATTTTCACCGTAATTCTCATTAAATTTTCGCAATTCGTTAGTATGACATGTCTCGCATCCTCTTTCGCAATTATTATTGTAACCTCCATTCGTCGTACCTACAATTAAAAATAAAAACAAAATGAAGAAGAAGAAGAAGGAGAAGACGGAGAAGAAGCGAGTTAATCTGCGCGTCAACTTTTGCAGTTGACAACGATGTACCTACTACCTACTACCTAGCCCATAATTGTAAACAACCTTTATTATTCTAAAGGCGAATGTATCGCCGTGTTAAGATTCCAGTTATGTCGACGACTTGTACCTAATCATAATACTTACGCTGCGCTGCATTCGATTGAATCACTTACATTTCACGACACGTTATACGCGAACTCTTTTATCAGTCTGGTTGAAGAATAGAAATTTGCCTTAGTCTGCGACGCGCGGACACCTGACCAGATTCAAACTTCCTCACGCAGACAAGCGTATCTATATCTATATACCGTCGATAGGTAGGTAAAGGTATGGGCATGAGTATGGGTACTCTACGTATAGCTAGGTATTGCCATGTGCATGATCGTAATAATACGGTAACGGTTTCTCAAGAGGAAGTACCCTACACATGTCTGTAATGTACATGATGTAGCGCAGCCTATTTTTTTTCACACATTTTACTAAAATTATATGGTAGGTACTCGTAGACCGAGTGTAGACTACGTGTAAATTTTTTGGGACCAAAGAGGAGAATAAATACATCGCACACGAACAGTGATTCAGGGTTATCAAGTTCGCAATGAGGTATGAATTGAATTTCCAATTGTTCCGTGATTTCAACGTTCGGTACATTATAATTTTTAAATTTTAGCAATAAAATATACCTACGTGCTTATCAAATGTAAACATTTTCAAAACTTTTGTCCTTCCGTGTAGATAGGTAGAGTCTACCGATTAAGTAGTCCCCGGATGCATAGAGGGCTCAATAAATTCGTTGAATCCCTTCCTTGGCGAATGCATTTCATAATGCACCAGGAACAAAACAACTTGGCGTACAGAAGGGACGAAAACTGGAACATTTTCAACCGAAATTTAATTTTTCCAACCTTGAGCGTAATTTTATCCATTTCTTCCGAATCAAAATAATAATCCTTCAAAATAATCATAAATTTTGAAAAATTCTCGAATCAAACGTAATTTTTTTTAGAATGAACTGCGATTTTTTTCAATTCTGGATTTCCCAATACCTATGTATTGTGCGGTCGAACCCTCACATGTGCGATGTGGCACTGTGACTGTGATATTGTGTTCATCTGACATGTAGGTACATATTTTGTCGAAATAGGTATCTACGATGTTTTTAATTTACATAATCTAAGTATCCTGAGAGCATCTACCTAAATAATTTGAGTCAGAAATTTTTGTCATCAGGTTTTTCAAAACTGGATCCGACCAATTTTTTGGTAGGTACCTTAAGGTCAAAATGATGGCAATTTGACTTTTTTTTAAAATTAAAAAATAAAAATAATGAGAAACAATTTGGTTGTTAACATTCCAAGAATAGAATCATTGCCGAAAAATATATGGCACGAACGACTAAAATTTACTTTTCAAACGAGAATTAATCGCTTTTCATCATTTATAGGTGAGTAAGTATCTACCTACTTACATACTAACTAATTGCACTAGTTTGCATAGTTTTCTATTTTCTGGTTGATCCAAAAAAAGAAAAACAAAGAAAGAAAGAAGGAAGGAAGGAAGAAAAAATGGAAAAGAAGAAAAAATCAAAATGAAGATAATCGAGCAAATGTGTTAAATAGTTGTAGGCAATGAAAGAAACAAATTTCGAGTGGAAACGGAGAGAGTGTGTACGGAATGCCAGTGAACTTGAAACTAGTTTAAATACGTTAAACGATGGTGTGCTTAGTTTAGTCTCTTCTTCGATGTAGAAAACGCAAAGTGATTCTTCCTATGTAGTGTGAACAGGTTCGCAGTAGTTAACTTCGCTTCTGTGCTTGCATTTAGGTCACCGAACGTCAATATATCGGCCATTTCACTTACCTTCCGCAATCGGGTAAGATATTTTAATGATTTTTTTTTTCAATTTTTCAAGAAAAACTTACTCGAATTTTTGAAACTTTGATTTTTTTACGAAGAAAATCATTCGTGTTAATCTACATCGCAGTAAGCTTTTTTTTTTACGTTTTACACAGTAATTATCAATTTGATCCATAAAGGTTTTTTGAATATGTCCTATAAGGTCGAGATCTTTAGACAATACCTATTCGTGCATGATTACCTACGTGTTCATGACAATTTTTCCATCTCGAGACGTCTTTCAATACCTGACGAGTTTCTGCTCGACTTTAAATTGGATTAATTTTTCCAACAGTATGTATAGGTTGGAAGGTACAGTTATTTTTTGTCGCCAGGCAACTGCATAATTACTCTCTGTTGGTGTTTTGTCTATTATAGGTACCATTAGTATTTAAGAATATTATACTCGAGCTCCATTCCATGACCTCCTGCAGTGAAACAAAATGATTTTATCGTTACAGGTCATAAGTGCCTTCTTCGCAACGCCCTACATTCAATTTATTCCAAATCGACTTTGGTTACATAGGTAGTTAGGTACACAGTTAAAACCTTGACCTTTAGAATTAAAAGTTGAAAAATATTTTCCCTCATATTAATTCAATATTCCACTATTTTTTAACCAAATCACTCACCTTTCTCCGCTGTCTATGTTTTCAATTAGGTACCTATCAGATAAATTGATATGTCAAGAGGTAAGTAGGAAAAAATTGTTAGGAGAATTATCTGAAAAAAAAATTACGCATAAAATTTTTGTGAGCTTACCCCTAAAATCTGAATCCTTTTGCGCAGCTCTAGGCAGCAACAGATAGGTTCCTAGTTTTTTGTCACCTCAAAAACGACATCTTAGTTAAGAAAAAAGGAAGAAAAAATGTCATAAATTTCTGTCGCACAAAACTTTTATATCATCCATAGAGGTTCAAAATAAACCTGTTAGCTGAAAAATCGAGTACCTACCTATATTTGCAGATACAAAAATAATATTTATCGTGCATCTGTGGAGTAACCTACCTATTGTTTTTAACAACCATCATTTCATTTCCCTACAATTCAATTGATTGAATTATAAATAATTGAATGACTCGTCAAATTGCTTTGAAATAAGCAAATGCCGATGAAATACCATGTTCCTGATTATTTATATTGTGTATACCTAGTTGAGATTCGTTACATCACCGAGCTGGTTAATTGAAGTAATCTGTGGGCATCTATGCACTTACGTAAATTATAAAAAAATTACCACGTGAAAAATGACCTTTCAATTTAAATAGGTACAATAACATCTTTTTCAATGTTGAAAAATAAAATAGGTACCATCAGTGTTTTAGTTCCAGCAAAAATTGTTAGTTTTTTTTTCTCCCTAAAAAAAATATGGTAGAATTGTCATCGGGAGGATTTCCCAATCCAAAAGTCTAAGATGGTTCGTAAATGTCTAAGGAGTGTCATTTTTCTTTTTTTAAAATGAACATCGTTCAAAAAATATTTCGCCCTCACTTTGTTCAGAATTATTTTTTCGTTTGCTTTTTCTATATGCTCAGATAATTTTGAAAATTCTTTCAATTTTTCCTGTTCTTTAAGAAAGAAAATTGAAAAAAAAATATATATAGGAAAATTTCATGTTCATTGGCACCTCGCACCTGTAATTACTGGTACATACCATGATTTAGGTGTGATTAGACCTTTTCACATGAATTTTAAATCTGCTTTAAGTGAAAAAAAAAAATAGTAGTTTATGTCGAGAGAAATGAAAAATATTACAGCATCCTGTTAGTTTTAACCCCCCCCCCCTCCCCCTCCCACCTAGATAGGTACTGTATTTAATGCTCAACTTCCCTTTCCTAATTACCAGAATTTCGGTACTTATTAGTTATTAGGTATTGTCTATTGATCTCATTGTGTGTCATCTTCATAAAAATAACTTCTGTAAGAATGACAGCAGCGAACTTGATGTGAAAATTAAACTCGAAATTTCCAAGAAGCCATAAACTAAAAAATTTTATGATCGAAATTTTTTGCCAATTTACCGGCAGTGACTCATCCAAACCTTGATCATTATGTATGCATTGTTAGATATATCACTAAATGTATCGAACTGCATTTTAACTGACGGGTAATTAACTTTTTCAGGTATCGAAAATTCTCGGAAATGAGTTTCACACTGAAGACATGCCTCATAAGTTTATTTATCGCTTTTCAGTTCGCAGCTGGTCAGCAAAAATCTCAAAGGGAATTAAGTAAGTAATGATTACTACCGACGCTAAAATTGTCAACTTATATCAATTGCGGATTGAAAATGAAAACGACCTTATTTGAATACGGGTCTGATGCTCGATCGTATTCCTTTTCACCAAAATGTCACTCGTTCCGGAAATGTTCATTTCTTTACTGTTTAAAATGCATACGAAAAATTTCATGAAAATACGCCAAAAAATTTAATATGTAGGGGTATCCAATATTTTCGGTGAAATACAGGCAAATCTTTGTCATTTAATTTGTATAAATTTTTTAATATTTTAAAATGTTGGGAAAATGATGTGAGTGGGAGCCTTATAATTTCGGATCACCTTGATATGTTTTCTGTATCCTGAAAATCTACCCTTGACTTATCATCTATAAAATCACGGCCCGGCGCCCTCCCGCCTCAAAAATTAGAACTGGATTTAGACCTGTAAAATACATACGTAAAACGTAGCGAGTACTTACGTAGCTGTAGATAGAATGTAGCAGCAAGTGGATAAAATAGGTATCATCATCTTTCTCCTAACCTTCTAGAACCGCTATATACCGAGAATAAAACTACCTAATGAAAATTAAACCGGTTCCCAGATTAAAAAACATTTCGCCAAATCAAAGCGCCGCCATACACCGCATAACCGTAATTAGTAATGATGTCTTCATAGACAAATTACTTTCACTTCCTCGAAATGCCGCGAGTTACCGCTGCTGACCACAGTTAGAAAAGTTATTTTCTCGATATCGTATTTTTTTTATTTAATACGACTGAGATTCTTTGACAAAAGCACTGTGTAATCGTAATTTGTGTATTATTTGCAGGTGAAATTATCCACTCGTGTCATAAAAACGATCCAAAATTGAACGAATGTCTGACTTACTCAGCTAACCATTTGGCAACGCAATTCAGACGAGGTAAGTGATCAATTATGCAGCTGGTTTCTGTTCTGCAGGTTTGATTTATTTTGCGACGAGTATTTTGGATTAGAAATGACACGACGACGCGTGAAAGTCTCGCACGACTAAAAATAAAAATGAATCACTCGGTTACTGATGAGTGTAGGCTGCAGGTTCCCGTTACCTACCCAGTATCTAATACCTACTCTTACTTGCCCATTAAAAATATCGATAAAATACGAATTTATTAAAAGTAGATATTCCGGCACCAACTAAGTCATTTCGAGATTTTAGACAGAACTTTGCGTTATATAATGACACATAATGAATGTCGTTGGAAAAAAAAAAATCACGTTAATTAACCATTCAATATTACGTAAAAACGATTGCAGCAAAAGTAAGAATGAAATATAACGCGTAAACTTTACAAAATTGAAGAGTTTATCGCTTTCATGCAAGGTTTGCGTTCTTCAACTTGAAATTATGAAAAGAACTATTAATGCCTACATTACCTAGTTCACGTATCTAACGGTATCTAAATTCTCATTAACGAATTGCTTATTATGAAATAGAATTACATTACGTACCTGCTGCCTACCCAAATACTTATTAGGCGCGCCTCAGGGCGGATATTCTAACAAAAAATGTTCTAACAGAGTCTCTCTCTATGATGCTGGTTTTGTTCAAGTGTCGGTATAGGTATTTCACAGTGTCGCACTTCGTAAAAATAAAAGGTTGTTTTTTTTGTTGTTGCGTATAGGTATTCCAGAATTAGGAATAGGCGATGTTGAACCAGTAACAATCGATGAAATTCATCTATCTCTCGGATCTGGACCAAATGGATATAGAGCAACTTTCAGAGATATTGAAGCCTACGGCGTTAGTAATTTAACAGTCAACTCTGTCCGGTAAATATATTTTTTCAGTATACCTACTTCTACTTCATGCCTACTCGAATGCATTGATGAACTTTGCCTATATTTATACTGAATTACATAGATACCTACTACGATGCGATGTAGATAATAAAATTTTCTTGGAGGAAATGCCCATGACATTGTGACAATGAACTTTTTCAGGGTCGTTGAGAGTGTCGTTTTTTCATCAATCATCATTCACTAATATGAGTCTGTAAAATTTTGATAATAGGAGTTAAATTATAGATACTTGTGTAGTTTTTTTGTCTCGAGTGTCTAAATGTCATAAAATTACAGTAGAATAAGTAGGTACAAAGGTTGATCGTGGTGCATTTTTTTAAAAACAAAGATAGGATATCTGCCCAAAAAATTGTGCTCCGACTGCAGAACGACAAAGTTAATATTTCATTCCGTGGCATGGCTTTACATATTTTACCTTACTTTTCCCAATCTGACCATGTTTGAAAAATTTGCGAAATTAAAAAGTGTTTTTAGCAGGGGTGTTTTTATTTAGAAATACGATTGGTATCATTTTCACCCTATTTTTCACTGGTCATGAAAAAATAAAAGGACTTTTTACATAGTTTCAATATAAATTTAGTGTGAAATTGGAAATTTTTTCCTTGAACTTTTTCTTGAACCTTAAATGATCTGAATACGTAAAAATATTTCAACCCACAAAAATCGTCACCACTGATTTTTAAAGTTTTTACCGACTTTTTTTTTTTCTTTTTCAATTTATAAAAAAACATGTACTTACTGAAGTGGGTATCTAATCTACTTACAATGCATTTTTCTCCATTTCGATAACATAACGCGGACAAGAGGTGAGTAGTGAAGGAAATATCAACGAGAATGATTTTCAATTGTTGAAGTATTCATTCTGATGAGAAAAAGGAATCTTTCAACTTTTTCACTGAATATTGAAAAAACGCGGGGAAAAAACGTAATCTTTTGCAAAGATCTTTGAAAAGCAGGATGAATGTGAAAAATCGGTTCCATTAAGAGATTTCTTTCAATTTCAATTTCTTAAAAAATTCGTCAACAGTTTTTAAGACATAGGCAGATTTCGAAGCACGATGGTGAAGAAGGGACAGCTGTCCCTTCTGTAAAAGCTAAATGCTAAATGTGTTGAAGATATCAGAAAAATTTTCCATTTTGGACCAGAATTTTTCATTTTTTTGCTTTTTCAATTAATGATTTTTTTTCGTTCTTGTTCATGGTGAGTGTGGTGGTTTTTGCAAACCTTGCAAAAAAAAATCCTTGTAATATAGATTGGCGGGAAACTGACGAAAAACAAAAAAAGTTGAAAAAAAATGAAGTAAACTTTCCTCCGAAAGGAAATCTTGATAACATGGATATGTTTTGTCCTCTCATCCTATCTTTCGATATTAAGTTAATTTCAAAATTATAAAAATTTGTTTTTAAAATTTAAAAATCGGCTTTTAGCTCTCTGATATTTTTCTTGTCATTCTGACTTTCTGACATTAAGTAAGTCAATTTCTAAAATATAAGTTTTTGACTTTTGGTGACGCAAATATGGTCTTAAAAATTTTGGAATGACTCCTCACTCCTCACCCAAGAGGAAAAAACGTATCCATGTTAAAATTAAATAAGTACAGAGGTCTGAAAATCGAGCATTTCGAGAGTATTAAATGAGTACCTAAGCAAGTAAAAATATCAGTTCAGAAGAAAATTTTGGCAAGTGTTTGATGAAATTATTATTTTTCAGATCTGATTTAAACACGATGCAATTCCAATTGAGTTTTACCATTCCCAAAATATCTGCTATTGCTAAATATCGCAGCTCCGGTGTTTTGATCATGGTGCAAGCTTCCGGCGGTGGAGATTACTGGGGAGAATACGGTGAGTAAATTAAAAATACATATATATATATATATATAAAATTCTGAAAAAGTACGCTGGAAAATATTTCGAAATAACATATTCGACGAGTGACATTATTTGATTGATCGCAGATGGCGTCCGAGCTAAAGTTTACATTAAAGGAAACACCGTTGCCAGAAATGGATACAGATATCTCGAATTAGATGACTTAAAAATGGACTTCAGCGTGAAAGATATTCAAATGGGTATAAAAAATATTCACAACGGAAACACTATTATAGGTAAGAAAAATTACCAAAATTCTGATCTTATTGAGCGATTTTAGACCCATGTATCCACTTTTTCTTTCTTCCTTTTTTTGCTGATTTATCATTTTTTACCGATATAATTTTCGTTTTGCAGAGGCTGCCTTAAACTTATTCATCAATTCAAATTCTCAAGAATTGTTGAAAGAAATGAAACCGTCGATCAAAAAGAAATTAGTCGCTCAAATGAGACATTTTGTCGATAATCTATTCTCCCAAGTACCGGTTGACTATTGGATCGAAGAATGATAATGCTGCACACAGTACCTTAATTTCGAGTCGTGTGAAGCGATTAATCAAAAATCACATGTTGCATTTGTTAAATAATTTTTGTAATTACTTACTACGAATCTGCGTTAAAATTCGGCCCCGTGGAGACATCGCCTAAAATTAATTTATAGATAATATAGGTTTATGTATAGGCTATGAGCGTAGGCAGTACAAATCAATATCCTACCTATACCAGCAAATTTTCTCTCGCTCAAAGGCTGAAAAAAAAATTGAAAGCAAACAGCATAGATCCTACGAGTGGAACGTTGTTTTTTAAACTTTAAGGCGTTGATTTTTTTCGAATTTAAAATCTTTCAATATTTCTCATTGTCAATAAGGTGCTATTTATTAAGATTTATTATCACTGTTGGAGAAGTTGTATTATTTTATGTAAGTATAGAGTCAAATTTACGAAAACAAAACGTCATTCGATCACATCATACCTACACCATTATGTACTACACACCCAAGTATGGTACCTACTTGCAAATACCGATATTGTAAACATTTAAATTATTAGAACGTACCTAATTTTTATGGTTCCTGCGGTTTAAATTACGAGCACTTGACATTGTTTGAAAATGTATTATCTAATGATAGAAGTATATTGCGTTGATGTTGTTGTATGAATACGTAAATTTTTCGCCTCGATGGCGCGTTTTTTTTTTTTTTTATTATTATTATTATTTATTACCGATTTTTTAAATGACATTCATACGTTTAAACGGCGTAAAAAATACAATTTTGTTTTACTGAATGAAACTGAAAATGACATTTTATTTACTTATTGAATTTTTTTGAACGCAAGGATGTGAAAATTTGAAAAAACAAGGTAAGATAATTCTCGAAAAGAATTAAAAAATAAAGCGGAATCAATTTGTTGGTGAACAAAGTAATTCCTCAACGGATTCGCCTTCGGGTAAATACTTATACTATTTATTTGGCATCGGTGTATTTTTATTTGCAGGCAATATTGTATAAAGGAATCGAATTGTACAAGCAAAATTTGATAATATTGAATTTTTTTCTCGTGTATTTTTTTCAATCAGAATTTTGTGTGCTCTTTCCAAATTTTCATCGTACCTTATTTTGATGTAGATTTCGAATAGGTAATTCAATTTTCTTCTGCGTTCTCCTCTCCAGAGCAGAATTTTTGTACCTGATTCAAATTCTCTCGCACACCTTTCCTCTTTTGATGAAGTTCGCATTAGTAATGTGAGTTGCAAAAAGTAGTCTAATCGAACTTTTGCCAGATTCGAACACAATTTGGGCAATTTACCAATCAGATATTTTATTTCGATTTTTTTCAATGAGTTTTGAACGTTTATAGGAAATGTTCATACCTACATTTTTTTGTGTGAGTTCTGATTCAACTGTCATAATTTTTCCATTTCTCCTCCGAACCGGTTTTTCATGCACAATGCAATTTTCTTCATTCTTTATTTAATTTCCGCACAAATCTTAAAAATTGTGTTGATGTATAATTTTCATTATATATTATTCGAATTATTGGAATGAGGCAAGTTTTGCTACAATTTGTACTTTTAATCTTTTTATCAGATGATAAAATTACAAACACGTACACACTTACACAGACAACATAAAAAGGAAGAAAGTGAAAAACAAATAAATAGTGGTAAAATCACTGAGAGCGAGCTTATGCAAAAACTTCCTCAAATGAGAGATTTTTAGCAATTCGGTTGACCATTTCCAACATCATGGAGGCTGCGACTTTATTTACGATTGGTTTGGCGGTAGCTATGGATTGCATTTTACGGTCGTTTATCAATACATTAATGGCTTCATCTGAAATGAAACAAGTTAAAATTGAACGTATTAGTTCACAATTCAGTCAATCGTACTGGCATATTTCCTGATTTGTGGGTATAATTAATTACATCGAACTCATGAAACTTGTTCTATAAGTTATTGACAAATGTAAAAAATCTTTCATGACTATAAAACTGTTGGTTTCCACTCACTCAATTGTTTATCGGGGAATAACTTTTCCACGCGAACGCTGTAGTCTTTTACGTCTACGTCTACTGTGGCTGAGGTGAATTCAACGAACTTTTCGCCGTCGATTTCAACGAATTTTCCTTTCAAGATTGCTTGAGCATTGACCTCAGCTGTAAAAAAAAATAATAATAATAATTGAGACTTTTATACCAAGTATCTAAATGTTGAACCATTTCGAGGCGAGTCTAAAATTTTTGAATATATGATTTAGATTCAAAATCACAAAAACAAAAAAACAAGCTCCTTGAATGTAAATACTTATTTAATGAGTAAAAAAGAAAAAAAAAGTAAAAACGCGTCATTCGAAGTAAGAGCATAATTTTACAAATGAGGCAAAAAGGAAACAAAATTACCAAGTGAATTACAAATTTATAGGTACTTTGTATGTAATGTTTTAGGTTCTGTGTGCTTTTCTTGTTGAAATTTATTTTAAAATTGATCCATAAAATCAATTTCAACAGGATTAATGAAACGCGAGTGATGCGAAAAAAATTCCAAGCCTTACTTTGAAAAAATTGTTGATGAAATACTGATGATTTTTACTCAAAATACGTACTTGCATTTCCTCTCATTGGTCCTTTTCCTTTGACAGGGATGTTTACAAATCTAGCATTTACGTCATATTGTCCCTCATACCTTAGGAATGGGAAATATACGCTTACATCTATTTCTAAATTATCAACATCAGCCCTAAAGAAATACAGAATTGAATATCATTTTTATTACAAAATCCTCGAATCGGGTGGATCATAAAAAATTTTCGGTTATCTGGAATGATGTTTGATGTCATGTTTCAAATAATTTTATGGGAGTACTACCAACAGCATTTTGATTTTTTACAATTTACTATGAACTTAAGTCGACAGCATACCACCAAAAATTTCCAAAAATTGGCTTCTTTTCAAACAATTGAACGAAAAACATCGAAATGCAGTTTGCAGCAATGTCACGGATTTGTTTGAAAATTTTCATTAAAATATAGATGATCAAAAAAATTTTGCTCAGTTTTTATCGAAAATGGTACGAGGTGAAATAATTACACCTTTTTAGGAGATGAGCAAAGTCCATAGGAGATGACACTAGGCATAACCCAGAAAGCGACAAAGCATCATGTTTTTTTTTTTTTCAAAAATTACCCCTTTTTAAGAATATAAGATTCATTCGTTCTTTTTCTTTTTGAGCTGGAAAGGCGGAGTCGAGATTTTTAAGGAAGATCTCCCAGTCCAAGTAAACTGTCTTACCAATATTCGTCAAAATCCAGAGCATGTTTTTTTTTTGATCCACCCTACTGCCTAAACCAACGGTATCAAATGAAGTTAATTACTTGATGTGGTTAGTTTTGAAATTACTAATTCCAGTTATTTTAATATCGTGCCCGATGGCTTTCATTTGATTAGCGCCACCGCGAAATATGACAACTTCTTGTAAAGTCAGGGGATCTAGTGGAGGCAATCCAATTTCTGGAATACCTGTAATCAGATTCCACAATAAAGTCATTTATCAAATTATAAATTTAATTCCGGGTAATACCTAGGTATACCTAGTTAGTTAAATCTTACCTGTGGTTAGTTTAGGCCTTAGACTTTCGAATAGTTCGCCCAGACATTTATTCAATTCGGGATCATCTTTCTTGCACAAATGAATGTCATCCGCTGAAACAGAGAAATAAAATTCTCACGTAGGCATTAAACTCGTTTCATCACCTAATTAGTCAACCATTGGCACTAATATCTTATACGGATCTATACCTAATCGTAACCGAAGTTTTTTTCAGGAATTTTTTATGATATTTTCAAAAATCCGAACTTTTTTGTGAAACTCGTTTCAAAAATATGTAAATATTATTTTAAAAAATACATTGATTTTTAATAGGTATCAGAGGTAAATGTACGTCAAGCAAGCACATGTTGATTTTGTATCTTTTTTTTTTACTCCGATACAGATAATTATAATTTTTTCCGTAGGATGAAAATACCGCAAACAATGGTATTTCTGTATGAGTAATGCAAACCGCAAAAAATACCGCCGAGAAACTAGAATAATGGAAAATTCCAAAGTATAGAATAATACAGGTTTATGGGATATTGGTCAAAACAATATAGGTAGGTACGTCTACGTATCTACCCGTACATTTAGTTGCGAATTTTCTGGCTAGTTTTTACTTGATGTATAAGTACAGTGGGTGCAATAATTCGTGAAATTTTTTTTCAGATATTCGTTGGTAATTAAACCAGTTTCCACGGAAGAGCCGGTTTTAATTTTTTTTTTTCATTACGCCATTGTTACACGTACCGAGAAAATTTAAAATTGACGGGAAAACCTGCGGTAAAATATTTTCTTAGCGAGTTATATCGCGGTTTTTTCAAGAACCAAAAATTGACAAAAATTTGTATCTCACGTGCATATTGCCTTCCTACGTAGGTATCTACATCTACCCAGATATCTATCTACGTTTCACAGCTGAAAGTTTTACCTAATTTTCTTAATTATATCTCCTGCAGATAATTAAAAAATCTTCTGGTGTGACGCGAAAAGCACCAAATTCTTTTCCTTCTCATATCCTAATACCTACGTAGGTAGGTACATTACATGCACCCAATATGTGTCACCGGTCTTAATTTATTACGAATCGTGTTTTATTTTTGCGATTATAAAAAATTTCATACTGGGAGTTTTCATGTCTCTTTCGGGTATCGACGTGTAATAATAGGATTGATTTTATACTTATGCATACCATAAAAAATTTGCGTATTTTTAGTAATTGGGTAGGTATAAGACCTATTTGCGCCACAGGCGTGTATTTTAATGTAAGTAGGTTTATGGGTATTGAATGATTTTTGTCATCGAGGTTGCAATAAATTTCAAAAATTCATTAACATTTTAGACTGATAAATTAATCCGATGAATATTTCCGAGCAAATGCGTATTTTTGGTGCTTCGGTTTAAAATAAATCAACATAATGACATTTTTGATTAAGCAGGAAGTCATGTTAATGCAGTATACCTCAACAGATTTATTGATATACTTAATTACGATTTATGCATATTCCATTAAAGGACATTCTGCGTCCATTATCCACCATTCGTGTATAATGATCATAATTAGATATAGGTACCATATTAAATGCGTAAAAGTTAGAGCTTATAACCGAAAATATTATCATCCAGTTCGATCTTTGGAAATATCTATTGAAAAAATAAATTACCTACGTACCTTCTATTTGAAAAGGAATCACCTTCTCTTCCCTTTCCGGAAAGGTTTACTTAGTCGCATGGGTATTTTTTATGAAACATTAAACATTACACATATGGATTTTGGGAAGGCGAAACCACATTCCGAATTTCCGAAGGAGGTGAAATATAAAATGGACATGGGTAATTTTCAGATTCTACTCAAAATTTCAATTTAGGTTCATTTATATATCGCGTCGCGCGGAGATTTTGATTAAAAAGCGACAAAGTATTAGGTTGCCCTCCAAGGAGTTGAAATGTAAAATCGATACCATTTTTAGATTCTACTTAAAATTTTAGTATACTTGGATAGATTATATGGTATTTTTTATGGAAAATAGCAACATCAGCTTATGGGGGCGTGGAACCACCTCTGTAAGGGGTTAAAATGAAAAATGGACGTAATTATCGGATTGTACGCGAAATTTTAATGCATTTTGATAGGTCTCACGAGTCTTTTTGACGAATAATTACAAAATTAAATTTTGGTGTGGGGACTTCACAAATACTACCCCATGCTACTACTTTTTATTGTGCAGGTATTTTTCAGCCTTTTTTTTTTTTCGAATTTTGGTTAAAATGAACTATTTTAGTGTAATTTGTCAGAATTTTTTGGTTGCTGATCATATTTGTTGCTAGAAGGGCATACAACCGTAAAAAATAGTCAAAAATTCATGAAAACCTCATTCAGATTGCAATAAAATCAATTTGTATGAAGTCTCAATGAAAGAAGTTACATATTTGGTATCTATAGAAGATACTTTATGTGACTTCTTTTGAATTTTTTGGTTTTGACCTCATTTTTAAAAACAGACATTTAAAGCCTTCCTACATTGTGCAAGTCTGACATACTGAAATCAGTTTTTTTTTTTTTTTGGTATGTTGCAGATGGTATAAACATTATCACAAATAATTTTTTGGTGGGAAAAAAATTTCAGCAAAATTGATTCTTAACGTCTTCTTTGCCTCTTGGATCACTCGCTATAGAAATAGGTAGGTAGCTTTGAAAATATTCTCCCTTCTTCAAGATGTTCTGAGTAAAAATTTTCGTGCTCTACATTGAAGTAATACGAAAAAAAAAAGTCGGTAAAAGAACATCTTGGATTTGTACGAAAATTGGCGAGGTAGTTTACTTTGTGCGAGGGACCTACTAGAGAAAATTTAAACCTCCTGCTCGGAAGAGATCTGAGTTAGGGGTCTCCAAAAAGAGCAATTGTCGGTAAAAAAAAAAAAAAAGAGAGAAGAGTGTTTTAAACCATAATTTTCGAAAAGTTTACTCAAGAGTTTCGCTACGGTATATGTACTCCGAAGATGCGATTCGAGTTTTTGAATTTTCATAAATTGAAGTTCACCAGATCGGATACCTTTTATTCATACTGTTACGTTGGAATTAAAAAGTTGCCGGTTAATATTTTTTCTGATATTTCGAACAATTTTTGAAAAAACTCGTCTGTATCTTTCGAATACCGTGACAGAACGCCTAAGAAAGTTTTCATTTTTGGGGGGAAGGTCTTCACACGAAGTAGATTAACTCGTCAATGTTTTTTTTTTCGGCTCACTCTGACGTAAATGGCCAAATTATTTCACGGATAAATAAATAATTACAAAAATCAAAGTTTTAGCGAAAATTCATTTTTAGAATTCAGAAATATTGAATCAAGTTGAAATTAGATTGATTGGTCCGGTTCCAACCGAAGTAAATGTCAAATATTTAATTCGAACTTGAAACATTAGGTCAATAAATGGAAAAAATTATACGAATTTTTGCATAGGTAGGCACCTATGCATACTCATTCAAATTGCATAGGTGCATTAGGTAGGTATTGGTATTATTACAATGCATCAAAATTAATCGATGTATACTCACGAATTTTCGCAGATCGTTTACATCGCACAACGCCCACACTGAGTAAAACGAGCACGAAAATCACATTTCGCGAACTCAAATACTGCGTGCACATTTTGATTTTTAAAAAAGTGAAAAAATAGTGAAAGTGAAATTGTGAAATTAGGAACAGTAGCGAATTCGCATTGGTAAAATCGTGCCTTTGAATTATTTTCAAACCGAGGGGTTGAAAAAATTTCAACTAGAACTGACGAATGAAACACTCTGTGTTTGGTTTTCCTCTTATAAATCTTCCGGTGTGTTAAAATTGTAAGAAGGCCATAGGTTTTTATAATGTTAAAAACCGGTAACCCGCACTCTGACGTATAAAGCGGTTTAGCGTATAAGTTAAAATTACAAACACAGGTAAGCGTTTAAAAAGCTCGTTAAGATTACTCGAAATAATGATCATTATCATTAGAAAAATGTTGGTTTATCATTATTTTGTGTTCGATCATTTCGAAGCGATTAGTTGTATTGGAAGAATGAGGAGAAGACGTTCCGAATCATTTTTTGGCAACAATGCTCCTTATGAGAAAAATCTGCTCAAGGTTGAGGTTAGGTACCAATTTCGTTATTGGAAATTGTTTGTTTTGAACTTTTTTTTGTTTCTTTGCTTGCATCCGAATGAATGGTGATTGGTGATTAGTACGCATCACTGGCGATGACTAAAGGGTGATTTTTCATCGAAGCAATGAAAAGTTATTTTCGCGCATTATTTTACAAGATTTGAATTTTTATGAAACGCATTTCTCAATAAATCATCGTAAATCAGTTGACGCAGATATATTTTTCTTTTGCGTGTCCTTCAAAATTTCATGACTCTTCTTTCTCCGTCAGAGTTAAACTGAAAGTGTTTGAGAATTGGCAAAAGGTTGGAACAAATTATTGTGCTGAGAATATTGAAAATTACATTGTATAACTAGGTATATTCTTTCACTCAGCCCTCTTTTTCTCCTCTAAAAATTAGTTCTTACACTCAACTTAGAAATATATTAAAATACCAAAAAAAGAGAACTTATTCAGTGAATTCAGAATTCAAATTATTTTATGCAAAAAAAAATCATGTCAGGTTTTTAATCAGAAATAGCAGTAAAATTCCAAGTTTTCATAAATTGTAAAAATAGATTGTACAATTTGAAAATTACCCCCCCCCCCCGCGATACTGAATTTTTTAGTTTTTTTCTAGCTTTTCCACTTTTGTAAAGTAGCTAAATCTTCTTACTATCCTTTGGTGGGTACATAACTAGGTTGGTGCTTGGTTTTTCTAGTCTATATGAGTGTTTTTACATTGTTCACGAAAAATGCGAATGTAAGTATATCCATACCCGCGCCAAATGAAAAACGTCTATGGCTGCCATCGCTGGTATACCACCAGTAATTAATCAAGCGACGTGACATACCTAAGTATAATATACCTAGCTCTTTTTTGCATACGTATCACTGGTAATTACGTTGGTGAGGGTTAATGAGTTGAAAAATCACACTTTGCGTAAACAATGACGGTTACATTTTACAAGTTTGAATGTACGAGAATGCTATTAATTCAACATTGTCGCTGTATAAATTTGAATAATGCGTAGATGATCGAAAATATGTACATGAATAATACAGGTCGACGTTTTAATACTTTTCGAAATGCAGTTTGAAGTTTGATAGGTGGGTGATTTCTATTGGTAGCATTTTTCGCGTTGATCACGAAATGAATGATGAAAAAATTCCATCATCCGAGAATTTTTCACTATTTCAAGTTTTTATTTTGCATTTTTTTTTTTTGGATTTTCTGATCTTTCTGGGGAAACTAAGCCTCCAAACAAAAATATGAACAGAATATAAATTATAGAGCGTCAAATTTCCTATCCGTAAAGTCCCATCAGTTTTTTCCTTATAGGCTTAGCTTTCGAGATATTACATTGGTTCAAAGTTCAACTTTTTTTTTTTTTGAAAATTGAAAATATTTCGAGAATTAAGCCTTCTAAAAATATGTACTTAGGACTCTACGAATACCTATTACCCAGAAAATCGTTTTTTAAGGTCAAAAGTTATTCAAAAATAAAAAAAAGCGAAACAAGAAATTGAAATTGTGAAAAATTCTTGGGTAATGAAATTTTTTCACAATTTTTCTCGTAATCAACGTGAAAAATTCTGTAGAAAACATCCATCAAACTTCAAACAGCATTTCCTACTATTCGGTAGATATTCACATTCAGTTTACCAAGTAAGTACCATACACCTAGCCTTTTTTTCTGCTTGATTTCGATTTATAAAACAGGTTGTGTACTAAGTACTAACGTACCTAATTTACGGTACCTACTATGTTTAGCGCATGTAGGTAAACAAGCGAATATTTTGTTTTTTAAATTAGGTACATACTTCGGTGAAGCAAAACAGATCTGAATATCTGTAATTACGGAGAAGTTTGTACGAGTGTACAAAGAAAAACATCATTACATTCGTGCTAAAAGTATCCGATGATCTTATTATCAAAGACACGGTTTCGTGTTGGTGTACCTAATTCCTAAACTTAGGTACCTCTACAGTTGTACATCGTATGACGTACCGGTTACTTGAAATTTTTCGACCTTGACGCTTTTGCAAAGAACTTGAAATTTGTACCTACAAGTACGAAAAAATTACTATTCTCATTTTTGACTCATTTCAACTTTGTGATAATCTGAGTACGTAATTAAGCGCGAGTAAATTACTCTACGATGGCTATCTGTTTTGAATAAAACTCATCTCGGCAAAACCTGATTCTTATATGAAGGAACATGGTAGTTGGTACCTTTATGTCCGGGGACGTACTTACATATTTCCTACAGGTACGCCAACTACAGCTTTAATTTTCTCGTTTGTGTTCGCGTCCACTACGGCATTGGAAGCGATAATTTTTCTGCCGACGATTAGACACTTTTGAAATTACCCGCTTCCTTAAAAAAAAAACTACGGGAAAAATCCAATTATTGTACTAAATCTTGCCGAGATTACTTTGACGGCTTTGCCACAATTGGAAATATGCCCTCCAAGAGTGAAATCAGCGTAAAATCTTTAGACGAGTTGAAAATTACACTTTTTTCCGAGGATACAGTTAGTAAAGAGAACCGTCTTTCATTTATACTCATAAAAATAATACGATGAATATCACTTCGGTGGATTTTTCCTAATCAGCTCTTAACTACCTACTTCGATCTGTTTTCCGGAATTATTTTCTGTTTACCTACTTAAACTCCTAATGAGTGAGGATAAATTATAGAATTTATAATTTTCACGAGGTATTTATTCTGAAACATTTACTTTTCGGGCAGAATATAAACTTTTGGAATGGAATCCAACTGCTTTCGTTTTCAAAAATCGCGAATAGAGAAAAGCTTTTTGAAATTTATCTGGAAGGCAAGTTGAGAAAAAAAATTGTGAGGCTTTAAAAATGTGATTTTGATACAAACCAAGATGTTCCCATTAAAATATGTTTTTTTATGATTTTGTCAGCTCGACTTATGATTTTCTTTCAAAACACTTCCAATTCAGGAAATTTTTTTTTGGACAAAAAATATAATTTTTTTATTACTGGAGAGAAGGGGGATCTGCTTATTTCAATCTTTAAAAAAATAAAATAATTGTCATCTAATTTCATATCATAATCAACACCACTACTTCGCAATTTTCTGTTGGCACAAAATGTACCTACAGCTACATGCTTTGAAATCCATTGCCTAAAATTCAAAGCTTATGCAATACGCCTGGACTGAATTCGCGTTAGTATGTTTACATAAGCAAACCCCGTGAAAATGAATTTGTCACGAGAAGAATATTACGTACCAATGCAATCAAGATGTATTTTATGTTGTTTTGCAATATGATTTATTAAGTACACGCGATGATTTTATTTGTACCTACGTAATTGGAAAAGTACACTGGTATGTAAATGATTTTTGTCATCAGAAATTCAGAATTCCTCGTAAATATGGACTAAAAAAAATGGATTTGAGAAAAATTGACGATGTAGTTTGCTAGTCCTGTTAGCCTGAAAGGAAATGGAGCTGTAGGATCTTACAGCGAAGTCGTTTGAAAAAAAACATGGTTCTATGTCACCTCTCCCTTCTAAAAAAGTAGGTCCAGTTTTTACAACTTTTCTGAACCATTGACCTCGAAATTGAGTAGGTACCACTTTTGTCCACTACAAGGATGTGCAAAGTAATAGGTTGCGAATTTAAAGTTTTTTTGTGTTTACAAAATTAAAATATTCAACTAACTCAAACACCTAAAATTGAATCAAAATGTTTTTGATTAAGTACCTGAAATAATCTTTGATCATATTTTTCAACAAAAATCCAAAACAATGCAATAGCAATCTAATTTACGCAATTTTTATAAAATTACAGCTGACGGTACTGCCACGAAAATTTCCAAGAAATACATTGTTTAATATTTAAGTATGTGTGTATTAGTATTTCAATGTTCAATAAAAATTTGGCCACTTTTCAAGCCACTGAATGAAAAAGTTATACGTTTGTAACGGAGAAACTTTGATTCCAGAGGCGAAATTTTGGGTAAGTGTGAGGGAATGGAACACCCCCCAATGCCAGTCGGCAAATTTTGGGAAAAGTCGGAAAATTTTTCAGACAATGAACCATTACAAAACGAACAATTTTCTTTCTGGAAATCAATTTTTCAAATCTTTGCTCTCGCTTCGTTAGGGCATAATAAGGTTTAAAATATGTACGTATAAAAAATATGGGTTGAAAATATCACCTCCTCTTAAAAACTAAAACATTTACTAAAATGAAGAAATTTTAACTTAAAATGTCCTTTATTTTCCGAATTTTTTCGTCTGAGCGAAGCAAAGGCGAACTCAGTAAATTTAAATAATTATTTTTGAAATAATAATACCTTAAACTCTCTTCCTTTCCAGCCCAGAAAATTCAACATTTTCAAATGAGAAAATTGTTTTTTTCGTAAATGAAAATCAAAAAATTTGATGACCATCTCAAATGAAATTTTTGAAAATATTCAATTTTTTGGAAGGAGATGAATATTGAATTCTTTAAGAAATACTTATTGTTTTTTTTTTTTAAGAAACAGTCGCCAAATTTTTCATGTTCACTCCGAGGTTTTTGTACAAGTTTTGAGGGGAACTTTGACCCGGAAAATTCTGAAAATTCATATATTTTGAGTCGGAAAATTTGTGTATTTCACCCCCCCCCCCCCCTTCACCCTAAACCAAAAGTGAAGTTTCGTCTCTGTTTGATTCGAGTCAAGAAATTTGTGAAAGCATAGAATTAATAATTTTCTGAGTAAATTTCCATTGCATATACATGTAATAAATTTCAAAAGGTTCAATTTCAAACTTGAAAATTAGGGAAATTCCATTTGACCTGGAAATTTCCAATTTTTATTCATCACAATAATTTCAACATTGGTTTGTCCTTAGTAATTTCCAAACAAAATGTATTTTTGAACCAAAAAATTAATTTTTTTGTCACGAAATTTTTTCTACGGACCTACTCAAATTTGATTCTTTGAATGAAGTTCCATGCCTCCTTCAGATTTACATGTTCGAAACCATGATCTCAAGACTATACACTTGAGCTGAAAAAATAAGAAATAAATATGTAGACGTCTACCTACGTGAGTAAATACACCGGGTAGCGTAAAATAGGTACGAAGTTTGTAGTAAATTTCACTGGTCGTCCTTGCTGTAAACATCCTTTAAAACCATTAAATGAAAAGTTTTCAATTGTACGATAACAGCAGACCGTATAACGAACGTATCTTCTGTGCTTGGTAGTGAAGATGAATGATAAAATACGCAAAAACTATTCCACCATGTCTGTAAGTATATTTTGTGACCTTACGAGACGTGGTTTACACTCCACACATCAACGCTTCGTGAAGGTGTTCAAATAAACGCGTGAGCCACTATTTTCCTTAATTTTTTCATATTTTATGGTACGTACACCGGTATTCGGTATATTATGAAGGTATCTTTTTGTACCTATTAAGTTTAATTGCGTTATTTCAATAGGTAATGAATTCAATCAAGTAAATTTCCATCATAACACGAATAAGTAATCGAGATTCCAGATATGCAAAGATACATTGAATATTCTCAAATCTAAAACTATAGGTAAATTGGAAATAATGTTAACCTACCTACCTACCTATAAGTAATTAAGTACCTATATTGAATTTCAATCACCACAATGTAGCACGAAATTGTTCCAATTACTTAGGTACCTAATCCACAGTCATCAATGCCAGCACATCGGCAGTTAGGCATAACAAAAAGCATTTTTACTGCGTCTCGTTTGAAAAGTGTAAGTACATACAATAAAAATGCGGTCAGTTTCACAAATTGTTTTTGTGAATGGGAAAATTATGAATTTAATAGGTCAGCCATATGCGTTGACAAGGATGAAAAAAGATATACAATGTTCGGTACGAGTAGCAAAGTATAGCTGTGATCGGCCCCAACCAATAGCCGTATTGCTTATGACATGAGGTTTCGGCGAAGTCCAGTTGAAATTACCACCCAGCTACGTACTTTACTTGCCTATGTACCTCGTACCTACCTACCTACCTCCACATATACACACGAGAATTCTCGTATGTGCAAAACATTCGCTGTCACTTTATGCAACCGATAACCGGTTATATGAATCTACCGTATGGTGTATCTTGTATGTAAGGTACTCGTATCATAGTTGTTCATTAAAATGAATCGGAGAGTGCACATGCTTCATCGTATTACCTTGAACTATCCGCCGACGACGGACAACACTACTCTACTGTCAGTTGCTATTTTCTTTTTATTGTCTGCGATTCAACGACCGAGTTGTTTTTCACGTTCTTGGAAAATTTAGACGACGCGACGACGCGACGCTCGTAGCGGTGGGAGTGGTTAGTGGTTTTTAAAATGAATAAGTAATCAAACGGTATCCGTTGCGTAAGAATTACGCGATGTAGTGCGAGTTGCCTTCTCATCAGTCGAACAGGGGCATAAAATTTTGACGACATTTTCACTTTTTTTCAGATAACAAATGGCAAAAATTAAATTCGATTCAGTTATTTTTGTTTTAAATTTCTGATTAGTACCCTTTTTTTTGTAAATACGAGTAAAGGTTTCTGTCATCAGAATCACGTCAAACCAAGAAGAATGGAGAAGTTCCTACCAATAGTTTCAGAATTTCCCTTTTTTTTAGTCAGAAAAATTACTTGAATCTAGAAATTTTTGAAAGTAATTTCGGAAAAATTTTCGATTTAGGTATAAAACTTCTGAAAAATTCCTTTCCAGGTCAAAATTTTTCGTTTTTTTGCCCCTCAATGTTCCAACTTTGGTACGTCCCTCTTTGCTATCGTTTCTGAGATCATTAAATTTCTGAATATCAAAATACTTTTTCCCAAAAAGTGGAAATTTGAGGTCGACGAATAGGTGATATGATTTATTTGCCTATTGAATAGATTGTGAAGTGGAGACAGTGGAGTGAAAATAAAACATCTTTGATTTTGACGAAATTTTATGAAATATATTACTTTGTGTAAGAGACCAGCCAAAAAAATTTAAACCCACCACCCAACGTGAGTACAGGTCCTCAAAGTAAAATCGTTTTCCAAAGAAATGAAATGGTTTTTTACCACTTTCGGGAAAGTTGTGCCACAAACAGGTAATTTTCATAAAATTCAAATAGCTTATGCAGTGAATTAAAAATTGAGCCAAAAAATTCTTCTGATTGTTGAAAAAAAAATTGAATTATTTTTGTAAAAAAAATTTATAGCAGTGTTGCCAATTTGAATCTTTTTAAAACTGCATAAATGGATAAGTAATTTGTAGGTAGTAACCTTACTGCGACAAAAATTTATTAAAAATTATTTTAGGTGACCAAACAGATTCATGTATTTTCGTCGAAATTCAAAATGTAGGTACCTACTTTTTTTGACCCTTCTTTTTCAGACATGCGTGAATTCTCGCTCAAAACTAAGTGTTCTTCTTTTTATCAGTTTTATGGATATGGATATTTTCTGGAAAATGGAGTGAAGGTGAAAAGTGAATGTTTATAGTATTTTCAGATAAAAACAATCCGTATTTGAATCGGTTTTTTGGGAGAAAAATCAATTTTTTAGAAAATTTTTGAACCAATTCAAACTTCATAGCCAGTTTAGGACTTTCATCACTGTAGGTATTTAAGTGCAAAATGATAATTCCTCTTTAAGGTAATGGATAACCACAAAGCACCCAGCCTCCCGTTTTTACATAAAAAATTTAAAATTGAAAAAACTCTTGAGTAAGACGTTTCCATGAACATCTCTGAATAAAAAATCTCATCACAAAGAAATTAATTTTGTAATTGAATTAATCTCTCTTGGTTGGCGTAAAAAATTATAATTTCTCACTTATGTGGTTTTATTTTAGAAAAAAAATCTTCTTACATCTTATCGTTATCAATAAATCACACGATAGGTACGTGTAAACAAGCGAAAGAAGCAGAAAATTTCAAGAGTTTTAACGAAACGCTTGAAAAATTACATGACCCTTTGCAACCGGGTCAAAACCTTGTCCTAGTCCATCAAACATTTCTAGTTTATTTTATAAGTAATTGATACCGCCTCGATTGGCCACTGTTGTTAACAAATATGTGCACGTCAGCTCATAATAAGTGAACGAAAGATGTAATTAAAGCCATATCCCACCCGGCATACAACCCCACCATCAACAGCACTAGGCTCTTTCCGATAGTTTAAAGAAATGCTAATCCTGATTGCAATACTGCAAACGTTCGGAAGTGTTCCTTCGTGGTAAACAGTCCGCTGGAGAATTCCTTTCGTTCATAGAATATTTTTTATCAGGTAATTTTACATTTTGTTTATAAGTACCAACATTTGTCATAATTATTTTCTTGAATCTTGGACGTACTCACCTACTATTAAATTTTTTAAATTTGCCTTTAAAAAAATATATAGTTTAATTTGAGTGATGCGTCTACTTTAATGTTAGATGATGTTAGCAAAGAAAAAACGATCAAATTATCTTTTTGTGTGCTTGTGTTTTTTTTTTATTTACGTATGTACTCGCATAATCGGTTTAACATCGTCAATTTTTGAAACCGCTATAAATATTTATTTGAAGCGGATAGCTAATGAATGAAATTATACAGAAATATTAAAAGGGGGTTTCCCATTCAATTTTGTTCATGAGAGCTAATCGACTTCAATTTTTTTTTAGCAATCTAATTTAGTACCTACCTAACTTTATTCGTTTTTATAAATGCAAGAAAGGAGGTTGGATAGTGAAAATAATTCGGATTCATCGATGAAATGAACAAATAAAAGCCGCTGCGCGGTTTTTGGTTATCCTAACCGCTATTTTTTAATTTATCGATCCATGCACGTACGCCCGAACAGGGGTGTACTCAGGAGGGCGTATAGAGCTCGAGCCTTTTCCTTCAACGGGGAAAATTATTTTTTTCTTACCTTGAAATTTTCCTCACATTTTTTCAACCCAAAATTTTTTTCTGCCTCGAAAGTTTTCTTTAAAATTTTTCTGTCTCCTTAATTTTTTTCAACCTAAAATTTTACCAGATAGGTACCTATATTGAAATTTTTTAAATCGTTTTTCTCTCCAGCTTACAACTTTTGAATTCTTTTAAAAACCTTGATTGTTTTTAATGATTTCAATTACTTATTGAAAATATGAGGTTTAGGAGGTTTAGAAGCGTCATAATGAAAGAAAATTGAGAAAATTTGGCACGGTTTGAAAAAGTTGAAAATGCTCCTTGTCAAGAAAATGGAAATCAATTTGTAAAAAAGTGAAAAAAAACACATGGGAGCATGACATGTGATCCTGCTAGAAAGAAGGGACCATGTTTAAAAAAAATTGATGCATATTTTTTCACGTTTTTCGTCCAAATTACACCAAATCATGACCAAACACATAAAAAAAAGGACATCGATTTTTTTCACATAGTCCTTTTTTCGGCAAAGTCACATATGGCGGCGTGACGCCAGCTTCTGTTGGGTTTGACTAAAAAAATCTTTCCAGTTTACAACTTTTTAAAAAATTCTAAAAAATTTGAATTTTAAAAAATTATTTTCCAAAAAATTGTCCAATGCATGGAAATTTTTTTTTTATTAATTATAAAACAAAAAGAATAATTCGAAAGTGAAATTGAGTTGAAAACATAGGCGCACCTGACCACCACTCCTAAAATAAATTTGAACAATTTTTGAAAATTCTATTCGAGAATACTCAAAACCTGAATGCCACGAAGTCTCTGGACAAAGATGAAAGAAAATTATGGGAAGACATCATTTTGAAAATTGGTGTATATTTAAGATGTCCGAGCGGAGCGAAGACGAAAATTTTACATAGAAGAAAACATAGCATCCAAAAGCTAAAATTTCTTCATTAAAATTCGTGCTTTTTGCTCTAATTTTTGACTTCTGAGCTTCTCTCATTTCAAAAAAATCGAATAACTTTATGAAAATTTCATTTAAGATTGTCACGAACTCCCCTGATGAATGAAATGGAGAATTTTATTTCATTATTTAAAATTTTCAATTATCTGGGTTAGAAGAAAAGAAGATTCATATCATCATTTTAAAAATTAATCGAGGTAGGTAGTACCCATTCAAATTATTGAGCTCAAACGAAGCAAGGGCGAAATTTTTTATTATATTGTTTATTTTTTAAACATTTTTAAATCCAAAGTTGGGAAAATTTAAGACAAGTTGGGAAAATGTTGGGCATCCTAACTCAACCCAAGTTTGCTCAACTTTTTGCAACTTTGGGATGGCCTGGGAGATGTCACCCTTCCGCCCTCCGGTCAGCACGCCACTGGTTATGCTATCTTCAAACACGTGTAAAAATTATTATCTACTTGTGAAGAGCAGGTATATATGTAGTATCTATCTATTCTTGTTTCGGTGCTTCTTTGATGTGTTGTATCTAATTAAAGGTGCAATAGGATGCAGTTCGTACAACGCTTGTCCGTCATCTTAATTGTTTCATTTGCTGTACTAGATTACTGCGCGGACGCCAAGAGATTACGTAAGTGTGATTACGCGTGCCTATTTAACCATTACGCAAAATCCTACTACGCTATAATGAATTTAATAACAGTATAGGAAGGAAACTGAAAGTGATACACTAATTTTTTTTCTGTTTTATGCCACCAAAATAGAACTGTAACGATAAACTTATCTACCTTCATTATTTTGTGATGTAATCAATCTGATGCTAAAAGATGTGTGCTTTGACAAATAATCGCGTATCGCGGACCAATTTAATTTTATGAATAATTCGCAAAAATGGTTTTTTTTTTTAAATATAGTGCATATTGCCTACTTATTAATGAATTAGACATTAGTCGCATTCGATTTGGTAAATTGTCAACAGTCGACAAATCGAGGTGGTACATATAGATAGTCTGCTTGTATTTTGGAAAAAAATTGATAGGAGAAAGTTTGAGGGAATGCAGCCATCTTGTTACTGGAACAAATTATTTAATTGAGTTATACAGAATAAGTAATATAGGTACTGTAACTGAGTACCTACTCGTGTAAATTGGTGTTTAAAAGTCGAGTTCAAAAAAAAAAAAAAGAAATTCCTGGCTTCGATCTCGAGAAGAATTGATTAAGTATCTCGAAAAAAATTATTGAAATATATAATTCGCAAAATTTTTAGATTATAGACGTTTATGTACCTAGGTACCTAAGTAGATATTAGATATTTCAGAAACTAGTAAAAGTGTGCACTGTTACAGCGAGTTATGTGAAAACGTGCCGCAGGAAAGAGCCAGATTTGGCCAAATGTTTGGTGGAAGAGACAGTGGAATCTGTTCGACCATACTTACCAGTTGGTTTGTATCATTTTGTTTTATTTCTGATTTCAAGAACTCGTAAAATTTTTCAATTTCATTATTTATAGTATGTTTTTTTTAACTTGAGCCCTGACTTTTCGTAAACAAAACTGAATTAACCAATAGGAAGCGTTAAAAATTCGGCATTGTTGCCACAAATTTTTTCAACTCATAAATGATGGGCTCAATAATATTCGGCTCTTTTTATAAACACTGTAAATTTTTCCAAATTAGTAATTTACCGAAATGAAATATCTTATCAACAATACATTTGGCAACACGAGGAAAAAGTCAGGGCTCAAGTTAAAAAAAACAGACTATAATCATAATTTGAAACGCATATTTAACGAAATAGGTACTTACCTATTTTTTTCCTCATATTTTTCCAATTCTACATATCTACTCCCTTTTCTTGGGGGTAAACTAAAATCGGCTGATTAATGAACAACAAAGTTCCGATTGAAATTGATATTATTTTGATACCTACTTCCGGATAAAAGAACGTTTTTCCCAATTTTTCAACTTCAGAAAAAATCTCAAAAAAATGTCACGAATTTCTAACAATTGGTAGATTCCTTCCGTTTCTCTCATTTAATGTGATCCAACTTCCCTTTTCGACTCAATTCGAAAAAAAATCACTCTACATTATTAGTCATCTCTAAGGTGGAACGAATTAATTTTTTTCAATGTTGATAGAGTATTGGAAAGATTTTTGAAGAACTAAACCTTTAACTCCAAAGTAGGATTTAGAATTTTTTATTTTTAATACTGGGAACTGAAAATTTAAAAATTCAGATTTTTTGCCTTTGATCATCTTCTCAAAACTTTTTTCTAATATCTCTTCAATCATTTCTCCCTCTTTGAAAAATAAGCCCAAATGGCCCATTCAAGTTCTACATTTTTTTCAATGTTGACATGTACCTACTCTAATTTCTGTTAAACAATGAAAAATTTAAGTATATTGCGCTCTCCTTTTCATTTTAATTAATTGATTTTTGTAGGTATTCCTAAAATGAAAATACCAGCATTGGAACCTTTAGTGATTCCAAATCTGGAAATAAACAGACGTCAAGAAGCTTTGGATTTGAAATTAATTATAAAAGATATTAAAGCTTGGGGCGGGACTAATTTTATCGTTAAAGATGTTAAGTAAGTAAAAAGTTGAAAATTTGAATCAAAAATGTACTTATTAATTTTAATTGTAATACATACATTGCATCTGTTTGAAACATAGGGTGAGTTACGAAAAATTGCAAGCTTCAGGTACAATTATTTTACCTTTAATCCATGCCACTTGCGAGTATGACATTGATGGAAGACTTTTAGTAATACCTTTGAAAGGAAAAGGAGTTTTCAAAGGAAACATCAGTAAGTGTATGAATTTTTTTTGTGGAGACTTGAACGCTGGTATAGGTCTATGACGAATTATTCAAAATATCTTTCTGCATGAACGAGAATAAGTAATTCTAATTGGTAAATATTTTACTTCACCAATTTTAGCCAATATTAGAGCTGATGTCAGCGGTACAGGAGAACTTACGACTGATAAAAAAGGACGCCAAATTGCTCAAATTAAAACTGTTGTTGTCAAAGCAAAAATTGGAGATGCCACTGGAACTGCTACAAACACTGATGGAAATCGGAATAACGACGTCATAAGTAAATTCATCATAATTTTTCTACTACTCGCATCACTTCATTATTTTCATTGAAAATATTACGCGTAGATGGTGGGATTTGTCTAGTGCATACAAAACCTTTGAATAAATAAAATTTTCCGATGTTTTCCCAAATTAAATAACTAGCTCAAGGTTCCTTACACAATCATATCAGCGAGGAAAACATCTCGCTACTCAATAATAACTACTAAACAATGAAGATGTTTATCGTGCATCTATTTTTCTGTTATTCCGTTTACCTAATTAAAACTTTAGCAATTGTGTGTACGGAAACACAAAAATGGTGATGAATTCTAACAAGCCACCTCCACATGACTGCTTCAGGGATAATAATTAATTTAATGCACAGTGCAATTCTTAGTGAAACCAAACCAATTGTGTTTTTTTTCCACAGCCGAAACTGCAATCAATTTCTATACGAATAACCGTCGTCAAGTATTGGATATCGCCACTCCAATAGCTGAAGAAATCGCTGCTGAATTTATTATCCAATTTGGTAATCAAATTTTGGGTGCTGTATTATTGGACGAAATATTACCAGATAATTAAGACGCGAATTTTATTTTTTGTTGTAATTGGTCTCATTATTTTTGACTCGGTATCGGATGATGTTTTATCACCCATACTTATTTTACCTACATAAATTTATAAGTTTTTAAGTTCATTAATGTAAAAAAATATTCGCTTTTGAAAATATTGTCATGCGACATTTTCCACCAGTTAAGCGTGTTCACTTATGTGACTGATTTCCTATATCATTATCAGAACTGTACGTACAGGTGTACTTAAATTTATGTAGGCACACTTGCCTTATTACGATAAGTATGTATTTATGATAGAATCTATCTATTTACAATTTTTCTTGAATTTTCCATTCACTCACAAAATAACAAACATGTAAGGAAAAACACTTGAAAACCACCTCATTGCCTATTTTCGAATTTTTCTGTTTTAATGGACTCTTTTTGTTACCTATTATTGTCGAGCATCTGTGATTAATTTTTTTTTTTGTTGTTGCAAAGTTCTCACTTATTGCATTCAAAAATGTTAATGTTTAAGATATACGTACTTACTTTTTTTAAAATTCTTATCGTTAGAATTCATACAGCTTACCTAATTCATGTTTATTAAGTATCTACTCATTGTGATTGAGCATTGTTTTATTGTATAAATACCTATCTATACTTTTTTTATTATTATTTTGCACATAATATATGCATTTGTAAAATAATTCTCAAAAGCTCGATATAGAACATAATTATAATATATAGACTGCAAGACTCACTCAGTTGAAGAGGGGTGGGTAGAATGTTGTATCTAAATCGTAGAATAATGTGGTACCTAAGCATTCAACTTTTTCATATTTTTTCAATAATTATGTAAATAGGACATGTAATCAGGAAAAAACTCAAAAAATCAAATGTATCTGATTTTTCAAAAAATTGAGAAAAATATGATTCGGCGCAGATGATTTTTATAGGTCAAAATTTGATTCAGTAGGTACCAACACCATATTAAGAAATTTTCTTAAATTTTTCACTAAATATTGAAAAAAAAAAAGAGGAGAAAAAACATTGTTTATTTTAAAGGTCTTTAAAAAAATAACGTAAGTAAAGATAAAAAAATGGGCTCCATGCGCCACTGGTATTTTCAGGTATAAGTAAATGTAGATAGGTACCTATTATTTTTTCTCAATTTTTTGAACATAATCAAATTTTAATACTCAATGAAGGGAGTGGCTAAGAAGGCAAGGAGTGAATTTTTTTTTTTTCAATTCATCAATGAATTCTCACTTAGGTATCTACCCATGTAAAAAAAAAATGAACATGAAAATATGACATCTTAAAGATTCCCTGAAAAAATGAGACGAAGATTGAAATTCGAGGTGAGAACATTCACACTGAAATAATTTTTAAGCTAATGTTTTGAATAAACTCCATGTACCTAGTCGGATTTAAAAGTCAATTGGGGAAGAGTAAAATTTTCACCACATCGTTCCAAAATCTGATCACAACTTCCCAGCTATGTATTCCTCTTTAAAACAATTTTCAGTTCTTCACCAGTTTGTTTTTTAAAAAATCGAACAGGTTTATTTTTAAAACAAAAAAGAAAAAAATGTCAAACAATGGTTTTTGAATTCAACTACAGAGAAGATATGAATATTTATTATATATTTTAACAATTTCAGTGTCTATGTCTAAGTAGAGCTGCTCATCAACAATCACACGAGAGGGGAAGATGAAGAGGGAATTGGAATAGAGGCTAAAAAATTACCACGGAGTATTTTCATCATGGGCCCTATGCTTCACTTATCACATTCCCCAACAAATGAGCTTTAAGGTTTAGGAAAAAAATACGAATCATATGCAATTGTTTCGAAAAAATGATTTTCTCTCAACGACGTAGAATAAAGGTCGTATAAGTACATACATTCGTTTGGAAAAAAGAAAAAATGCGGATTTAAAAAGTAAGTACAAGTTTTTTCTCAAAAACCGTTTCAGGCATAGTCTGTCGATATTCGGTAAGAACCTTGTGTTGGTATGCAAAACTCAACACACAATGCTGTTAGATAAATAGAGGACGCAAATTTCTGCAGGAGTTGAATAAAATACAAAGGTACATAAATGTATTTTTACCTCGTAACCTAAAATCTGAAGAGAGGTCGTTGTTTTCCTGCAAAAACTTGATACGCAACAACATCAACGTCCCTAGTCTTTTCAACCTCGTTGTTGAGGGAACACTTAATTTCAACTTTCAAGGTTACAACAAAGAATGGACGTTACGCGTAACATGGAAAGGAGAAATCACCCTCCCTTTTATCGAACATTGAACTTTGAATTGAAATTTTCAGCCGGTCAAAATATGACGTTAAAATTCTTACAATTGATAGTATTTGAAAAAAAAAATAGAATAAATTTAACAGTTTGCCGTTTTAAAATCGGCGCACTCACTCGTAAATTTACAATTTTTCATAGTCGATGAAGAGGTATCCCATCTGTACCCAATTCTGATACTTTTTGATTCACTTTAAAAATGTCACTCATTTGGTTTTGATAAATGCAGTCATTGATTTAGGTAGGAATATATCTTGGTATTATTTCCAAAAGAAATGAGTGTTTGTAAACAAAGGGGAAAATTCACTGAAACGATCTTTGTTTTTTTTTTTCAATTTGAAATCACCGATTAGCTGATACTTATTCTAAAAAAAAAGTACATCCCTAAATAAATTATTAAATAGCAATTCCTGTCGTTTCCAGTCAATGAAAAAATAAAATTTTTTGTAAACTTACCCGGATAGGTAAACATTGATTCCAACCTTCAAATGGTCTGGAACAAAAATGTAATATAAAACTTAAATTTTTGTTTTCATTTTTTTTTTTTTTTTTTCGAGAAAACAAAGTTTTTCCAGATAGGTAGGTATAAGTACATAAGATATCTAGAGGAATTTTTTCCACAACATTACGAATACCTATGTAAGTAGGTAAGCAAATGAATATGTATACTTAGGTACATTAAAGCAGAAATTTTGAAAGAATTATAGTAAGGCGGATATATGTATATTCCAATTTCGCCTTCAAAACTATAAAATAATAGTAATTATTGGAAACGCGTTATCGTTTTTGGAAACATGGTTTAGGTGGTGCGGAAACATGGGTACATATTTTTGTTGATTTCTTACGTATACGGGTAAATAATATCGATTCGTTTTGACCTTCTGAAAGTTTGAACTGCATTGCTGAAGGGAATCTTAAATATAGTTTTTAATTCTCCGTAATTTAAAATGAAAATTCTAGAATTTTCTGATAAACATGAACCAATTTTTCCCACTACTAATGCCGAATAAGTTAGTATCTACCAGCAACAAGTTAGTACTTTACGTACCTAACTATTAAAAAAAATGATAAATTTCTCCAAAATTTAAGTTTTTGATCATTTAAATCCGCCAAAATTCGCGCAACATTATTGCGTTCTGTACGTTTTCCTTATTTCCACAATGACATGACACATGGACCATTTTTTTTTTTTTTTTTCAATATGCATACTTGTTATCTATCCATTCTCAAGATCGATTTTATTCTCTTGCCTGAAAAGCATTCTCATCGACTCGTAAAATATATGCAAGGTCGAATTGACATCAAGTGCATGAATATTAGTAGTAGGTATATTATCTCGATTGTAAACACTTCTCGGAATATCCCAATTCAAAAAACCCAGAGGAATTTTTCCCCCAAAAAATATCCAATAGTTATTTATTTACCTGTTAAAATTCGTGAACTTGCCTACCTTTAATTAAAAAATGCGCTGATACTTCGATAGCTATACTTAGATACCTGTAAAATTTCTGTAAATTCGTTAGAATCATTCGACACTCAAAATGAAGGAAGTACTTTTTATGTAGATTACGTACAAACGCCATATTTAGATACCTATACATAGATAGATAGCAGTTGTGTAAAAACGCGAAAAAACGTTTCTGTTTCCGTTTTTGTTTCCCTTTCTTGGTGAAATGTTCTGTTCCTCGGCAGTTTATTTTTCTAAACAGGCGTATTTATCCGTATCCCGAAACGAATTTCCAATGATTTTGAATTTTTTGTGTTTTTCGCTGGAGTTAAATGGAACAGTCAGAAATCTAAAATATTAAATGTCGTTTCAAGAAAGGGAGAAGAGGAGAAATCGTGTCCAAAAGATTGTCATAATTCCTTTCTAAAAAAAAAAAATACAGAAATTTTGACTTCCAGGAATTGCAAAATTTTTGGAACACTCATTTTTTTCAGATTCTTTGCGAAATTTTAAATTAAAAACAAATCAGAATTTTCAAATTTTATGTAGATAGTTGGGATTTTTTTTAAATGCTTAGGGTATCGAGACAGCTCTCAAATCAGCTATTTCGAATTCCAGGTAATTTCATGTCAAAAGTGATGAAGAAAAATTTTGATGATAATTTGTTAGAAGGACATTCGCCGATAACAGAATTTTTTTTAAAAAAATATGTAACGAAAAAAATGAGAAACGTGCATAGGTAAAAAAAAAAAGGAAAGAAATAATATTGAATGAGCATTTGACCTGAAAAAAAACTGAGGTAAAAATTGTCACAAAAATCAATTTAACAAAAAAATTAGTATTTAATGTTTTTATAACTTTTTGTTCACGTGTTCTGAAAAGTTAGAAGAATCTGGAAAAAAAGAATTATCCAAGCTTAATTTTATTCCAAAATTGATAGGGAAAAAGGAATTTAAAAATTCCATTTCTTTTTTCTAAAAAAGTTTCCATTCGCGTTTCCGTTTATCTGATTCTAAAGTTGTAATTTGTTCAGTTGATCTGTGAAATTGAAATAAAGTGATTGTTTGGGGGAAAGCTTTCTTTTTCATCCATTCGATTTGTCGTATTTCAACGACGCCAACTTCGGAAATTCTCTAATCATCTATTTTCAAGGTTAGTTTCTCACACGTACGAACGTAGTTGATCATTTATTGTTGGTCATGCATTATTCGTAAAAATTTTCTTGGGTACGTTTACAATAAATCATGTAAGTACCTACTACCTAGATGAATTAATCTGCGTTTTCAATTCTACAAGAAAACCTATTCGTCTTTTACCTACAGTCAAATGGAGGTCGCTGATCACATTCATAGGTATGAAACGAAATAGATAGTTTAAGTCATAATGAAATGATGATAGCAAAAAAAAAAAGGAAAAAAACTAAAATCTATAGTAATAACAATCCAAAATATTTGTAAGGAACCGCAGGAGTAGGTATATAGGTAGGCAATATAATTTTACGATTTTCCAGGAATGGTGCGATGACGTAGTTTATATTCGATACGACGGAAAATTTTCGCATTTGAATTAGATACTTATATTTTGGCATGTTTTGGTATATTTGTTGTTTCCTATAATCGTGCAACAACCATATAGTAATTAGATACTCGTACCAAAATTACGTAAGTTTTTCTATAGACCTGCTTGGCATCGTGTACCCGGAATAAAAATTGCGATAATATGCGGTTTTTCAGTTCAAATTCGAGTTCTTTCTAATACTTCGTACGCAAGTCTTAGCCGGTAGGTAGGTAGATAGATAGGTAAGTAATGAAGCAGAAGGTGGCACGTAATTGAATACGATTTTACAATCAAATAACTTAATCGTCTACAATTCGTGTAAATTTTAATTTAGGTGTATATTTTTAATATCAAGGTTATCCAAACGTATTCATTGTATGATTAAAGCGATTGAAATACGTTTTGTACATGAACTATCCATTAGGCGATTCAACATTACATCGTAGCTCTGCCGACACCTACCTACGTACTACGTAGGTACCTAGGTTTAAATAATTTTACTTGATTCTAAGGTATTTACTTGAATAAGTATTCGCACTCGTGATAACAAATGTTCTATTTTCCACTATTATGCAAATGTATTTTTCAATTTCAGTTCGGCAATAATGATATTTTTTTGAAAAAAATCCGATGACGAGGTGTTCTTTAGCCCTATAAGTACCCTACCTAGTCACTTGTACTTACCACCTACCCACGTGATTTATTAGAGTTTTTTTTTTTTTTACATGCAACATGCAGCTATTATTTTCATCCATTCGTATCCTAGAATGAATTTTATGCTAAGTACCTACATTATGAATGTCCGAATATTTGAAGGTTAGTCAACTTCAGCGGGCGATAAATTGTACCTGAAGATACATTTTGCTAAAAACGACGCGTCGCATAATTTTTCTAATGCTGAAATTGATCATGAGATGGAAAAGTAGCAAAGGTCGAAATAGAATTTCAACAAGGCCATAGGTATTCGAGAAATGGATTTCCTATTTCGATAATCCCCATTTTTCATTTTGGCTCGATCGATTATAGATGTGCACGAAAATGAATACTTGCCTTTCAAGCTGAAGCAATGACCTCCGTTCTTTTTTAATACCTCTGACAAAAACGAAAATGATTTTTGGTTTCAACTTAACTGGTACCCAAATCGCAGAAAATATTTTGAATTTGTTTCACAGCTTTGCACAAATTTCTGTGTCCCTACAGCATACACGTAGGTTATCTACTTAATTTATTTTTGAAGTCGAACCGATTTCATATTACATTTTATTTGAAAAAATTTTACGCGATCGATGCTATCAGGATACGGTCAGTCGGATGGAGTTTTCTTGTCATTTGTCACATGCAACCTTGAAATAAATCCTTGATTTTTGAAGAACCATTTTACAAAGTGTGGTTTTCTGTTGTAAAATAGTCAATAAAAGCCATCCGAATGAATAAACAAACACGTCATCTTGATCATGACTTTGTTCTTTTCAAGTTTACGTACCTGTATTTGTATAGGTATGCAGTAGGTAGGTTAAGTATCAGCTTAATAGGTATGTAGGTATAGGTACATATGCGATGTTAAGAGTTATCGAAAAATATGTGGTTATCAAGGGCACAAATTTACCTATTTTTCACAATTTTTCGTAATGTGTTTTGAATAGGGCCGGACTGGAATAGAGGATCCAACAGGCAGTTGAGCGAAAAAATTGGGTTTGATTTTCAATTTTTTCAAAAGTAATGATCTCTTTTGGAAAAATATTTATTTGGACTGGAAAAATAAGAAATATCATTTTAAGGCCAAAAAAGTGGAAAAGCTATATAAAGTCTTTGATTTTTTGTACATTCAATACTTAAGCAAATTTTTATACTTTCGTGACTTTAAGACGAGCGTTTTTGGTTCATTCATTGGCTCGATCACAAGTAAAGATTTCAAAATTTAAAATCCGATATTTCAAATTTACATTGGAATTTTATAATTTTTAATGTAATGTAATGGAATTTTTTCAAGTTTGGGTATTTTTTCAACTCGAAGAAATTTCGCAAATGTTTAAAATTTCGAAGATACCCAAGTAAATTTGTACGCATATTATTTTGGAAAAATGTTCTTAATTTAGTCACATATTTTCTAGATGGAGGTTATTTTGCAAAATGATCATACCAATCTGAAAATTTCAAATTTTAGGTTGGAAATTGAAAATTTGAGTTTTAAAATTGCAGGTATGATACCTTTTTAAAATTTTAGCATTTCAGCAAAATGGTCATTTCCGCGAAAGAATTGGTAATTCACCTGATTAAATCACGGAAATTCCGTGATTTTTTTCAAACGACTCGAATTAGTTTTGGACAATAAAATTTAAATAACGAAGTATTTTCAAAAATTTAGTCTCTCAACGCTACACACCGGTAGATAGGTAGCGATTTTCCTTGAAATGTAGATCTTTACCCATACCGTGTCGAGATCCTTGTACACGCACGCACAGGCGAAAAATGTTAAGTATATTCTATTCTGGCTACGTATGTGGCAACACTGCTCCGCCTAGCGGTAGTGGTGGAAGTGGTGATAGAGCAGCGCAGCCGACTCGCTCGCTCTCACTGCACACTATACCTACGGTTGTGAACTCGTCCGTATCATTCGGTCTCTATCCGTTGCTACGTGACACTGACTTTTTGTGTATTTCTCACTCACTCATTACATTCATTCGTGTACTTGAACCTGTGTTATTTTTTATCTCTTTCTCTCTCTCTCGTATGGTACGTATATTTGGATATTCCTATCATGGTAAGCAGAGCGTTTGAGTTGACGATTTTCCGGCTGGCCTTAGTCGCCGGGAGATGATTCTCACCTCTGACAATCGTTTGCATTATTTTTATCTTTGCTTTTAATCAGTGAATATTTTTTTGAAGTGGCTTAAACTTAAATGATAAATAATTTCGCGTAATTTAATGATGAAATAAATTGATGAACGTTGAGATTGAAGATCGTTGAGCTATTATGCCAAATTTATTTAGACCGGAATATTTGATTAGAATGCTGAATCATGTCGAATTATTTTAGATTGTTAATTAGAAGTGATAATTTTAATAGATCGAAGTATTTTTGCCAACGATTATTTTATTTTAATGGCTGCTTGTAAAATTATTTACCTGTGTTATCAGGTTGAGCTAGATTGAATTTTATAGTCACAAATATGAGAATTAGATCGTTATTTAGTCTGGTACCTGTAAAATATTGCTGATTTTACTCAGTTGGGTGAAGATTGTGATTGAATTATATATTAATTTACACCTATAAAAGCTCTGTTTCTGTTCTATACAGCTAGGTGAAGATTGAGAACGAATTCAACGGCAATATTTTTTATGAATTACATGACAAAGACATGAAGATCGAATTCACAGAATGTAATTGATTTATTAGAACGGATGAATATTTAAACCTGTAAGTTTAAATTTATACAGCAAGATACTGACCAATATTTTGAAGATTGGGCATTGCATTTAGTAGATGGTTGATAGTGGTTATTTACGAGATCGTTGTACTAGTGAGCTGATATTTCTATATTTTATTGGCAAAATTAGATTGCTTAGAGATTGTTTATTCATACAATAGAATGTCATAATATGTAAAATCGGCATAATAGAATGTAATTAGATCGTTGAACATAGATTGTTGATAATATATTTATTTAATTAGAATGATAAGCCCGTAAATCTGGAAAATACAGTGGGGTAAAAATTGACATTGAATTAGAACGAATTATTGTTTTAGAATTTGCAAGCTGTAGTGAGTTTAGAAAGAATTTTAGGCGATGACATCATGCCGCCTGAGTTAGATCGTATGGAAAAACCCATATCAATGGTGAAGCACGTAATAGATAAGAAATACTGGCCGGGCTACATGAACCCTTATCGCCAACTTTTTTATACCTGCTAGATGAATACAATAGCACCGAAGGGTGACGAATGTTATTTTAGATCGGAAAAATATCCAACGTATGAATCATGCTTTGCTTGTTGGAATTGAATATAATAGATTGAGACGTCGGAGAATTTCATGTGGCTGGATTTGATAAAAACCTTACGACTGAATTTTGAATGTTATCTGCTGTAGACTGTATTTGGACATATTGATAGAATGAATTGAATTTTTTTTTGATAAATTTTTTTTAGAAGAAATGACTCATGGCCAAGACGTTAGAATTTTATCTGGACTAACTTTTGAACAATGACTAATGTTAGACTGATGACTAATGCTAGATCATGATTGAGCATAGACTATGTCTAATCTCAAACTCATGACTAATTTTAGATCTCGGACTAACTTTAGTTCGGAGGGCTAAGTTTAGTTCCATGATGAACATTTTAGATCGATGACTAATAGACACTTGTTGAATTTTTTAGAACGATGAGTAATATTTTAGATTGATGATGAATATTATTGGAATTTTAGATTGATACTACATGATGACGAAGTTTAGATTGCTGATAAGTTTTGAATGATGGCGAATAGAATTTTAGATCGATGATGAATTAGTGAATATGACTAATACTGGATTGTGGATGAATATTGGAATTTAGAACCTAACAAAACTGGCATAGATTGACGTTGCGTTTAGATGAATTAGCCATTCAATAGTTAATGTGCTCAATGATTGCTCAATAATTTTAGATTAATACACATATATTTACAATTTAATACCCAACGTGGAAAAATGGAGTTTTTGCATTGTTTATCCATATTTAAAAAGCCCAATTGCAAGGGTGGACTTCAGTGAATGCATAGATAGCAACATCTCAGTATACTTTTTGATTAGATGATCGGAGTTTGGTAAAACCCAGTTATAGAGTGGTCTCCGCAAATTAGATTGGCTTTTTATTTTTTAATAATCGGAGTAAAGCCCAGTAATAGAGTGGTATCCGCAAAATTTTTTTTAGATGTAAAACCCAGTCATAGAGTGGTTTCTTAATTGGAGTTTGGTAAAACCCAGTCATAGAGTGGTCTCCGCAATTAGTTTAGATCGTATTTTTTTGAAAGGAGTAAGGCCCAGTTATAGAGCGGCATCCGTGAATAAAAGCCCAGTTATAGAGTGGCGGATTTTTTATTATTAGAAGAACTTTGTAGATTGAAAATTGGTCTGAAAATTACTTGACCATATTAGATCGGATTTTAAATGGAGTAATGCCCAGTTAAAGAGTGGTTTCCAAATTTTAGATGAACTTAGATTGATTTTAGACGAATTTAGAATGATCTTAGATGGATTTTGAAAGATTTTAGATGAATTTAGAATGAATTTAGATGGATTTTTATATCTTGAACAAGTGGAGTTTATAAAACCATCTGGAATGGTCTCCACATATAGGCCTGTTCAGTTAGATGTAAATTAAAATGACAAATTTTTAAAACAATGCCTGAGAAATTGAGTTTGTTGATGTTGGAAATGAAATACTGCTACTATGCTACTGTATCTAAAGGTTGATCTGTACGTACGCCAGTCGACCAGATACTGAGACAATTCACTGAGGTTCGCAGGTGGTTTGTTTGAGTACAATGGTAGTCCTGTGTGGTCCAGGTTATCGTCTGACTCAAGCACGCCAGTGGGTATAGGTGAAGTGTTTGCGTAACGCCACTTGATCTATATCGCCGTAAGTTTGGAAGTACTCCATACAGACTTACGCTTGCCATAATGGAGTTGCTCCTGTTCAATTTATCATGACTTGTTATTGAAATAGATGAAATTTTGCTTATTGTTTTAGCAACGATGAAGAAAGACAGTCGTAATTCTGGCTGCTCTGATGATGATCGAAATAATACAAAGAAAAAGAATTTAGATCTAGATGTGACAATTGAAGTAATTTGATTATTAGATGAAGAATGTTCATAAACTGAAACGAATGATAATAAAATGATTGTATTTTGCTTGCATATTTCAATACAGGAGTCAACTTCAAAAAGAGAACACTGTTCTGCCACGTCGGCTTCTCTGTCTGAAGGGAATGCTGGAGTCAAGGGTAAACGAAAATCGAACAATACTGATAAAATTGCCGATAAAAGATTGTCAAAAACAAATTCAAATAAAGATTGTGAAAAACAGCCAAAGAAAAGGGCAACGAAATCCCTAAGTAAGTCTAAACATGTGCAGAGAATATCTATTTCAGATTCTGAAGAAGATGAGATCGAATTTGTTAACACTGAGCCTGAACCTTGTACATCAGGTGTGCCTAGAGAATGTCAAACTCAAAGATCGAATACTAGACTGAGATTATTTACTCCAAATCCAGACAGACCACATGTTGTTCAAGTAATTCCGACAAATAGAACCGAATTAAATTTAGATTGTAAACCTATTGATTTAGAACGAAATAAAAATGTAGAAAGATCGAATATTAAATTAGAAAGAACTGATAATTATATTAGAAGTGAATCAGAGACTGATACCGAAAATGAAAGCTTAATAATGCCTCCTATCTTTTCTCCCATTGGAGTGCCAATATCTCAGCATATGCCTATTCAAATTAAAGCTGATATACCCGAAGACCGAATTCAAGAAGAAATTGTTAATAAAATTATAGAATCGAATAAACAAAAGCTTAGAAAGGCAACAAAAGATCAAAAAACTAATAAGAATGTAACTTTTGAAACAATAAGTTTAATTGAGAACGATGGGCAATCTGACTCCGATTATTTTGAAGGAGATTCAGACGAAGAAGATGAAAATTTTGAAGCTGAAAATAGACCACCAATCGAGATCAATCAGAACGCCTTACAAAATGACTCTCCGCAGTATATTTCGGACGAATCGAATTCTGACTCTGTTTTGGATGCTGGAGAAAATGGAGATCCGCCGTCATCACCAAGCTCCTCTAGCTCGAGTGATTCTGACAAAGAAGATTGTTATAAACGGAAAAAGAAACCGATCAAGAAATTGAATAAGAAGAAAAAGAAGACCAGAAATTCAGATAATTCTAGAACAAATAATGAAATACCATCTAGATCGAATGTAAATGATTTTGAATTACTTAAAATACATCAATTTAGAACAGTTGCTTCAAATGCAAAATATAAATTGACAAAGAACGAATCTTATGATAACTGGTATGCTAGATTTAAACGAGAACTTGAGGGTATGGGCTTAGATCCCGAAAAAGATCGACAGACGAAATTAGATAATAATCATATGTTAAATTTACTCATGATGGGTATTGATAAGATGTATGTTGATGAGATCGTGCAATGTAAAACTTTCAAGAAAGCTATTAAAATTTTACAAGAAACTCGTAGATCAGAATCTAATCAGTCGTCAAGATCAATAAAACAACAATTTGCTAGATTAAGATTGTATAATTCTGAAACGATCGCTGAATTCTTTCAAAGATTACGTAAAATTAGAGCGCAATATCATACAATTGTAGGTAAAAATATACCAAAAGTAGATGTTTTCGATCAGATCGTATATGGTACAGAACGTGTTTATCCCGAAGTCAATAATAAATTAGAATATGGAGGTGGTTATCCAAAAACTAGCATTCGTGAAATCAAGAATTTTCTGCTGAAACAAGAAGCGAAAGCGAAAGACAATCAACCTCAAAGAGTGAATTATTCAAAGAATAGATCAGACTCAAATTTTAGATCGAATCGTGTAAGAAATAATTTGGTAGATGAAAAACCTTGTTATCGCTGTGCTAGATTTGGGCATAAAAGAATAGATTGTACTTTTCCGAAATTCTGTTATAATTGTAAACAAAATGGGCATTTTGCAAAATATTGTAGAAATTCGAATAAGAACCAACGTATGTTTAGATCGTATAAAAATAATTATAGAGACAATAGACTGTACAAATCAAACAACAATCGCTATAATAGAAATAGAAACTTTAATTCAAGATCGAATTATCAACGAAATGACTTTGAACGTAATGATTCTTATAACAATAATAATTGGTACCGCAATAATAATTGTTGAAGATCGAATCGTGGAAATTTTAATAACAATAATGATCGTAATAATAATTATAATGAAGATTACCGCCCCCACCACCAAGCAAATTATCAAGACGATGCAAGTAATTATAATAGACAAAATCGCAATTTTCGACGAGGTGGAAGACGAGGACGCGGACGCGGATTCAATAAGAACTTTGATAATTCTGAAAACAATAAGAATGATAATCGAATAATACAAAAGAGAATAAATAGATCGTGATTGAATTGTATTGAATTACAGATAACCTTAAGACAGAAAATCCCAGATTGCCTATTCAAATGGATAAAGACTGCCAATTAGACTGTACCTTGATTGCAAAACGAGATGGTGACATTACAGAAGAACGAGCCAATCTTGCGAAAGAAGACACTAACAAATATTTACAATTTATTGGCGACACTGGAGCGACATCACACTTTGTTAATACGAATATAAATTTGCAAGACAAAATAGAATGTGAATCGACGATCGATGGAGCTAAATCTGACTCAAAAATGTACTCCAACATGAAAGGAACGATAATTGGAAAATCTGAATATTGTAATAATAAGATCGTTATGCCTGATACCACATATGTTCCCAATATGGCTGAAAATTTACTGTCATTTAGAAGATTTGCAGAACTAGGATATACAATTATTTTAAATAATAGAGACGCCAAGATAATGAATGGAAAGAATGTGATTATGAAAGGTATTTATAGATCGCCATTTTGGTATTTTCTCATAAATTGTGAACCTACAACTGCTTTTGTAACAAGAACGAGAAATAGAATTTACACAAATGATCAGATTGATGATATATTTGAAAATAACGAGAACGATACTGATAATTTAGACTCTCCTACAGTACCAAATCCTTTTAAGAAAAGACTAAAACGTAAAAAGATTGTATTTAATGTAGATGAGATTGAAGATGAAATCGAAAATGAGATCGATGATGAGTTTGAAGTTGGCTCAACTTTTAGAAATTTAGATCGAAACAATAAAAATGTCGACCAGCGACAGTGCATAGATGATATTTTAATTCAACATGAGATCTCGCATGACTCGAATATTCATAAGAACGAAATCACTCGAATGGAACCAATAGATGTAACACCAGAAGAACATGTAGAAAACAAATCAAACTGCATGATCTGGCATAGAAGACTAGGACACATGGATTATAAGAAAATGATTGAACTAAAAATTAGAACGAATTTACTAAAGAATGTTAAGTTAGATCCAAAAATGATTGAAAATTGTGTAGATTGTAAGATCGCAAATATGAAAAAGCTGAAATTTAGTGTACGTAGACAAAGAGCGAAAAGACCATTTCACACTATTCATTCCGATATTATTGGGCCTATTACACCTCTCTCATACAAAAATAAATTTAAATGGATAATTAGCTTTGTTGACGACTATAGTAGATTTGCAGTATGCTATGTAATACATAAAAAGAACGAGGCGTTAAATTGCTTTAAGATGTACTTAGATCATATTAGAAATATTATAGATTCGGAACGCAAATACCTTGTAAGAAAATTTAGATCTGATAATGGTGGCGAATACACGTCAGACGAGTTTAGAGAATTTTTAGAGCGAAATAAGATCGAACATGAACCTTCAGAACCAAAAACTAGCCAACACAATGGCACTGTAGAACGATTCAACCAAACCATCGCCGGAAAAATTAGAGTGATGCTGGTAGACTCTGGATTACCCACGTATCATTGGGATGTAGCTCTCGGAGCAGCAGTTCATGTATATAACAGACAACCCCATGCCGGAATTGGATGGGAATGCCCCTTAGAACGAGTATTTCCTGGAATTAAGATCAATTTTGAACAGTTAAGAAGATTTGGAAGTCTTGTATTTTTGAAAAGACAGAACGTTGTATCAAAATTTGAACCAAGAGGTATTTATGGAATCTTAGTTGGCTATACACCGACTGGTTACAAAGTTATGTTACCAAAATCGAAGAACATTGTTAGAACAAAACATGTTAGACCGTATGAAGCTAGAACGTATAAGCATTTGACCGGATTACCTACTGAAGATGATCTTGAACCTCAGATGAAAGAAAAAGATTGGATAAAAGACTTTAGAATGATTTATAGGAAAAATGAAGATGGAACACCAATGCCTGATAAACCGCTTAAAATCCCTATCGAAATCAAAGAATCGGAGGGAGTAGATGAGCAGAAATCTGACACTGAGCCTAAGACTGAATATAAGAACGAACCGCCAAAGAAAAGAGGCAGAGGAACACCGAAGAAAAGAAAAACCCTCAACAGAGAAAAAAAGTCGGAGGGAGCGAAGAGAATCAAAATTGAAAGCGATATTGAAAATAATGAAACAGCACTCAAGATTGATGAAAACATTGAAATTGACAAAGGAGCGACTACTATCAAGGAACATTTTGAGAAAGAATTAGAACGACTTCGAGCATACATTGCATTAACAGCCGACAATGAAGACTTAGAAACTTTTGCTTTAATGGCTGGATTAGTTGGAGATCCTATAACTGTAGAAGAAGCGCTATCTGGACCAGACCGTGAACACTGGGAAAAAGCTATTAATGATGAATTTAAATCTCATGATCGACACAATACATATATTTTTGTAGATAGACCAAAACCCGAAGAAAAACCAACCATTGTAGACTCAATTATGCTTTTAAAAACTAAGATCGATACGAATGGAAGATTGATTTTCAAAGCGAGATTAGTAGCTCGCGGTTACAAAGATAAAAGATTTTACTCACTATCGGAAATATATTCACCAGTTTCGAGATTAGCTATGATTAGAATTGCACTCAGCATAATAAACAAATTCAACTTAGAAGCATATCACCTAGATGTAAAGACCGCATTCCTACATGGAGACTTAGACGCTATTACTTATTTAGAAATTCCAAAATCAATGAATGTAGATCCTGAAATTAAGAGACAGAAGATTTTACTATTGAAAAAGGCAATTTATGGATTGAAACAAAGTCCAAAGAAATGGAACGAACATTTTAATAAAGTGATGAAGAAATTGGGATTCAAACAAGACATTAATGACCCATGTATCTATTGGATTAGAGATCGGGATTTTGAAGCATTTTTAATTCTTTATGTAGACGATATTCTATTTGCTGGAAATGATATACCTAGAATGAATGATTTGATTGATAAGTTACTAGAACACCTTGAGATCGTTAACCTTGGTGAACCTAGAAAATTTGTTGGAATAGAAATAATACGTAGAAGATCAGAACAAATTTATTATTTACATCAAAAGAACTATACAATCGAAATTTTGAAAAGATTTAATATGTTTAGAGCGAATTCATATCCTATTCCGATGATCTATCAAAATCGAAATGATAAAGAACGACTGTTGACCGCCTTATTATTACAAGGAGTTGAACCAAAAAATCGTAAAGAACGTAGAGCGTTGAAAAAGCTGAATAAACAAAAACAATATGAACAAGCACCTTTTCCTTATAGAGAAGCCATAGGTAGCTTGATGTATCTAGCCAATGGCACTAGACCGGATATAACTTATGCTGTCAATATGCTTAGTAGAAAGCAAGCAAATCCATCAAGATTAGATTGGGAGAACGTAAAAAGAGTATTTAGATATATAGTTGGAACGAAAGATTATGGATTGGAATACAAGAGCCAAGAAAGATCGTTAACAGCACATGCTGACGCAAGCTATGGAGATGATGTAGACACTAGGAAAGCCACAACTGGAACAATTATTAGATTGCATGGAGACGTTGTCTCATGGTCATCAAAAAGACAAGGAAATGTATCCACCTCTACCTGTGAAGCAGAATATGTGGCAATGAATGCAGCCCTGCAAGAAGCAACTGCAACTAATGCAACTGTAAATAGAGCGATTGGAAAAAGAATACCTACCTATTAGACTGTTTGGAGATAACTCCCCTTCGATCCAATGCACAGAAAAGCCTGGTGTAACTTCCCTGAGGCATATACCAGATATAAAATTTCATTATATTTTAGACCAAGTAATAAACGAACGTGTAATAGTAGATTGGGTTAGCTCAAAAGAGCAAGATGCTGATATTTTAACAAAACCATTGACCGAAAAACCATTCACTTTGTTAAGATCGAAAATCGTCTCAAAAATTCCCGAGCTTTCTGAGTAGATCGCATATAGAATATGTTTTATTTTAAATTCACAAAATTTACAAAATTAGATCGAATTAGTTGACCAAACCTTGGAATAGAACGACTGCAAATATTAGACTGTATACACAAAATCGAAGAGACCACATGGAAGAAATTTACTTGAAATTGAAATGACGATGAAGAATTTTGAATAACTCCAGATGGAATCTGTTGCAGATGAAGAGAACTAAGAATGTGAAGATAAGATCGATAAATTTGAATTGTATATTTTTTATTCCTTTTACCTCCCATCCAAAAGATTGTAAAATTTTGCTCTTTAAAATAAAAGGAGGGAGTGTTAAGTATATTCTATTCTGGCTACGTATGTGGCAACACTGCTCCGCCTAGCGGTAGTGGTGGAAGTGGTGATAGAGCAGCGCAGCCGACTCGCTCGCTCTCACTGCACACTATACCTACGGTTGTGAACTCGTCCGTATCATTCGGTCTCTATCCGTTGCTACGTGACACTGACTTTTTGTGTATTTCTCACTCACTCATTACATTCATTCGTGTACTTGAACCTGTGTTATTTTTTATCTCTTTCTCTCTCTCTCGTATGGTACGTATATTTGGATATTCCTATCAAAAAAATCACAGAGGCTCATAATTGTGATAAAACAACTCGGATGGCAAGTTTTGTAATGACAAGTGGTATACGTATAGACGGCACAGCGCGGTGCTGTCGGCAAGTCTGGAATCTTTATTAAATTAATAATAATTATGGCGAATAAAACCGCTTTAATTGATTTTAGGTACAATTGAAAAGTCGACAATAATTTGATTGTTCGTACGAGTTGTGGTATTATTAATAATATTATTGCTCGCGTGGTACATATTCGTATAGTAGGTACCATACACACGCATACAAACAAAAAAGTCATAAAATAAGAATTACAGCGACGAAGCGACGAGACGCGGCGCGGGAGTGCGACCGCGACGTAGCATTTTCGGAATATTACCGGCGCGACGACAACGAAACGAGAATCGCGAGCTTGGAAATTTGGTAACGAACGTGGTCGTCGCGACGGCCACAACCGTTTTGATTTACGTCCTGACCTTGCAGGTCATTACCGACTGATTACACGTGCATAATGCAACTTCATCATCCAGCCTGTCCGTTTGAGGTGAGGTGGTTGCAGCGGTGCAATTGTCGTCTGTTTTGCATTTGCATTTTACCGTAGGTACCTACTCGCAAAGCCCATCGAATGGGATGGATTTCAAATAAACATCTTATCATGGAGTTTGAACAAATTCATGGGGTTGTTATACTTTATTGATTACCACACCTTCCACAAAAAAACGTTTAATTCCTTACTTCAAAAGTAGTTGGAACCAGGAGCCTCGAGGTTGGCCATTTTTTGATGTCATTTCGCTTGGAATTAATCTTTGAAAAATGAGACTAAATTTTTCACACCGTTAATAGAATGAGTAATGACATTTTGTTAGACATAGGCATATAGGCGCATTCAGAAATTAATTAAGGGAAGAGTAGCGGGAGGGGGTCAAATTTCAAATTAAGTAATTTTTCGCTGATTTTTCAGTCGAAAATCATTACCTACTTTTTCCTGACAAACTGAGCATTTATTGAGGAGTCGGTGATATTATCAACTTTTTAATTTTTTGAAAAAATACCATTTGAAAAGTAAAAAAATGCACTTTTTATATTTTTGCAACAAAAGTTTTATCCGAGCTTAAGGAGGGGGCTCGAGTTCCCCGAGCCTTCCTAGGTAGTGGCGTGGCCAAAGGGGTCCAAGGGGTCCCGACCCCCCCCCCCATGAGGTCGAAAATTTACATGAAAAAAGTCTTTATTAGGACATTAAAAATAAAATTTTCTCAAAGTTTCATTCAGTCATAAAGAAAATCTCAATTATTTAAATTGTTTGCAATGATTATGCGAAAAAGGCTCCATCTTGGTATTCTGAATCTCCATACTTATCCACTTCGTACCTTCCCAAAGAAAGCTTCTGACACTATTGCTTGAAGTTTCTGGTTATTATTTTCATTTTTCGAGGTCAAAATAATTAGTTTGAAAGTTGCTTGTTCCAAAATTACACCTTTATTGAAATTTTTCTCTAAATATTTTATGCAAATTGTATAAGAACTTGATGGTAATTGTGATTTTTTGTTACAGAAAATGTTTCAAATTATGAATTTACTGTTCTCATAGTGTATTTTTTGAGGATGGGGTGAGGTGTGAATGGTGAAAGGTAAACTAAAAATTTCTAGAAAAAATTCGTAAGTTCAGACCCCCCTCCCCTTCCCTGAGAAATTTCTGACTACGCCACTGATTGGAGGGGTGGCCCCTTCCGAAATGAGTAAGCGTTGAAATTATTGATTTTAATGGTTTGTACTTCTTTCGTGCTTTTGTGTGCCGCAGCATCTTTTTGGTCGTTCGCGTTTCCATTCTTATATTGAGTTGGTTTTAGACAGGCTTGTGGAAAAAGGTGTTACAGAGTGCTAATGAGCCTCTTTGGGTCGGATTTTCACTCCTTCCCCACCACATTTGGCAAGAGCCGAGTGAGGAACTTGACTGAGCCAATGTGCACTGCAGTTAATACATATGTACCATCTTGCCACCTATGCCCGTTGCACTGTACGTAAGTATAAGTATGCAATGCACACTACACAATCATCAACTATTCGCGTATAATTAACGCGCTTTAACCAGTCGACGTTAAATACTCGTACGAGTATTCAAGTTTACGCATTCGACAATCAACATTCCCGAATCGTTGATCAGTTTTTAAGGCGAAACGAACGAGTGTAGAAAATTACATAGATATAGCCGATAGCGTTTCGTAACCTTTGGAATGATACGGCACACGGTGGCGTTGCTGACGAGGCGGGGTGGAGTGGTGACTCGTTGCATATGTACGACCAGAGTACCCAACTACCCAACAGCATCTACGTAAGTACCTATGTAGATACGTCTACGATCCGCGGATAGACCGTGCAATCTTGGCGTTTCGGCGCTTCCTTGATTCCACATTTGCCTACTCGTCGTTTAAATATTATTTATATAGGTATTTCCTTCCTTCCCGGACTACTCATCAAACAATCAACGCAGGCTGTTACCGAGACTGAGACGACCTTGACTAAAGACTAACGCAAACGCGTTCCAGTTAGATTGTTTCCACAAAAGCAAAGATGAGATTATGCATTTTTTTTTTTAGCAAATAAGTATCGGTGTGCCGTTTACGTCCTTCTCTGTATAAATACCTATTTCTGCGTTCTGTCCAATCGCTGACATTCGACGCCTTGATATTTTCATTTTTTTTCTCTCTCATTTTCGCATCTGATTATTATTGTGTTTTTACCTACGCGAATGCGTGAAAATGAATTCCTCCGGATGCTTACGAGTACATTTCCATTTCTTGAACCGATTTGAAACAGATTCGAAACATTTCTCCTATTTTGTGCCGATTCAAGTAGATCGAAATTTACGCAAATGACGCGCGCGTGAAAAGAATTTCAGCTTTCAATAAAATGACGAAATTTCACCCTCGAGAATTCGAACAAATCTCGCTCAATTGGTAAAATCGAAAATCGTCGCCGAGGACATACTGCTTGCTCTTACGCCTAGTCGCCACGAAAGTAGGGTACCCATATAAAAATCAACGGCCATATCACCGGTGCAGTTTTACACTGCATGATCTATCTGAGTATGTGCTACATAGCGACGCCCTAGGATTTAATAGAATACCTAGGTACTTGAAGAACGAATTCTTGTGCAAGAATAAAACCGTCCAATTCTACATATCATTTGATTTTCTCCATCGATGTCCGCTCTTGGTTTTTTATCGTTCCAAATTCTCGCGATGGGGAGAAAAAGCAATGTGATTGGGGTAAGCTTATTATACTTTGACCTTTGAGAAAATCTATCTACGTGAGCTTCGATTTTTCACCCTTTCCTTCTCCCTTCACCTTCCCCTCTCTCACCGGTCGAAAATAGACATATAAAGTAGGTACCATATCCGTGTTGAATTGAACATGATATGTAAGTACCTAGGTACAAAATCCTACTTCTGCTAAAGAAAAATAATCAAATCGGAAATAATTTAATGCGAGAGGCTTACAGAAGAAAATTCCTCATACATTGGTATAAAAGATGACGCTCGATCGAGACTGATGGAAATGTTTCGCATTGAGGAAATCGAAAGAGAGAGAGAGAGAAAAAAAAAACGTAAAAAAACACACACGCGTAGAAACGAATCTACGGTGAGAGCACGAGCCACGACGAATAGGCTAGAATCGAGCTGGGTATCTACTCGAGATTAGATGATAGTTTTGTAACTTGCAAGTATTGAAAAATGTGAACCAAGCCGCGAGTTTACCTTGCGCCGCGATTGCAGAATCGACAAATGGGCAGAGAGTGCCGGTGACGACAATGATGATAACTAGATGGTTGAGCAAAGGTGGGATAAGATTGGTGTTGTTTATATTCAGAACCTAAAGAGTGATATCGAATCGGCGAATAAACGTTTCGTTCGTAAGTGAGACAGGTTCAGTAGCATCTTTCTTGGGATACATCAACTGTCAGGGTTGTATTATCGGTTACTGCTTACCGTTCGCCGCCTTCGGTACGCTACAGACAACAAATCGCTACATTACCTACCGTACCTACGCCGTGCACCGTCCTATTCTCGGTCTCGGCTACCACAGTACTCGTACACAACCTAACATATGCATACACATGTTGTCTTCTGGCTATATCGATATCTTCGCGAATGTTAGGCAATAATATACAAATCGAACTTCGAGAGTGAAAGTATTTTTATTTTTTTTTTATTTTCGTAATTTTGTGATAATATTGCATAGTTGTGCACTTTTTGGGTAAACTCGCCCAATATGTATTTTTACTCGCTAAATATCCAAAGCTCGATATTTTTTATCGTCGTGTGCCTTTTTTCCTCCATTAATGCCGGCCTTGCGAAATCACGTGAGTTGCATTACCTATACTTACCTAATGATAATTTTATCTATTTTGCCTGGCTGATTTATGTATTTCACTCGTTTCCAATTTTAATTTTCGACCCTTTTAGCAGGGGTCGAATAGGCGTGAACTTGATCTCGATAGAAACCCACGATTTTTACCTTCTTCTCCTCGCTTGTCCTTTTAAACACTTTTCTCGTATTTGCATTTCCTCGCATACCATTAAAAAAACATGTCTTCCCAAAATTCGATGGAAATAATTGAAGTCATTTTTTGTTTTTTCATTGGATACTGTTCATTTTTTTCATTCAATTTATAAATTTTATCCGTTATTTTATCTCAGTATCTTGGTGAAATAGGTTCCCAAATGTAACTTGATTTCAGTTACCTACCTATCTGAATAATATTGCAAAAGTATTTTAAAGGAAACGAGATTTCAGTGGGGAGGGGGGGTGGTTTCACGAAATTTTGGGAATTTCAACCTGAAAACTTTTCGAACTAATTTCTATTACATTCCAATGAAGCTCAATTACTTTTAAAGTTCGCTTTCGTGAAACAAAGACACGCCCCTCAAACAATAATGATATCGATCAATTTTGACCATTATTCATCCCTATACCTACATCCGTCCTTTAAAAATGAGAATCTTCCCAAAAAATAGATTGATGCTCTCGAACAAATCCGCTTTAAAAGATGGTGGGGCGACTTTTCTTGACGAAATAAAATCTAAATCTGTTAATGGAAAAATACCTACTTACGTTTCGGATAAAAATAAATGGATAAATTTTTTCGAAATGTAGTAAATCTGTACTCAAGGTACGATTAGGTACAGCATACGTCTGTTTGCCAATGTCCAAGTTGTGATAGCTCAACTGATGTCTGCAATAGGTTAATAATATCTGTCACGATGAACGTGCATTCGAGATAAAAAAAAAAAAAAATAAGCAATTTTCCACTCGAATGTAAAAAGTTCAATGTAACGCGTACCTAAATAAGTTGACTCGAATATCAAACGTATAAGTAGGTAATCTAGCATTTTGATTTCGACATTTCAGGTACCTACTTATCATCGTGTAAACAATCTGACCCGCAGTTTAATGAATGCGTGAAAAATGAAGCCTCAGCGGCGGGAGTATACCTAGCCAAAGGCAAGTAGTCTTGGTTTTCGTTTTAACATTGCAATACCGATACTTATTCGACCGTATATGGTAATTTCGAACGTATTTAAATTCTCACGCCGCTAATAATCGTTTGGTTTTTTTTCTTTCATTTCAGGTGTACCCGAACTTAATATTCCAGCGATCGAACCATTGATCATTCCAGGAATAAGTTTGCAACAAGGAACCCAAGCTATCAATTATAAAGCCACCTTAACGAACTTGAGAATTCACGGTCTTAGTAATTACAGAATTGACGACTTATTGTAAGTTTCGACCGTTTGAATTTCATCAGTACGAAGTCATTGATCAATAATTTTACAAATTCGTTTTTTTCCTGCTGTCCTTAGTATCAATATGGAAGCGAAGAAATTAGATGCAAAAATCACTTTCCCGGTCTTATATTTAGAATCAGATTACGATATCAAAGGCAGAGCCTTGGTTGTACCAATTCAAGGAACTGGACCATTTACAGCTAATTTGAGTGAGTAGAAATTTAATTTCAGTATTCGAACTTGGGTAAATTTTGCTCGTTTAGGTACTTGGTATCAATGATCAGAGGCAAAAGAAATTTTCCCAAAGAGCTTCGTTATTTTTATCAAGCAAAGGTTCATTAAGGTTTTCATACTTCAAAGATGGTCACCTCCTCGGAAAAAATTTCTAAAGCACATATGTAATTAGGACAAAAAATGCATTCTCCGGGTGACCAGTAAAAGCCTCGCACATGAAAAAAATAATGCTTTTAAATCAAATTCGTAGTTTTCTTTTACTGCTCATTTTTAAATAGGTACCTACCTATTTATGTGAGTATCTAAAGGAAGAAAAGTAGAGATGGGTTTAAATTTGAGGGCTTATTTTCAACCTGATCAAATTTTAATTTTGTATGCTTGATGTGGCGAGAGCCTACGAATAAATTTACTTGTATGACATTCTGAGCAATCTTGCCTCAAATTATTCATTCTGCCAATATAAATCATTTAAATTTTTACCACTGCCTCTTTTTCTGAGCACAAATTTTTTTCTTAGCTGTAAACATTTACATTACCCTTTATTTCACCCTGAAGAAGTACCTACTCCGAGCCAATTTTTTTATGTCAACCACATTAATATTGTGTACCAACTTGAAGCTATACGTAGGTAATCAAAAAAGTATATTCATCAGATTAAAAAAAAAAAAAAAAAAAAAAAAAAAAAGGAAAAAAAGGATTAAGTATAAGATTAAGCATAAACAAACATGCAGGTACATATATTAATTTTTATGAAAGTAGATATAGGTACTCTTATTTACATAATTCCGACACATTTCAAGAAGTGGTACCTCGGTACCATAGTTGAGAAAAAGACGAAAAACGAGAAAACCAAACATTTCCATTAAATTCATATCTTTGTAGCTGGGTTTATACTTTTGCTCGGATAAAAAAATCCGCGTAAAAATTCCTCGGCTAATTAAAATAAAATTTCAATAAAACGGTGTAAGTACCTACACGATACGTGGATTGTAATTTAAATAGGTAGCCCCAACTGATTAGGAGACTCCTGTCGAATAATAATAATGATGATAACAATTATCATGATCAACCAATCATACCTACAAAAAAATTTTCCGATTCCCTTTCAACAACGGCATATTTTAAAGAGTCCATTCTATGACGAATGCAAAAATCGTCGCATTTATGCCAAAATTATAAACCTATCCGATGGAAAGTTTAAACGAAACCGGATTAACTTACATAGGTACCGAAATTTTCAAATTATCGCTAATTAATAATATTAAAGAATGAGCAGCATTTTTCTGCGGTACACTAAATAATTCATACCAGTTAATTATGTGCCGCGACGTTTACCGAAAATTACTTTCTCATGCATCCTTGATTGAAATGAGAAGAGAGAAAAGTAAAGAAAAAAAACTTATTACAAAAAGGCCATTCTGTACTTAGCTACGTGCGTGCGTATCGTACCTATATTTATGAATTTCATAATTTATTATCGAAGGTGACCTTGTTTTCTTGTTTCTTTTTTTGTTTATTTTTAAATATGGGATGCCATCGTTAATGCGATTTTATACCCGAATCATTTGATACCTATAAATCTTTCGGATAAAAATATCCAAAAGAAATTAGCAAATCGTCTTTCGGAAATTGAAACGGCGCCAGTACCTATATCGGTAGACCTTGGACTTGAATATTAATTTGAAATAATTTGCATTTTTCAGCGGACGTAAAAGCTGATGCACACATGAAAGGAAGGCTATTCAAAAGGAAAGGTTTAGAATACGTAGAAATAAAAGACACAGATGTCAAATTAACGGTGAAAGGCGCTTTCGCGCATTTTGGAAACCTATTCAACGGCGATCCTACTTTAAGTGAGTATAAAGTATCTTTGCCTGCCTATGTCTATGTATTTGAAAAAGCGCGCGAACGAATTTCGTGATCGATCTTTTGCCTACCCCTTGTTACGTAGGTCGTGCGACAAACGAGTTCCTAAATCAGAATTCTAAAGATATTATCGATGAAGTAATGCCGGCCATAGAAGAAGTTACCAGCAAGCTTTTAGATGATATTTGCAATAAAGCTTTCAAAGCCACGCCGTGGGATAAATTGACGCCAAAATGATTTCTATTCAGAAACGTTTAAAACCTTATGCAGCCTTCAACAGTGAGAAAAATTACAAAAATCACACCTATGTGTAAAATTAAGAACTCTTTTAAAATTAATTACTTATAGCTTAATATAAACGAATATCAGTTTAATAAGCTGGTAATAGGCATTTAAATGGTGTGAATCGTTTTTTTTTGTTTTTTTTTTCATTTATAACACTTTTTGGTGAGAATTTTTATCGTGTACAAAAATAAAAGAGCTAACCATCTGTGATAGATCAAACTTACGGGAACGAATTCCGGTTTAATGAAAGTTGAAAATATTTTGTAAACGTTGCAAAATGTACGAGTAACTCGATTATTTCATTTATAATAAATGTATTTTTACCTTTGCTCAAAATTGTATTTTTTCAAAAGGTCGACTAATAAGTAGGTAGGCGCACTTATTATTGAGAAATATTTTTTCAATTATATAGGTACCTAAGCATTTTCAAATAAGCGAAAAAACATAGTAGAGTGAGAGGTAAATGTTACCAATACAAATGTACCTATGAGTTTATAAAATAACGCGGAAAATATTGAAAAGAGAATTTAATTATTATCATTATTATTTTGGCACGCTAAGGATCTATTTTGGTGATCTGCGTTCAGAAAAAAAATAGATAGGTATTGAAATGATGTGGAAAGCATTTACAGGAATTTTGCAGAGAGATAGCGCTTTAAAAAAATTAACATTCCGGCTGCCTGACACTGTTACGTAAATAACCCAATAACTATGTTGTTAATGACACCATTCGATCTTCCGCAGACAAGGTTAAACTGGCGATCATTAGGACAAAAATGCACTGGCGTTTATTACAAATATTGTTTCCTAAAAAATGACTATTTTTGCAAACGATGAAGTTGCGCCAGCAAGGGAAATAAACCTTTAAAATCGGCTTCGAAGTTCAAACTATCTGTAATCCGGTTCCAATTACATATTCATTTTCATAAAAGAGCCGAATTGCCGAAATTATGAAATTAAAATAGAATTTACCTACCTATATCCTATATCTGCATGATGAATCAGAATGAAAAGATAGGTACCTATAAGCTTCATGTGGATTGCGAAACTGATTCGAATTACGGAATGGGTAAAGTCTATCTCATAAGAGTGATATCTACATTTAAATATCAAGATGAATGTTCAAAAACGTCAATTTTTTTACCCTATAGGTCAATATATGTATTAATAAAAATGAGGAACTAAAAACGCGAGCGTTCCCATACTTTTTTAACTCCTTAAATTATCGACGACGCAACTTGTTCATCGTGTGCGACGTGCTTGAAGAAAAAAATTATTATTATTAGCAATCATCGTTTTGCCTTTTTTGCCTTTAAAAAAAAAGAGTAGCACAAAAAATTGGTAAGTACTTGTCTGGATCAAGGTCTTGTAAAAAGATGGTGTAAAAATGCCAACTCTCCTCATCTTCTGGTTCCTCCTTCTTCTTCTTCCTTTAGTATTTGTTCTAACTGGAATACAAAATCCTACGATTTTCGGAAAATTATAAAAAATTGTGTAGAAAAACTTTTTTTCCAAAAATTGTTTTAAGTAGGTAATTAATATTAGTTCGTTCCCCCAAATAATACCATTGCACTCGTATATTATTTTTCAGAGGTCCTTGAAAAACACAATTGTTTACTTTTTTTATTCGCAATAAATAATTTTAAAATGAAATTTTTTTTTCTAAAATGATTTCAGTATGAATATTTCAACCTGAGAAAATCGTTGGTGCTGATTTTTTACGTTTTTTTTTTTCTTCAAATTTTGAAAAACAAAATTATGCACGATGGATTTTTCTTTATTTCGAATAAATAGCCCAAACGTGTGTTGATGAAGGAAAATCGTCGCTGATGATGATTTTGTATAATATTAAGGTTAAAATATTTACTTCAATATCTATAAGTAAACAAAACAGTGCATTTTTTCAAATTTTTATTTATTACATACACGAAGAGAAATTTTTTGAGACGATAAAACTAACGTCATACACCTAGCATGTACCTAAGTACCTACTGAACAAATTACAATACCAATCTACGCGAATATTTAAAAAGATTTTATGGCCTATATGTAACACATTGCTAAAGACTTGGCCACCGGCGCGGCGTTTGGAAATGCAAAGAGTTGAAGTACATGGGGCGACAATCATATGCATCAGAACATTACACAATGAAGTAAATAATGAAAGACAGTAGGTAAATACAATCAAATGATAGAAAATGGAAAACTAATTTTTGATTTCGGAAATCTTACCATTTGAAAGTAATTTACAAATGCCAAGTTTATAGTGAAACAAAAAGTCAATCATAGAGATCATTAGAATATTCGATAACGTATGTGTAGGTATGCTTAATACGCATACGTAAGAAAAAAGTAGGTAAGTACCTACACAAATATAATGAGAAAATGGAAAAGGACTATAATTAATTCAAAAAACATAAATATCGGGCATGAAAAAATAAATTATGAATACCTAGGCGGTCTGGTTAAGCGGGAAATCGAAAAAATACCCGGCGAACCCATTTTTCCACACCAAAAAAATGGCTAATTCAGATTATTGTATATCAATGCAATGCGTGGAAGTTGAAAACAGTTGGCAGAAACTTGGTGTCAACACTCCTCTCTCTTGCTATGAAACTCCTATTAAAAGAATCTGAATTCAAAAAAACACCTGTCAATGCTTTTCTGTTGCGAAGCGCCCTTTGAATTATCAAATTTTTTGTTGCAACCTAAGCGAGCCAGACCTCCGGTGTTTATGGCAATTTATTAATGTACTTGAAAAATATCAAAATCATCCATTAGAGGAATGTTTTATTTTACCTCAAAAATATGGATACCTACCAAATAAAGCAAAAATGAAAGGAATGAAAAAACACAGCTGAAAAAACAAGCAAACAAAATCAAATTTTAAAAATAGCAACCAAATTTTTCTATTGGCAGTAAAAATAAACAAAATCTACAATTTTTTTTTATCACTCCAATAAAAATTCACACTGGTATACATACATAGCCCCACTAATTACTGCGTAGGTGAGGTAGGTATTATAAAGACTTGAATATTTAGGCCATTTTCTACACGAATCAAAACGGAAAATAATATATCTAATGTAGGTAAAAAATATAAAAATGGAATTTTGTTAATAAACAAAACAAATTATTTTATAATGTCATGTTTGGTTAAGAATGTTATGAAAAATACGGTATGGGAGATTCACTTTTTTTTAAATATCCAAACAACATACCAATGTATCAGATGCGCTTCTTCACACCAACATCATCACAATGTCAATTAGGGTAAGTATTTCCAATTATTAGAAATTACGCAGCATTGGAAAAAGTCATACAAAAATTCCATTTTCAAAAATGATGTTCTTACCTTACCTAATGAATAAGGTACTCGAGTATCAATTCATGATACCGTCATTCATAATCTGTTAACCAGACTTTTAATGGTATTTGAAGAAAAGCTGTATTTAAAAAGTTTTTAAAATGTTTTCCAATAGCCTGAGATGCTGCGGGTTTCATTTCTTCAATAATTTCATTGGCGTTTTCGTTCAGAAACACGTTCATTGCTTCGCCTGGAAATGCAAAAGGTATGCAAATATAGATGCGTTGGTGTTTAAGTTGATGCATTATCCAATGAAAAAGGCACGATTATTTTATTCGATAGAGATGTAATGTCGGTACAAAATACGAACCTATCACATTATTTCTATTGAGGACATCCTTTAGACGGAATATTGGTTTTTGTAATTTAAATCCAATACCCAAACGATCAGTCTTCATATATTTAATACCGTCTTTTGTCACCTCTAATCCATATAATTTGGCTACAGCAGTTACATTAGCTGAAATAGCAAAATGAAAAGTAAGCAGGTGCATAAGTACTAACATTGTTATAACTAGATCGGTACTTAGGTAGGTAATTTTCCAATTCTCCGAATAATCACCTGAAAACCAAAGTCGAACCATAATATACTATAGGAGAAGGCTTGCCCCTCAAATAACGAAAAAAAAAAAAAAAATCAATTTTTAATCAGAAATTTCAAAAACTCTTGAAAATTACTTTTTTGAGGGAATATTATTTCGAATTGGAATGTATCGAATGAAATTTGTATTTTAATACCTACTTCAAGATGTAGGTACTTACTAAACGAAGCCCAAAATTCTCCTCGACTTCGCACTGGTAACAATAGGACATTACCATTAATATCGTAATTTCCGGTCACTTCGATGTATGGCAGATATAATCCAAAATCTACTCTAAATTTGTTAAGATCACTCCTGAAATCAACATGAAAATAAGGTTAGAGTTGCGCAATGCAGGCATCATTACTTGACTCATATGTTGTTGTGGATGAGATTCATCAGATAGGAGTATGCAAGTACATATTTCCAGTAGATAGGTTGGTACTGGTACCACGGTGCAAAAGGTACACAGAATACGTGTGAATTTAGTAACAAAGATCTTACTTTGCGGAAAGTATCGTGTAATTTCCACCTCCGTGAATGGTCAGGTTACTAAATATGCCTCTCATTCTTACCGGACCATGACCATTTTCCATTTGCATTTTTTGTATAATTAGTGGTTCGATAGATGGCACATTTATTTCAGGAATACCTGAAAATATAGTTTTTTATTTTAATAAATAAATACCCGATTGGTATACGATATGGTAAGTAAGTATTGTAGGTAGGTACCTACATATTAAATGTATAAATATGTTTCTTTGGGCTTAATGTATTCAACTAAATCATACGATAGGTACGCAACTAATTAAATAGTAACTGATAATAGGTAGGTAGGTATGTTCGTTTTTGACGACATTTACTTACCTTTTAAGACGTATGGTCGTAAATGATTTAATGTAGTTTTGATACATTCGTTGAGTTCTGGATCAGCTTTCCGGCAAGGATGGACGTACTCGGCTGCAAAACAAAATAAAAAATATATATCAATCACTGCGCAAGACTACGTTCACAAACAGGTAAGTAGATATCTGTATCAAGATGATATAAAGTTGAAACATAGTGTTGTGAATCAGCAAATTTTGTTGAAACGAAAAATCAACTAGGTAAACATTGAAGCCGGATTTCAGAACTGGATGATCAAAATATACGTTATAATAGGTATAAATGAGCCCCAAAATTTGAAAATATGCTGACTTTCCAAAATTTTCCGACTGTTTCCGAAATTCGCCGACTTTTTTGAAATTTGCTGACTGGCATTGAGGGCCTCTTCCCACACCCCTAAAATTTCGCCTCTGTTCCGTTCTTTTCTCGTTTCTTTCTTCAAAGATCTCGTGAACTGTGCAATTAATATTATGCAACATTGTCCAATGAAAGGAATTCTGTTTCGACATGACTGCATTTATCAGGTGTTAATAAGTACCTAGGTATATGTATCATTAATGCGAAAGACGACAAATGATTACACGTGTTTATCTGTTTTACACGGAATAAATAAGCTCACATGCGTGTATCGACATCAGCCTTCTGAAAGAGGCAGAAGTCCAATATGATCGAATACAGTATGTAAGTAGGTATCTATGAATGTATGACACGAATATTATCTCTGTTATCAAATAAGTACTCGCAACGCAGTTCACTGAATACATATTAAGTATCAAGAGTTCGCTGATCAACCATAATGGTGAAAAAAAAAACCACCGTGGTATCTGGTAGAAAATTTGACCCCAGCGGCGTATATGAGATGACCAACCCCTCTCCCTCACTAGAAAAAAACTTCATAAAATGATTTTTTTGAGGGTTAAAAGTTCAAATTTTTCAAATAACTTTTAGCTACATTTATGTAACTACAGCGGCAGTTCGAAAAGTACCTATGATACATACATACTAAGACTGATTATACAGAAAATCCAAAAGAATAGGAAAAAAAGGAAAACCAATAAACGAAATCGAATTCTATATTTTTCTTCCCTAATCAACATAGCTATCAAAAAAATCATAAATTTTTTGAATTTCGACATATTTTTGAGAAAATTTCCTCCCATTTATTTTCCTCTGAAAGTGTAGATAAATGCGACGCGCCATGAGAAACCGACCCTTGAGGTGAAAAATAAAATGTTGAGAAAAACACAAAAATTGGTTAAAAAGTTGATATTTTGGCGTTTTTCGCGAAATTTCATTTTTCACCTTAAGGGTCGGTTTCTCATGGCGCGTCACAAATTAATTTTTTTTTAAAAATGACGACTGAAAACTTGAAAAATTCATGAAATGAATTCAGATTGGTGAGAAAAAGTAGGGAAGAATTTTTTCAAAAATCCTTTGAAATTGGAAAAACTGACAATTTTTTCTCAACTATGTTGATTGGCGAAGAAAAATACGCCGAATTCCATGCGGTTTTTTCTTTTGTTTCTAGCTCTTTCAACTTTTCTATAATTGGCCTAATTAGGTATATTTTTTTTAACGGACCTCGTATTTGAGTGACAGTACGAAAGACTCCCTTTTACCTCTTCTTTCTGAAATGTTTCTGGTATTTCAAAGGTTTATACATACCTATTTAGCTCACTTTAAAAAAAAAAACTGTAATTCTTTAATTCCTACCCCTCTCCTTCCCAGAAAGGGCGTCCACTTACGCTACTATTTGACTCAATCTATTTCTTCTCAAGTTGACTAGCTAGAACCCTCCCCCCCCCTCACACCAATACTTACTCATGAAAAGTTATTCTTCTAAACTTTTTTTTTTTTTTGAAAGTTTGATGGAATGAGGTATAGCCCAACATTTATTTCTTACGTCTTCATTCATACAAACTGATAAAAATCTCTTACCTCTCACTCCAACTCGCTGTTCTTTTCAATATTACCATCCAAAAAATCTGCATTCGGAATGTTTGAAAATTTGACAAAATATTTGAAATTTATTACCAAATTTGATCTGAGCATAATCCAATTTTTCAGACTTCCCTATCTACTCGAAATATAAATCACACCTAATCACACCTTGATAAAATTAATTTTATTATGATGGTAATTAAAACATCCAAATTTCAGTTTTCCAACTCATCTGACCGCTTTTCAGCTCTTAATATCTCCCTTTTCCAAAAATTTTGGGTCCCAATCCTGTCAAAAACTTGACTAAATTTCGGATGTTCAATTCAAACTTGAAAATGATGAATTTTGAGAGAAGAAATTAGTTATCAATTGAAACAGGCGCTGAATATCGTCCATAGAATAGGTACATAGATATCCAGTCACCGGACATAATGTTGAAGTTGATAATAATGCAACCCCACACTCTTAGAAATTCCTGCATTTGGTAACCTTGCCGGGCTTAATTCTACTCGGCCATCGAACTTTATGAAACGCGGCGAGGTGCGACGCGACAACTCAATGTTGACACATCGCACACGCAACTTAAGTATATCTAGGTACTTTTTGATTGAAGTCGGCGTGTGGTTATGTGATTTTCACCATTCTACGACTACGTATACCTAGGTGAGTATAACGTATCTCGAACAATGTGTATACAAAAATTAATTCATCTATCATTCGTTTTTTTTTTCATCATTATTATTATTTTAGACGCCGTTACATAAAGCTAATCAGCGTGACGCTGAGGTTATGCCCCCCCGCGTTCAATGATACTGTTTTACTTGCGTAATTGTCCGCTATTGTGCTTATATCAACACTTGACTGTGCATTAACACGGTCACATACTAACCTACAGACTACAACAGCTTATCGAAACCTCAAGATGGGTTTTCTTACGAGAGATCAAAATTGAAAGTGAATAAGCGGAGCTTTGAAAAAAAACTATTTTCAAAAATTAATTAACAGGCAATTAATTTCAACTCCGCTTGGGCGATTTTTATAACATCTCAAAATGAAAATAGGTACCTATCTCACACGTATCTGAGAATCGAATTGCTCAGATAAGAAGTATGGTAAGTACCTTACTTTGAGCCGAACGCTCAAATTTTTGTCAGCCAGAATTTTTTGAAATTTTTTCACCAAAAAGTTACGAATTTGATCAGTTTTTTATTTTTACTCATATGGGCTTCAGAATTGATTCTATCAAAACACAAAATACGAGTGAGTGAAAGTGATGAACTGGACATTTCTAGATATCAGTTTCTATCTTCTTCTTCTTCTTTTTTTTTGGTTGGAAAATTGATACCTACTCGTACTTTACAGCACACAGATGCACTGAGGTAAGATAACTGAAGAATCGCCAATATTTGCAATAGGAAATTTCACCGAAGAAATGGGAAAAGGAGAGAATCAATTTAAGATCGTAAAAATCTGCACAAATCAAGAAAAGTAAGGAAACTACGAAAACATGTTCCTAAAAATTTTAGCCGATTTCAATTTCAGCATTTCGTCAATAACATTTTTTCGGAGATTGTTTTTAAAACCCAAGTACATTTTCGAAAATTAAAACTTTGGACATTTCGAATATGAAATACCTAAAATAAATTTTATTTTCATACGAGTTTGAAAATTTTTAGTGCCTAACCGTATAAATTGAAGTTTTTTCCTCGTTGTGAGCTAAGTTACCTACTAACGTAAGTAAGGTATTCAACTTACGTGCTCATATTCATACGACAATACCCAAAAATAAAATTGCGCAATAGACTACTGTTACGTATAAGTCAATAAACATGCAAAAAATCGAAGCTCAAATAACCAGCTAATCCGGCTGATTGGATATTATCTAAGCGATCGAGTAGGTATCTATCTATTTATGGCATTTATGGTGGGTACACTTCACAATCTGTGGAATAAATCAGTGCCTAGGGCAAGAAAGATGAAAATATTAATCAGAAAATCGTTTTGCCTACCTACATTTCTATTGGATTAATTTGCCTGCTGTACGTGGTTAATTTTGTATGGTCATTAGACGTGGCACATTTTAAAATCATCATTCGGTAAATGTACGCGTATGTATAATTCAATGTTGAACCGGAACACTTTTACCTATTACCTACCCGCACCTATTGTTTTCCCTCTCTCGTTCCATTTCTTAAATCGCAAGTGATCGCAATTTGCAGGAAAGACACTGGCAAAAGTGCATCTAGATGAACCCCAGCACATTCCAAAATTAAAATGGGTAATTTAATTTACGTAATAAAAGTTTTTAGGTACCTACATTGAATGCGAAACAAATAAAAATCGGTAAGTATAAAACGTTGAACTAAATCCTAATGTAGTTAAATCTTGATGATGAACAAACGATATCTGCCATTCTTAATCATACCTCACTCAAAATTTGACACTTTGCACTAATCTACACAGAAATTACCCCTCGTTTGTCACATCTAATTCACTAATCCTCTTCTATATGCTCTTGGATAAAACTTGGGGAAAATTCAAATCATTGCCAAGTACCTATCCCATTTTAAATGATATAAGGTTGTAATAATTAACGAGTAAGTACTTACGTGTAGCATTTACGGGTAACACTGCATTAGTAGTTTGAAAATTCAGGCACAAAAACAACAACACGGTACTGATAAAATTTAATACAATTTTCATTATTATTGCGTGATGAAATATTCACCGCAGCGACGTACAAATCAAATGATTGATCAAATTTCAATCAAGCGAAAACTTAGGAAAATAATTTAGGCTTCATGCAGAGCATATGAAACGTATGGGTAGAAAATTGCGGAAAAAATACCAAACGAATTACCGCGTAAATTAATATATTTTACAATTATCGTCGAGATGGAAAAAAAACCAAACATGATGAAAACCTTTTTAAAAATTTGAAAAACTGGTTGTCGCTCAATACGCGTTAACAATTACACATTTGCTATTTCGTACATTTACTAAGTGCATCTTGACGCGGGCTAAAAGAAGGCAACCATGGTGGTGCGCAATTGAACGCCGCCGTCGCGGTGGTCCACCACAGAATCTCGAGAGGGCTGTTGTAACAGACGCGGCGGCGAAGAAAAAGAGGGAATCGCTCCGAAAGGGGCCCGGTGAAAGTGAGAGTTCTCACTCCTCCTTCGGAATTGTTCTACCTTCTCTGTCGTGTACCGCAACGGCTTCTTCGATAAGTATTACACAACCGGAACACGCGGAGCGTGCGCGTAAGTATATATAAACAAAGCTCGCGTCTCGACCGTTTATCTGGAATGTAGTGTATACCTATTGATATAGGGTATTGCAAAAGTTTTCCGCGTCATGATCGATCTAATGTTGAGGTATTCTCAAAACTATTTCAATGCGAAACGTATCAATTTTTAGAAGCTTAATTTAGGGAGGGGGTGAAACACTTGTGTACATTTTGTATTTTCTTCTTTTTTAAAAAAAATCTTAATATACTGAATAAAAAACAGTGGGTAAAAAACACAATTTCATCTTAATGATATCGGAAATACCTATACAAATAGAATGGAAAGCAAGGACATAAATACATAGGAGAGGATATTACAGTACTCGCAATACCTATTAATCCAGGAAGTAGCAAACTGGTGATTCAATTTTGAAAATCCATTATCTGATGTACCATAATTAAATGGCCAAATTTTACGAAATTACCAATTTTTGTTCCATCTTCATACCTCCTTAAGACCCATTTTGATTTTTTTTATATTAAACAACATCGTAAACAAGCTCAAAACAGTCAAAAACTATCGGCATTGAGATCGCGTTTGACACTTCAAACTAGAGTGGAGGGAGATCCAGTGGTCCACTAAAAACGAACTCTCAAGATATTGTGCTAAAAAAAATTGTAAGAACGAACAAAAATTTTCGACTCGATTTTGTAAAATCGCCGCGAAAATCGAACGTCCAGGATTTTTTGATTAGGATTACGACGCGACGCGACGTCTGTGAAGAAAATGTACGTGTATAAATTAGGGCGGAGTGAAAAGAAAAACATACCTTGGATTTTGAAAAAATTTGGTGGAATAGTTTCCATTGAGGGGGAGATCTCCTAAAAAAACTTTTGAGCCCTCAAGAGGCAAGTGGAGGGGAGTAGGGGGTGCTCATAGTGTAGCTTCTTTTGAAAAAAACCTCTGTTTTTTGTGTTTTTTTAGTCAAAAAATTGTGTGAGAAGCTGTCGTAGCACTTGAAAGTTGCGATTTTGAGTTTCTACATCTCCGTGCATCATCTCCATCCTTCTCCGATCAGAACTCAAACGGCTACCAGGAAGCTGAAAAGTTTGCGGATTTCAATATTGCAATAATTTGAAATTTTCACGAAGCTGGAATGATTTTTTTTCATTGAGTAATTGAACGAAAGTTTTTTCAGGGGGAAAAATTTGAAAATTTTATGCACCAGTGCAACCAACGGCAAATCATGAAATTCCAAAATACAGACTTGCCTACATGCTACATACGTGCGTAAAATTTTGAATTTGAAGATTAATGTAAGTATGAAATTAAATAATTTGACTTTTCTGATATTTCTTTCCTTACTTACCTACTTACTTCATTTCATAACACATTGAAATTTAAAAAAAACTATCCTTGAAGTACGTAAGTAGGTATAAAATACCCATGTATGGAAATAAAAATGTTGACCAAGTGTTTTCTTCGAGAATTTGTTGGACTAGAAAAAAGTCATTTTGAGTCAAAATAGTCATAAATTGAAAGTACATCATGAAAAATTCCATTTCCAAAATTTCAAATGCTGAAGTGCATTTCTCGAATTTTGGCGATTTTTTGAAATTTCAAAATTTGAAAAATGCACTTCAACACTTGAAATTTTGGAAATGGAATTTTTTTATGGTGTGCTTTCAATTTATGACTATTTCGACTCAAAATTTTACTTTGAGTTGGGATAACTTGCATGTTACTACGAAAAAGTGGTAAAAAATCACGTTTTTTTTTTAATTTTGATTTTTTTGACCATGTTTCCCCCAATTTCAGGGTCCAAAATGAGTACCTATATGTGATGCATGACCACTGAGCCGAACTAATAAAAAAATTTGCCAGCCATGACACCCCTCAAATTTTTTTTTGAAAATTTCAATGTGAAAAAAAAAATGGTAAAATGTGAACCTAAAATTTTCAAAAAATTCTCATTCATACTACCCAACAAGATGTATAATCTGTGAATCAAAATTTTTTACCCACCTCTTCCAGAGATATCGTGTGTTATAATATCGACATTAAAAACGGGATAATTCCGAAAGGGGTAGAGGTATAAAAATTTTTGGGGATGTTTCTAGACCATAAGTAACATTCTGGACCAATTTTGACCAATTCTGGGTCAAGGACCATTTTCGACCCTTATTAAGTAGGAAAGGCTCTTTGGTCAAAATCCAAAGTATGTTTTTTTTCACTCCATCCTAATGTGTACCTACTCATTTTTTATGGCCTTCAAAGTTTACATGAGGGTGGGAGAGATCGAAAAATTTAATTTTTCAAAAACAATATAATAAACACAGGCTAGAGAAAAAAAAATTCAAAATTTTTTTGTTAAAATTTTTTTGTTGAGTTTGTTAGAAAATTTCACGGCGAATCAAAGACCTCTAAAAAATTAAAGCTTAAACTTTTCTAAATTTTGTAAAAAAAATTCAATTTTTTATGCTTTTCCCACCTAAAAGTAATATTTCAGAGCAAACTAAGCGTCTATAACAAAAATAACCGTGACAAAAATGGTAGAGAACGAAATTTCCTATCTGGTGGAAGTGGTTGGATTTCTCAAGGAGGTATAAATTTCAAGATATTTTCGAGTAAAGTTGAACTTTATACTTGATGGAAGTGTGTAATTGTAAGTGAAAAATAAGCATTTTTTAATTTTTCCTCTGTTAACAAAAATGATCTTAAATAAAAAAGAAGCCAGAGCCATTAGCCTTAGCTGGCGTTATACCTATTGCTTCGTAAATGAGCATACATATCTGTATTCTGTAATCTGTAGGTAAATAAAATAATAGGGAAATGACCCAAAACCACTCGGTGAAGCTGTACCTAACACGTAATACAAAAAAGGAAACTTATTCGAGGGAACGACTATTCGTAGACACTGTATGCATTTAATTATACGCAGGTACTGGTTTAGTGATCTTAGTAATAGTAGGTAGGTTATGTCCGCGCATTGTCGATAATCCGGTAATAAGACCTACTTTTTTCCATTTCTGTTACACTTAAAACTTCAATGAATGAGTAATCCGTTTTTAATTCTAAGTACGTCCAATTTCCATCCTGAAAAATAGGTATATCTACAGATATTCGTAATGTACCTACTACCTACCTAACATTGCTACGAGTGTTCGTTTTACAACATGATTACATACGTGCGTCAAGTTGGCTACATTTTCCCTTCCGCCGCCACCATTCTCAATTTGATTCTGGTGTCTTTCCTTTTCTCAACTCGCGACTTTTATGCAATAAGCTTGTTATAGGCCAGTAGTCGCACTGTTACTTATACTGTACCTAACTAGGTAGTACGATACAAGATAGTTAATTGAATAAGTAAATATTTGTGGTTTGCGCGAATGAGCGGGCGCGATGTATCTTTTTTTTTTTTCTGTTTTAAATAATAAGTAGGTATCACTTTCGTTTACATAGGTAACAATTAAGATACTAACGATCTACATTCATGAGAGTAAAAAAACTGGTAAAGAGTCACGATACTTTGTCGTTTTCACACCAATGATGACTTGAGACGTTTTCTCGGAATTTCTATTACCTATTTCAAAGAAAATATGTACACGCACAACAAAATAGGTACGCGGAATGAAACGTCTTCGCAAACACTTTATGGTTGCAAATTATGGTCAGATGTAGAAACAAAATTTTGGTTCCTCGATTACCTAAACGGATCCATTTACTTGTACCCAGATGCCTGAAAAAATTTGCAGCAATAAGTCACTGATTAAATAGGTACATAGGTGGGTTGGTACTCGGTACTAGGTGCTAATAATTTCTTTAAAATTCTCTCTCGAGATGTGCCCAGTAGGGCGGCGGACCGAAAAAACAATTTTTTCGATTTTCAAAAACATACCCCGCAAAAGTTGTTGGCTGATGAGACTTGAAGAATAAAAAAAAATTCAAAATCAATTCATATCTTCCGATCGCGCATTGGCATTGAGATTTTCAAAAATTGGCTAAAATCCAATATTTCCAAAACTTTTATAAAATTTTGAAAAAATTTGAAATTCATTTAAATTGGTTTTAGAGCTTATCTAGTGACTATTCAAACCAAAAGGCAGAATTTTTGAAAAAAATTCATGCTTTACATCTTTTTTATATTTCTACTATTTCTTCGCATGAAGAAAAATAAAAAAAAAATTATAAAACGTTGATTTCTTCAAAAAAAAATGTGTTTTTCGGTCTATATGGTCACTAAATAAGCTCTAAAATAGATTGTAATCAATTTTGAATTTTTGCTAATTTTTGAAAACTTTAACGCCAATGCGCGATCGAAAGATGTGAATCGATTTGGAATTTTTAAATTTTATTCTTCAAGTCTCATCACCCAACAACTTTTGCGGGGGGGGGGGGGGGGTATGTTTTTGAAAACCGAAAAAATTGTTATTTCGGCCCATCCTAGTGCCCAGCTCTACCTATTGACTCAATGTACTTTTCAAATAAATGTGCAGTCGCGTAAGATAGGTGTAGGTACCTAATAGGTATTATTCGAAGAACGTGAAATTTCTTCAACATGTCGTACGATTTTTCAATCTATTTATATTACCTCAGAGCTGAGAGTTTGTAGGTACATGTCAAACTTGATTAATCCGTTTTATTGAAAATTGACAAAAGAATAAATTTCATTTTTGATTAGGTATCGGCTATTACGTTATTACCTTGACATTATTGCATCATCGAACGGTGATTTTTGTATTTGAAAAACATAGGTAAGCATCGCATCGCATCGCGTATAAGCCCATTTCCGAATGCGTGTCATTATAGGCACCGATTATTGTATAATTTGTTTACTATGGCTCACCATCGTCGGCGCTTCATTATTAATCTACTTCTACTTTCTTTTATCGAATGTCATGCCATCGCCATAGCATAAGAACAACGAGGTTCTTCACGTTGCGCTTTATTACACTAAATGATTAAAGGTTACTAGAAGGACAAAATTTTCATCACCATCACATGTAGCACAAGATTCGAAACCGTGTAATTGTCGTGTCGCTTCGCTCTGAACCCCGCTGCGCCTCCTGAAGTACCTACCCAAGTAATTTCTTGAGGTCTACTCGGCTTTCATACGAAAAATATCATGACAATACCGCAAACCATGGATTCCTCTTCCCCCAATCAGCAAAAGTGACATTCCTCCTCCCCCCCTCCTCTAAATTTTCCGAAGAATAAAATTTATTACAAAATACGTAGGCAATAATAAAATTTAAATACTCGATTTATTTAGGAATTGGTGTTGGTACATTATCGAATTTGGGCACATTTTGTAACTTATTTTTCTTTTCGCTTCAATATTTTACATACAACAATATTTTCAATAATGAGAGGTAAGTAAGGTATATCGAAAAAAAAAAAAAAAAACATAAATGAACGATACATGCTTTACCGAACATGCCTACTCCGTTTCACAATTAAATGTGTAGATAGAGATACCTACTACGAACATTTAGAATAAAATAAATTATAAATAAAACAATTATTATAATTGTAAATATCACGTTTGAAAATTTTCGCAGCACCGCGCATTCATCTGCTCTTCATGAAAATTTATACCGACATCAATTATTGCGTAGGTATCAAGTCTTCTAATGTGTATAAGTCGAGAAAACCTTTAATGATTTGCATCATTACTTCTCCTATGGTATCTTCGACGAGTGGATTTATTTCTTCCAGAATATCTCTCCAGTTTTCATTGATAAATACATTAGTAGTTTCACCTAATGAAGTGCATAATAACATATTATTGTAAATAAGTAGATATGCATTTGCCAATAATAGGTATGAACTATCAAAACATCAATTTTAATTTTTTTCCCACGAGAACAAAAAAAACGAAAAAAGTAGCGAAATGAGTATCAAAAAATACGGTCGTTATTTAAAAAAATCAAAACAATTAATTTTTCAAAAACTGGTTTCAGTATGGATACTTTTACCCACAAATATGTACCTACCATTGGCACTTAGTTTCAACATTTAACACTATTTTTCAGAGAATCTCGAAAAAATCAATTTTTAATTAGATTTTCTCGTGTTTTTTTTTTCGTGTTCCATAAGAAATTGGAAAATAAATTTTCGAAGAAATTATGTTACTTATCATGATTATTTCAACCTTTAAAAAATCATCGAGATTTTCCATCAGTCTCCCCCCCCCCCTGTCTGGGTCATTTTTTCAAAGTAAAAAAATTCGTAGCACCTACATTTTTATGTTCAGAAAAAAAAAAGGTGAAAATTTGCTATTAACAAGTTTTATCATCATATTGAGGATTTTTTTTTCATCTTCTTGATGAAATTTTTTACTCAGGTAGGTACCTAATTATATTTTTATAGACCTCTGAAATGAAGGTAAAAATTCAAAATTGGTTCCAATACATAGTATTTTTGGACAAAGACATTCATATAAAAAGTTAAAAACCATGTCTTGAAATTTTTCAATTTTTTTCATTTTGCAATTTTCTTTTAGCATATTATTGAGATTTAAAAACCCAGTTGAGAGGGATAAATGCGGAGCAAAACCGTGAAATTTTCACTACGTCGTTTTGAGACCAAAGCATAACTTTTCAAAAAGTCCTCTACACAAGTAATAGCCCTTTCGTTCAGTAGGTACCCTTCTAAAAAAGGAAGTAAAAATTTTTTCGCACTAAAAGAAAAATGTAACAGTAAATTTACTTACTTAATTGTTTATTTCCGTTGAATAAATTACTAAAATGAATTTTAAGAGATCCGATTTTTAAATTGATTTTTCTTTCTTGGACACTAAGGAAAGTTTTGCCATCTTTCTTTTCATATTTTCCTAGTAATTTCACTTTGGCAAAAATATTAGCTAAAAAAAATCACAAACGAAATATTAAATTGGATAAGTAATTAAATCTTAAAAATTGCGTTATTCATTAGGTAAAATCGACTTACTAAAATTTCCCTCGCATTTTCCATTTCCTTTGATAGGCACCACGAGCACTTTACCGGTAATGTTGTAATCGCTGAATATTTTAATGTACGGGAATCCGACATCAATCGTTAAGCTAGGCTCGTCGAAATCGATTCTAAAATAGGCGAAAAATAGGCAATTTATTCGTTCTCGTTGAAAAAGTTGCCTACTTAGTTTGCCGCGATAAATACGCAGAGTCATTTACCTGGCGCCGGTCAAGTTGAAGTTCTTAGCACCGTGGGCGATGATGTTTTTAAAATTGGCTTGGAAATTTACCGAAGGACTTCCTTGGTCTAGAACAAGCTGAGGAACGTGGAAAGGATCCAAAGGCGGTATTCTCATTTCTGGTATTCCTTTGGCGAGGTTAGGTCGTATACTGTCGATTAGTTGAACTAAACATTTTTCCAAAGCCGGGTCGTTTCTTTTACATGGTTTTATGAACGAAGCTGCAATGAGTAAAATGGATGGAAGATTTTAGTTCCGAATTTTGCGTGTTTTGAGAAATCATGTTTAAAATTGATATTGTTTTTTCTTACGTAAAGATCTGCCGTACGATGCTACCACCAATGAACATAATATTATTAAACTGCTACGTTGGAACAACATATTGTACTCAGACTACGGAAATGCAAAAAAAGGCAGGCGTTTAAAAATTTAAGAAAAGTAAGCACAGTTAAAAATAAAAACGAGCAAAAAATATCTACGAGTTTATACTTTTGAAAATATAAAATTCAGGTTATCGCTGATGTAAAAATTTAAGCGATGACTCAACATTTGAAATTTTGGTGTAAGTATCGGATGCTTATAGTTATCAAGTTTGCTTGTTTGGACCATTAAAAATAAAATGCTTTCCAAAAAGTTTTTTCTTGCAATTCTCGAGAGTACATAATATCTGGTTAAAATTCTCCAAGAATTTCCAAACTTGTTTACAAAAAAAAAAAAAAAAAAAAAACTTATCTTTACTTACTTACCTAATGAAAATTTTAAAAGATTTAATGAAAAAAAATAAACAAGAGAAAAAGCGAAGGTAAGAATATTTCAAAAAATTACAATTTCAAGGAAAATTTTAAAATTTCTTCAAATGGAATGCGAAATTTAATTGGATTGAATTTTATTCCCATCGCGTTTGATGTTTTTTTTTTTTTTTTTTTAATTTCGGACATTTCTTTCGAATCATGGCCGAAGCAATTTGAGAATATATTACTGAGACAACAATTGCCAATATTTTTTCAAAAATTTCGGGCATTTCCATCAATTTTTTCAAAGGTTTACATGACTTTTTTCAATTTTCTTGTGAAATTCATCAACCTTTTTGGAAACTACCTACTTAATGTACTGATTTATTTTCAGAAAACTTTTCGATATCTCACACTTATTTCCCGATTTTCTAAAATATTGAGTTATTGTAGAGATTTTCCCAGTTTCCCTAATATTCTGAGAATTTCCTTCAGACTCCTCTTCGATTATTTGAAAAAAATGCGAGCTCACTGCGAATATACACCTACAACACGGTTTGAGGAGTGTGGTTCAATGTTCCTTTTTATATCCGCTCTCTTCCATTCCATTTTTATGAGTAAGCATTTTTTAAAATTTGCGTTACTGAATATCAACATTGGAAGTTTCCTCGCAGAGTCGCAGATATTTTTGATAATAGAAATAGTAAGAGACAGAATTAAACGAAACAAAATAAGGGTGAAAAACACGAAAACTACGTAAAATCAATACCTACCTAGGTGAATAGATCAACGTCCGCGTCGCGCCGCAATAAGGAAATTACATAAAGGTATTACGAATAAAAATGCGCAAAATAAACTCGAACGAGTCAAAATTCGCAAAAATCGAACTAATCGGCGAAATTTCGATTTCCACGAAGAGCGAACGCGAACTTAATCCGCTCCAAGCCGGAGAGAAATATATAATGAAATTTTGTCGGAAGAGATTCCTTTACGTCTAGGAAATATTAGAATCGTTCTAGATGATATAGTATTTTGAAGGTTACCACAGAACGGTGGTAGTCCTGCGAACTGCATTTCAATGAAAATTCTCCATCATGAACGCGAGGCAATGAAACCAGAATATTGTCGACCTTCACACTCAGCTATTCACATGCAATACTATAGAAGTTTATAAATCCACCATTATTTTTGATATCTGGATTTTTAACTAGTGGCTAATTACAAAAATTGGGAACTATCTGGAATGCCTACTTATTCCAGAGCACGCGAATTTAAGAGTCGAATTTGACTCGCGGAATGTCTGTACCTAGGAAAATGTAGGCCCAAATACCTACATATAGCCAGAAGGTAGTAGGTAAGTGGGCATCTACCTCTATTTCAAATTCGGTACCTATCTACCTACCTAATTTACTATTGGTATATACTGTATGTATTATGTTAAAGAGAGATTTTGCTGATGTTTATTGTTTTAATACAGGCATCTCCATATCTCATTTATTGAGAAAAATACCGCCGATTGTTATTAAATTTTTCATTAATCTAACCAAGTTTTGAAAATATTTAACCACAAAAAGCACGTAGTGACTTAATCGTGACATTAATAAATACACGTACGTATTTATACCTATTGAGAGTTATTGATAAATAAAACCCGACTAATTCTTCTGAAACAACCCGTTAAAAATTCGCTATATAAACAAACAAAAATATAATGCTAGTTCAATAGAATTATCACTGATTCATCAAGTAATCTTGTACGTAGTGAAAAATTTTCAATTAATAGCAAACCAAGTACTTGCCAACGTTTTTACTTATACCTACATATTAAGTAAGCAGTGCAATCTCGAGATGAAGTTATTAATATTTTGCGTATGCGTAGGATGTACCATCATTATAAGTCAAGCATCAGGAGATATCAGTAAGTTTTCTCATCGCAGTACCTACTTATTCATTTATCGTGTTATTGCAATCAGAATTCATCATAAATGGAAATATTAATAGGTAGCCATTTTGGGGGAGTTGAAAATAATTCAAAATTTTTAAAAGTTCTCATTTTAAAAATCGGAGAAAAAATTGAAAACATCGAGGTTTTTTGATTTTTATTTTAAAAAATTGGATTTTTCCCATTTTACTGTGGGTTTTTGATGAGCCATTTTTAAATCGATTTCTTAAATCAATTATAGAATTATTATGTGATTACCTACTACATAATTTTTTCCCTACATATTAAATAATATTATTTTCCACGATTACTGAAAATTTAAATATAATTATGCATAAGAACGTAGTTCAAAAACCTGACATAGGTAAGTACCTACTTACTTTGCATTTTGACGAAATTTGATTGGGTCTCACGGAAAGGTCTTCAAAATGATGTAACTTTTTTTTAAAAAAAAATATGATTTTTTTTATTTTTGGGTGATATTTCAACCACTCCTTACAAAAAACTGGAACTTAAATTTATTCACATGAAGATCTAATTGACTTTGAATTTAAATACTACTTTTGGCCTTTCAGGATAAGCCTAAAAAATTTCCTAATTTTCACCAAATTAAAATCACTCTCTTGACCATCTCAAAGTTAATCCCAAAGATATTTTTAGCCGTTCGAATTAAATTTTAGTAAAATTTTCGTGGTAGCATAACCAAATGTATCATAACTTACACAATTTTGAATAAATTAGTGCTGCCACCAAAATTTTATTAAAATCTATAGATTATGATTCAGTGGGCAGCACTGAAATACCAGTGCTTCTTTTCTCAGAAAAATTTCATGAAATTCCGCTTTTTGCGAACAGAGTATTTTTGGCCTGTGTTTAAGGTGATGAAGAAATGAGAGAGATGATTTTGAATTTGGTAAAAATCAAAATACATTCAGTTTCGCCATCTCCCATTTTTCAAACTCCTCGTAGTAGACAATATTAAAGGGTATCCATATTCAATGTGAACCTAAAATTCCATTTTTCGGTAGCAGGAGAGACCAAAGTTCCGCACATAGAAGTACATGGGAAAAAATCCCGTAGTTTTTTTTTCACATGACGCCATCTTGAAAATCCCCAGTTCTGTGGCATTGACAAGGGGATTCAAAAGGTTTGGACCCCCCCCCCCCCCACCCTCCTCGTGAAATCGAAAATTTTCATGGATGAAGAGCCTTCTTAGAGTTTTAAAAATTAAATCTTTGTAAATAAAATCACAATCATATGAACTACATACCTATTTGAGGTAAACATGCGAAAAAAAGGCTCCCTTTTGGTATTAAAAAGCCTCCATACCCACTTTTCATCTTCCCGAAAAAAGTTTCCGACACCGCGCCGCTGCTAGGATTTGTTGAGTGTTAATTTTAGTGTTCAAGATCAAAATAATGAGAATGAAAATTGTTCCAAAATTGCATTTTCCTCGAAATCTTTTTCCTGAATATTCTATGCAAATCACGTAAAGAACTTTGTAACACCTGTACGACTCCACAATATGGTCCCTATTTTTTAAAAATTATTTAAATTTTAAATTTAGTGATTTTATAGTAAAAAGAAATTTAATGAAGGGGGAGGGGGATTCAACTCCAAATTTCTCAAAAAATTATGAAAGTCGAGCCCCCTTCATGAGAAATTTCTGGGTAAGCCACCGCTTTCACTTCATTATCCTTATTGACCATGGTGCGAAAAATGTTCTGACTGGTATTTCACTCATCTCAAAATCAAATTCAACTTTGATTTTGAGATGAATGCGATACTAGTCAGAAAATCTCTACTTATTCATCCGCGATGTTGTGAACAAAATACTAAATTTGTCTCGCGAGCACGATCAAATCCATTATTCAGATTTGTTTAGTCGAATTTAAAAATATTTTTTAAACGTCAGAGCTTCAGTGTTTTAATGCAAAAGTATGTTTGAAGACTTCTCTGGACATTTTTAATAGGTGTGGATTTCAATTAGGTACTTACCAACGTCGGACGTCACGACGAAAAAAAAAACGTTTAAGCATACTTACTTAGAATGAAGCGGAAAATATCAATTGTTAGGTGAAAAAAAAATGAATACATTTTTACAGTCTAAATTTGCGGTTATGGGTAATACTCGTACCGAAACCCACAAAGGTAATTGAGAATTTATTTATAGATGATTTGCATATATTTACATGCCTTATTAATTTACGTACGACGAATGACGAGTCCGAGTAATTAACCTGCTAAAATGTGTTTTCATAGCGAGAAAAACCTTGCAACTAAGCAGGCTATATGCGTGTAAGGATACGTACGTACGTATGGTGTAGGTATACGTGTATTTTGGTAGCTTTTCGTATGAAATTTATTTGTTAAGTTTTCGGTAAGCAGTAAAGCGCCTCGATTAACAATTAAACATAAAACATAAGGAACGCGTAAAATTGAAGGGTAAATTATGTATTAAAAATCGGGCGGAACTCGGACTCGCGCGAATTTATAAAAGTATGTATTTAATTAGGTAGGTAGCTAGGTAATAGGTAGATACCCAGCAAATAAGCAAATATTAAGAAAAAAAAATGTAGGTACGATATCCCGCTTTTCCATGCGCCTCTACCCACTATAGGAAACAAATTCATGTATCCATTAAATATGTAGATACTGAATCTACTCGCATACTACCTAGGCCTTATAATTAAACTACCCACCTCGGCATATATTTTCGTGTTTTCAAAATTGGTGAATACTTCGCAGATGGTTAACGCGTAATTTTTTGTCCAAAATGAGGCAGATACAACAAAATGAAAAAATTAGACCGGTTCAACTAGCGAGATTTAGCGGGTAGATATAGTTGCACCAAATCTTAAGGTGAAATACAATTACTTCATTTTTTATTTTCGGCGTTGCGTTGTGGTATTATGTATGGAAATATACAACACTTATGAAATTCATCCTCCATGTATGGCGTGTTCGTTTTACTAGCCGAACGCAACGTAATTTTTTCACTAAGTAAATTTTTCGAACAATGTATGTAGGTACTACATCGAGGCTGCTTGTTAAAAAATTTGAAAAAAATTTGAAAATTAGAAAAAAATTAAATTCCAAGAGTACTTGTTAACACGTTGAAGAATAACAATTCTGATATGATTACTACGAGTTTAACATCTTTCAAAGCGTGTAATTAAATGCAAACTGCTTTCCCGACACAGTAGTCTGATGTTTCGTATTCGTTTTTTTTTTTTACTTTTTGTAACTAGTATTTGTAAAGTTGAACCGGATTTGAATTAATTTTAATTTACGCAATAAAATATTCCAAAGTTTAGACCAAAAATAACGATAATAATAAGATTTCCTCGTTTTCTTAAAGTGTTGAAAAAAAAACTCGGGCATTGTTTTTACAATCACCTTCGTTCGTCCTCGAGTGTGTTCATGTTGAAGTGCGAAATGGCGCTAAAAAATTTTTTTAGAAGTTTTCTACGGAGTCGAGGAAGTAGCTGAGAGAAGTTACGGAAGTTGCATAGAAACTAACGCCTATGGTGATGGATAATGAAAACCTGTTACCCGAATAATAGGCATATTTTAATTAAATACCTACCCTTTTCTCGAATGCGAATTTGGTAATTTCAACAATTTTTACTACCTAAGTATAAAATATTTAAATAATGAGATGTCGAGTTTCATGGTCCATAAATTGGAAAATTTTGTGGAAAAAATCTGAATGAGAACCACTTGAAATTTTTTCAATATACCTAATTCCACGTCGGTTCTCGCACTTACCTACACGTGAAACACATTCAGATTAATAGAAACGTTTCCTCGAATCGGTAAAAAATAATACGTAAAGGTACCTAGTACCTAGCTACTAGCGTTTATGGTGTTTACGATTTTTTGAATACTTGAGTGACTCATTCCGCACTTACTTGGGTATCTAATTGATTTTTAAATTAAACGTATTGGATCACGGAATCCAATTCAGTCATAAAAAAAATTTAGGTGTGAGTTAAATCAAATTTATATTGTTCAAATTCAGTTGTCAAATAGATAGGTAACTATAGGTAGGTTAATGGTAAATATTTCTGAAAATTTTACATAGGTCGCGAAATATAAAAGTGGTCGAATGAATGAAATGAAAGGGAAATAAATGAAAAAAAAATTGAAAGTGCTTACCTGAACTTAAATTACGAATATGCGTACCAAGCGAAATAACAATATCGTTCACCTTTGGTTTAGATTACTCAACAGTGTAACAACAAAAATAAAAATAGACCTAATAACTGTCAGTAAAATCATGTTACATGGCTGACTGGCAATAAATCGAATATTTTTGGATAATTTTTAATTTACATCGCGCTCGATGGTTGTTACTTAATCGATCGACAACGGTCTAGTATGGTAAGTAAGTAGGTATATAGTCGTATATAATTTAAATACAATGTCAAAAATATCTCGGGTAGGACATATATGCAAGGTTGTCTATTGAGCTTCGAGCACTTGGAATTGTATTGTTTCAACCATTAACGCGAATGACATTTGTGTAGGTAATCAAAATCACACTCTGTTGGCTCTTTCAAGATTACCAGCGGAATTTTGAATTCTATCGTAGAATAAATAGGTAGCAGATGGTTTGCATAGTCACGATGGTTGTGCATAAATGAACGTAGGATTTTTCGTATCTTCCTCTGTCAGAGCCCCCATTATATGTACTGTGTACATATTCGTTCCAACGTATAACTGCGTAAAATAATAAGCATAGGTATCTACCTAATTATTCATTTTAACAATTTTCATTTTTCGAGTCGTAGTCAGAGAAAAGGGTGGGGTTGGAAAAAATTATTTCCTGCTCTATTTGTGTCCGATGGACGATTTGATGATTCGGAACAAATGAACTGCGACATACGCGATTAAAAATTAAATAGATTCAACTGAATGATTCATCTAAGTACGACCGAAGTGAATTGCTCACAAATAATCATTTCATTGCTAATCAGTATAAAATCATAAAATCAAATCACTCGCCAATATAACTTTATTCACATCAGAGGATCAGACTGCTGAATACCAACACAATGAAAAATGGTAATTAAAATACTTTCCATATGGTACAGCTAGGCATACAAGGTTTCTGTTTTTTTTTTTTTTTTTTTTTTTTTTTTTCAAAAAAATGTTATTATGGTGTCTAATTTTTAATTTGACTTCTTTTTCATAGATTTTTAAGAAAATTATTACTTCCTTTATGTTGTTTTAAGTTTTTGTGAAAAAAAAAGAAGTGGAAAATTCGTTTAAAGAATTTTCTTTAGAAATGGTTTCAGTGTAAATAGATAACCGCGATGATCCAAAAAAAAAAAAAAACATTGAAAATGATTTTTCTTTATCCCCCTCCCCCCTCAACTCCATTCAAAAATGAAAAAAATAATGCATTATAATAACACAGGTCTGCATGGAAAATGCTGTTTTAAGTTTAATGAGTGATTTTTATGATATTTTTCGCGCTGGTCACGAGAAAAATAGTGAAAAAACTCTACCATCCAAGGATTTTTTGCAATTGAATTTTTGTTGAATTGTTTTTCTACGCTTTCTTTGATAACTTTTTACCTTTGAAGTGGATTTTACGTGAAAAAAAAGGCTTTGCAGAAAAATTGAGCAGTAGGTACCTATGTACATAAATTGTGGAGCGTAAAATTTCCTACCTGTAGAGTCCTTTTAGTTTTGTCTTACAGAGGCTCAACTTTCGAGATATTGTGTTTCAAAGTTCAAATCTCACTTATTTTTTTGAATTGATGATATCTCAAAAACAAAGCTTTCTAAGAAAAAGCTAATTGGGCTCTACGGAAAGGAAATTTCACACTCTAAAAGTTTAGTTCCATTCATATTTTTGTTTGGGGTCTTGGTTTTCCCACAAACTCGTTTTTTGTAACGAAACGCATTTTTAACATTTTCCATTTTAAAACAATGAGAATACCAAAGGATGCCAATGCCAAATCAAAAAAATATTCTGTACATAATAGGTATGTACCTAATTGATTTTGATTGGTAATTCTGACCCACATCTTAGTGCTGAGTCCGAATATGAGTTCAGTTTTCTTCCACTACGTCAGGATTTTTATTTTAATTTTATTTTTTGGTTCAAAATTTGTTTTACATTCCTTTAAGTATCTTTTGACCCCTAAAATCGATTTTCCGGGGAAAGAAAGAGTCCCATGAAAAAAATGAATACCTATAACGTAAATTGTAGAGCGTCAAATTTCCTGTCTGTAGAGTCCGATTCGTTTTTTCTCAGGAGGCTTAGTTTTTGAGGTAGGTACCTGTCTACCATTAAGTATTACAAAAAATTACTTTGAGCTTTGAACTTTGAAGCACAATATCTCTAAAGCTACGCTATCTAACGAAAAACTGATTGGACTCTTCTGAAAGGGAATTTTACGTTCTACTACTTATGTTCTATTTATTTATTTATTTATTTATTTATTTTGTGGAACTCGTTCTTTTCTTGTAAAATGGACTTTAAAGGTCAAAAGTTATCAAAAAAAGTAAAAAAATGGTTGAACAGAAAAATCAAATTGTGAAAAATCCTTGGGTGATGTGCGCGATGTACCTAATTTTTTTTACTACTTTTTCGTGAACTGCGAGAACAATACTATAAAAATAAAATTTAAAAATGCAGACCTGTGTAATGTGTATGTGTGTAGTTTTTTTTTTTTTTTTTTTTTTTTAATTGAAACAACGACGGAAAATCTTCATTTACGTTTCTGTTTTGGGCTGCTTGCATTTTGCATTATGTACTTAAATTTTAAAAAATATGACAGAAGTGTAAAATTAGATAACCGGACCCGGAACTTGAACATGAATTAAATAAGTAAGTACATCAGGGGCGGCAACTTGGAATTTTTTCACGTCTTGCCCAAATTTTTTTTCGAAACCTAGCAATGTAAAATTTTTTAAAAATAACACGCTGAAGGTGCGCATTTAGCCATTTCTATACCAAAAAAAATATATTTTTTGATTGAGAATAACAAAAAACTTATTAGTAAGTATATCATATAGGACTACAAAATTTTTCTAATATGAAAGGTAGCTGCCCCAGTGGCGTCGGAAGCTCTTTTTTTGAGTGGGTGCAAAATGAGTATAAAGCCTTGGAAAATCAGAAAATTTTTCGGGGAGAGGGGCAAAAATGTACTTTCTATCGCACTTTTGCCTTAAATAGGTTATATAATGGAGATGTTATTCATGCCCGAGCGAAGCGAGGGCGAAAAAATTAGAAATTTAAGGCTCAAAAACAACATTTTTACATTGTTTTAATGCTTTGAAAATTCTTCTTTAGTGTGATGGGGGGGGGGATGCAAACGATACTTTGCACCCCTCTCAGAATCGCGATGTACATGTAATACTGCTTACCAATCATTTTTCTACCCATTGCTGAGCACGACATGAAAATTATTTCAGGTATTGCCCAAAATGGTTCAGGTCTTGCTCGAGCCTTTGGGCAATACAATAGTTGCCGCCACTGAAGTACATACCGGAAAGAAAACATCTAAGTACATTATTGATTAATTATGACGAATTTTTACAACATTTTTTCAAAAATTAGCTACTTATTGAATAAAAATAACTGTGATTAGATTTCATTTTAATAACAAATGGACAGGGGTAAAGATTGAATAGGTAGTAAAAAAGTGAAATTTTTATCAGGTCTTTTCGAGTTCCAGACACAACTTTCTGACTATCTTCTCCACTCTACTTTCGAGAAAAATTAAAGTAAAATGACCCACCCTATTACTTACTTACCTACCTACCTAAGTGAATTGAAGTACTTACAATAAACACTTGTATATTTTTAATCTCGATTGTTTCAGATACCTTCCTGAAAGTTTGCCATCAAAGTGACCCTCTTTTGGATAAATGCATGAAAGAAAGCTTAGAACGACTAAAACCATTTTTAAAAACCGGTAAACAGTTTTACTTTCATTTATAACGATAATATCATCTACGTATAAGTATTCACAGAGTAGCATGCTCTTCAATGGTCCAATCCAACATGCTGAACCTATTCACATACCTAGGTACATATGAAATGCTAGAGGATGTTTCATATACATTGTGAACAAGTACCATACGCCATACATACATGAGCAATCGATAACGCGTCGCGACGTCAAAAGCAGCTACCTACGTACCTACCTATCTAATTATCAGTTCACTTAAATTCGGATAACTAAATCTTTCCAGTTCCAGCCCATAGTACCTAACCTATGCCTACTCGCATATCGCATAATATGTAAGTAATTCATACATACGTAATTTATCTGCAGGCATTCCCGAATTATCGATTCCGTCACTGGAGCCACTCGTCATACCTGAAATAACGATGAATCAAGGAAAAGGTTCTCTCAATCTGCAGACCACGTTCAGAAATCTTCACCTGTGGGGTCTCAGCGTATATCAAGTTGAAGATTTCCGGTAAATGAGATCGTCCGTACGTCTACGTACACGTAAATGTACTTACCTACCTGACTAATTGACCGCGTATGTGTTTGAAATTCTCCTTCAGCTCCAAAATAGATGATAACGCTTTCAAATTTAAAGTGTTCTTTCCTTACTTGACGTCTAAATCTATGTACCGAGTTCATGGCCGTATATTGATGTTACCAATCGAAGGAAATGGTATAGCCGAAGGAAATTACAGTAAGCATTCCAGTCAAAGAAGTCTTATACCTACCTAATAGGTTTTCTCGCTAATGATTGACCATTTCCTATTTAATTTTTTCAAACACTATCTATGTACGTATTATAGGGAAAGAATTTTCAAGTTTGAGAAAATGTGCCTATAGTTTCGAATTTCAGTGGAGAAAAAAACTTGCAGCAAAACATTTCTGCAAAAGGAAGAAAGAAATCCCCGAAATATTCGTGGAAAATAATAATTCAATTCCACCTCAAGATATGTCATACTCGATGGAATAAAATTCATAATGATCTTGATTTTTGACCAAAAAATCCTGTATTTCGATGAGACAAATTTTTCCACTTGGGTCACTGGGTGTCTGAGAAATAATTAAAACCTTAATTTATCTAGATTTTAAAATATTTTTCATTGATGTGGGAGGATGAGAAGGAGGGAAATACAACTCTTGGTTAATAAAACAAAAGATACCTGCCTAATTAATCTAAACAATAAAACGCTTCCTTATTATTACTCACCCGTCATTCGATTTGGTATTTTTTACACATTTTGTTTATGTTCTTGTCTACAGCCAACGTCGAAGGCATCGTTCAAATTCAAGGCAGTCGAAAACAACAGAACAGCAAAACTTATTTTTACGTAGATCATATAACACTCAACTTGGACGTATCACACGTCAGTGTTTATTTCGATAATTTATTCAACGGAGATAAAGAATTAGGTTGGTTCATTTTATCTACTTACGTACTTCTACTTAACAAGTTTCTATTTTTGAATTCAATTTTTCACATCCGAACACCCCATCTCATTTTTTTTTCATTTTTATAAAATTAAACATCTTTTCAAAAGAAAGAAAAAAAAAACATTTTCGTTAATTAATTTTTCGAACAAATTTCTTCTTTTCCCATCGAAAAAAATATGAGCTCGATGTTTTATACCTACCTAATCTTATTGTGCACGATTTTGCAGGCGACGCCATGAACGTATTTCTTAATGACAACTGGAAACACGTATTGAAAGATATGAGGCCAGTTTTGGAAGAATCGATCGGAGCAGTAATGAAAGACATTTTCAATTCGATGTATAATAAAATCCCCCTTGAAGAAATCTTGCCACTGTGATAGGAAAAAGAGCTGTTTCATCTGAATTTTCGAAACCTTTTCGCTGGAAAAATCGTCAAAAAAACGTCACGTTATTTCAATAAATAACGGGACCCGGCGATAAGACTTTATTAAAAATAAGCACGCTGAATGTTTTTTTTTTGCGTTAGAAACATTTTTGTACTCGTATTTTGTATTTTCGTTTAAGCTGCCAAAATACCAGGGTGCATTTGTAGTTGTACATCCGTTTAATTTTGTTATTCATGCTTCGTTTGACTGCACATTTTGTCTTTTACGCGAATAAAAGTTTATTTCTTGTAAAAGAAATTATTTTTGAGAAATCGAACTAGTCAATCGGTTTCAAAAAAACGAAAAATACAATTCAGTTGTTTTTTGTATCTAGTTTAGAACAGATTTCTTTAGTGTACCGTTAAACTTTCGCTGCAAAAATTTTTCCACTGGTTGTGTTCGAGTAAACTTTCGGCTGCAAATAAAAAATGAAAAGTTCGATTTTTCATCTTCTCGTATTGTGTAATGTATTCGAATTAAAATCAGCTATACAAATAGGTAAGTACCTGCATTAATGTTGAAATGCTTATATAGGTACAAGATCTTTCGAGGGTACTTTCAAAATTTCTCACAATTTTCGCAATAATGATCAATTTTCAGTACGTAGGTAGGTAAATCATCAAATATATGGTAGCTGTATTTTTTGCATGTTGATGAAATTAAAGGTATAGGAAGACCTGTGTACCTATCTACTTGTCTCTTACATCTGATTTGAAAACTAATTTTGTATGAAGAAATTAAAAAATTAATATAGGTACATATGTATGTGCTACGTAAGTATAAGCGTAATTTTTTTATTTGCCAAAGGTGACATTTTAAAAGTTTGCCATCAAAAGGATCCCGAATTGAATAAATGTATTAAAGAAAATCTGGAAAATTTAAGACCATTCTTGAAATCAGGTATAGAAATCAAATTTGATTTTTGTTGTATTAGGTAGTTATTTGCAAGATTAGTATGGAATGTACGGTATGAGTGGGAAGAAAATGATTTTATAAGGTAGGTGATTTAAAATTTTGATTCGCTTTTAGGAATTCCGGAACTATCAATTCCTTCATTCACGGAGCTTCTAATTCCTGAGATTATAATCAGTCAATACACATCGTTTCCTATAGGATACGTGGAAATTAAATTCAATAATCTTCATTTAACGGGTCTTGATTCTTTCGAAATTGCAGATTTAAAGTAAGACGATTTATTATAAATTAAGTACTTACAAGGAAATCAAATTGAAAGTTCCACCTTCAACTCGAATAACAGCATAGGTTAGGTACCTACTTCATTTATCAAGAGCAAAAGAACGTAGTTTACCCCTCCTCCTTCATTTCCTCTCTCTTTCCCGCCAAAAATTTCCACTACTCGAATTGATTTTTCTGTTTGGAGTGAATTTTCAGAAATGGTAATTTTTTAGAAAATCTGTTTTCTATCTACATCGACCTCGCCCCCCCTCCTCACTCCAGCAGGGCCTATGTTCACTATTCGTTAAATATGTGTGTTGTTTTTTTTTTAAATAATGTTTACCAATTTTGACTGCCGATTTATGCGAGATTCATTACAGAACTGATCTGGATAAGAATGAATTATACTTGAAACTTTGGTATTTGAAACTGACTTCAAAATCGAATTTTCGTTATAGTAAGACTATTGTCATCACCTTCAGCGGAGGAGGCATGACTGAAGGAGATTATGGTTAGCGCGAATGTTAAAATCATGCGTTAAAGCGTGTCGTCCTTTCATGTAAATAATATTTATCAACTTTTCTTTCCATTTTTTAGCTGACATAGGTGGCACCATTCATATTAAAGGAAGTCGAAATCAAACGAATGAAAATGGAAATACCTTTTTTTACGTCCATAGCGCACATCTAAGTTTGGATTTTTCTCAAACCACCGGCAATTTTAAAAATTCCCTCGATCCCTCTTCCGATGGTATGCTAATTTTTATTTTAAGCGTGCTCTTCGAGACAAAATATGTACTTTGATATACAGATATTTAAAGGACACTATTTTTTTAGTCAAAGGTAAGGCGGAAGAATTTGTCGTTACCCACTGGAAAGATGTTATGGAGAATATGAAGCCGGTCTTGGAAACACGTACAAGCGAAGTAGTCAAAAAACTGTTCCAAGCTATTTTCAAACAAATTCCACTCGAAATATTTTTACCATCGTCGTAGAAATTGAAAGTGATTGATTTTACGATTAGACTACTTACAGATACGTACACGTTTGAATTAAAATCTAGGTTATAAAACACGATTTAAAATTAAACTTTTATTTTAGGTAGATACTTACGTTTAATTTTTGAAAGAAAATAGGTAGGTATTTATTTTCTCTGAACAGTTGAATACCTATCAAAATTTTCAAATTAAGTTAATTAAGTTTGTAGGATGTAAGTATTTTGTATTTGATGCGGAACAAATTTATTACACGTAGGTAAGTTGTAAGTTTAGCCTGAATAATTTTTTTACAATTTTATTCCATTTGAGGCGGCAGTAAAGATGATTGAAGTAGGTATGATATGCTACTGTTTGGAAAGATTTTGTAAAGAGTGTGAATATGAAACCAGTTTCAGAAAAACTTTAAATGTATCTTTTTATTTATCAGCGAAATTGTGAACGAAATTTACAAATGGAGCTATTTTTAATGAAATTCGAATTCCAAGAGTTCCTGTCATTGTAAAAATGGACTGAATGAAAATTCAACCAGTAGGTTGAGTCGATCAATTCCACACACAGTACCAATAAATGTCATTTAGATATGAACCGTTACTCGAGTATACGCAGAATTTACAACTAAACCAGTCAAAAATGAGCATTTATTTAAAATTACATCACGTTTATTTAAGAAAATAATCATAAACATGTTAAAATAAATTAACTTATTACGTAATTTTTAATTTTTCAAATATACATCTACCTAGGTATATAAAAAGAGATATTTTAAAAAAAATGACAAAAATATAAAGGAAAGTATACGTTTATTGGTTTACTCGCAGTTGTGTAAAAATGAGAACGTCCCGACGATTTATGTATGGCACCGAAATCAGAATTTTCGTGAGAATATCCTAGCTCAAAGTAGGTATAAAGATATTAGGCACAACTGGTACAGCTGGCTAGGGTTCAACGTTTGCAGAATGAACCAGATCTTATTAATAGGTAGATCGCGGTGGACGATTTTTTTTTTGATGATTTTTATTTTAGGTAAGTTTAAAAACTGGTTTATCATTGGTGACTTTTATTACCTACTTTTACGCAAAATGAACCGAGATTCGTGAAAATTATGCATATTATACAGAAATAGGAAAGTACAGGAAATGACGAGTAAGTATTGAGTTGTTTGATTACGAAAAGCTGCAGTTATAAAATTATGACGCGATAATACATAGCATGGACCGTCTCTCATATCGAAATATAAATGTAAATAGGTACCTATACCTACTTACTACGCTGCACGTATTTGAACATTTTGAGTGAACGAAGATAATACTTATCGATAATTTCGAAAAAACCTAGTCAAACAAAATGTTTACAAACAAAAAAGGAGTGTTTCTTACACGTGTAGGTCTAGGTACGTAGTACGTACTACGTAGGTACATGAAACCAAATTAGGCGCAGTCTATTTTTCCCATAATTAAAGATACGACAATTTGGAAATAAAAATAAAAAATAACTTTAAAATTTGCACAAATCACAGGAAAACATTTGTGGGAAAAAATCGAAGTTACATACATAAATCAATTCAAAACCAAACTCGATAGGTAGGTTCTAGGTAATGAGAAGAGTTCGATGAGAACAATATTATTACGTAGTTTATCTAGTCTTCAACTAGCCACAATTTGGTTGGAATATGACTAAACGCGTCGTTCATGATTTTTTTGAAAACTCCGGATAAACTTTCGCCGATGTTTTCTTTCAATTCGTTGACTACCTCGACTGAATTCTCATTCAAAAAAGTATTTACCGTTCGTCCTGAAAAAAAAAAGTTCTCGGGTAAAGAACAAGGCGCGGCGGCGGCGGTGAGTCAGAGACACGCAGATCGTCACTTAATCGTAGTCATGCGACGATGGTTAGTAAAAACGAGAATTTTCAATTACGTAATTTGGCGACAAATTTACCTAATACTTGATTGCCGTTGAACAGATTGGAAAGTTGGACTCTCATTAAAGCCAGACTGAATTCTACTTTCATACTGGACGCGACCATTACTTCTTCGTCTTTTATTTTTGGGAAGTGTACCCTGGTTTGTACGTGGGTAGTGACGTTTTCTGCGAAATTAATAAAATATGTACGTAAATATAACATACCTACATAAGTAAGTACATGCATTAATTAGTCACTAGTCAGGTTGGAAGACAGCGAGAAGGAAGAAAGTTTCTGTTTTAATTGCATCAAAGAGGTTAGAGGGGGTGGCCGAGGTTCTCAGCCGACGATATTGTCCAAATCCAAAGGTAAAATGAAAAAAAAACAACAATTCCTTCTCGTTTTATTCTTTTCAAGCCATCATATTCAATCTCATAGGCGCACCCAAGAGTGAGGGTTCAGGGGGCTCGAGCCCCCCCCCCTTAAGCCTGGAAAAAATAATTGTTTGCTTCAAAAATGAGAAAAAAGTAAATTTTTGCTCTTCAAAGTATATTTTTTCAAAAAAATTTCGCCCTCGCTTCGCTCGGGCAGTATTTTAGTACCTACCTACTTTCATTTCAAAACTTGACAATTTTTGATTGATTTTTCAGTCAAAAACCACCAAATTCTCAATAAATTCTCTGTTTGTCAGAAAAAAATGATGATTTTTGATTGAAATATCAGTGAAAAAGGACTCAATTTGAAATTTGACCCCCTCCCCATTTTTTCTCAAATTCTCAGCCCCTCCCTTAATTAATTTCTGGGTGCACCTATGTTCTACTTATCTCACCAACTTTGATCAAAATCCAGGATTTTTTTCTAATGCATACTTATGTAAAGAGGTAGATATAATTTTTATGATTGTTAAAACTTACTGAGATACAATTTAGCATCGCCAATGCCGACTAGTGGTAGTAACAAAATATTTCCTTTCAAGTCGTACTTTGCTTCAACTTTGATGACAGGAATAAACAAACCAATGTCCAATTTTCCACGTTTCATATCCATTCTGAAAAACATTAAGAAAGCAAGTTTGTTAGACAGTGCCTAAAGATAGACAAAAAGGATCCAGGCCTGAACCCTGATAGGTGATTCTGATCTACTTTTTAGCGCGGAGTTCATATATGATTTCAGATTTTCACCACGAAAATTTTCATGAAATTCGAATTTTTTATATTCAAAATTTCGTTATGCACTTTTTGTTACTTTTGACACTTAAGTTTGATTTTCTGAGCAAAGAAAGGATCCTAAATAATTAGTCGAATTTAAATTTTAGAGCGAAAAAGTTTTTTCAATGAATTTAATTCAGTTTTTACATAGGAAGGGAAGTTTTCAAGAAATTTTGTACTGGAAGTTCAAAATTCAGCTTTCATCTTTTATAAGAAATGTCTAAAAAGAAAAACTAATTTTCTTCGGAAAAAAACAACTATTTGAGCTACTTATACAGAAGAGAAATTTCACGCTCTGCAATTCATATTGAGTTCTAACCTAGTTATTTTTTTGAAGCTTGATTTTCTCAGAAAATTAATTGGTTTATAATGAATCATATTTTCAGCTATCGCAATTAAATCATCGCAGACCCAGCTATTTTAAAATTTTCTCCTATGCAATTAATTTCGATAAACGATTCTAACGTAATTTTCAGTGCTGAGTTTCGAATATGATTTCAATTTTTCTCCGTCATATTCGAGTTTCTTCCGATCTAATTTTTTGTTGAAAATTTTCAACTCGTCAAAATCGATTTTATGAATATACCTACAGGAACTGTCCTACGAAAATAAATGAATAGAGAAAATGAATTTCTTTTCTGTAAAATCAAATAACCTAATTTTAAAAAAATTCTAGAAGTCTTGGCCTTCGAGATATTTTTAATGAAAGATAAAAGTTGAACTTCGAATTTTCGACTGAAATGCATATCTCAAAAACTCAGTTTCATAAAAGAAAATTGATGAGACTGTACAGAAATAAAATTTTGAACTCCACAATTTTTATTCTATTTATTTTTTAGTGGGATCTTTTCTATGTTCAGAAAATTCACTCCAAACATTTAAAATTATTAAAATGTGTAAAAAAAATTTTCAACAAAAATTTTCAACAATACTCTGTTATATAGGTACATATAAATCGGTGAAAATCAAAATTGCAGCACAAAAGAAAATCAGTGAAAAGATTCGAGAAAAATCATTGGAAAATCAGTGAAAATCTTTGAAAAATTAGTGATAACCTGTGAGGTGAATTTTGTTGATTTTTCCTGTGCTGAAATTTTAGCTTTTCATCAGTGACTTCTCACTGATTCAGAATGAGAGAGTAAAGAATCTTGACACATTGGAATTTTTCAATGTTTTTTTTTTTTTTTTTTTTTGTAAATAGCAGGAAAAATCCCATCAAAATTACTCTTCAAATTTTAGAGAATTTTTTACGTTGACCTGCGATAGTTATTGAATATCATTTCTTGATTAATTGAAAAATGGTTTAAAATTGTAAAAAAAAAAAAAACTTGACAAAGATGATTAGGTATATAGGTATGATTAAAATTTCGTAACAATTAATATGGTACCTACCTAACTAGTTGGAAAACATACCTACGTAAAATATAAGCGACAAGTGAGTAAGTAAATAGGTAATTAACCTGGTGTATAAGGCGGTCGTATTACTCGGTCCGTGTACGACTAGATCCTTAAAAGATCCTTGCAAAGTAACACCTCCTTGTCCTTTGGCGATGGATACTTTTTCAATGTGCAAAGGTTCCATCGGTTGAGTTCCGATTTCGGGAATTCCTATACCACGTCGCAAGAAAAACAAAACAAATTGTCATGAAAAAAGGTCAAACCTAATCGGCGCGAAAAAGACGACTGGAAAATTCGCGCCCATCTCACCTTTCGCCAACCAAGGAAACATATTCTGGAAAGTATCGCGAATGCATTCGTTCAGCTTGGGATCCTTTCTCTTGCATGGTTTCAACCAAACGGCTAAAATACGCCGTAAAGACAATAAGATCGATTGAAAGATTACGCAACATTCGAATACCGACGTAAATTTAAATTACATAAAAGTATCGGTTAATTGACAGAGGAAGAATCGCTCTCGAAGTTGGACGACTGCTTTAAGGGGAAATACGGTACGCGTGTACGACGCGGACGCCTTTCTCGCCGCGCAGGCCGTGTAATAATCTTCGTCTGCTTTACGGAAGGCGAGAGAAAGTTGCAATTGAATACTCAGTTACGAGCACGAGTACGAGTACCGGCCCGACTGAACTATAAATCGTCCAGTCGGTAATTTATTTAATTTCGTCCAAATTATGTAATAAAAACGTCGAATTTTAACGGTTCACGAACGCACGTCTACGTACGTACGTATTACGAGTAGTTTCTTTCGGGTTCGGGTATCTGATGTGTATCCACGTATTTGACCTAAGGCGCCATACGATGAGCTTCCTATCTTACGTATGTAGATACAGAGAAATACCTACAGCAAATTTTCCGAATACCTTGCTACGATTGCGAAAAATGGTAATCGTAATTTTAGTAACTAAATCGCCAAAATCAAGAATTGAGCAGAAACCGGTCAACCGGTTGCAGTTTCGTAGGTATTTGTTTACCAACAATTTGCAATTATCTGATATGTATGTAAACTTCCTAAATGAATATCCAAGTTATCCAGGTTTTTTTTCATTTTTTTTTTTTATTTTAATCGTCCGAATATATATGTCCATGTTATTTGAACGTGTAAATAGGTAGGTACCTAGAAATTATTCTCGTTCGATAATCTTATACCAGATACGTCCATGACATAAAAATTATATTGCAGTACGTCTATGTACATATTACACACTGCACACTACCAAGTACCCAGGTACCTGTTGGCTGTCATCACGTGATGTACACTTCAAATAACTATCTAGGTATAGGTATAGGTATAGGTATAGGTATGTGTATACCTATGTTTCAGCAAGCAATACGTAAGTTATAAATAAACAGTGTTTACAAAACATCATTATTCGATATAATTAATAATCGACGGGTGTACCCGGTACGCGTTCTCTTTCTATTGAAGATTCGAAAACATGTTTCGTCAAACCGTCGAGTCGTTATTTATGTATTTCGTAATAACTGAAAACTTGCGTTTTTATAGACTGCCTAACTTTCCGATTCATTTTTGAAAATTACGTGTACTTTGCACTATCAACGAGTAGGATAGGTGAGCCAACTTCAATTTCAGACATTTAATTGTAAACATTGTAAAGACTATGAATAATCAAAATTAAATGATTAGGTATTGATGAGTTAGGTCAGAGAGATGAGCTTGGAAAAATAGGTGAATATGCGGGCATATAGTTGAAGCATGGAATTCGAAAAGGGCCTAACTCCCAAATTTTACAAACTGGTGTAAATGTTTTTCTTTTTTTTTCTTTTTTTTTTCGTTAAACTGCCATCAATTGCATGTTTAATGATCTTCAATAAACTCAAATGCTCATCCTAAACACAGAATTTCTAGTTAGAACATCAAAAAGAGGGTATTTTGGAAATTGGAATTGGGCCCTTTTCCAATTCCACGCTTCAGATGGAAATTTTTTAGACGAGTAGGTTTTCACTGTTTCCAAAAAGTAAAATTATTCGTCAATTTTGGTAAATCATACCTACTTAGATCCTCGGAAAGACATAAAATGAATTCTCGAACTTTTTTTTAACCCACGATGTTAATTTTTATTCAAAGTACAAATTACCCTAAAAACTCTCGATTTTAGCCTCTTAAATGTAAATTTTATTAGGTTTTGTCTTCAAAAAGTGTCATACCTGTACCTATACCCAAATCACTCTGAATTTCCTATCAAGTCAAAAAAGGCCTCCTTGTAAATCTAGACCAGCGAATGAGGATCTTTTGTGCGCTGGAAATACATAAATACGCCTGTTTTACGTAAATATAGGTTTTTTTTCGGCCTAAAAATTTTTACGTTCTCACCCCAAAAAATTAAGAAAAATGTTAATCCTTATTTCGACTGTAATTCTTCTACTATACTAATGATTATTGTGGGCAAAGCAAATGAATGTTATCTTAGAAACTTTGATCCTGTTTAAATTGTTTGTAAATAGGTAATAAAATTATTATAGAAGACCTTGAAAATGATTCTAGCAAATTGTTACCTACACATGTTACAAAAAAAAATCTACCAAAAAAAAGTACACGCATACCTATATACTCAACTTTGAAGTAGGTATAGGTACTCACGCAGATGTTTCTCAAACTTGAAGCCAGGTAGGAAAAAATTATTATTCAAACTCGCACGTCTGCGAATACCGTTCAAACAGCGCGATCACGTAAAATTGTTAGTTTTAAAAATAGGTAGATAAATAAACGAAACGCGAAAAAAAGTAGGTAATACAAAGTAAAAAAATTGTCAACATACGTGCTTCTTTGAGTAGAGGAATCTCACTGTGTTTTTTTATCACAACGTCATTGACAGCGGCAGCATCGGCGAATTGATAAAAACCAAAAATATACAAACAAAAACAATAAATTAATTCCATTTATTACGGTCGGCGTTTACGAGGTATCGAAAGATAAATTAAATATGAGAAATGAATTTTTTTCAGTCGGAAACCTCTGATGGTCGAATTTACCGATCAGAATACTCGCACTACGCTAAGTCGCTTACACCTCCTCGATCGATCTTCATTTCAACGATGAGGTGAAAGTTATTCGGTGGCTGGAAACCAGATAGGTAGTTATAGGTACACGTTGATTGGAAGTCAGTGACCAGCGAGATAGCACGTTTTATTGACCTATTACGCGCAATTATAATATAGATACTCGAATGCATTAATTATATCGTTCGGTATTACCGAGACGCGTAATTTTCGCCCTCACCTTCACCCTCGCCCTTGTCCCTCTTTTGATATTTGGTCGTAAATTTTCCTCCAATTGTGACCAATTATTGAGGTACCTATAAATGTATTTTTTTTTTGCGCTAACTTGACGAAAAATTTTGACCAAAACATATGTCTAAAATTTGTTTGCTTGGTTGGAAAACTAAAAAAACAACAACAACAACTACACCACCTCGCAATATTAACGCAATCTATACGCGTATATAAACTTCAATACATAATGGTACTCGCGAATATACATACCTACTTACCTTGATATCTTTTTAAATTGCTTATGGAAAAAAACACGAAATTCTCATCAACTTTTTTTTCTCGAAACAAAAAAGCACACCTAAAAGTGGTTAGTAAATGAAAATTAAAATATCGAACACCTTAAATTATAATTTTCATTTTTAAAAACAGGTACTCGATTCACATACCTATAATTTAATGAAAAAAAAAACTAGGGAGTGACAGAAAAAAGGAATTAAACAATAATTATAAAAATTGAAAAAAGTAACAAATCTGTATTCACAAAACACCTCGGAGGAGATGCGAGTATTTTTTTAAAAAACTTAAACAAAAAATTACATAAAATGTGTAAGCACCTAAATCCCAAGGTTTAAGGTACCTGAAAAAAAAAAATGAATATGCGAAGGGCAAAATACTATACTTAATAATAAAGTCACGCTCTACTTTCAATCAACAAAGGAGTTTTTTCTTCTGTCAAATCGGTGTCAGAACTATACAGTAAGTTTAATACTCTCGAGCTGCCAATTCCAACGTTATTTTGATAAGAATTTGGAAGTTTATCTTTGAACGTTGGACCATCTTTAGATATGCTCAGATTTTGATTACTTCTAGTCAACTTATCGGATAGAAATGCCTCAATACTGGAGGAACTTGTGAGAAGTCGTTTTCTTGGAATGTTACTTAAACTTAAAAGCTCGATTATCACCTGCAAAATAAACAATTGAAATTAAATTCAGTAAGCACTGTGCATAGGCGCACCCAAGGAGGGGGGTTCAAGAGGTTTGAGCCCCCCCCTCCCCTTGAGCTCGAAAAAAATATTTTTTGCTGCAAAAATGTAAAAAAGCGCATTGTTTGCTTTTCAAAGTATATTTTTTCAAAAAAATTTCGCCCTCGCTTCGCTCGCGGGCAGTATTTTAATAATTTTATTTTAAAACTTGACGATTTTTGACTGATTTTTCAGTCAAAAATCACTAATTTCTCAATAAATTCTCCGTTTGTCAGGATTTTTGACTAAACGATCAATGAAAAATGGCCTAATTTGAAATTTGACCCCCTCCCCATTTTTTCTCCAATTCTCAGCCCCTCCCTTAATTAATTTCTGGGTCCGCTTATGGCACGGTGAAACTAATTATCAAATATTAGGTACCTACTTTTCTTATTAGGCAGATAGGTACATACTAAACGGCACTAGCAGATTGCAAGATGTTGACTTTTATAAAGTTGAGAACATGAAATAACGTCAAAAAATCAACTAATACATTTTTTTAAAGGATCATCATAAATTCCACTCTTACCTGAGTCTTCAACGTCAAATTTTATAATATTCGTTCTCAAACACTATAAACTACATACTCGTCTTTTATCAAAAAAATAAAATCTCATCAACAAAAAATTTTCTAAATTTTGAAAAATGATTGAAAAAATGATGACATATCTGAAATTCAGTAGACCATTTTAAATATTCTTAGAATTAAAAAAAAAAAAATGAAAATTCCTACGCTCTGAATTTTTGACATTTTTCAAAGAACTGAATAAATTTCTTTCTTCGCGCAGTTTTTTAATTCAAAAATCAAAATTTTGAAATTTTGACATCCCTCCCCCCATTGTGCAACTTCTTTTTGCTCCTCAAATCTCCTCGGCCCGGATTTTCTCTGCACGGCCGGCCCTGGGAATAATGGATGATACAAAATCTCCGTTTTAATTTTAACATCCATGTCTGCATCATTTTTGTAAAATTTAAAAAAACGACAGCTTTTTATTGTTTTACTGCGTCTTTGCTTGAAAAAAAAAAAAAAATGGTGAAAATTTTCCAACCTGCGTTTCAATTTGCAACTATTTCTAAATACAGTATGACACAGAAGTCTTGTCCACGAAAAACACTTCATGATATCTCGAAACTGCAAAGAGATATCGGGATGATTCAAACGACAATATGTTCCTGGAGACAAGGACATTGAAGATTGATAGTCAAATTTTCAGTTCTACCTACAGGGTGTCCACAAATTGAGAAACCGGATATGGTTAAAAAATGGGGGTCTGGGTTTCTTATGGATTTGAAGTCTACACACTGAGACGATTAAAATGTGATAATTTTTTTTCGAAACCGGTTCGATAATTTGCAACCGGTTGTCAAAAATACCCCAAAAATCGAGATTGGAAAAAATTTTCCAAATGAAATTTGTAGAGCTTTGTAAGCCAAACATTGTCAGTGAACTCATTTTTTGAAATTTCAACAACTAAAAAAGATAAGAAATTTTTTTAGATTTTTAACGGTGCGGTGTTCAACATTCATTTGAAAAAAATTTTCATATTTTTTTTTGTTGTTGAAATTGGCAAGTTGCCGAGAGTGAACCGATTCAAAAAATGAGTTCACTGACCATGTTTGGCTTACAAAGCTCTACAAATTTCATTTGGAAAATTTTTTCCAATCTCGATTTTTGGGGTATTTTTGACAACCGGTTGCAAATTATCGAACCGGTTTCGAAAAAAAATTATCACATTTTAATCGTCTCAGTGTGTAGACTTCAAATCCATAAAAAACCCAGACCCCCATTTTTTAACCAAAACCGGTTTCTCAATTTGTGGACACCCTGTGGGTAGAACTGAAAATTTGACTATCAATCTTCAATTTCCTTGTCTCCAGGAACATATTGCCGTTTGAATCATCCCGATATCTCTTTCCAGTTTCGAGATATCATGAAGTGTTTTTCGTGGACAAGACTTCTGTGTCATACTGTATAGCTATTCACTACTAAGTTCACTCCCCTTTTCTTCCTTCCACAACATTCATTTTAAAATCGAGTAAAACTTTGAGAGGGCAAAAGGGAAAATAAAAATGGCGTTTAAAAAAAAACTAACTGAGAAAAATGAAAGAAACGATATTAAATCTCGCCGCAACGGATGAGCACTTTCGCTGATTTCCTCTTAAATTGGTCCATAATTAACCAACCAGATGTAACAGATAAAAATTAACGGTGAAAACCATGTAAAGGTTATCTAACTCGACTGATAAAATATACGAGATGATGCTAGGTACATATTTCGTGTTCTTTTAATAGCACCAAATATGTACTTATATACTTAGGTAGTAGGTACATTACATCAACACAGAAATTCATTTCATTGAGAATCGCTGCGCTCACCGCGCCGCGCCGCCGGACGAGATATGTATTATTTTTTCACTTTTGTTCCGAATACGCATTTACCTATCTATCCACCAATAGATGTCTATTTAAATGATCTATCTAAGACGAAATAGGTGGGAAAATATTTACCATAACGAAGACTAGTATAATTAAAAATAAAGATGCATTTGCGAATCCGTATTTGTCATACAACACTCCGGAGACGGTAGGTCCGATAAAAGCACCCAAAGCAAAAGACGACGTCCATAATCCGGACACCATACCATAGGTTTCTATGTCATTTGGCAATCCGGAAGATCTGTAACAATGATCAATTTCGAATGATTTTTTTTACCCAAAATAATAGGTAAGTGATAAGCAACGGTAACTTGCATTGCTGTTTGCAAAGCGTCCGTGAAAGAGGACACTAAACGTGCGCCGATTCCCAATCCGTGTAAAACTAAACCTAATATCACCAATAATAATGACCTAAGGAAACAAAATATAAAAACTGCAGTATTGCATACGTATAGGTAGGTATAATAATCTACCATGAGTTAAGAAATTAAAAAGTGAGGCGGAAAATCTTTACCCTTGGAATGGCATAAATGGAGCTGGTCCGACCAGACTAACTCCGACAATTAGTATCAATCCCCCAATCACTGCGACGGTCTTTGGTCTGAGATATTTGTCGCACAGCCATCCCCATCCTGGCGCTGAAGAACCATACGTAACTCCAGTCACGACAAATACTAATCCCACCACAACTGGAGTTAGATTATACTGCGACAAAAATTTTACATTTATCAAATTACCAATTTTCTGTACTCGCGGATCAAATTATTTTTTGAACGCGTAGTAGCAAATGGTGTTCCTATTATATTGGTAGGTATAGGTACATACAACCCACCTCTCTGATGTGAGGCTCTAAAGTAGCTTGAAAAAAACTTATGGTTGTAGAGGTGCTTAAAATTGTCGCTGCGCACACTGGAATGCCTTCTACGTGAAGAATCCGCAATAGTTTACCTATTTTGTTGAAACAAAAAATTAAGTGATTAAAAAAATCAGGAGTGCCTATCTAAATCGATATCACTTTTATCGAGCGGAAAAATCGAAACAAAATAGAAAAGTTTGTAATTTCGAAGCAAAACATGAACTTTCTGAACTCGAGTATTTACTTTGGGTTCTTATCACACATGGGTTAAATTCCATGTAAATAGGCAGGCGGAAAAACGATGAACGAAAATACACGAGTAAGAATTTCATAAATACTCAACTATTCAATCATCTATTAAAATAGTTCTTCAATATTCATTACAGGTACCTAGGTACCTACCTATAGCTGTTGACTATGTACCTATATTGTATTTTTTTTTTTTTTTTTTTTTTTCATTAAATTCGAAGACCATACTCTTACCTACCTATTTCAGATTTTTTGCTTTCGAAAAATTTCTAGTCAAAAATTTCGTAGATATTCAATCGATACATGAAAAATAAGATAGATAGTTTATCAACCTATAATCGTTATTTTTTAGACCGATGTATGAATAGTAGGCTCTTAATATCGAGGAAATTACGTAAGCTTGGCTATTTAAACATGAGGTAGATAACTTATCATAATTTTTTTTTACATTTTAATTGGACATCGTTTCAGGAATCTACGCGAGATAAACGACGTTGATACTTGGTTTAATGTTCGTGAAAATGCGCGTATTGGTACGACGCGTAAAATACCAAAACTCCAACTTGCCAAGTGAATATCTGTATGGCGCCTGAATAATGGGTGCCCTAATCTAGGTATTTCGACTAGTGCACCTATGTTTACCAAATCTCATAAACGAGTTTTCCAGAGTCTCATCATCATCACAAAATTAAATACCTACTTGCGATGGAAATAAAATAATGCAAACTCAGCACTCACCGGTAGTTTTGGTACTGGTTTGAATCTCTTCGCTGCTTGGCAAGACTATTTTTGTGAAGATCGCTGTTACGAAGAGCAATCCGCCAAGAGAAACAAAAGGTGTGGTATAACCTCCCAACTATCAAAAATATAACCAAAATTGTAAAAATCTGGATACAGTTACGTAATACGTATGTATGAACCTAATGAAAGCGATAATTTTGTATTTTTTTCAAAAATTAAAAAGAGGGTGGCTCAAAATTGTGCATGGACCTTAAACGACGTAAATTTCACTTTCTGGTACTACATTTACCTCACCACACCAGGCCTTAAAATTTGACTATGCAAAGTCAAATTTTTAAAAATTGAGGGGAAAAGATCATTTTTTCAGAAATTCTTTTTAGTGCGGATGATATCATTGTCTTTGCCCATAAATACCATTGAAAAGTATCAATCCATTTTTTATCTCAACCTTTTTTTTAGGAGGAAAAGTTGAAAAATTTTACTGAAATTTTAGCTTGGGACAGTAATCGACGACGATTTTCTTTCATCTCCCGTCAAAGACATTTTTCCAAATGAAGAAAAATGTTTCCATCTTTTCGCTGAAAGCTTACTGGAAAAAATTCAAAAAAGTGACATTTTTAATTATACTGAAAATAGGAGAAGAAGGGACAAAAATTTAAAATGGTTACAAACGGTATTCTTGATCAAAAAGAATCTATTCTGGAATCATTTTAAGAAAAATTTTTTGTGATGAGTCAAATTTCAGGACTTGGTAGAGAGGAAGACAAAAATAATGTTTTTATCGCGTCATTTTAAGATCGGGGTGCAACTTCCTAGCCATCCTTTTTTTTGAGTTTTCAAAAAAATCGTATAGCAGGCAATTGAACAGCTAAAGAGCTCAAAAAACCTCTTTTGATGGATGCTCCTCCTCTTTCATCTATTCATTTTTTTTACATTTTATATAGGTACAAAATAAATTTTCAAAGACTATAAATTCTCAACCAAATACCAAATCTATCCCCTTTTCAAAATTTTTTCCTGCAAAAATTGTTATGTACTTATTTCAAGCTGTGTGCTGAACTGATCCTTGAAATTGCATAGCAAACCGAGATTATCTACTTATTTTTTTTCAACATTATTTTATGCCCCTCATTGCTTTACTCTAGGTACCTCTGATAAATTTTCAAACAAAGTAGGAACTCGCCTCGTATAAAACACCACCTAAGGATGGGCCGGCGATTAATCCTAGACCGAAAAACGTTTCCAAAGAAGCCTGAAAAAATTACAAACAAAAAAGAGATAGAATACTGAGATGCTGAAATATTAAATACATAAATTTTTTCACACGTGAAATCATCAATGGATACCTACAAAAGTAGTTGCAATATTTTCTGGAAATTCGTTTGCTATGATTGCGAAGCTTGCAGTTAAAAATGCTGCATTACCCAGGGCTTCTATAATTCGAATTAAGAATGCCAAACCGATGAACCATAAGTGATGATCAATAAGATCTAATAATCTGAAAAACATTGCGTTTTAATAATTTGATGGTACCTTAATAATAAGGTATTTTTGATCAATCGATAAAAATATCACGTCTAACGTACCCGAAAAATACAGAACAAAGGCCAGATGTGCAGATTCCACTAAAAAACATTCGTTTTGGACCGACACTTTTCAGCTAGGAAATGAAAATAAAATGAAAAAAAATTTTAAAAATGCCAAATCATAAATTGTTAGGAATTCAGTAGAATTTATACATAGGTCTTTCTACTGGTTTAACACGGAGAAATATCAGTTACATATATCCATACTCACATGTTGACCATACCATGGACTAACAAGAAACACGACCAATTCAAATACACCAAACACAAATCCATACTCGGTTGCAGAAGCTCCCTTTTTCTCTGCCTACATATAACAATATAGGTATTCCAAAATGAACGATAATAGAGAAATCCGTAAGTATGAAGCACCTACCTACCTACCTACTTACCTACCTAAAAAATGAAATACTAAAATGAGCAAAATAAGTATATACGGCTACCTATCTATTTTCGACCCTACCAAAAACTATACCTATAGGTAGCAACCTAAACTTATAGTACATAGTTTTGCAATCAATTTCTGTAGATACTTACCTCGTCTGGAAAAAAAGGTGCTTGCAGCGAGACGCAAATGGCGTTGCAAAAATCAGCAGCCCCAAATGCTGCTAGGGTCAATAGTTGTCTCCTGGTGAATTTTGCGAAACCCATTGCACATACACTTGGAAATTACCTCAATGAATTTTGATACTTTTGTAAATGAAATTACGATGGTGAGACATCGCTTCGTATCTTCAGCTTATAACCAAAAATTCGAATCACATAAGCAAAAATTTATTGATAAATACATATTAGGTAAAAATAAGTGGAAAAAACACGGAGTAAATATCCTTTGACTGGACACTAATTTTATAATAATTAAAAGGATTTTGAACCGAAATTTATTGGTCACCAAATTTCAACGCGCCAACACATTTTGCAAATTTACTTGGTTTAAAACGCGTCCGTCGCACACTGCTGTTTCGATACGCTATCAATTAGGTACGTACAAATGAATCGTTCGCCTTTCTTATGATATTAAGAGCGCAATACGTGGCTCTACACCTAAATACGTACATTATTTGCTCTCTTATCTCCAATACTGGTTGAAGGTTCAGGCATTTATGTACCTAATTTCTTCTCAAACTGCAAAGAAAACACATGCTATAGCTATCTGCCACCTAGGAGGATTTCTTTGTTGGTTTGTGCCCTTATAATCGGTGCCAAAGCCAAATTAGATACCTATACGTACCCTAACCGTCAAGCATCTGAATGAGTAGGTAGAGGTACACAACTATTTTATCTGCAAAATCGACGAATAATTTTTTTTGAAAACTACGCCCTAAAAAGGGTGAAATATGTGAAAATATGTGAATACGATAAGGGTATCAAAAAACAGATTTTTTCGATCCTACGAGTATCATTAAATTAAAACTCAAAATGCTGAAATGATTCATTTTAGGCAATTTTAAGTGATTTTAGTAATTTTTTATTGATAAAAAGGGATTTTTGATTCAAAATAAATAGTATATAATGCAATGAGGGAGATAAAGTGGTTTATTGCCCGAGCAAAGCGAGGCAAATAATTCAAAATCGTCGAAAATCATTTATCTGCCGAGTTGCATGCGATATGTTTTGTTGTAGTGTGAGTAACAGGTGAGTTTGAGCACTCGAGCGATAAAATTATTTACTTTTCCAAAAAAAAGCTGCAACAGGCATTTTCAATTCTCAGACAAAAAAAAATTAAAAAATTTAATACTTATTGGGTGGTAAGAACGAAAAAAAAAAGAGTAAAAAACAAAATGAGTAAAATATTCCCAAAAACGTAAAAAAAAAAAGTCAAAATATGTAAAAATAGTGTACCCCCAACAATTGTTTTTTTTTTCTTATATACATCTGACATTTGAATTATTGAAAAATAATTAGATGGGTACCTACATGGAAAGACTGACGAAATTCAGAAAAATATCTACCTATGTACCTACTTTGGAATGTTTTTTGAAGTAATTCTACATTATTCCTAGATATGTTCATACATAGATAGGTAGGTAGGTAGGTAGGTAGGTAGGTAGGTAGGTATTTTTCACCCTCCTTTCAGCAGAAACACGAAAAACGTAAAAATGAACGAATGTTCGATCACCACTGAAATTTATGTACTCTCGGCGAGGATTGAGTACCTAGATAAATTACGATGTACAAAACCACAAAACCTTTGCCCTCAAGCTAATTCCTACATGTATTTATCTCGCTTCACGAAATGGTATCGATCAACGTTTTCAAACATGTTTCTCGAAAACGTGTCAGCTTTCGTGGAACTTTCCTCGCCCATTATGGACTTACTTATCAATTTTCGATAAGGTGACAGTTTTTAAGGCAACGCGCGAGTTATCAACCAACCCTGCGTAATACGAATACGAATTGAGAATCGAACAACGTTGAGAAAAAAAACTGAAAAAGCAACCAGTTTTAAATGAACGACACCAAAACGGAATTTCTCAAAGATGCCACGGTGTGAATGGCGATCAAAACCGCACAAAAACCTGATAAGCGTATCAAATTAGACTAAAAGCGATACCCATACGAAGATGAAATGAAAGCGAATTTGGCAAATATCAAGGCTACAAAAGGTCACTAACGAGACGCCTTCTACGATAATATTTTTTGCACGTTCGATTAATGACGTAATCTAGCCGCGCAATCACGCAGCACGCCACATTCGTTAATCTAGCTAGATGTAGGTAAATAATGTGCAATGAGTATGTCTACGTATCGAGTGACTGATGTCCTTTTATTAATAACTGCATTACCACGTGTCGGCGACATTTACAAAATACTTACGCATTATGAAGATCACTGAAGATGAGTCAATACTTGAACATATTACAAACGACTACCTATACCTGGGTCAATGAAGTACCTAAGAATATCGAGTTATGACGTTATGAGGTGCCTGATAAAAAGGTCACCTACTAAGGGTAATTCCAATACCTATGCGATGAATTGCACCATGATAAACACGCGGCAAATGTCTTTCAACTGTTCTATAATTAGTCGGTATTTGGTGCCTAGGTGCTTACCTTTAATTTCCACGTAAATCAAAAACGTTTAATTGATATGAGCAAACAGAAAAACCATTGATAAATAATTTTCTGAGTAAACTAGGTATGCGAATTCATTTAGTGAGGTAATAATTGGGTACTAGGTACATCTGCGCACCATTAGTACCTACTTAGTACTTATGGTTATAATTTCAGTTACTTACCAATAGGTTTTGCAATGGTAATTAATATTTTAGCTAATTTTTAAGCAGAAACCCGCAAGTTGAACTAAGTATTCCATGTGCTGAGTTCGAATATTTGCTCATTTTTCAGATGTGATCCTTCAGTGCTCTCAGCCCCCAATTTTAGGGAAAAATTATATTGAAAAAATTTAAATGGCGTATGACTTATCGATTGTCATTAATAAATACGAGGTCATAAAATTCGAATATCGACTACATATTTTTTGATTTTGCCTCTTTTTTCCTGCTCTTAGCGAAACGAGAAGGGTTTGGTTAGAGGTGGGGAGGGGGAGTGAAATCAATAAACCAAGTCGATATTCGAATTCTACGACCTCAAATTAGAGACTGGAATAGCCCAGTTTACATTTCTATTTTTATCCATTATTTCGTAAGCAGTTTTTCCCGAGTATCCTTGAAAAAATAAATATATCCCGTGCAGGCAAAGGGTACCTAAAATCGGATTTTTCAAAAATGAGTTTCTTGACTTAAATAATAGGGGAGGCTATGAGGAACATTTTGAGACTTGGATGAAACATTTTTACAAATTTTTCAGATTAAAATCGTACATTCTTTACCCCCATTCCATCTATTCAATGTAAAAGTAAATTCCGCCGTGTTAATACTTTTGCCTAACCCTTGGCTGAATACGGCGCAACTTCCATTTTACAGAGCCAGCTAAACCATTAGGTTTTTACAAAACGTTTTCGTAAAAAAAACATCCGGCTGTGTTGGTTGGTCTACCTACTTATTCACCTGTTAAGTATGTGATTTGCAACTTATTCAACAAGGTAGGTATTAATTTTCAATCACTTGGTGTTTTACATTCGATTTTCGAATGAGTAAAAAAATATGAGAATAAAATGTTCGCAAAAAGTATAACACTATTTATTCATTTTCGAAAGCCTAATAATTGTTGATCTGTTAGACCGGATGCGAAATAATCAGATATCTAATTTTGGCTCCGTCATTTTGACCTTTGACCAAATTCCGATAAGAATCCTATCTCCTCAGTTCTTATTTAGGTGCATACTGCATACCTATATTCACCAAGTTGATAAACGCATCAATTGTAAAATTTTAACCGCAACTGTATGATCAATTTCAACTGAGGAGGTAAAAACCGAATAAAATTTATTAACAAAATATAACACAATTACAAAATTATACAAACAAGGAACAAATGACTCGTAACTCGTAATTAAACGCTTCCGTAACTATAATTATTGCAGTTTCCATTCACTGCGGTAATTATTTCGGTGACATGGGTTTCGAATCTGGTATTCGAATCACCCAATAAGCAAATTGTGGATTTGTACGTATCGTAATCGGCGTTATCGTTTTCTTGTACTATACTATCTTTCTCGTGAGCGAGCACTACATTATTTCCATTACAGTCTCCTTTATCTCGTCGTCTGATTTTATAAACGATTAAAACTAACGCCTGAAATCAGAGAATAATCGGGGAAGTGGAAGATTCCAATCAACTAAAGACACTTAACTTACCTACGTTACTATTCGTTTGCCTACTTAGTAATGAACAATTAAAATTTATCACTCTAAAAGCGATACGTAAGTGCCCATTGAGTTAATTTATACGGACGATGAGTAAGTTACTACGATTAGGCAATCAGTTGGTAATTATTGGTAATCATATTAGGTAGGTATATGTAATGTACTTATCAGTAACTAATTTCTGAGGCGTTTGTTTCTTTACTCGAAGTGAAACATTGACGTAACTCACCAATAATGCGTGGATGATGATGACGAAAATAGTGGCGTAACGAAACCCAACAAGATCGTAGAGAAATCCAGCCACCGAGGGTCCTATAAAAGCTCCTAATGCGTACGCCGACGTCCAAATACCAGACATTAATCCATACGTGGAAATATTTTCAGGAAATCCGGCATCGCTAAAAATCGAAAATGAGACCAAAAAATCAATTTTTTAAAATGAGATACAGACACTGTTAAAGGGAGAAGGAGGGATGGAAGGCATAAGAAAAGAAGGAAGAAAGGAAAACAAATACGCTGTCTGAGAAATATTTTTACAATAAGAATAATAGGTAGGTACCTAGGTATTTAGTTTAATGTACAATGTACCTACATAGCAGATCTGATGGAATCGATAAAAGTAGCCACGTTTCCGGCAGCTAAGGCGAGACCGTGAATAAACAAAGCCAGCACACAAATACCCAAAGTCCTACGGAAAGTACCTCAAATATTAGACACGTGCAACGCTTTAAAGCTAATCTCGAATGATATAAGTATAGGTACTTACGATGGAATGGGTAAAAATGGCAATGGTCCGATTATTGAAAAACTTACTATATTCAGTACGCAACCAACAATGAGTAAAGTTTTCGGTTTCAAAACTTTATCTACAATTCTGCCAAAAATCGGCGATATAATGGCGTAAGTTCCTCCACTTATGACAAACATGAAACCGGTTAATACTGGTGAAATATGAAACTATTGCGGTACCAAAAAGCAAAAAGCACACAAATACCTATTATGAACTTCCGGACGAGTTTGAAAGGATTTAGTGGCTTAGCGCTACGGACAGGGACAGGGGTGTAGCCTGGGAGCCTCGGGGCCTCCAAATTTATGTGAAAAATACCTTCTTGGAGCATAAAAAAATCATTTCATTAAAGCTTCGCTCAGACATTACAAAATCACAAATCTTTTGAGGTGACTAGGGGGGGAAAAGGCTCCTTTCTGCTATTTTAAGTCTTCATATCCACTTTGCACCCCGACCAAGAAAAGTTTTGACTTGAAATGCTGGTATTTGTTAGGTATTATTTTTGGTTTCTAAGGTCAAAATAATTAGTTGTGGAAATTCCTTGTTCCAAAATTACATTTTCATCAAAGCCTTTTTCCTAATTCAATGCAAATCATGTAAATAAGTAAAAACTTTATAATTATAACACTTGCCCGACTCCTTTCCTTGATATATGTTTATGAAAATGATTCGAATTCTCAATTTACTGTTTCTGTAGTAAAAAAAAATTAGTGGAAGAAGGGGATAATTAAACTCAAATTTTCTCAAAAAATTATGAAAATTTTGACCTTCACCCCTCCTTCCTGTATGAGAAATTTCAGGCTACGTTTTTGGCTGGGACAATACACTCAAAATATCTTACCACTCTAATATGAGGTTCCAAAGTTGCATTATAAAATCCCGCGCTAATTGCGAACGCCACCACGCTGATTGCATCGATGGCTATTGAAGAATCTTTGAACGCTGTGAGAAATGCACCTGTTGCACAAAAAGTTCAATTATTGTGTAATGGAATTCAACTACTTATGTGCAATATATTTTTTTTAAATTTCCACGACTCTACGTACCCTCCTTTCTTATACAATGATAGCCTTCTGTAACATTAGGAACGAATACCAGCAATGATATTGCTACCATCATGGTCAAAATACCCAAAACAGAGAATGGTAACGGAAATCCACCCACCTAAAAAAATGAGAGTAAGGTTTAATATGTTGGCAACATCGATTAATAACACTCCAATTTTTAGGATCGCGGTCATAATGACATTTTCTTCGATTAAGAAAAAGCTGGGGGAAATTTTCGCGAATTACTGTAATAACATCTAAAATATAAGTGTTTCAAAGTTATGACTGGGTTGAAATAGGTTGAAATATTGATTGAGGAATATTAGATAGGTAAGTGGATACCTATCTATTGAATCTATTGAAATTGTCGGTTTAATTTTTGAAGTCTAATAAAACATTCTTATGTTTTAGATGTGTCAAAATTGATAACCTACAATTTTTCGATTAAGAAAACTTGCGGAGCAATTTTTAAATTCATTTCTAAAACAAATCCATGACTAAAAAACTTTTGCACTGAAGCCAAATTTGTGTAAGTGCCTACTGTCTACCTATTTTTTCCCCAGCCCGCTTAAAAATTCAAATGAATCTTCAATTCAAACCATCAAAGTTCAACTTTCCAAAAATTCCTCTCAACTTATCACATCATAAGTATCCCTGTAAGTACCTCCGAAAATGAATTTTTGACATTTCAAATTTCATCCAACGAATAAAATTTGGAAAGATAAGTATGTACTAACGTTAAATAAAAGTCCTCCCAATGTCGGTCCAACGATATATCCAAATCCATAGAATGTTTCCAGTGTCGCCTAAAAAAAAAAATTGAGAAATGAAGTGCAAACATATAGAATATATTCTCATATTTGCACGAATTAGGACTCGTGGTCCGGATAGAAGTACCTATGTCAATACATGATACGGTACGCAAGCTCTTATCAACTTAGTACAGTGTTAAAATCATGAAATATGATAATATGATAATTAACCCAGCAATTATCATCATATCGTCGGTCAACGTTGACCAATCGTAATCGCACGAACAGCGATTACGAATGGAAGATTCGATCGAGTAGCTGACCAGTGACTACCAAGTATCTCGCTCAACTACGGTTAAATCTTGATATCGTTTTTGCGAAATTTCACGCGAGTTCACGCGCATCGGACTATAAATTTTTCCATAAAGCAATTTTATTTTAATAAATTTTACAAGTACTCACGAAAATGGTAGCTACATTGTCTGGAAACATGCTACCGATTAAAGAAAATCCGGATACGATAGCGGCGGTGGCACCCAGTGATTCACATATCCTCAACACGAACGACAATGTGATGAATAAAGCTCGATTCCATATCAAGTCCAGAAATCTACCGTCATTAATATTGATTCAGTTTATTAGCGGTATTTTTCAATTTTTCGATTTGAGAAAATTCTCAAGAAAATACGCTTGAACAGATTTCCTCTACGAAATACTAACCCAAATAATATGGTCGATATGGAACTGACGGTTAAGCCAACGCTCAATAGTAATTTCGCACCAACTCTATCAACCTAAAATGGAATTGAAACGCACACTTTTTAATATAGGTATATAGGTACCTTCTTAGATACTTCGATAATTGAAAAAGAAATTTCCAGAGACGAATGTTTTCATCAAGTACGTACTCAAACTGGACATCTACATAGATAAAATAGGTAGGTACCTACGTAGATACCTACATATGTGAGCCAGGATATAGCGACTACCCTTAAATATCAAAAATTGGTTTTTGAAACGACACTGATTTTAGGTCATTCAAAACAAAGTAGAATCAAGGGAGAAACTCAACTAAAAAACCAATTTTCAACACCCATATAGGAATTTTATTGCAAAAACTCCTAATTAAACTTTTTTTGAATTAATTTCAAGCACGTGTGTGTAGGTACGAAAATTTTTGGGCACGTACACTAGTGTTGTTTTAAAAATAAAAATACATTAAAAAAAAGAGTGCAAGACAAAATTTCATAAGCCAGCACATCAAACGGTTCAGATTTCATTGCCATTCAAACAACATTGAAATAAGCGATAAAAATTATTTTTAATTCGATTCTTTTTTACATGAGAAAAATTTCAATTTCAAATCTAAGAGATGATGAACTCGTCTCTCGTCATTATTTCTGAACCAAGTATTTATGAGGCCAACCACGTACACAAAATTACATCTTAGACCAAAACGCGAGGTTCGCTACAGATATTGATAAAGAATGAGAAAAGTTCGACCCTGATGACGAAATATCTACGAAGAACGAAAACAAAAATAATACAATCGTAAAGTTTTTATCAGTATCAATGATTTCAGAATGGATGAATATGGTGAAATGATTCCAAAGGTGTTGAGTTCGTAATTTCGAAATTAGTTTCTGAAAATCTCATTTTTTACTTACCTATAATATGAAGTGGAATAATTGAGAGATTTACTAGTAGGTAATTGAAATTTTATTCAAAAGTTGCTTATGGTACGAGGACGAATAGAAACTGCCTGTGTGTGTTCAAACATCAAAATTATCCGGATAGTTTTGTCATAAAAACCCTTCAAATTCTCATATTGTTTGAAAATTTTCAAAAATGAAAACATTTTCCCACAACCGGTTTTTATAAATATAGATGAATATTGGTTCTCAAAAGCATCATATTCGACAACTTTTCCACTTGACCTCCTTTCCCAGAGGTATGAAGATGAACTTGAAAAAAAAACCACTTCTTTCGCATATTTTGATTTTTTTTGCCAACAATTTTTAAGGAATTAGAAAAAATTTCTATGAAATGATCTTGTTACCAGTGACGTACCGAACGGAGGGAGGGGGAGCTCCCCCCTGAGAACATTTTTTACTTGTGAGTTGGGAAAATTGAGCAGTTGGGACATAGTCACTTTCCCGACTAAAAGTTTATCCTTTTTCTAAGTTGGAAATCAATAAAAATTTTCACTCGTTAGTTTCGAAATTTCATCCTCGTTTCGCATGGGTAAAAATTAAATCATAATTGTGTGCACTATTTCAGGTGACAGCGCCAAAAAAAGTTCCCTTTTACTTATTCATGATAAAATTTTCCTGGTATTTTAAATTGTATCCATTTTGGGTTGGGAATTTCATAAATTCGAGTTGGGATTTTCATGAGCCCCCCCCCATGTATGCAAATTTAGAATTTAAAATAAAGTAGAGCAAATGTAAAAATTTACCAATAACAGGTAGGTAATTATTTTGAAAAACGCATTCTTTAGTCATAGAAAAATGGGCTAGAGCTACATAGACAGAAATTTATCGAAAATGTTTGCGAATAAAAATTTCTACCTATATTATGAGACCATTTTTGGCCACATGTTACCACTTTTTTTTTCTTCTTTAAAAAAATTTTCAAAGTGGTCAAATTTCAAGTGAAAAATCTCTTTACAGATTTTTCGTGATTTTTCTCTTCCAGTCATGTTTTTCTTGAGAGAGAAAAACAGATAACTTTCGAGCCACGCTGGCACGTTTTACACAACTACACGGGTTATCTTTTAGAAACTACATAAAAATCTATTCGTTTAAATTAAATTTTTCAATAAAATGTAATTATTTACAATTTTACCAAACATTGGACTAGTTAGAAATCCCACCAGTTCGAAACTTCCAAACACGAGACCATATTCGGTGGCAGTTGCTCCTTTTTTTTCAGCCTGAAATGCCGAGAAAATAGGCAAAATAAATACAGAAAGGAATAAATCGGAGGAAAAATGAGTGAAAAACAAACGAAACCGAAAAAATAGCTCACCTCTGCCGGGTAAAATGGGGCTTGTAACGAAACGCAGGCGGAACAGAAAAAATTTACGCAGGCCACAATGAACAATGTCAATAACTGACGTCTTGAAAGCTTTACTTTAACCATTGTCTTCGGTTCATAAAACGCATTTCCTGTGAAAATACTCGGCTGATGGTATCTTTTAGTTGCGTTTTAGATATCGAATGCGTTGTCAGACACGTCGAACATCAAACACAGTGCAGGAAATACGAACTTTCGGCTCTCTGGAGTCAGAAATTGATACGTGCGATTCGAAAAATTAGCTATTTTGTATAATTCTCAGGCTCTTATCGAACTGATATGAAGTAAGTACGCCTTATCAATTCGTTTTTTATTGCACAATTACCTACGCAAAAAAAAATTGAATGGCGTTCATTAACGATGGCATGGCATAACGTAGCATTTAATTGGCTCCATTACAATCGAATTTCGAAATTTTCCGTCAGTTGCCGATATTTGACATACGAATACTTATCTATGCTACGTAACTGCAGAAATTTATCTATCACGCCGTTTTCTTGAAATTTTTTACCGTATTTTTATCGAATTATTGACAAAAGGAAAATAATAAGCAAATTGAGTAGACACCTACAAAAATTGGAAAATTTTCCCTCATTTCCACGCATATGAAATAAGTATTCTTACATGCATTAGATACAAGTTCATTGCTTTACGAATGTACTGCCAGCAGAGTCGTATTTGGTAGTCGAACGTGTGTTTACTGTTTATCATAGCATGGGAATGAAAAAATTAGCATGACAACATAATGGAATTCGTTACAACAGCACATTTTTAAGCGAATATGGAAAAAAAAAACAAAACATGAACTTGAATTCTCAACTCTACAAACGACGATAGGTAGGTAGGCCAGTAAGTATGGTAAACAATCACAGCACTTTATACTTATCCAGATAGTTACTCACCTTTTGCTGTCGGAATTTGACCACTTGCTCTAAATAGGTGTACGATTCGACTTCTTATCTGACGTATCTGATAAAAGAATTTTCGTTAACACAAGATTTGAACCGACCCGCACGGAGACAAAATTTACTACGGGCCTACTACAAAATTGTAACGAATTTCACGCATTTTTTCGAAAAATTGTTGGTTTTTTAACACGCAACCGTACAACAACCTTTGCATGATGAAAATGAGCTATGAAGCGAGATTATTAAATCGGATATCTCCGGTTTTGTTAATGGTCGATTGTAATGATAACGCGAATTGTAAATTTTTCATATCACAACTTATCGTCGGTTCGTGATAAGGATTTCACTGAGCGAGACGAATTAACTCGACTTATTGTTCGAATCTCTAATAAGTAATTATTAAAATTTATTTTCGAATAATCGAATTCGTTGTTAACTTTTGTAACGAGATTAATTCGCTTCTTCCGAAAAAAATAATAAAACCAGACAATGACATCTCCTATGCACCTACTAAGTAATATTTTGAATAATACGCGTATTTAAAAAGCGGAAAAACACACATTGTATGTATCTAAATATAAACCGAAGGTAAATCTAACCGTAAGTATTACCCAAGTATATCACTTACGTATGTACTTATTATGTTAACATTTGACCTGTTAACACTCGAACGCTTTTTTTCCTACTTTCTGCTCAAACTTTTATTACCTACATACGTACCTACACCTGATAATCGAAACAACCGACGTACTCGAAATCGCGCAAAATGATACGTATTTTCAGCCGATATTTCGAAACGATTTTCAAATACAACCGCGAATCTACCGACAAATAACATTTTTTTTTACCCTTTGCACAAAACATGAGTCGTATTTCACGTGTCAAAAGCCACCACCGCATAGTTACCTATATGTACCTATAGGACACCAGACCAAACAAGTTCGAATCTGAAAGCGCTTCGAAATCTGTATCCAATATCCACTCGGGTTGATGCGAGCACAAAATCTCAACGTGTTAAACATTTGCCACATTTTAGAATAAATTCGATCGTGTTTCTGGCAATTAATATCGCCGTGATAAGGAATCAAACACCGTCGCATCTTATCTTCGGAGATAAAAATTTTGTTGATTTCGCGATAATGCGATGTCGTCGGCCCCGCTTTGTGAGAGGAGGGGAAAGCAAAAATAATACCCTGCTAAGTCAATATTTTTAACGAATTTACGTAAATTTCGACTTTTTTGAAAAACAAACGTAAGCGTGTAATTTCTTTGATTTTTAATTCTCTCCAATATAGTGGTCATTCGCTGTAGAAGAAATTAATTCTTTTTGAGTTCTCATTTACGAGTTATTTTATAATCTTCGCAAATTTGCGAGGTATAAAAAAGTATTCCACATCTTCGGCAAAAATACTGGGCATAATAAAAATTGAAAAGTTTAAAATAACGCTTTAAAAAAATTTGAATACAAATGTAGGTACTTACCTATCTAATCTAATCCTGAAAATGAAAATAAGTAATGCCTCGTCTCGAAAATTGGAAATATTCTTTCTGGTAATCGGTTTATCTATCCTCAAAACTGAAGGGATCGAAAAATTTCGTGAAAACAAAAAAATTCTGGACCGTTTATTAATTTGATACGTAAATTGATAGACTTTTGAAAAACGAACAAAATATAATTGAAATTTTTTTTATGGCGGTAAATTTTACAATCTTTGGGTCTGAAATGTCATTTTAATACCTTCAATGTTGATGTTAGCTCAAAAACAATGCCATTGATTTTTGCAGTCCCGTCCACTTTAGAGTTGATTCTTTTAATGAAATTTTGGTTTCCATAAATACACATTCATTACCTTTTTGCCTTTAAAAACTGGACCAAAAAAATTAAATTCAATAATATTGAGAACCCTAGTACCGGATAAAGTCGCCAATAAAACAAAACATATGCAACTTGATTAACGCGAGAATGGAACGTTGTCTGTCTAACCAAACAACCGTAGGCGTCGTCGAATGAACAGAGAACTTTTAAATTGAGTTTTTTTTTTAATTTTTCAAAATAATATATAGGTATGTAATGTATGTATTAAGTAATAACATGTGATAATATTATGAAAACCATTGTGGAAATGAAATATAAAATTATACGTATTGAAACTTGAACTTGCTTGAACTAAAAACTGAAATTCCAATTTTAGAATTTAAAATGTGTGCACCGTAAACTAAATTTTAATTTTTCGAACTGAAATTTAAACTTGAAACTGAATTGTTTTTTAACCAGTTTTAGCGACAGCCAACTTATCAATGATAATGAACTCAGTTTGGAACAGTCATTCAGAAGGCACGTTTTTTAATAAAGCACAGACTGCTCCATATGAAGAGTGGTAGCTGGTAGCGGGTTCTCCGCCGCCACTGTAGTTAAAAAGTTCTCAATTTTTGCAGTTGCGTTTTTCAAAAAAAAAAAAAAAAAAAATACCAATAACATCCGGCCATAAAATATTTAATTTTCTACATTTCTGTTTAAATCTGTATCAATATTTGATGATTGTCATTTTATTTGACGATTATCACTAAAAAAATCAAAGAATCATTTCAAGGATCAATATTTGAAATTTTTTGAAATGTTTTTCTAACCAATTTTAAGATCAAATACACATATGCGAGCGATGAAATGGTAAATTTTCCTAAAATACGAGGATTTAAAATTTTTGTTCAACTTTGAACTTGAAGGAACTGAAGGAAGGAAATAAAATACAAAAATTCTAAATTGCGCAGACAGTTTAACAAAGACGATGCACAAAGTCTAAATATCACATTTTTTTGCTAAAAAAAAAATGTCTATAACGTACAGTTTTACGCTGAAAAATTATAATTTTTAGCTATCATATCTATTTTCTTAACAAGAATTAATAAGGAATATAAGAATAGGTACTTAGTCTCTTTTCTCATCACTGGCGTACCAAAATACCTACCTATCAAATATATGAAGTGGAGAAAAATGCAAAGTCCACAAATGAACGGGAGAATATCAAATAAAAAATTTCCATTCAAACAAAAAAAAATGAGAATTTAGCACTGATTTCCCCCGATTAATTTACATACCTATAGACCCTACATAAATAATACATGTAGAAAATTGCTAATCTTGGACCATATTTAAAATTGCAACCCAAAATCTAGGATTTTTTCATTTCGAAAATACTATGTTTTCGTTTTTCACTCAACTTTGACCTGATCAACTAGGTAATCCAATGCATAAAACTAATGAAAAGTGGAGGTTTCTATCCAAAAATTCACAACTGAATGTTATTGTACCCATCCCAAAAAAAAAGCTTCCGACGCCTCTGCCTATATCATAAAGGAACAAGCAAAAATTTCGGTAGATACAAAATACAGACTCCAAACTGAGGAAAGTGATTTCTGGATGACTTTTTTTGAGACGGAATGAAGTTAGACACTTGAATAGAATACAAATATGTACCTAACTAGGTATGGTTATTATGCCAATCATGCTTATTATAAGACTAGGTACAACTTGGAAAAAATTTCAATCACAGAAGTAGATGGGCCGGAAATTGAAAATTTTTCAATTTTCAATGGAGCAGGTAATGGAGTAAGTATGAAATAAACAACGAGAATAAATTCGTTTAAGCATAACAAAAGTATTTACTTATAGCTATTTACTTGCTATAAGACGTGGGGATTCAAGCGATTACAATACAACTACCTACCAACATATCAAGTAGTATACCATATTTAGGTATATTCGATTGATAATCAGGAAAACCCGATCATTCATCGCCAGTTCGCCAGTTTGGAATTCAAGTATATCGCACGCGTAATTACATAAACACTAAACAGTTTCCCTTTATGTACCGGAAGAATTTTTAGCCAAGCTGAGAAATCGTTAGGTATCCGCGGACGTTTATTTTTGTTGTTTATTTTGTTAATAACGCTAACAATTAGACCTTGGCGAGTTCTTGCGCTATACGCTGCGATGTTCGCATGCTCACGTTATGTTTGTGTCCCGTCGCCAGTGTCGATGAACTTGCCATTTCCCAAGTTTATATTTGAACCTGGCAAATATGTACTATACGAAAGCAACCCGTACCCGTGCGAGTAATAAATACTCGTATTTTACCAACGTATTAGGTACAAAAACGTAGGTCTACTGTCTATACCATACGCGGGCAATTTCACCGTAAGTGCTGAATTCGCAAGACTTTGTCAACTTGTTTAACTGTAATTTTACGGATTAGGGTGTGATCGTTAAAGTCGAATTTATGCAATAACATTACCTACTAGTATTTCAAAGTTTACATAGATAATTATGTAGAGCTCTTTTTATTTCGAGTTTAGCAATACCTAATGAGAAGTGGAGAATCAAGTTAACGTTACTTATTTCGTATAGGTATTTTAGCTGTGAAGGGGGGGGCATACGTTAGTCATTACGTCCTTAGTCGTATGAATGATATTTATCGCGATCATCTTTACAATGAGAATATAATTTTTATGGAATACGTCCATCTTTTACCACAATGATCAAATGATTCCAAGAAGGGACATACTGTTTAGATTTGATGAATACGAATGTGAAAACCAATACCAATGCACGTCACAAGTCTCAGCGCGAGATTTGCAAGCCTTGAATTTTCCCATACAGTTTTTGAATGCCACGCAAATCGTAAGCTTTGTCTATTCCAAAGTCCCATCAATGACGTGGAAATTTAATCTTTGAAGCCTTTAAATCAACCAAGCCAATTTTTGCCAAAACTGCAATCAGACTTGTACCAAGAAAGAGGGGTTCTCTCTGGGTTCGATTCTTTTGGGGGGGGGGGGAGGGTGTGAGTTTATGAAGCCTTGCAAGGGCCAAAAAATTTTGTATCACTGCGAAGGCTCTCAAACGAAAAAATTGATTTAAAACCTCGTCATGTTGACATTCGAAAGCTTTTTTTTCACTGCTCAAATAATTTTTTCTCTCGAGCCTCGATTTCTTTTGCAGTCCCCTGCACAACCCTGATTTAAATTTTACCAAGGAAACTTGATTTCTTCAGTCTTGTTTACTTTCATGAGCACATTTTGAAAAAAAAAATACAGCATTTCATTATTGACCCCCTTCTCCATCCATTATAAGTTTTTAAAATTTAGTACGTACTTCAACTACCAAAAATTGTAGCATTACGAAATTTTTTTTATATTTTATCGATGAAAATTATCCAAGGGCGGTTTTAGAATCCATTAAACTGGGATTATTTTGATTTCTAATACAAACCACGACCCTTCCACTTTACCCTAAAATGGATAGGAAATAGGCAGGGAATCGAAATAAAAATTATCGAGCACAATTCCTGCCAACAATGAATATAATTCGTAATTTTGTTATAATTTTAGCAAATGTACACTTATGGCAAAAAATTTCAAAATTAACTCATCAATTCAAACAGTCAAAAAGCATGCATGATGATATTTCACTATAGAAAATGTTCAAAAATAGTAAATTTTGTCCCCTCCCTTCCTTTCTTTCTTAGTTTAGATGTTCCTATGTGTTTTTTTTCTTGATAATTACACTTTCTGAGGCAACAACTTTCCTCTAACAAAAATTATAAGAATGCCTATACTTACCTTACTTTAAAATTTATGGTTTTTAAAATCTTCAAAAAAATATTATTTTTTTGAATTCGAGCTAATGAATTACAAATTTGGTATCAATTATTCTGGAGATGGTACAGAGAAAGAAGCAACAAATCGAAATCGAACACAAAAAGCAAAGAGCAAGAAATAATTAAAAATAAACATTCAATTACCTAGTTCTGAAGTGTCTATCTAATTAACAATTATAGAAGGTAGATAAGTACGTACTTACTTATGATTTTTAAAAATTCCAAAAAAGAATGATTCAAGCCAAATTTTGATGTTTCTGTTCTCAGTGGTCTCGAGTCTTGTGTCTAGTGTCCACGGTCCATATTTGGGGGTGGTCGAGTTCTGAATTTGAAATAGCCTTTCTCTCATGTCAAAAATGTCGTTTTCGACAAACCTATGTTATATGGTTCATAAAATTTAATTGAGCATTCCATAACACGCGACCATTTTTTCATTCTTTGAATTATATTACAATCAGAGACTCGGTGCAAGAGTTGAAGGGTTTTTCGAATTCCACCTTCATATTATGTATGGTGTATCGATGAAAGACTATTGTTAATAATTAATATTTACTTAGCGATAAATAAAGGCAAATGCTGCACTTGAATAAATCGCCATTAAATTAACTTAATAAGGACGAGTACTCTTACTACGAAGTACGAATACGCCATAAAAAGTGTGAAGTGAACAATGCCTACATTTAACATAAATGGATGCATGTCTACGTAGGTACTACATACCTCTGGTAATGGTACGTACAATAATTAGTAGACCAGGGTAATTTACACAATCCGAAAACAAAGGTTCTCTGTTCGTACGAATTTCATTCACCATTTCAATGGGTATTAACTACGAAATACTTCAGTATACTTACTTTCTTTCTCATTCATTTTCCTTCTTTTTTACGAAATAAGCTTGTGAATAGGCATGGAAATTCAACTCATGTATAATAACAGAATCGTACGTACTTGAACTTTTTGAGGTAAGTGTATTACTCATTTCTTTTTTCTCTTTTTTAAAATACTCGCGTACCTTGCTACCCCTTACGCATGCCAAGCCAGTACCGCATAGAACGTATACGAATGGTTTAATTTCAAAATTTCATTCGATTTGATTAAAAATACATGGCAAGTACTGGGTCAAGGGGGCCAGACCCGACATCGACACTGACACAATCCACCCTCTCTTTCCTCGAAGCGTTGTCCTTGAATCGGGAACATTATCGTGAATGATCGCAGTTGGAAAATCATATCACGTTTCGATTGCGACCACCGACCAACAAACGATCAGCTGAGGGAAATGGCTACACTGCCGGGAATCCGCCAATCGCGCAAACCGGTCTTACACGCCGACACTGTGTCCTCAGATACGCCAGCGAATTGCAATCCGCTGTGTTACTTTGTAGTAGTGTTATCACGGTGCGCGTGTGAATTGTGAATTTTGAATTTTTTCATTCGATCGGTGCAATTTTTAAATTTTCAACGTGCTCGCCGACTAACTATTCCTTCGTTTAACAATTTAATTTTGAGAAAAAATTTAAAAATATTGTGCTCGGTAGTGTACCTTTTTTTAATTTTAGGTGGTTTCTCCATAGAGGTCTCTCAGCTGTGATTGCAGTTTTTCGATCAATTTTTATTATTTTGAATTTTTACCGAGGTAAGAGTTGATTTTTGGTTTCTTTATTATTTCTATTCGTCAATTTTTCACGTACGTGTTGACAGATGATCGATTATATTGAAATTTTATACCTAGTAAGAAAAGAAAATGGAAATTTTTTCAATTAGACGTGAGTAAAAATGTTTCGGTTTGTCAAAAACATAGTTATTTTTTGGCCTTAAAAAAACTCTCGTTGTCATCGTTTTATCGAAAATAGAATTAATTCATTTCTCAAATTTGCGATTTTTAGAAACCAAGCTTGACATTCCTTGAAAGTGTATGAATTATAGATTCGAGAACGAGTAATTGAGGAGGGGTTGTAAATTGCATCCTCCTCGGATGGTTAAGAATTGACGAAACGTAACAAACACGCGATAAATTTCTGAACCTCGCGGCCCATTTGTCTACAAATTTTTGGTGAAGAGCCAAGTCATTTTTCACCTATCATTCTGAATCAGTGAAAAATCACTGATGAATAGTCAAAATTGCAGCATAAAAAACAGCAAAATTCATTGAATTTTCAAAAATTTTCACTGATTTTTTTCAAAAAATTTCACTGAAATTTTAAAGAATTTCTCCGAAATTTCAAGGATTTTCACTGAAATTTCAAAAATTTTCACTGATTTTCCAGCGATTTTTCTCGCTGATTTGTTTTCAGCGAAAATTTGTTCACTGATTTTTTTCTGTGCTGCAATTCTGACTGTTTTTCAGTGATTTTCGATAATTTTCACTGATTTATAAATGAGAGAGTACTTGCTCTCACCCTAATTCCATTCAACTACTGACAAGAAATAATTTTTTTTAAATTTGTCAATGAATCAATTCCAAGTAAACCTCTGAATATGTTTCACCTACCTACCTACCTATCTACACCTAATCAACGACCATTGGAAACTTACAAGTAAACAAAAACATCGCACCTGCCAATTTCCATTAATCTCGAGTATAATGACACGGTTTTATGAATGAATTCTCGCGTATGTATAAGGAAGCATAAATTGTCGAGTACTTTCATCGTTTATGCTACACAATAATACCGCAGCAATTCGAATTCTTAGGAGGTTAGGATAGGCAGCCATTGACACCACCCTTCTTCGATCGTCTTAATTAGCCCAAGTTTTCTTCGTTGGGCCAGGCGAGGAGGTGAAAGAAACCGGTCACAGCTACCAAAATTGTAATAAACGGAGCAGTTTTCCTTCGACTTTTTTTTTCGTCGGTTTTTTCGAAAGAATTATTATTATTGGCAGGTTGAGCTGCAGTGCCGTGACTGCATATCGTCAGCGAGAGCAAAAGCAAGAGCAAAAGCAATTGCATAATGGAAATGATAACGAGGGTGACGCACGCGCAGGCACTGCCGATGCCGGAGCTGACGAGGAACAGATTTACGTGCGTACAGTCGCACACACGTATCCATGTATGTTTATGTAGAATTGTAGATACCTATATGCAATCCAACTTATCCATGGGTGTACGAGAATTGGATATACAAACACTCGGCCGCGGCTGCGTATTCCGACGCTTTATTTATTTACGTGCTTTTTAATGACAACTTGCATTGCACACCTCTTTATGTCTAGTTTTCGGGTGTGGTCGTTTCGAATGCGAGGAATGCGGCGAACACGGAGAACGGCCACACTTTCCATATAGTGAAGTTCCTCAACATTCGACGTAAACCACGAGTAGCGATGGCAATAGAAGGTGATGGTGCGCGCCTCTCACTTCTCACTTCTTTCTACGTGTATGTCTTTGTCTATGTATGCACTATCCACGTACAATATTGCGGATACCCACGGTTACTTAATACCTAGGTACTGATAAAAGTGCACCGTATACCTACGCCGTGCCAATGTCAAGTTGAGCGCACGCAGAACTGACGGCCGAATCGATTTACTTCTATTGTTCGACGTTTTACGGCCGATTTGGCGGCAAGCTTTGTAAGAGCGAAAGCGCCAGCACATTTCTCGATACCGATCTTCGCAACTCCGCCTGCGCCCGTATATACCTTCGCAAATCCACGCAGATACAGGTGCTGGCAATGACCAAATCTGCAATATGCCCCGATTCCAGAATTTCCAGATGATGATGTACCTACTAACCAGTTGCGAAATGAGTGTTTTCGTTTCTACTGCGGGCGCAGATAAGAAGCGAATTGTGAAGAAGAAGAAAAAATATGAAATATTCATCACGCTGAGACGTCAGCGCGACGGCGCTTCGCACTTGTACCGACGAAGCGCCGGCGCGATATTTCTCATTTTTTTTTTTCTTTTTTCATTTTCGTAACCTCTCCCGTCACACATGATGAATGGCCGGGAGACGTAAAAAGAAACGTTACAGTTGTTGATGATAATGATAATAATAGTCGACGACGACGACGGTACCTCTACCTACATAATACATAGCACTAATACGGGACGGCGGCGACAACGGCAGCTCGGTGCACGCAGCGAACGCCGGGGCCAGAGCGCATCGCCAACTAAGAGTAAGATGAGTTGAATGAAACGTGAAGACGAGGACGGGAAGTGACGGGTGGCGACGAGTGACTGAAACGCTGGGTTGCAATCTATTCGAATTGGTCAACCCGAAGATATTATTTACTCATTGTTCGGAACCCTGTACGTGGCAACGCAGCCATCCATTGCCGTTTCGTATTATTCATTATAATCAGGTGTTCGTGGCGTTTTTTCCAGCAGCCACGGTACCGTGGAGCACTTGTTTCGAGCACGTTTGCCCAATGTCCAGTCCATCCGTCGTGTCCGAATTGCAGCCGCGGCCAACGAAAAATCGTAATAATAGACGCGAACTGACGAAAATTCCAGGTTATCCCTGGCAAGAGACATGGGGCGAGAAATTTTTTACGGAGAATTGGTAAATGGCCTCTTCGTAATTTTTACCTACCCAAAAAGTAAAAAAAATTGCGTTCCGTGGACTCGGTAAATCTGAATTATCTTGGCCAACCGCAATCCCCTTGCTTGCTCCGATTTAAAAAAAAAAAACAAATTCTGCTCATTTTTCAATATTCCATCGTGAAAGGTTCATGTACGCAGGCTCCCCCCTCCCCCCAAGAGACCAAGAATATACGCGAAAAATGCTCATTTTAGAAATTTGAAAAAATTGTATTTTTTCAAAGTTTCGCCCTCGCTTTACTCGGACATTTGCGTAATCATAATTATATTACTTAACCTATTTGTTGTGACTGCAAAAAGTCTCCCATTTTTTCCTGGTATTCCAAGTCTCTATAACAATTTTTAAATTTTTTATTCTCTAAATTTGCATTACTTAAATTTTTGATCTCCCAATTATCAGTTTCTCAATTTTGAGTCTCTCGTCTTTCAAGTTCTCACTTTTGAACCCAAAATTTCAGATTTCTCAATTTTTGGTCTCTCAATTTTCTATCATTTCAATTCCTTCTTTCCCAATTTTTGGTTTGTCAAGTTTCATAATTTCAATTTTCAGTTACCTATACTCAGTTTTTATTTTCAACCACCCACTTTATTTTTGGTTTCTCCACTTCTGATTTAATTTTTAGGCTCTTTAATTTTTATTTTTTTCATTTTCAGTTTTCTAATGTTTCATTACCTACCGAATTTATTTTCGGACTTTCAATTTTAATGGTTAGATTCCCAGCATTACAACATAATTATCCATGTTAAAAATTCAATAGGAGGCAAAAAGGAGTCTTTTTTCACAATATTACCTCAAATAGGTAGTTCGTAATAAGTTGTAATTTTGTTCATGTTCAAGCGAAGCGAGTGCAAAGTTTTTCAAAAAATTGGTCTTTTCAAAGCATTAAAACATTTAAAATGATGAAAAAATGTCTTTTCTGGGCATTAAATATCCAATTTTTTCAACACTTCGCCTTCGCTTCGCTCGGGCACGAATTAAACCACAATCATATATTAAATTATTCAAGGCTAAAGAGCGAAAAAAGACTCTTTTACCCCCCCCCCCCACCTCCAGCCCAAAAACTTGTTGTTTTTTTGTATTTGTACTAATTTTGCACCCACCGTAAAAAAGTTTCCGACACCTTTGGTTCTGACGACCCCTCCCCGCCCCCTTCAGATTTTTCTCGCACGCCACTGAGAAAAAGGAAAAAGACAGAGATTTGCGTAACGCGGAAGTTATCCATTGGGTGCCATAAGTTAAATTAATGAAAAATTTCCAGCCTACATCCCTAGATAGAATCTCCTAGTTACACATAGTCTATCTAGGTACGAACGTTGAATTTTAATCGAATGCATAAATAGTGGATGCCGCGGCAAACAGCAAACCAGTTTAAACAATATTTGAAACTGGTTAACGGATAGATTTTTTTCTCATGCTTTTTCGTAAATTCTCAATCCATAGGCTATACGAATACCTTCTAACATCGGGTCCTCTTAAATTTACTTTCGTTGAATCTATGTATATCTACAGATTATATCATCTCTCTTTGCGTACGTCGCTATTATTTTTTTTGCCTGAAGTTGATATTTTTTATACTCATTCACTTGGTAGGCGAATCATCTGCCAAATTTTGCTAACCGGTTTGCCACTGTGTCTGGTTAGCGATTCTTCATTACAGCGACGATTCAATATAAACAACGAAACATTATTGCCATATCGCAGTGGTCACAGATAACCTTTTACGAGCACGCGTGCTTTTTTCAGATTTTGATACATGAATCCTCGTTTTACACCTCACAATTCGTCAAGTTCATGTTTTTACGTCAAAAAACGATTAATCGCAGTAATTGTGAAGTTTCGTGATTTGTCGAATTAAAAAAATGAAGAGAATCTGAGAATCTCGAAAAAAAAATGATCATCTATAATTTCAAGGTCTTCGACAACCCACATTCGAAACCAAATAAAGAGGCGATGGTCGCAGTTGCCGGATTCTGCGAGCTGCGACCCATCGACCCATCAGCCCATCGCACGGTACGAGAATTTTATCGCTTCCAGCCACAAATGGGTAGTCGAATGGCGCGTTTTCTTTATTGAAAAATTTACTCTTCGGAGCTCGCAATGGCGCGTCCAAATTTTATCGATCACGATACTGTTAAGCAGGTATTTTCGGTCAGTAACCCTCGCGCTTGTTCACGAGACAAGGCAAAACAATAGAGACACGAGGAATGGCGACGTCATAAAAGGTGATGCGTGCACGTCTTGGTAAACTCGCAAGGCATAGGTGCTAGCCGCGTAGATAAGTAGTCGAATTGAATAGGTAGGTACATAAGTAACTGCTTTTTTTATACCGCCGCAGTCATCGCATCAGTATTACATACAAGTACAACCGTCGCATCGTGTCGTAATCGTGAATCAACTATTTCCGGCCGTTGAGACAGGTGTCCCGGGATTTTTGAATAATTCTTGATTTTTTCAGCTCCTCCTCCGCATCTAGACGGTCGCGTCTAGGCGTCTACCAAACGAGAGGGTAGAAGATGACGTTACGTATGACATAACAAACATATTTTGTACACATAAATGTAGATATACCCATTCGTGTATTACACCTAAACTGGAATACTCGCACGTCGCAGTGTCGCACTCATTTATGTACCTAACCTACTACCTGTACCTACCTACCTACCTATTTACGTACAAGAACGAGCAATGAAACCCGTTCTTTACATTTTCAATTCCTTCTCCCTGTTCGTACTTCGTACATATGCAGTAGGTCTAGGTATGCATGTAAGTATACGTACGAGTATATCGCTGCCTTTCCATTGGCTCAGAAATTGTAAATTTTATTAAACCAGTTTGGCGAGAGTCGAGAGTAAAATTTACGAATAATACATACGTTGACAACATCGCGTCGCGTCACGTCACTGATATCGCTAAATGTGTCCTTTAGGTGTCTTTGACTAAAACGCACGTATAAATTTCAACATTTCGAGGATTTTTACAGCAAAAAATACATATACCTACGCATGCTATCTGAGCTAACTACATACCAAGTACGAGTACCTTTCCGACCCTTTGCGTTTGCTAAATTCTAGTTATAAGGGCAAAATGTTGTCGAGGAATCATAAATATAGATGGACAAAAAAAAAGTTCATTAAAACAAATTGGAATTTACGGATCATCGAGAAATCTAATTCTCGAAGGCCTTCAATAACTTGAATGAATCAGTTCAAAATCATAGAGACGAGTTAATGAAAAAAGGCGAAATTGTTAGTTATGAAGTTTGTTCTTGTTATGAAATACGTAAATGGCCATTCGACATGTGTGTAGTGTGTCAGTTGAATTAATTTGGACACAAGGTCTCAAGCCACTCTCCAATTTGGACACCGTGTCCCAAAAATTCTAAGGCTCGACATAATGTCTCAAAATGACAATTTGTCGTACGGGTCATAGGAAAAAAATGACCATTTTTCTTGTCTAATCTTAGTATAGAAAATTTTACGGTGAATTGAATGGCACAAACCACAGAACTCTTATCCCTTTCAGAAAAAAGGTTACAGCTCCTTCTTTTCAAATTTCTGTGAAAAAGTCTCATTTTTTTGTGCCTTGCCCACGAAAAAGTGAAATTTCTGAGAAAACTAAGCATTCCAAAACCATAAAAACCACGACGAAAGTTGTAGAAAATTAAATGGATAGTACCAGTAAGGGTTTTCTGAGAGGCATAGTTTTCGTGATATTTTCGAATATGTAATGATGAACATTGGTTGAAAACTATGGCTCTTGGAAAACCCTCACTAGCTCTATTCGATAGGAAATTCAATTCCATGCTCTCACATTCTGAATCAGTGAAAGGTCACTGATGAACAGACAGAATTGCTGCACAGGAAAAACCAAATTGATGTCATTTTGACACATTATGTCGAGCCTGAGAATTTTTAGGACGCTGTGTCCAAATTGAAGTTTTTTGATTCGTCATACTCAAATTGGAGAGTTGTTTGAGACCTTGTGTCCAAGTTAATTCAACTGACACACTACACACATGTCCAATGGCCATTCAGCGAATTATCACTGATTTTTCCAAGATTTTTACAGATTTTTAAGCTAAATTCATAAATTTCACAGACTTCAGTGAATTTTCACTGTATTGCAATTCTAACTGTTTCTCAGTAATTTCCGATAATTTTTCACTAATTTATAAATGAAAGAGTACGACTTTTGTCATGGTCAGTATGATTTTAGAACGCTTAGTTTTTCCAGATATTTCATTTTTTCGTGGACAAGGCACGAAAGAATAAGATTTTTTCACAGAATTTTAAAAAGAACGAGCTGTAACTTTTTTCTAAAAGAGATAGAGGTCTGCAGTTTGTGCATAGGCGCACCCAGAAATTGATTAAGGAAGGGACTGAGAATGTTTTAAAAAAATGGGAAGGGGGTCAAATTTCAAATTAAGTCATTTTTCACTAATATTTCGATCAAAAATCGTTAATTTTTTCTGACAAACAGAAAATTATTGTCAATTTTTAAAATAAAAGGATGAAAATACTGCCCGAGCGAAGCGAGGTCGAAATTTTTTTGAAAAAATATACAAAAAAATGCCCTTTTTACATTTTTGCAACAAAAAATATATTTTTTCCGAGCTTAAAAGGGGGGGGGGTCGAACCCTTTGAGCCTCTGCTTGGGTGCACCTATGAGTTTGTGTCATTCGATTCGCCGTAAAATTTTCTATAAGTAAAATTGGACCAAAAAAAAGTCGATTTTTTTTCAACACTCGTGCTTAATGCTCTCGAAAAATTGAATTCCCCCACAAAGCAAACGTTGGAAGCCACGATTGAGCGAGATTATACATGGTAAAGTATTTTGATCCTTAGAATCAGAATTTTGGCATTTTAACTAAGACACAAAACAAACAATTTTCTGTCGACTCGTGTAATCCCATTCTAATACTTTTAGTTCAAAGTTTTTTGGGGGCGAATAAAACAACGCTGATGCAACGGGACATGATGTGATAAAGTTTCAAACAAAATACCGGGGCCGTTAAATTTACTCATTAAATACCTACGTGAAATTGTTCTTAATATTCGACAAATCAACTACATACATACATAGGTATTAGGTACATGTGTATAACAAAATTATCGATCCAGATAACACCTATAATTCTTTAAATTTTTCAAGCAGTATTTATGTAGGTAGTGGGTACCTAAAGCTGGGCATTCGTGCAAGACGAGCACATGTTCCAACCGTTAATTTGCAGCAGATGATAGACCAATCGAATAGGTACTTAAAATCTATGTAAATTCTTGCGGCATTGTTTACAATTACGAAAAAAAAAAACCGTTTATTGAGACGCGAATTAGGAAGAATTGCTGGCGGTATTCGATACATTTTTTTTTCTTCGCGCAATTACGTAATGCTAGGGAAAAAAAAGTATAGAGGTACGAGTATTAACGAGACCTAAGAGAAAGAAAGAACAATTGCCTGGCACCCGAACAGCGCATAGTATAAGGTCAGAGCGAACAATTCAAACAAAAGTACCCAAGTATTATGTATATCTACTCTGCACAATGAAACGAAGGTCAAGAATAGAATGCTACTTAATATACGTATTCGCACTCTCGCACTAGTACAATTTATAAGTATTATTATTTCTTGCATTATATTATGGAGTTTATAAAACGGTCGAATAGAAGACAGTGGATACATAATACTAGCAAAATAATAGGTAAATAAGCAATTTTAAAATTCGACGCGAGGTAATTAATATTTTTGGACGGGGCATGACGTGAGGCGTCGGGTCGAGTGGCCAGACTTACAGAAAAATGAAATAGGTACATTCGTAGGTAGAAAACTTCCGAGAGGTATAAATTCAAGGGAAAAAAACGATTAGCGTAATTGCTAGACAGTTTATTAGCCGCATATACGCAGGTAGGTATGTGCTTGCTCTATGTGTAGCTACTATTTGAATGCCATGTTCGCGATAATAACTTCCTTCGAATAAATGACTTCACTAATTGCAGCCGAGACTGTCTGGGACTCGACAAGTCCACGTGACATGGTAAACCTCTCGCTGGACGCGATTAGATTCGCATTTTACACGCTTTACAGTCACAGTCTGCGAAGCTGAGGTACAATTTTCGTAGGCTTCCTCGTCTTCGATGACTGCTTTTAATTGCTGAGAGAACAAAATTTTCATCGACGCGACGTCGCATCGTTGTAATTTGCAGTACAGACAAATTGCGAGCGATAGGTGACTAGCCGATGTGTTATATTTATGTAGATATGTGTGCCTAAGTGCGCCATCTTTAGCTACACTGGCACTTACGCACAGCCATGTTCAAATGAGAGGGGAAGGGAATAAGGGGTCAGAATTACATGATGATATCGCTTGGCGTGTTGGTTAAACCCGCAAAATGCATCGACTTCACTGACCGTTGGTCAGTTTCACATGGTTTCACGAGGTGAAGGAAAAGTTGAAAATTAGCGAATTAAATATCGATTAAGTCGACCAAACGAAGAACCGTTAAAGTTCCCGAGCGATGAGATCGCTGATCAAACTAAGACACGTTTTAAACATTTAAGGCCATTCGGTGTTCGGTCATAACTTATGGTCGGTCCGAGTATTTCCACTCCACTGTCGACAATGACATCAATATTCACATCTCCTCTCAAAGGTCGACCAGTTGATATGCATTCGAATATTTCCTCAAAGGGCAACCCGACCTCATTATAAATATTTTCAAAATCACGCACGAATTTGATGAAAATTTCTTTAAAAATATAAATACGTATTTTGATACGTAAATCAGGTTTGAGCGAAAAAAAAAGAGTGTAAGTATATTATATATAATATATATTTTTGGATTTCGACGAATATTGGTGCGGTAGATTACTCCCAAAAAAATTAAAGCACTAAATTTCAATTGGTAGCATTGCTACAAAAAATTACCTGTCAAATTAATTTTTTATTGAAATTTATGTCAATGACAAAAAAATTGTCTCGCTTTTAAAATTAATATAATAAAAATTTTGAATTTTATAAAAATTACATTAATCGAAATGCATTTGGCAATGCTGCGATGAGAATTCTTTGAAAATGTTGGATAGATTTGAGGTGCTTTGGGTGAGCGTTTTGAGTTTGGTAAAAATCAGAAATTCCTTAATTCACGATGCGCAAGATTTCAACCTCCCCCTTCCCCTCGGCAGAGAGACGAAATATAGCTTCAAATTTTGACGACAATGATTCTGGGAGGCGTGGATACCTACTCAAATCGTATTTTTTTCAGGGATGACAAAGGTTTCCAGCTTGTACCACTGCTCAAAAATGGTGAAAAAACACGTTTTTCGAAAATGACTCAGTTTTGAGACCCTCTAGCTCTGTTTCCCTTTGAGCTGGCTTAAAAATTTGTTGTATCACAAATGATTCAAGAATGGCACGAGGCAAAAAATTCATAAAACTGCTTGAAAATGGAATCCCGAGTTTTCAAATCCACATAAACCCGACAAACAGATCTTTAAAATAGGGACCTACAATATGTATTTTATTCTTGGCGATTCAAAAGGCAAACCAGTTTGCATAAATCACTAGTATGTACGTTTAGATGAATGCATTAGAACCGTTACGCAGGTCCAGGTATACCTGAAGACCTCCACCTTACACTTACACTGGATACCATGTTCCTATAGGTTCCACGTCGAAAACCTACAAACGTTTGAAAGAAGACGAAAACAATGACTTTTAAAAGGCTCGGAGAAAGAGGCTTTTCATTGTTGGCTCCAAGGTAGAAGGTACCTATCGTATAAATACTTAGAAGATAGCATGAAGATATTATTCGACTATTAGAAAGTGAACTGGAATTTGATGCAGGATGTAGGGTGTGTGGACGTGGACGTTCTTCAAAATGGTCTGGTACTAGACATACGTACGAAGAAGATTTACCACAATGTTAATGTACCTAACTAAATACGTCGATTTATATCGTCTATCAATACAGAACCACTGTGTTACGTAAGCAGATCCACATACTACCTCGTATAAGTACATAATACATAATTATACATACTAAAATATGTACGTATAATCGCATAATACATAAATAGGTAGGTACTCAGTTACCTTATCCTATATCTTTACCTACTTACATGGAAATCTATACAGCTCGTATTCGACGACGATCATACTGATACGTAGGTAACGTACTGAACATCAACCATGTTTAAAACAGGAAGCTGGGTTTCGATGTTGTTGACATCGAACTCAACAAACATTGCAGCAAAGTATGGTAAATAGAAGTCTAAAGGAAATTTTATTGGAAATTGGCAACAAAAAAGGGTGAATTTAAAATTTCAGTCGAATGTTCAAAAATCAAAATTTCTTTTCCGCTCGGGCAATAAACCTCAAAATTCGTCGAAAATCACTTCATCTCCCTCACTGCATAACATAGGCGCACCCAGAAATTAATTAAGGGAGGGGCTGAGAATTGGAGAAAAAATGGGGAGGGAGTCAAATTTCAAATTAAGCCATTTTTCATTTACCGTTAAGTCAAAAATCATCATTATTTTTTCTGAAAAGCAGAGAATTTATTGAGAAATTAAAGATTTTTGACTGAAAAATCAGTTAAAAATCGTCAAGTTTTAAAAGAAAGTGACTAAAATATTGCCCGAGCGAAGCGAGGGCGAAAATTTTTTGAAAAAATATACTTTAAAGAGAAAAAAATGCACTCTTTTACATTTTTGCAGCAAAAAAAAATATTTTTTCCGAGCTTAAGGGGGGCTCAAGCCCCTTGACCCCCCCCCCTGGGTACGCCTACTTGCATAATATACCATTTTTGGCCTTTGGGCATTAAATATCCAATTATTTCAAAACTTTGCCCTCTTCGCGCTCGGGCGTGAATTAAATCACACTTCTACGCACGAACTAGTTATTTAAAGCTAAAGTACAAAAAGAGTTTTTTTTACAACCCCCCGCACCGACTCCAAAAAGCTTTCTGATTTTTTGTCTTTGTACTCATTTTGCACCCACTCGAAAAAAAATTCCTCCTTTTCAGACGTTTCTGGCTACGTCACTGTTTGGCGTACAAATCGGACGAACTTGAAATTCAACTCGATGCTCTCGAGCCTTGACTTTGCCTGAATGAAAATCGCAATTACTCCATATTTTTGTAAGATAGGTAAAGAAGTCAGGCATGTTGGTTGGTACATTTTTGCATAAATTTCAGAGATGAGCGTACGTTGAGTTCAGTTGCTTTGATAAGTAGATGCCAGGCGGTTTCCGCATACCAAGGTTAGGTATGAAAATAGGTACCTTTATATCCTTGAAATTTATGGAACGACTCGACGCTATTTTTATCAACTCTCGGTTCATCGTTTTATTTGTAACTAACGTAAGTACCTATAAGTATACTCAGGTATCTACATAGGTAGCTATGTAAACAAACAAATGTAGGTTCTCGTAGTCGCAGATACTAAGTTTTTATTGTTTTTTTCCGCAATGATGTATAGTTATTATTTCATTTATTTCGTACAAAGCACAACGCAGTCCACGAGGCGACGCGATGGTGCCTAGACTTACGTTAGAATGATTCCACGTGTTCTGGGAAAAATTCCGCGATGTAAATATGTAAAAAATAATTGTTATTCGTCTTATCGACGTTCGTATTCGTGGATATTTTTCGTTCGTATTGAACAAGTGACTAGTAATTTTCATGTGTTGTTTTCGAATCCTCAACTGCAAGTCTGGATGGTTGATTTTAAATTTGCTGCAGACGCACATAGTGTCGAGGTACCAGGTACCATATTGTACTCATGTGTCTGTTCGATGACCCTCGACTCCTGTATTTAAGAAATTTATCGTATCATTCGACACTTTTGATGTTGATTCCCAAGCATTTCTACGATCACGTTTTCATTATCAAATGAGAACCGATGAAATGAAACGTGCCCACCGCCGATACCTCGTGCAAAGAAAGTGGGCATCTGGGGTCCGGGTCCCGCGCAGAAGACGTGTAGCGGAATCGTCGATGATGATTTATACTTAACTTATGTATAATGTATGCCGCATCCACAGATAGGTAAAGCGTAAAGGTATCTAAGTATATGTATTTAATACCATCTTAATACGATGGTCATCTTTTAATCACGGCCGGAGTACATACTTTCTAATTGTAACGTTTAAAATAAAAGGCAGAAGCTCCGAAAATGAAAGGCGTGCTTGTTTACAGTATTCTTTTCCAGGTATTATATAGGTACCGAATTACCGAACCGATACGTTTACTAAGAAATATGAGAACTGCATGAGCTTTATTTCGAAATCATTGCCCCTCCCCTTCCCATTGACTTACCATTGTATCAACTCGTGGTACGTATAATTGTGAATATGATATGCGATAAATCACCATTTCACTTTTCAATAATCCTGTGTCTAAGAATATTTAAAGTAGCTGCCTAATTACCTGTGTACCTACTATTTAATTAGGTACTGCGAATCTTTTTGCCAGAATGGACAATTTTTAAGCATGATGCAAAGTACCCAAAAATCTCTCATACGAGCCGTACCAACTCAAATTTTTAACCGAAACATAAAAAAAATTGAAAGTACACTATAAAAGACCCATACCTAATTACCTACCTCCTAAATTTCAACTGCTCAGTCAAGTTCATTTCTCGAATTTTGGCGAATTTTTAAAATTTCAAAAATTTCTCATCACTCTGCAAAATTACTCAACTACGCACCTCACTAATTTTCATCAAAATACAGTTTTTCGACTTATAGGTGTGATTTTGTCGATTAAAAATTCAAAATATCAATTTTGTGAAACACGTCATTTGAGGAATGCATTTATCGTTTTCATTTTGACCAGCAGATAAAATAAACCGCTATCAATAGTTCGAAAAATCAGGGCGGAAATCGCTCGAGTTGAACTGTCATAATTTACTTTCACCCTTTAGTCCACGCAGCTCGAATGTCGAGTATATCTATGAATGGAAATTCGACCTTGCAACTTATTGGTCTTGCAATAAGCCATAGGTAGTTAGGTACCTACGTTTTAGACCAACTATGAAATTTACATTTCAATTAATCTATCAGTTCGAGTTTTGTTGATAATGTATCGCAATCGAAAATCTCGCACAGTTATATATATTTATGCGGCCAATTTTGTCTACTTACTCTTAGTTATAAATGTAAATAAATTGCCCAAACGTAAGGGCATAGTTTGCACTCTTGATACTCGATTGCTGGCGCATGTCACTCTTCGTTCGAAAAAATGGCTCGATTAAAAAAAAAAAAAAAATTACCAAGAGTACACGCTATGCACAATCTGAATAGATAGTAGGCAGGTAGACATCAGTTGATCAAGTATAACATTATTATGCACCTATTTACTTTTTTCGATATTGTCAGCAGAAAATTATTATAATTGCTGAATATATCGGACGAATAGAAAAATATTTCGTTGTATTGGGTCAAATTCAAATACGGTGCAACAGATACCCACATGCGCCTTATTACGTCATCGGAAAGATTTACAATAAATCAATAAGTAACTCGTGCAATTGTGGATTCAATGGTAGCGGCAGCAGTAGGTCCCACTTTAGATCGCCTAAAGGATTAATCAAGTTTACACGATGCATAGGTAATCCAGAATCCAGTATTCAATACCCAATGGTTGTGAATTCGTTGAAGAATTTCTGAAATAATAAGCGTTAGTACTCGTATTTCGTAGAATTAGATCGTTAGTTACTAAGAAATACAGCAAGATTTCATAACTAACTGCTAAGGTAAAGGTACAAAAACCCACCGAGTAGGTACGTCGCGGAATCGGAAATTTTCTAAGAATTATTCGAATAAATGATTTAAGCGAGTGTATCTGCGTAACATCATACCTGCCAAATTCTTCTAAAGACAATCAACAGGAAAAAGAGGGCTATTCGCGTTCCGATTGAAAAATTGGTAAACGTTTTTAGTTTTCCTCTCGCAACAGCGTAAAAATACCGATTTCCGGACCGGTTTTCCATGTTCCTACTGCCCACACGACATATAGGTTAAGGATAAAAAGATAGTATTTTTTTTCTTTTTTTTTTCTTACGCAGATTAGAGCGATACATTTTCTGTAGAATGGTAAACGGGACGTGCATGAAAGAGAAGTGAACCGGTTAATATACTCGTAGTACGTAATGGGTAACTCGTGCACATACGTGTTTCCACGTTTATACTTTTTATGCCATAGCTAAGTAAGAACCTATGCTAAGACGAAAACTCTTACGGTAGGTAGTCGATTTGATCGAGAAAATGGGTAAAGCCAACACGTAGACTTGAACAGTTATTCGTACATCTGATCTGGCTTTTTGTAGTCTTTAAATTTATAGGTACCTACATTATTGACAGGGACGAATTTTCGCAATCGACGGCAATTTTTAATAGGTAGGTATATAATAACACAAATTCATTCTGAAATATAATGGGTAATTTTGATAAAATTTTTCGCGTTGATCATGGAGAAAATGATGAAAAAATTCCAGCAGGAGAGGATTTTTAACAATTTAATGTTTTTTTTTTTTTTTTGTAAAAAAAAATATATATATATACATTAAGTAGGTATAACAATTTTTGATAACTTTTGACGTTTGAAATCGATTTTTCGGGGCAAAGACCTTAAAGAGCTTAAAAAGAGAAAAAAATGAGTAAAACTTTTGATCCCAGAAGGCGAACCTTCGTTCTTGAGATTTAGGAGGCAGATAGCTGTCCAAGTGTCCACTGTATGTAGTAGACAAATATCCTACACAGCCAATTATTGTTGAATTATCGCGCGTTATCAATCGAGTCTGTATACCTGATGGATAAATAAGTAGGTAGGTAGGTACATAATACATATGTAAGATGGATACGCGTGGTATACGTTTAATCGCTGCATCTATCTACCGCAATCGTCGATTCCATTATGAAGTTAGAAATAGCGTTTGACTTGAGATAGCGATGAAATAAAGTGTTGTGTGACGTAGGTAGATAGATATATTGCATAGGATGCAGATACGTACAATTTACGGATAATATGTATGTACCTATATTACTGAAGCGATTATTACGACAAAAAATTATCTTATTATGAGAAAAAAGCAGACAGACTCGAGCTTACGTAGTATTAATAGCTATATTACTCCTTATAAAGTTATCAACGAACAATCATCGCTGTCTCAAATATAGGTACCTAGGTAAGTTGTTAGGTACTCGTTAGACTTACAGTTAGACTCAGTATCTATCGCGCTGTTCGGAGATTGATTTTACACTCTTCAATTATTAACGATGCTAATGTCGCCAACGTAATATCTTACCCAAGTAGCAATCAACGAGTAGCGATCATTTTCGGTTATAAATCACAGAGAAGAAAAATTCTGAGAATCGGACATAGAGCAGAGTTGGCCAGTACATAAGACGAACGTATGGAGCAGTGTGATGATAGGGCGCGGTATGGACATCTGTCCGGGACGTGTGGGTACAGCAAGCGAACCAAAAAAGTTCGTTGTACTCGCACAGCTAACGATAAAACGGCATTTCACTTCATCACTTTTGTGACCACTTACCGCTTACCAGCATCAGTACCTAAGTATAATAGCTAGACGATGTGTAGGTGTCCGGCAAGCAGTACAACCGGCTCGGCTGCATGAATCGGTCGAACACCTATCAAAAGATACCAAGATACGTAGTTTGCTGCGACCCTTTCGCGCCTTTGGGCCATCCTTTTACGAAGCAATTGGTACCGTTCTTTGCATACGCCTTGGTCACCGCCGCGCCGCGCTGCGTTTCATCGCTTCATGTCGTGGCGCAGTCACGTTCGTAAGAGAGAAAGACAAGAGAGAAAGAGAAACGATAAATGGTACTTCGCGATTGATTTTTGAATCTTCGATGCTGAACACAAGTAGATATCAGTCATTGGACGTATAACATTGCCTTTTTTTTCCTATAGGTACCATGCACGAAAGTATTCTGCTCTCTCTTGATACTGCAAATTTTCTATCCAATACTGACTCTAATTCGGAAACTCGCAAACATGACTTTTTCAAAAACAAAAAAATCAATAAATTTACTAATTTGTCGCGAAAAAAATTCAAAAATAATTTTCATAATTTTCACAACAAATTTTCAAAAAATGAATCCAAAAATAGCAGGAATGGTGTAAGGAGTCCAAGGAAATGAAGCGAAGAATTGGCTCTTTTCTGTTTTCAAAAATTTCCGAAAAATTGTAATAATTTTTATAAATTGTGTACGGTGCAGGGAAAAGGTGAGTCTAAGTACCTAAAGTCAAATTTTTCAAAAACGAGGTTTTTTGGCTTATATAATAGGGGGGGGGGGGGAGGAGGAGATTACGAGAAACATTTTAAGATTTGGATGAGTATCCTAGATCAATTTTTCGGCGAGATAGAGGCATTTGAAAATGAGAAAATCATGACAGTCTGAATTGATTAAAAATGCAAAAAAAAAAAACATTTGAAAAAATCTCTCATTTTCATAATTCGGCTTTACCGCAAAATGATGTTTTCTGACTTTAAGTAGGTACTCTCTCCCTGCTCGGTACACAATTAAGTTTCGTAGTTCTTGAAAGTCTACAAATTCAAAAATGAATTTCAAAATTTTTGAAAATTCGTTTTCAAAAATTAGCATGGAAATGGTCGTAATTGAAGGTGAAAAGACTAAAATGAAGCGAGGACCACTGGAACCTTGCCAATTTTCTGGTATGGCCCAATTGTTTATGAAATTCGAAAAATTCAAGGATCTGCATTTCATTTTTCGGAGACGTTTTTTAAAAAAACCAACCGGAAAAGGTCAGAACGGGGTAAGAACATGGAAATGGATTGATAATCGTTGGCATTTTTCATTGTTCATACACAGTCATCTTCACTGTTCGGTCACGAAATTCTAAAAATTCATATAGGTACCGATCGATGTGTTCTTTTTGTCAGGCTAGATGACGTTGAAATTTTGATTTCAAAATTTATAGGTCTCAATTTTTTTTGTCTGACGTTTCTCAGATTGCACACCCCATCTTAAAATTTTTCACATGAGTCGGAACTTGAAAATTTTTAACCGCCTCTCCCAGAATTCCAATTGAATTTTTTCTTGCTCTTTTGTACCTACCTAAGACTACGAGTAGGTACCTACTTGCAAAATGACATTTAGTTTAGTAAGTCGCAACCAAATAAATTGTTTAGCACGTGAATTCTAATATTTGGCGGTAGGTAATAGGTAAAGGTATCTCGTAAGTAAAAGTACATAACTAACTCTAAAATATTTTTCTTAAATCTTCATCACAGCCGAATGCTTAATTGATCGCTGCTTAGGCGCCAGTTCGCGGCGAATATTTTCTTCCTTCTTTCTCGTCGCTTCAATCTCTCTTTATCGCACTCAAACGCGGTCATTCGTTGAAACCGGTTTATATTTTCGACGAAAGCGAAATTTGTTGGAATGTTAAATCACAAATTTTTTCATTTCGTTCGACAATCGTGTTATCAAGTCGGAGCGAGTTTGTTTTTCCATGTCGCATAAGCGATTACTCGTATATGACAAAACGCCTTTAATACTTGGCAAGGCCGTTAACTTTGAAACTGGTTTAATAGTTCATTCGAAAATTATACGTAGGTAAGTATCTATTATTAATTAGATGTTTTCGAATGTGTAGAATCGTCGTCGGTATTATTCGTGTCTTATTGTAAACATCGCGTTTTTGTCTAAATCTTTCATCCCGGGTACTTTGCTGTTGGGACATGGTGTCCTAACAGAAAAATCTCCAGTCAAAACATGGTAACCAATCAGGACATGGTGTCCTAACGGGATATGGCGTCCAATCAGGACATAGTGCCCTATCAGGACGAGTTCTTCCATCAAGGACGGTGTGTCCTATCAAAGATATGATATCCTATCAGAATTTTTTTTTTGTATTTTGACTTCCAATCCCATTGGGACATTGTGTCCTATTGGCAGATACTTTGAGACATAATTTGCTGTCGGCAGATCCTTTGTTGTTGGGACATGGTGTCTTACCAGGACAACTTTTGAATATGATGTCCCACCAAGACACCATGTTTCAACAAAAAATTCTCTTGTCTTCACCTACAAACTGATTGGGACACAGTGTTCTGACGGGAAAACTCCCCCAACTTGAAAATGTACAATTTTTTTGACCATAATGACCTATCGGAACGTGGGAGGTGTCCAATCGAAAAAAACTCTCGTTCAACTGTTACAGTGAAACAAATCGACACTCGACGTCGACGCACGAAACGAATTTCTTTATTTGGATTAATGCGGAGCCGCGCTGTGCTGCCGCGGTCACTCTCACAAATTCACAATTGTACATAAGACTACCTACAGTGTACATCTAAGTATGTGTTTTTGCAACATAGATAGTACTTCCTACCTAAATGCTGTCATTCTTTACGGGTGTTACCCAACGTAAATCGTTAATGTAATTTTATCACCGTTTCGCATGCTATGTAGTATACGAGTATGTATTCAGCGAGGTCCAGGTAATAAGTATGCTTTACCCACATACTCGTACATGGACAACGATAAATGAAACGAAAGGAAGGAAAATAAAAGAAAAATGTAGCATCAAATGTTTCTAAGGCGCAGGCGAGCCGGACGCCGCGCCGGAGACGATGATGGTTTGCAATCAATAGGACCAAGTACAGGGGGCGGTCGGCGGTGCCGGGGGTAAAAGGACCTTCCTATCAACTTGTTACTTGACCAATGTTTAATACACTTGTGCATACGTGTATTTAGATTTTGACTAGATAATTGGACACAGAAGGTAAAAAGTAACAACTGCATCGAAATTCGATTCGGATAGTTCGAGTTGCATTAAAAATTAATACATTACATATATGTACATGTAGGTACTAGGTAGCGAGTTGACGACGCGACGCGACGCTTATTTTACGCTATAACGCGATATAGATATATGTACCTACAAACATAATCCTAATATCCACCTTAGGTTAACACTTTCTATTGTTGTAATACTTGGAAAGATGACAGGTTGACTTATCAATAATGAAACAATGTCCAATATTGAAACACTACATAACAAGTTACTCGTACAAGTTACAACGTCAACGTCGCCGTGTATCCTAATAATTAGCCAGCAACTAATTCTACTTATATTATATTATATTATATCTACTTAATTCTCGTAACATCCAGATACCTACATTGTACGTATACATAGTACATACATATGTACAATGTAATGGTATAAACTACCTACTCGGCGCGGCGTGTTTACTTTCCAACGGCGCTCGTGGACGACGAAAATACGTGCGAAATAGCGAAATACCTATATACCTACTTAATCTGTATTATGAACCGTAATCGTACCGGGTACTAACGCACACATGACATGTACCTGTACCTACCTCATTCTAGTCCCGATAATTATCCTTTCAAATCATATTCCAGTCGCGAATTGGCGGGATTTAATTTTAGCAAAACGCAGCACGAGGAAGTACACACAACAAGTAAAAAACTCATATCAATCAGAAATGTAAAAATATGCGTGCTTGATAATATTTTAAACCAAAAATCAAGAAGACTTTTGATTTTTACACGAATTTTGCGGAATATCTATCTCTGACGTTTTCGGAGCAGGGAAACAGACGCAGATATACAGACAAATGAAAATTTCCATCCCCCTCCCACTATAAGATACTCATTCAAAAATTACCCGAAAAAGTTGAAAAATCTATACTATAAATTTCTCATCGAGACAAAGAATTTGGCATAAAAAAATCAACGTCTAAGAGCATGAATATAGAAACGACCTTTAGGCGTCGAAAGTTTGTTTTTGAGTTCACACTGATTTTGGACCTTTCAAAAAGGATAGAATCAAGAGAGAATTCAGCAGAAGAATGCTTTTCATATACATGACCTTGGCTCAAAGACTATCTGTTTTGCCCTTACAAGAGAGATAGATTATAGGTATCTCAAAGGTTGACGTAAAATTTCGAGTTAAAACCAAAAAAAAACGAAAGTACACCACAAGAGTACCTACTCCATTTATCTAAAATTTCAGGTCCTGAAGTGCATTTCTCAAATGTTGACGAATTTTTGCTCACGTTATTGCCTGCAAAGTATCAAAATTTGATCGAATCGACAAAAAATTTGAAATTTGGTACATACCTACCCCATTTTTGACCTGCCGAATCGATCAAGTAAAAGCGATTTCGAGACATTTCAGAGCCACCAAAAAATTTTGGAATTTTCCAGCGCTGTTACAAAATGGTCCATACATAAAACCAAGTACATATGAACACCTGTAATTGCGAATAATCAATGTTAAAGACGTTTTTAATCAATTGAAATGCAATTTTCTGAAATTTTGTAACTTGTGAGTTGAGATTCGCATTTTTGATCTGGGAATTTTTCTGGAAAAATTATCATTTCTGCAAAAAAAAAAGTTCTGCTTCAATCAATCAAATTACATAGTCACCAAAATTAGTAATTCCGCGATTGTAGATGCTGAATTTCATTAGGACCATTTTTATAGACTTTTTTCCAGCGCTGGAAAATTCCAAAAATTTCTAGTAGGTAGCTCCAAAACGTCTCGAAACCGCATCCAATCAATTCGACAAGTCGAAAATAGGATATTAAATTCCAAATTTCAGATTTTTTCGCTGATTGGATCAAATTTTATGTAATATGTATTTTGCAGGCAATAAGGTAATTTTATACCTAATTTGAAAAAAAAAAAAAGGTTGGTAAGTGTTGAAAAAAAGGTTCAAAAATTCGCCAAAATTTGAGAAAACCACTTCAGTGCCTAAAATTTTGGAATGAATTTTTTTATGATGCTTATACTTTCGATTTTTTTGTTGGGCTCAAAATTTTTATAGTTGGGATACCTTTACCTAACAACCTACCTCTCTTGTAAGGGTGGTTTCCAAGTATATCTCGAAAAAAATCGAATAAACTACATAATTTTTGACACACAAAGATGTTGAAAATTTTTTGAAAGATTACCCTTGGAAAAACAAAACTATATTGCCACTTGAAATTTAGTTTTTACGTTAATACAAATTGAACAGGCAATATCAATAGATAGATTAAGCCAAAATTTGCAGAGCGCATTTTTTCTGAATTACGTTTCAAAGTCCAAGTGCATACTACTTAAATATCTTCAAAAGAAGCCACTCCTTTTCCTGAGTTTTTTTTGTCTTTTTTTACATAACTCGGACAGTCAGACGCTGATGAAGCGGCGATACGTGTTACATGTTGCTCAAATACCGAAATCGTTCGTGGCTTTTGCAAAATACCCGGCCATTCTTACCCACTGTGCAGACTTTAGAACGACTGTCGTCCTCTACCACGAAGCAGACTGTCTACATATCCATTATGAAACCTATACCTGTGTGATTTTATATTCGGCGTGTCAGTGTTTTTTTTTTTGGTCGTTTTGTTCGCCAATGTACCTGTACCTATCTGCGAGTATATCTGGATGTAGATAGATATCAGTTCGTAACCTGCGGCGGTTTTTACTTTTTTCTCGTTCGTCTTTGCGGGACGGTTGAGTGGTATAGTCGCCATGTGGATGTAGTCGAATTCATGAATGAAGAATACGATGTAGCTTCTAGCTGGCTATTGTTTGCGATGAGCGTACATAAAAATACAAATACACAGGTATAGGTATCTATAGCGAGGTATTAGTATTTTAGCCAGAGTCCTGTTCGAACAACAAAAAAAAAAAAAAAAAATGAGAATGAGAATGAGAATGAGAATAAGAATAAGAAAAGTCGAAGAACGTGTTTGAATTTTTTTTAGCACGTTTTGTATGAGATAAGGTTGCTCATTAGGACGGTCTATTCATTAAAAATAGGTACCTCAACTTATACCTAGAGACGTATACTCGCCGTAACGAATGTACCTCAAATACGATCAGCTTGAAAGAAAGCGCGCAACTCCAGCAACGCGTTTTGAATAACGAATAGCCAATTCTTTTCGAGTAGGTACCTAGACCTACTAGGTAACTAAATGAATTTCGAATTGATCGTGAAACCGAGCTGATTAACATAGGTAGGTAGAGGTACCTTGAGTCGCACAATTCACCATGGAAACCGAGACTGTCTACGAATAATATTGTATCGCTCGAAATCGTGCATCGATCAATTTTGATTCCACGAAAGAACATAGAGTCGAATTGGTATCGCTCCGGATCTCGTTTCATCCTTCGCGTGTCAACTTCCTGCCCTACGGTACAAAATAAATTCCACAGTAGTGAAATTTCGAGTTCGAGTGCAGAAGCAAAAGCATCCAAAAGTGGACGAGATAGACGCGACATCAAAAGTCGTCCTCGTGAAAAGTATCCGGTCATTTGGTTACTTATTGAATCGAAATTTCTCACCGATGCTATGGTGACCGTTGACGGCGACGCGGCGCTGCGGCGCGGCGTCCGATGTGATCCGTGGGTAAGTGGCTGAACATGGGCGCACATTTGTAATACCTAACGTAATCGTTGTCGTTTCAATTCCGAAATGATTTGCACAAATATGCACCGTGGATGACTTTCGACCTTGACTCCAGCTAACGATAATGCGATCTTCGAACGTGACATAATAACGTTGGAAATTATGCCAGCCGTGGAATTTAGATCGTAATTTGCGCGCTTACGAGACCGTGCGGCGGCGGCGCGGCACATGGCGCATCGTATACACGGTATCTACTTGATGATGGTTTTACTTAACTTGATCGTATTCGAGAGGTTTAATTTAAACGTCCATTTTGGTACCTATTCGGTTCTTTTTCGAAATTAATCACCACAAGGCGCGGATAGCGAGAAGTTTCCATCAGAGTCTACATTCTCTGCTTGTCGAGATACAAAAACGCAGCAAAATCAATACACTAGATCGCCAACCGCTGATTTCGTCGAAAACCATGACTCATGGCAATGGTCAAATGGTCATTGATATGAATTTTTTCACGCGCATTCTCGGAATGCATCGTAGGAAAACAGGTTTTTTGTGCGCATGGGTACGTTGATTCCGCGCGTTGAAAATGTTCACACCTCAAACGTATAGGTAAACCCAGAGAAATTCCCACCCCTACCCCGAAAAAATTTCCCCAAAATTTGAGTCATTCGAGAGAAGCGAAGCTACGGGTTCTGCACGTTCAATTATATCTAATTAACAAGTACGTTATACTTGCTAGGAAATTCACGTCCGGGAAATTTCGAAATTTTTTAACCTTCGAATGTACGATCTAACTAAAATGATACTTATCCAAATGACCGAAATAGAAATACAATAAGTCACGAATAATGAATGAGTCAAACGGACAAAATTTTCGCTTTAAAAAATATTTATTTAAATTTTGCACAAAATAGGTACTCGACTATAATATTAATCTCTATTTTCTCTTCCTTTTCCTTCTTTCAAGCCAACTGCATTCCACATTATATTTGTATACCTATGTAGGTAAGTATTTTCCCCTTCTTAATCGCGTAGTCATCCACAAAATTTACTTATCACGAAAAAAAAAAATTGTTCACAATGTCGAATCAAAACATTTTCCGAAGAAGAAACGGATAAATATTTGCGGTTTACCATCATTGCATCATTTCTGTAGATTTTAAAGCGGTTTTTTTTAAGGTTAAGAGGAGATGGCACATAGTTCCAAAATTCGTGACACCAAAACAACATACCTACTTGGGTACTGAACGTCGATATTTCGTTTAAAATCCGGCGACAATCTTTTAAAGTACGTTCCATGAAAATCCTTGAAAATATGATAACAATCTCCAAAATTACTCGAGTATCGCATTAAGATCGTTAAAATACTGAAGAAATTAAGAAGGTATCAAACGAAAAATTGTTAAAATATCCATTAAAACCTTCAGGAATGTTGTAAAATTCTTATAATTGCAGCTCATTTCGAGATACTTTGGTATTACGAAAATCATTCGAAATGGTAAATATAGAAATTATTGAAAATATTCGCTCGTATATACTTACATCTGCACCTACCTACCCCCCACTCTAATGGATATTAATTTATTAGGGTATGTAGGTTCATATTTTATTTCAATACGGGTCTAAGATATTAATTCTAACAAAATTTCAACGATTTTTGTGATACTGATGCGTTAGATAATGCCTACCAATTGAGGATTTATCAACTAAATGGATGCAGATTGCAAAAATTTGAGGATTTCTATTTTGTACCATTTTAGAAAACTACTCGATACCCTATAGTACTTTTTACTGATTTTGTTTTCAATAATAAGTATTTTTGTTCGGATTAAGATGAGTCTTGAGAGTTGAAACTGAACAAAATGTAAACATTTATCGGACCTTGAGTTGAAATAAATGATTTGAAAATATAAATCTTCGATATTGATACCTACCAAATTGCCAACTGATTCGCGCTCGATATAGGTACGTTTTACGAGTTTTTAAAAGAGGAAATTTTTTGTTTTCGATAAGATTTAATTACACGTAAATAAATAAGTATACCTATACGCCGCTGCGGGTATTGTCGCAGCTTGGTAAATACTCGTAATTAATACCGTTACCATGCGCAAATCTAATCCAGTCGGTTTAATTTTTACGAGTAAAACTTGATAGGCGATAGATATTGCATACCTATTGTGTGAAATTTAGTTTCGGTAATTATTAAATGACGTGACCGGCAACCAGTTCACTCGAATAGTTATCTTTCACCCGAGAATATACGCACTAAAATCGAAATATAGTATAGGTATTTGGTACGCGCAATATACATAATATAACGCATACGTTCTTGACGATTCGAGAGCAAACAAATTCATAATTATGTACTTTACGTACAGGCATAATAAGTATGTAATGAAATTCGATTCATTATTCCTCCTCCCTTTCCGCAACAACGCAACGTACTTTAAGCAAATCAATCACCACAAAACTGATCGAAATTATCAACCGGCATAATTGGTCCCATAACCCATAACCAAATTAGTCCTTAAAATGACGTGGATATAAACTTCACTTCCTGACACCAAATTTTCCTGCCCTGTGCCCTTATTACGTCCTGAAATTTAACTACCTACGTAAAATTCTGAAAATTTTTCTTAAAAATTTGCGATGAAAAGAAAACTGTCATCACTCAAAAAATACCAGTTGAGGGAACTCAAGGGGCTTGACCCCACTCTCAATAGCCCGAAAAAATATTTTTGTACCACAAAAATGTGAAAAAAGTGTATTTTTTTCTCTTCAAAAAATTCTCACTCTCGCTCTGTTCGGGAAGTATTTTAGTTACCTATTTTATTTCAAAAATGAATAATTTTTCACTGATTTTTCAGTTGAAAATCATCAATTTCTTAATAAATTTCCAATTTCTCAGAAAAAAATTAATGATTTTTGATTAAAAGACTAGTTAAAAACGACTAATTTGAAATTTGCCCCCTCCCCTTTTTTTTCAAATTCTCAGCCCCTCTCTCGACTAATTTCTAGGTATGCTTATACATTTAGCACCAATTTTTCATATTATTTTTATCTAACTCATTTTCTGGGTAGGGAGACATGAATAGAATGAATATTTTAGCCTTTACACCATTGCAGTCATTGACGCCAATTTTACAAATTTTCTAAATTTTGAAGAAATGCGAAGAAAAAAATTACGCGAACGAAAAATGCAAATAGGTACCTAATGATGGTGAATCGCCTTCATAACTTTATTTCTGGGATTTTTTTTGTTTTTTCAAAAAAAAATTCAATCACAATGAGGTTTTAAGGGTCGATGGTGATGAGTAAGTATGAATAAAGGAGGAAGATTTGAGATTGAAAAACCATTTTTGCTATCTTCCTTTTTCTTTTCCAACTTTTGAAAAAAGAATGCAAAACCATCATTGTGCCCAATGAATGGTACACTAAATGAAAAAATTGAATATGATCGAATACCGCTTTAAAAAAGTTGGATGAACGTGTTGCTTAGCATTTAAAACTAAAACAATTAGTTCAAAACATATTTTTGATTAAGTATGAAAATGAGCAGAGCCACAAAAAGAATAAAGAATTTTTAGTGCGTTTTTTGTTTATTATTTTAAAAATTGAAGGGTGCGGACAAGAAAATTTAATGTCAAAAAAAAATTGAAAAGAATCAGTGAAATGCACAAAAATATTTTAAAAACTGTCCAAAAATTATGTTTTGATGAATTTTTTTACCATAAGGTAAATAAAATTTGAAGAGGCTGGCCGATAATAATGAGGAATTTTTGAAGCCCGGTTACATTATCATCTCAGCAGAAAGCATCTTTTTATTAGAAAAACACACCAATCAAATTTTGAAAATTATTATAGATTTTCTAAATGAAGCAGACTTACAACTTAGCCTGGAAAAATGCACGTTCACGATGATTACTCAAGTTAACCGCAAACACTGGATAAATCTACCCAAAATAGAAATTAACGGTTTCCCTTTAAAACATGTTACAAATTTTAAATATCTAGGTCTCATAATTGATAATCAGTTAACATATAAACCCCACTTTGAATATCTCTGTGACAAAGCAATTAAAGTAATATATAAACTTTCAAAAATCTGTCGTAATAATTGGGGACAAAAAACTTGGGCTCGAAAAATCATGGGTTAGGTATAATATCCATCAAACCTTTCAATTTCATTGCTATAGTTAAAAAGAAATGCAATTTATTCATCTCCTCCACTGATTTATTTTTCACCTCTTCGTTGCCAATCAAGTAAATTCCTTTGGAGGCCTCCTCGATTTATAAATTTGGTAAAAATCACAATAATGACATTTGATTACATTTTGAAGCTCCCTTTTTTCACGGTTGAAAAATAGCACTCCTTTAAAAGGTCGTTTGCCCCTTCAGTTTTGAAAACTGGCAACTTTTTTATCCTAATTTTATTCATTGGGTACTTGGTCTCCGGATAAATTCATATCTGAAGTTTGCGTTATCATACACCGGGCACTCCGTAGTGCCTACCTAAGTACCTACCTACGTAGTTTAAAAATGAGAGAAGGGCGGAAACTATCGCTAAGGTTTTTTTCGCACATTTTCACGCACGCCACATCCAGCTACCAAACGAATGGGTAATTAAGGAAGTTCGAACGTCGGGCAAGTGCGGCACGGCGTCTTTAAAAAAGATTCTTTTGAATTTAGACAGGAATTCGTAAACCGCACCGGGATGAGTTTTCCCACGAAAACTAGTTATGCGTTTTCACATAAATATTTATACGAAAAAAGTACACAGAAGGGGATCCTGTGTACGCTTTTGTACGTATAACGTAGGTAATTGGTGATTCTGATATACTTATGTATGTAATATGTACATATGTAGATGTACCTACGATCAGGTTCAAAGTACATGCCAACAACAGAGTTTACAGATTACGGAGCAGCGTAGATATAGGTACTCGTGGTACCTCGACCCTAATGTTTCTCTTCCGATGCTAAACATTAGTTTGTGTAGTTTTTATAAACAAAGAAATCGAGCGGGTAATTAAACAAATTCGCACGTCGAGCTGGTATCTAGGTACTAATTCGGTAGAATAGGTAGGTAGGTAGGTCTAGGTACCCAAGTTTATACGAGGAGTTTGTGCAATGGTTAATTAGAAGCTTGCGCGGATTGCAAAGTGTGATATTATTTACGTACCTAGGTATGGTACTCTAGGTACCTGGTACCCAGTACCTACGTACTTATACATTTTATACCGAAGTATGCGAGCTGCAGGCGTAATTTACATCACACATACCTCTATTCGCGTCTGCAGTTGGGCCGAATATACGGTCTATGGAAACTGGAGGAACAAAGCGTAGCGTGTATTTGGATCTACGTACATATTTGAAATGGAATTGCATTGGAATAGCGATGAAAAATTTCGGGTCGCCGTTAACTCGATTTTATTGATCGATGATTTCATTGCTAACCATCGGAGCATTCAGACACGGATGGCTTCATCCGGCATAGGCATAGGCATAGGCCACAGGAGTCGCCCGCTGGCCCGCTGGCCCGTTCCGTAGGTTAATATTTATTTTGTCAGTGTCAGTGCACAGTTGGCATTCGATTTGTTTACAAAATCTACGCCATTGCGCCGTGCCGCGCGGCGCCTCAACGCAACGCAACGCAACGGTTTCGTTTCATTTCGTTTCACCGCCTTCATCGCGATTGTGCGGCGCAGCGCAGCGGTGGTTTCAATATTACCATCGTATAGGTAACAGAACTAGAGGAATAGGTACCGTATATCGTGGGTGCACAAATTAGTTACAATACACGTAGCCAGCGTCAGGACGCATCGCGATTATTGTTGCCATGGCGCTGGCGCTAAGTCGACCATCTATCGAGTGTTTTGTCATTAAAATACGCGGACGATAGCCGATGGCCGGTGGCCGGTGGCTCGAGTGTGTCCACAACAATTCATCGGTATCACCGTCAAAAAAAAAAAAAAAAAACATCGGCCAACTTGAACGCAGCTAATATGGCGAGTGTGTATGTACAATTAACCACCCTGCCCATCTTTAAACGCAGCCCCGCGTCCTATAATATCCGGTGCAATGTGTTTCTCGAATGGAGAAGGAAAAAAGGAAGAAAAAACACCTTAAACCTGTTCGTACGTCTACGTACCAAGAATAACCTTACTACCTCTACCTATACGTAGGTAAATGTAAATTGTTTGAGAGGAAGTTGGAAACATGAAACGCATTGTGTTGCGTTTCATCGAGACGAGCAAGGAACCAAGGTACTTGCTGTAGCACTAGCAGTTAGCAGGTACTTGGTACCTAACTGCCTACACAGACACTCAGCACGGTACACAGCTACACACCTACGTTTAAGGAGGTGATTTTAATTTATCGACCCGACCGCTCAAACGCGAATAATCTTAGTTAGGTAATTAGACAATTAGAGTACCTGTCCTACTATAAGTCGGTGTAACTTGTCTAATTATCGAGCGGACGACTCTCTAAAATGGTGGCGTTATTTTCTGTTTCAGAATCAAGCCAGCTCAGTCCAACAGCGATTTGAAAGCCGGTTGCCCGAACCTACATACAAGTAGCAAACGAGTGGCCATTTCGATCCAGTTTAGGTAAGTTTTCGAAATTTTCATTTTCTACATTATGCATACGTACTTGTTAGTACATAGATAGTTACATATGGCTTTGGTTACTAACTCATCGCCACCGTAATCTAAATGTCCACTCCAAGTAATGACTAAATACTTAATTCATTTTCACCCAAGAAATTAATGCATCATCGCGAAATCGTCCTCTCCTAAATACGTTCACTTATACCTAGGTACTTCAGTAGAAAAGTAATATGTATAGCGATGAGTACGATAATTACAAAAATAGGTACCTACTCTCTCATAAATAAATCTGTGAAAATTATCGAAAATCACTGAGAAACAGTTTCAATTGCGGCACAAAGGAGAAAATCAGTGAGAAAATTTTCAATGAAAACAAATTAATGAGAAAAATCACCGGAAAATTAGTGAAAATTCATTGAAAATTCAATAAAATTTATGAATTTAGCTCAAAAACCAATGAAAATCTTTGAAAGATCAGTGAAAATTCGCTGAAAATCAGTGAATCTCGCTGTTTTTTCTGTGCTATGCTGCAATTTTGTCTGTTCATCAGTAACTTTTCAGTTTTCACCAATTCAGAATAAGGGAGTACAGCGCAATAGCCCGGTCAGTAAAGCACTTTTAGAAAACAAACCCATCTCTCTAAATTTGAATTAATCAAAAATGCCAAAATTTGACTGAAAAAATGGAGAAAATCAAGTCATACTGATCATCAGTCAAATTACACTGTAATCAACGGCATTTTAATGTCAATCAGTAAAAAATTACCGGATTCAATTAGAGAATTTTCATCATTGAATCAATACAAATTAATCGACTAATTGAAATCAGTCAAAATTTACTGATTTAATCAGTGAATTTTTTCACTGATTCCAATAATGACTCGGTAGAAAACAGTCTCCTAATCAACATCCCTTCCCCATTCCAAACGATTCAGTTAGTGAATTTTCATTATTGAATCAGTAAATTTTTTTACCGCTCTCTAAATCTGAATCAGTCAAAAAGTTGAAAACTTACTGATTAAACAGCGAAAAGTGTGCATCTGTTAATCAGTGAAACATTACTGATTCAATTAGTAAATTTTCATTTTTGAATCAGTAATTTTTTTCAATTACTGAAATGAATCAGTAAAAATTTAAATTTACTACCTAATTAAATCAGTAAATTTAAATTTTTACCGATTCAAAAATGAAAATTCACTGATTAAATCGGTAAATTTTTCACTGATTTCTTCAGTTGCACACTTTTGTCTTATTAATCGGTGAATTTTAACCGATTCAAATTTAGAGAGTTGTTATGGCTCCAACAGCGACTCAATTTTGTCGATTTAAATCAGCCAATTTTGATTGATTCAAATTTAGAGCGCATGGTGGATTATTAGAGCCCTCAAAATCAGTTTTTGACTTCAATTTTTGTAGTAAATTTATTTTTAAAAATCTTTAGAATTCTCTATCAAATGAGTCATCAAACATTTTTGTGACCTTGATAGATGTGAAGTGATGGCGTTAGTGATCGGACAGGGGGCAGGAGAGGTGACGACAATATTTAGCCAAAAAAAAAAAGAACACTCCGAAACTTTCTGTGTTTGGGTTTGCTCTCTAAAAGCGCTGTGTTGGCTGCACTAGAACTCGTAAGTCTGGTGTCAAGTGAAGACCAGCCAGGCCAGGAAAAATAAGTACCTAAAAGATAATTGGGTAGGTAACTATAACTACCAACGTCAAAATGTAAATCAGAGTGAGGAAATTACCAACGCTCGAAGTGTACATTTTACATAAATACCTACTCGTATGTACAAAAATATGGTTTGAAAAATACTCTAGTAGGTCGGACTATTCTATACACAGTCAACACACATAGGTACCATATGTATAGGTAGAGGTACTACGGTAGAGAGCTACGTCGACCGTACACTTTACACTGTAGGTACACGTAGATACCTTCATATAGGTAACAGGTAGCTATCTATACGTTTCAACCTTGACAGTGTCTTTCTAATAGGCACCCTATGCTAGTGCAAGCAATTCAAGTGTCGTGTTGTGTTGTGTTGAAAACAACTCGTCATCGTCATTAAAATTTATACACAAAAATATGTACTATCAACTGATGGTTTCCCATTAAATTAATCAGCTACACCTATTTGAAAAAGTAATTTTGAGAGAATACTTTCGTTTGATTTTTATGGGCCGGTATTATGAGATTTTCATTGAAAAGTGCATCAGCCCGACTCGAAAGTTTTGTTGACTAAGATAATAGGTATCTAGATCTACTATCTACTGCAATTTTATTGATTCTCCAAGTACCTATATCGGTGCGGAGGGAGGGGGTCGGAGAACAGAGCAATTTTCACATTTTTTTTAACACTCGTAAATAAGTTAGCGGTCGTATTTTCGCCGAGTCTCATCTTTAAAGCGTCTCAAGGATTTTAATTCCAAATCGTTCGTTGCGTTTACATAATATGTACTTATGGTACTCGTAATACTTGAAATTATTGTCGGGTGCTCGAGTGTCTGGGTGACTGGTCGGCTTAACAGCTGAACATCTCAGACATCTGTACCCAGGTAATTATTATTTGAAGCGAAATAATTCCGTACGATTATGGAATTCGACATCACTCTGTTGCGTGATAATTCAGGGCCACTGCAGCATCATGTTGGCCAATTCGTATCTAATTTAAAATTTCAGCTCCTATATTTTAAAAAATTACGTCGGTATGTATGAATCAATAATATTCATCTGGAGATATAAAAATTTCCCCCCGAAATTATAAATTTTCTTGGCGCATGTATTCCAATATTTATACCTTCCTCCATGAGAGAATGAACCGGATTTAACTTATTTGAAGGATGAAAAAATCTAAAATTTTAGATCAAAAAAAATTTTTTTTCAACTGAACGCACAACTTTTCTCGTTTTTTTCAACTCTTACTTAAATTTTATCTCAGGCGATTAGAACAGTCATTCTTAGGTTTCGACCCAGAAAAAATTGACAGAAAAGGGAAGCTTTGTATACATATAAGCTGAGTAAGGCACGTAGTTCAGTATTCCCGAACTTCCCTGAAATTGGTGCATATTTTGTCTCCCTTTTGGATTGCAAGGGGGTTAAAATTTGGACTTTTCAGCGATAACTTTCAAAATTGGGCAATGAGCATTTATGGGGAAAATCCGTAACAAAAGTTGTAGAGTATTAAATAACGAACAACATTGCCATTTATAATTTTTCTCTTGGACGTCATGGGAGGGATCGAGGGAGCAGCTGAGGTTTCCGAAAAAATAAATTTTAAAAATTTTCCATCCGCACAAAAAATTGCCAAAAATTGAGTTGATCAACTTTTAGGAGCTGGAAAAAAGATGAAATTGATGCCTACGGTGAATAAAGTGGAAAGGAATTTCGATTTATTTCGAAGTATTCATATTTGCAGTCAATTAAATGCTACGTCGCGTGATTTCCCTAAAAATGTTGGTATTGCTTCATACTGTTAGACCTTCGCGATATATCCAATATAGGTAGGTACCTAGGTATTCGAATTATAGGCAATATCAAAGTTGCATTGTATGTGACATACGAATACTCGCTTCCGATTAACCTTGATCATCACGTAATGATTTTATCCATTTGTATTCGGTATAAATCATTTAATAACTATACGTTGGTCCATTAGACTCATAAAATCACAATTTCTTTTGTTGTATACTGTATAGACTATAGACTGAAGAGACATACGACTCTTCCTGCTAAGTTTGATAAATAAATTTTTAGCTCCTTCGAATCTTTCTTTTCTTTTCTTTCAATTCTCATGTTGATAAACACTATAGACTGAGGAAGTGTCGAAATTACTTAAACACAAATCGCTTCGATGGCCATATGCATGCGCCTTGTAGTGTAGAACCATAGTTCCTTTTATGCGTCTCGACATACCTAAAAATTTTGTAAAATGCAGTTAATAGCAAACAATCTTTTTGAAAAGATGAAAAAAATTGAGTTTTGTAATGTTTTCAACGTATACCTATTATTCATATTTTCAAATCAAACGACTGCAATTGAAAAAAAACACCCTCAAGTGCCTAAATTAGTCAATATTGTAATAGAAAAAATCTACTATAAGTAAATTGATTTTGTATACTTGGTACAGACAAGGAAATTTACCAAAAATACATAATTTTTTTCTTCGTTAACTAAGTAATATTGAATTTGTTTTCAATTTTGATTTGCTTTTTATAGAATACCGAAGTTAAGTACTATATCGCTAACAGAACAAAAACACAATTAATCCTCTCTTCCTCACTTCTACTCTCTTCAAAACAATGAGCTGGCGAATTTCTAATTTTGACTGATTGGAAATTGATTGTTTTTTAATGAGTTGGTCGTCTACTCATTAGAAAAACATTTCCAAATAAACGTAATTCAAATAAATCGTCGTTAATTTATTAAAAAAAAAAAAAAAGAAAAAGAAGAAAACGAAAAAAAGGTGCTAGTAATTAAGTTTGGCGGATCGAAGGAGCGAGTAATTTTTGAGTCCTTCAAAATTTCAAAGTCGGCTGCAGCCGCGCCGCCACTTCGTCCAATAAGAAATTACACGCGGTTTAAAAATACCCGCCACTGCTAAATGCTCGAATTATGTAAATGAACGACGCGACGGTCGTGTCGCTATTTCAAAACAAATAATTATGTATCAACGTAGGAAATATTATTAATTATCGGTATATTGTCGGTTCGTTTGCCAAATGTCGAATGAGTGATGGAGAATATTTTTCAAAACAAAAAAATGTCCGCGCGATATGAATGAACAATTTGATAATTTATCACCTGATGGGTATTCGACAGCTCGATAACTCGATAAGATGTTCATTCACGTCCTGTTTTGTTGCGGGAAATGAAGTAGGTAGGAGTATCTTTTAATAAATACGCGTATCAGCGCGAAAACGAATTGGTCATTGTCTCGGCGAATCGTTGAACGTAGGAATGCGTGGGCGAAGGCGAGCCAGTAAATGCAGCACGTCTGCTAATTATCTGCAAGTTCTGCGTATAAATTTTCATTTCAATTATTCGATTTATTCAGGTGTATTATGACGAGTAGATAGGTATTAGGTATCTCTATCTACTATCTATCATTTAAAAAGTGTTCGTACGAACACGAAGTCATTCCTCATTTGGTCTGTATTGTTCGATGTTTGCTTTACTGACCAGCCACAGTCACACACTCCTGAAATACTGACCACCGGGGATATCAATAGAGTCGGTAGGGTTCGAAGTGTGCAATATACCTAGACCTACTACCTATGCATAGCATGCACGTAAACTGCACGTGCACTCGTATTATCGTATCCATAAATATTTACTCGATAGCAATTTTTTTCGTCGACTACCTATTTTGAATTTCCCACGGATACGATTTTTTCCATTTGTCCAAGTCGACTTACGATTTTCCTCACTTTTCTCGAATTGAGAAAAAAAAATCCTAAAGAAAATCATTACCTACTTTCGAAAAATTTTCAACTTGAATCGAGTTTTTCCCTCATTCAGTCTGGCTTAGGGCCAACTGAATGCCTAAAGTATTGTATAAGTCTGTAAATAACGAAGGTACCTAATAAGTAGATGCGTAACCATGGTCCATGTTACGAATGTGCGAAAGTACGAGTACGAGTGTAGAATTTAAGTGACTTGTACGATGCGCGATATCCTACTCAAATACAAATATACGATTACGATTAACCCAAAAGGCCGAAATCTAATGAAACGTACCCAATAGGTGATGAAATATACGTACGTGCGACGTGTGACAACGACGCGACGCGACGCAAAGGACGAAATTCCGACATGGATGTGGTTTGCTTCTTGATCGCACCATTCATAAAACAGCAGTTTGTGCCCATTTCTTTTGTTTATAATTAATTATTTCTAAATGTGCCGCGTATTATTTTTCTTTATCGAATGAATAGAGCAGCTATTTTAGTTCACGCGTTCACTATTACAGACATTCCGTTAGAACGAGGTATCTACTATCTGTATACATATAAGCCGCTTTATTCAGAGAATCAACAATGGCCGATTAAGCAGATAACCTCAACCTGAGAGGTGTCTGCTACTCAATATCTATATAGGTAAACTAAGAACGTCCTATGTAGGTAATACGTATCCATTTCCGCCAGTCAGACATAAACGACCATTCGCCTCACTGGCGGAAGTGCTCCCGTTGAACAAAGATGCCAAAAGTGTTGCAGCATCTTTTACAAAAGGATTCTATGGGAATACCCGTTGAGCAACGAAAAAAAGGGGTTTTCACGGGTGTCCGATCATTTTGTGCTTTCAAAAGTTATACCTGAACTTTAAAACGATTCAGCAAAATTTCAATTTCTTCTGACGTTATAATCTGAAAATTTTACCACCCTTGTTCAAGAATTTTTCCAATATGTATATGGTTTTATCCAAAAATACAGATCCTTGAAAAAATTACTTTTTTTATTATTCGAGTGCTTATGCGAAAAAATCGAAAAATTTCTCTGAAAGACGTTATTGCCGCTAATTTCCATACCTTATTTACCATTTTTATCCTATATCCTTTCAGCCTTTTTAAAAAAATCAAGCCAACTTTTTGTATTATTACTAGTTTTTTAAAATTGAAACAAAAAAAAAACTAGAAAAAATGCGCCAATGATTTCTATGGATTGAAATATTTCAAATATAATATCATTTAAGGAAATTTTCTCAATTTCTCCCCAAATTTTTGGTGAGTATGAATATTGAAAAATTATTTTAAGTGTTCGTGTTACATTTTTACGAACCCCTGAAAAAAAGAAAATTTGGCACCAATAACATTTTTAGGTAGAAACATCCATATTGGAGCCATGTTTAAAAAAAAAAAATCAATTTTTCAGAATATCATGATCATTATAAAATTTTGAGGTCTGTGGGGAAAGGTAAATCTGGAATGGTAATGAGGAGATGAAATTTTTACCACATCGAATCGTTTTAATACCCAGGTAATAGGTATACTCTCCAATCACCTTTTTTCAGGTTCAAGTCTTAAAAAATATGTACCTATATGGAAACGTGGAACAAATGACCCTTAGTGATTAGTGAACCATCATCCTTCTTTTTTCCAATACTAACTCGCGACGAAATTCTGGACACAAATTCCACAAATTGGATATGTTCGACAGTTCAGGTCTCTCATATATTTAGAGAACAAATCGCGAGTTTGTATTTCTGATCTGCGTGTATATTCACAGGAAAAATCTCTCTTTGTATATAGTACTCGACACTCGTTATTCGTTCAAGAAGGCGCGAACTAATATCAAGTACATTAACACCTAGATTACAAAGATTTCTATCATTAATTACATATTTTGACAGATCGTTATTAAAATATTATTTTCATCTTTTAACGCACTCGCAGTGTACCAAGTACATATACCTATTACCTACCTACCAATATATGTATAGGAACATGTACATATGGTATACTTAAGAAGTGCGTTAACCTTCACGAATGTACAAGAGTTTATTAGTAGATGCGAATTATCGTTCTTTCATCTCCTCTATTTAACGAAACTTCGTTTATCTTCGGCGAAGGGCCATCAAAAAACGAGAAGCAACTTTTGCGCATTGTTTGCACGTAATACATATTAAGATTATATATTAGTGGAAGATTTATCAACGAGCACGTTGTTCTTGTTGTTTTTCTTTTTTCAATATTGAGAATCGCGAATGGAAGATTTTTTACACCTTGTCGGTCATCGTTTTGATAAATGGGTATTGATTTTTCAATGGGAAGATTTTAAATCGTATAATTAATCTGTTTGGAAGTTGTTTTTTTTTTTCGACGATTTCGCGAAAATTCATAAAAATATCACTAGTAAGTATTACCTATAGGATTAATGAAAAGTCACGAAAAAAAATTGTAAAAATATTACGAAAAAATATGAAGCAGGGGCTGCGAATTGGGACAATCGATAGTATCGGTTGATTTTTATTAGATGCCAAAAACGTACCTACCAATTTAAGATTTGAAATTTGGAAAAAATTGAAATTGAAAAAACTTTTGTCGGAAGTTTGTCATTTGGGCAAAAAGAATTCAAATCAGCGGATTCGGGGTAACTTTTTCGGGTATACCTACAGTATTCGAGATTATAACTTTCAGTGCAAAAAATTTGGAAAAATGTACGGTAACGTTTTAAACGTCTTTCTGATGCTCGCGAAAAATGCAAAAACCCATGAAAAGGATATGAATTTGTCAATTATTGTGGATCGAGATCGGTACATTGGTACGGAATCGTCGCAGCACTGCAAATAAGTAGGCAGAGAAAGGCGTATGACGTGTAGGCCTAGGTACCTAAAGTCGCGTCGATCTAGACACGCAACGTATGCATAATGCATATGCACATGCACAATTGCACAACCGCATACTTATTGCAGGTAACTGCATATCAAATATAAGACCAACTACGACGAGCAAACTTTAAGCATGAGGAGAGGTGGTAAGTGAGGGGTAGAATATACGAGCTTTGGCCACTGCGCAGCGTGTACTTTCTCCACGTAAACTTATAACAAATCGTAATACAAGTTGTTTAACAACAAAGTGAAGATTCTCGTCAAGGATAACCAAAAGTTTCGGAACCCAATTCGTATTCAATGAATTTTTGATTCCATCGAAGACTCCATCGTGTGCAACTAATAATTTTGGAATATTTATTTCAATTTTTGAAATGTTCGAAATTACGGTATTTATTATTTTTTTGTAGCAATTTTTTTAGCCAAAGTATTTTCAAGTTATCCTGTGTAGGAGCAGATGTAAATTTTATCAATGTAGGTATTTAATAATGTATAATTTTATTCGTCACTTTCACAATTATCGTTCTCCGAAAGTCGGTGTAAGAGCAACAAAAAAATTATATCATATTATTCAAACGTAATAAATTCTAAATCGAGCTGATGCGAAGAGAAGTAAAGATCGGATCGATAAAATCACGCGTGGGAGGATGAAATGTACCCAAGTCCATGGCCGGGGTACTGCTCGACGCTCGCGATGCAATTTCTTCCAACGGCGTGGCACTGCATTAAGATGGTGATTCACCAGTGGCGTAGCCAGAAGGTCGGTAAAGGGGGGGTCAGGATTTTTGAAAAAAATAAAATTTTTTTTCAATTATTTATTTTTATAGGTAGGGTAAGTAGGTATATGTATTTAGATTTAAAAAAAAAAAAATCATATTTTGAAAATACAATAAACAAAAAAATTAGACATTAGTAACCGAAATCCAAACGTCTACTTTGCAGTTTGCAAAATTGTTCCAATATTTCTTCTGTCGAAATCGAAATGTCCTTATGGACATATAAATGAGCTAAACCATTTAGTCGTTCTTGGCCCATAGTTGTTCTGAGATAGGATTTCAAATAACCTAAGGAACTGAAACTCCTTTCGCTTGTAGCATTTGAAACCGGCAGCAAACAAAGCATTTTTAAAAGAATGTATACGTTCGGATATAATTCTTTGTTACAACGGCTTAAAAGTTCGATTGCTGTAAAGTTATTCCTTTTTTTATTTTTTGGAGGCATAGGTTCTGGTTGAGGTAAACGAATGACAAAATTTCGCCACATTTCAATTTCGACTCTTAGCTCATGTCTTTCAGTAACATCTAGATCATTCGCATATTCATTGAATAAAAAATCAACGGCGCTCATTTCTTTTTTTTCAGAAAATTTCTCTTTACGTAAAAGTACCGAAAACGATTTCAGTACATCTTTATGAGCTAAAAATTTTTCTTCGAGTTGGGTCAATACCAAATCTAAAAATGGCAGAAATAAATTAATCCTATAGTAATCTTCAGGAGTTTGATTACCGATTCACCGTTTCTCGTTTGCAGACTCGACGAAGAGAGCCGCGATATTTGGACGCGACGAATCGCGAGGCAACGACCACGTACCTTTACTCTTTCACTCTTTACTCGGACGAAATTCAAATTGAAACAAAATCAGCCATCAGTTATTGTCAAATTGACTAAATGTTCCACGATCAAGGCCTTACGAGGGTCAACGTATTGTTGCACAGCGAAGCACATTTCGTTATCATGAAAGGCACATCGCGATTTTCAAAATCAACTCGACACGACGCTGATTAATTAAGATTGGAAAGACGAGAGGGAAAGTAATACGCTTTGAGCGTGGAACGCGACGCATACCTACTTCTGGTTAACCTTGAACCTTGCCTCGTCCGTAACATTCGCGGCGCTACCTCGTTCGTCTAGAAAATCCCACCATTACCATATTTCCCACGCACGTACACGTAAAGTAAGTTTTTCGTGCATTTCGTAAAGCACCCGGGAGATAAATAGGGAAATCCCTGCGAAAACGATGCTGTTCAGCGTATAAAAATCATTTCAAGAGGCATAAGAGGTGAACTCATCACTGGTAAGTCAGAAGGCTTCCGCAGTAGTCGGATTGAATATTTTCAATAATTTCTCGTTTCCTTCGACATTTTTGCACCCATCTGCACTGATAGACAAAAGAACCTGGTAACTTCGTATTTTTTCATTCAAAAAAAAAGAAAAAGAATTGACATCCCGAAAAAGTATGTATTCTGAAAAAGACACTCAATTTTTAGTTGACAAAACCGATTTTGAGAATTTGAAATTTTAAAAAAATCACCCGCCCATCAAATGAACTTCAGCCAGTGACGTACCGAAGGTATATTCCAGGGGGGAGAGGAGGAGGAGGACTAATGAAAATCCCAAATCGAATTTATGAAATTCGCAACTCAAAATACCAGAAAAACTTTTATGAGGAATGAACCTTTTTTTGGCGCTATCGCCTCAAATAATGCACATACTTAATAATTATGATTTTATTCATATCCGAGCGAAGCGAGGATGAAGCCTTTAAAAAATTCGTTTTTTCATATTTCAACTCTTTCAAAATTCTTATTTGATGTAATTGGAGAAGGGGGAGGGTAAGAAGATACAATGCACCCCAAAAACCACGATGAAACAAGAATGAAACACACAATAACATTGAGCCATTAGCCATTACATATTCACAATTAATGGTGTCGGAAGCTTTTTTGTAAAGGTAAAAATTGAGAATAAAACACGAAGTATCAGATCAGAAGTACCTATTTTCGGAGGAATGGACAAAAAGAAGCCTTCTTTAACACTGTTGTTACGGAGAGCGAAATTCCGAAACTAACGAGTGAAAATTTTATTGATTTGCAACTTGGAAAAATAATGAATTTTCAATCTGGAAAATGACTAATTCCCAACTGATGTGTTGAATTGTTCAATTTTCCCAATTCGCAAGTAAAAAATTTCCTCGGGGGAGCTCCCTCTTCTTCCCCGCTTGGCACGTCACTGACTTCAGCAACTAAAATCTCGATAAAAGACTTGAGAAATATTCGATTCGAATTCGATCGGCATAAGAAGAAGAAAATCAGCTGTCCGGGCAAAAATATTCATCATCGATTTTTGATTTTATTTGGTTGATACAATTTAAAGAAATGCGGGAAAATCCTATTTCGATTGGATTCACTTTACCAAAATAGAAGGGAAGGTAAAAAATTCATTGGAGTAATTTTTACCAAAGAATTATTTTCTCGTTCCTCGACAGTTTTTCAAAAAGTTGATTTTTCTCGTTTTGTAATTTGTGGATTCAATTCGGGAATCTTGAATACCTATCGATAGTTAGGTACTTGTCGAGTTATTCCATCCAGGTATCGACTACCGAACGAAAGATCGAGGCACGAAGCCAGACTCGAGGACAAGACGCAGACGAGACGAGAACGTCACATGATCACATAAGTACCACATCACACACGAGTATAATATACAGTACTTGCGTACATATGGAATGAAAATAAACCTACTTTTGAATTCGTTTCACAACGAAATAGGCAGATATCTTGATATAAGCGGCGGCGCGGCGCGGCGCCACGCGCACTGCTATAACCCTTTACGAAAGACGCGCGCGTTAGGTATAGTGTTTTACATAATTAAATGCAGATATTGTACGGTACGCCCGTACCGAACAACCGACCTCATAGTAGGTACTCCTGGGTACTGGGTATTACCTCTTACGAGACTATTGGATTGCGGCTTGGAACGCGGACCACGTGTGTGACCATTAGAAATATGCCTGAAGAGTACTCTCTCATAAGTAGGTATAGGTATGCTGCACGTTGGACATGGACATGGCCATCGCCGCCGGAGAAGTCCTATTTACGTAACACTCACGTCAGGCAATTACGAATTCGAATGAGTCCGTTCGAAGAACGTGTCGCGTCGAGTCGCCAACGACCGTGCACCGATAAATAATTCGAAAATTTTCGTGCTCGTACATTTATTAGGTAGGTACCTAACTACCTATACATATCGATCATCAATCGACAAGACACGAAAATATGATCGTTACGCGGGTTTTTAAAATATCCGCGAAATAATCGTAAGACTCTCACTGGAACTACGTAGTCTATCAATTTTCATTTCAAAAAAAGAAAAAATGCAAATGCCGCAAAAAAAAAATGACAAAACAAAAAGTAAAAAGTGGACGTACCTACATATACGCAAACCAATTGGTTGTACTTGTATACGAGATTATTTTGGAATCGGATTTCGACATTGTTACGTAAATTAACGATTATTCGACGGAACGTAGCCGCGTTGAAATTCACTTAGCTACGCTTTAATTTTTACTCATGACCACGCATATAGGCTCGATGCACACCGCAACGACAACGATGCGCTGCGTTGCGCCGCACCCTGCGTTCGCGGTCCCGGAATCATCCGCGATGCGCGTCGAGTAAAACTAATTAATTTTACTCGTTTGAATTCGATTGCGAACCAGTGGGTAGGTATTGGACAATAGATTTGCTATCGTTTTACTATACGATCATCGCGTAGTCGAATATTCAACTCAACTCAAGTAATGAGCACATATTTGAACTTAAATTGCGCGATGGCGAGTTTTTTTCGAGATAAAAATGAAATTGAATGTCTATAGATACTCGTGAGGTCGAAAGTCGAAACAACAGATCAATGATCAAGTAACGCGACCAATGAAAAGTTTCGTAATATAAGCGGGCGAAACCAAAGGCAGCCAGTTACCCTCACACCTTCAACCCTTATCTATAATAAAATTGTTCTTTCAGTTGTAATTTGACGATAAAATTTGGAAAATTTTGCTATTTCAATTTAAAAATATAAATAAAATCTGTCCCAATTCTGATTTCCTTTGAAACGCACAATCACTTCAATTCTGACATGGTTTCTTATACCTAAACCCTTCGATATTTCAATTTTACGAGATGGAATTATCAATTCGCAACGATTTCTTTCTCACGTGATCTGAGCGATCGCTAAAAGGCGGTCAAAAATTTGTATCCCGTTTTAAGATTACATTGACCCCCAACTTTATAAGATACCTAACTGCCTACATTAAACACATTAAAATTTTGCTAATAATAAGTACAGCATTTGCATTGTTATAGAAATCTTGCTACCAATCTAAATTTTTTGTCTATATTTGACAATAGAAATACATTTCACGTACCATATTCGTTAACATTAGGTATACCTACGTAAATGAAGATAGGTAGCCAGCTAGCCACTAGCTATATAGTTCTTAGAACGATTAAGGATGATTTCGCGTGTTTTGCACATCCATCTGTGCCAGTGGCTACATCTCTAAATATACGACTCTAACTGCGAAGGTATTTCCATTTTTAATAATACACGAGCGAGTTGGGTCCATATGCATTTATACGTAACGAAGGACGTTCAGTTTAAGTAGGCACATACGTAGGTATCAACATATGTGAACAATGTACCTTCCACTCGTACTCAAAACAAATTTATAATTTTCGAACCATTTATACGAGTTAATAAGCAGTTAGGTACACGTACCTATGGTGGAAAAACTCGTATTTTAGCATTTAGAACTAATGAAAAAATTGAAAAAAAAATTTCCTCGCAATAATAGGTACCTATCTAATATTTCTGGTTGGTTATTTTTCAGATGAATTTTTACTTCGAAATTCGAACCAGTTCCAGCGAAAGATTTGAACACGACATGAAACCGAGATCGTGATATTGCGAATTTGCAATTCAAGAAATATGAGTCTGCTCGAATAAAGTGATTTTTTTCAAAACAGTGGAAATTTGTTGGTAGACTTCGCTATGAAAAATCACACGGTCATTTCTGTGGACAACGAATCAACAAAATCGCCCGATGAGTCAGCAACCTCGATGACGTCGGATCAAAATAATGGTAAAAATGCTCGAGCACCTGTTCGTACCTATGCGGTCGTCGCATATGAATAGCTACTCGTACAAAACGTGATTTTATACCTACCTAATATTTATGACTTCGTAGCACGATTTATGTACTAACTACTTGATACGGTAACCTGATACGAATGCTACCGATTCACTTCACACATTTTGTAGAAATAGGTACCTAGGTACAGCGGCGTCGGATGCTTTTTCTTTGCATGGGGGCGAAATAAGTACAAAGACTTGGAAAATCAAAAGGATTTTTTAGGAGAAAGCAAAAATGAGCCTTTTTTCACACTTTCGTCTAAAAAAAGTGCATTTAATTGTGATTTTATTCATGCCCCCGAGCGAAGCTCTGAAAAAAAGGCGATTTAATGCCTACAAAAGATATTTTCTCATCGTTGAAATGCTTTGAAAATCTTTCTGTGATGTGATGGAAGGGTGTAAATGATACTTTGCACCCCGTCAGAGTTTCGAGTGGGGGTGGAGGGGGGGTGCAATTCACCTGTTGTACCCCACTTTCCGACGCCACTGGGTAGGTAGATGAACGAATTTGTAATTTTCGGGTTGTTTTTGCTTTTTGTTTGCCTGATGTAGATACAGATGACTGCAGAGTCGAGCAGAATACTACGGGCGCGGGCGATGATTTTGAAAAAGATTCACGACATAGTCCTATGCCGATTGACGAAAGTACTTTGAAAATGAGCGATAAAGCCGAATTGTTGGCTTCGTCCGGTAAGTACACAACTACGCATACACTCGTAGGATGCGAAATGCGAATTTCCATCACTGCAAATTACCTAGGTATAATTCATACAGAGATGAGTTGACTGAAATATTCGATGCGAAATGACGAATGTTTTTGTAGAAAAATCAACGGTACCTGGTATCGATAACCCTGCCTTCGAAGGTGATCACCATTTACAAAACGGCGGTACACCAGCGCCGGGTTCAGAACATGTAACCGGCAACGGTTTCCATCTGAATCACAATGGAAAAGAATGCCACAACCAGAAGGACGATTCAGACTATAAAACTACCGAAGAGATGGCGGAAGCTGTCAATTTGGAATTATTAAATATGGGCTCGAATGTAAATGGTCTGAACGGTATTCCAGTCAAGAGTCCTAATTCAACTGTGATAAATATGTCTAACCATCAGTACGACGAATACTTTATACCAGTCAACGAGCATCGCAAATACATTAGGTGAGAAAGATGCCGCAAATCTTACACCGGGTTCCAGGCGCGTGGGATATGTAGTTGCTATCTTGTAATTTTTGTTTTGTTCTGCTTTCCACAGAGGCGAAAAATTATACGTTACAAAAACCAAAAAGGATTTAGAAAATTCGAAAAAAAATTGTTGCGTTTGGTTGGTCGGACTTGTTACCGTATTAATTGCCATATGTTTAGCCATTTTAATAGCCAGTTAGTACATATTTTTCTTTCACTTTATCAGCACGACGAAACACTAAAAGGCAAAATTAATAGTACTTTGGTGGTTCTTTATCCATTACTTACAATCGTTGATATATTTTTAGGACAACTAAATAACGATTCGATGCCAATGCCCGACGAAAATGAAAGAAGATTTCCAGATGAAAACGTACTCGGCGCCGGATTGAATTACCGCGGCGAAACGACGACTTCGACAATTCTGCCTCCTTCGAAAGCTCCCGATCGCCCGCAGCCTTTACCCGGACCCGACGAAGTTGCCCCGGCACATCGTAAGTTGCGAATCATTTACTCTCGAAATTCCCTATAATTTAGTCTTGTGTACGATTTTTTTTCTCAAATGCAGTGAAGAGGGCTGTGGAAGGCGAATTCACTATTTCGGAACTGAAATTCTCGCCCGCTTTCTCAGATCACGATTCGCAAGAATTTAAGACGTTAGCAGGAGCAATCGAGCAAGAGGTAGGACCTTAAATTACCAACCAACTATTCATATACATGAGCAAATAATTCTAATTTATAACGTTTCAGCTTAAGCATGGCCTTTTCGATCCATCCACTCTACAATATGGAGCCGCTGATATTTACGTCAGAGTGATTAATTTAACGTGAGTAATTTTCTATGTTTCTCAATAATATGCAATGCCGGGACGACAACTTGGGAGTTTTTCGCATGTCACAAGTTCGTCACAGAGCAGAGATTTAAATCTTCCCTGAAGAAGAAAACAGAAGACCTAAATCTTAATTTTGAAAATTTTCAAATTTAAAAAAAAAAACAGTTGTTATTTTGGTACACTGCTTGTAGGTAGCTAGGTACCTACTTTTTTGGAAACGAAATAACAATTGTTTTTATAATACTTACACGTAACTAGTATCATTTCGTTGTTGTTTTGAGGGTGTAAAATGAATGTTTTGCGACGACTTATTTTACAGGGAGTAAAACATATTTACAGGGAGTAAAACAATTTACAGGGAGTAAAATAAATTTCTCGTTGACAGCAGCGCTATTTATTTGATTTGGATTGTGCCGATTATTTTATCAAAATTCAAAACATATTCATTAGCCGGTGATCTTGTAGCAGCTTGTTGCTTGTTATGAATTGAATTCTGAATTTACTGTTCGAATTTGTATAAGAATATTTGATATTGTGAATGTTCCGGTTATTTTATTGACAAGTGTGTTTTTTCAATTGTATGAACTTCAACAGAAACCTAACTATTTTAAAACAATATAGGTATGTGCGAAATTTCATAGACTGGAGTACTTCGATTGCAAAAGTTGCTCAAAAGTAAAAATTAACTTTCCGACGTTGTACGATTTGATCTTTTACTAAGTAAATTCTTGTCCTAAAACCACATTTTCAAGACAGTTATGTAGGGGGATCTGTTTTGCGGTACCAGTCCGATATATAATGATACATACCTACCTATGAAAAAAAAAAAGGCGAATTGAGAAAATTCTATTTTGCCTTCCCAAGTACTTACTCCTTTCTAAATCTGAAATTTCACGCGAAAAAAAAATCTTTATACTTATTACATGTACCTATTTTAAAAACGCCTCTTTAACCACAGAATCCGAGGTAAATATTTAAATAAGATGACAAATTTAAAAAGTCATTCAATTTCCCCACCCCTTTCCCTCTATGCCACCAAATTTCTCACTACTACATAGGTATAACTTAGAGAATTACAGCCGATCGATAAACGAAACTCAATTTTTACAGGCCTCAAAAAGTTGTTCAATACAGAATTTCGTGGGTATTCAAGAGAGGCATTCAAAATCCCCCAGATCCAATAAACACAAGTAGCTTAAAAGAAAGACTAACGGAATACATCAGAAAAAATAATGGTTCCTTAAATAATTTCCAAGTTCCTTTAGATAAAATCTACTCTAAATGTAAGTAAAATGTCTGCGACAAGTTATCCTCCATTCCATGTAAATTAGCATGAATTTTAAAATCCTTGTAAATAATATGCTAACATTAACCTGCAGATATGATCAACGATTGTTTAATTAACAATGGCAATTGTTCACATACATGCTCCTTTGATTACTCAAAAATGTTGGATTTCTTCTGCGATTGCCCAGAACATATGAAGCTGGATGAGACTCAATACAACTGCGAATTGAAAGGTACCTACTTATTTCTTGAAATAAAAAATGGCATACTATTATTTCATTCAATATTAATTTATCAACTTTTTTGATTTTGTGCCCCTCCCCCTCCAGATACCCCTATGGACATTGGGGCTAAGGGGTAAGGGCCCAAAATTTTGAACTTGAGTGCAAGACCAAAATTTCAAATTTCAGTTATTTTACTTGATAAATGGCGTGGGTATCATTATGCAATTTAGATTTTCGATTTAAAATTTGGTCTTGTTTTTCAATTCGAGCCCCTTTAGGTCCTTTGCGGGCCTGAAAGCATAAAGAGTCCAAATTTCGAACTGGGGTACCGGGACAAAATTTTAATTTCGAGAACCTAATAACTTGAAAAACGGCAGACCATTACGTAATTTGGGTTCTTGATTTTAAATTGAACCTCAGTTTTACCGGATTTTTTTTCGTCTGAATATTCTTTAAACTTATTTTATTTCGATTTGAGCCCCTTCCCTGGATACCCTAGTGTACATGGGTGCCTAGAAGTCCAAAATTTCGAGTTTGGTACTCCTCAATGGGCTCAATAATTGTGAATAGTTGAACGAAAGTAAATTTAATTTTCTACACCGACTTTTGTGGAAAAGTCGGTTACCTTACGCAGGATGCGTAAGGTTTTTCAGGTGTGTCAAAATTACCTATACCTATTTCACTCTATGAATAAAAAATAAATATTGATCAATAAGAAAGTGATTCGTTTTCACCAAAATAGAAATTTGGAAGAAAATGAAATTCTTAGCTTAGTGGGTACCTCCACCAACTTGAAGAAAGGGTATGGCCGGGTTAGAAGTGAATTTGGACCTTGCTCCGATTTTCACTCAAACCTCCTTAAGCGGTGCCCCTTGGTGTAAAAACATTCTCGAAAAATTGTTGACATCCCCCCCCTATCGGAGATATGGCTATTTTATTGGCTGATTTTCAAGAATTTTTAATTTTAACAGAAGTGAACGAAATTTTCTGTTCTTCGGTACAAAGTTACATCTCGTAGAGGTGTATTTATGATAAGTTTTTTCAAAAATTTTGGTGCACTTCATGTTTTTTCGGCTATTTGAAGTTTGTGCATTCGGTTTTGGCCGATTCTTTGAACTAGAGGTCGAAAATTGCGAAAACCCGTACAGAAACGTTGTAATTTTAGCAGAGTTTTCAAATTTTTAGCGTTTTATATACAGAAAGAATTGGTCAAATGAAAAAACCAATACCTACCATATTCGTGTTCAGAAGGTCTAAATACCCCGATAGACACTTTTTGCAAGCATTTTGCTTGAATTTTCAAAATTTACTTTTTTCACTGATTTTTCATGGTAGAAAAGCTGGAAAAAGGTGATTTTCGAGACCTTGAGTGAAACAATCGCGAAAAGAGTGATAATCGGGGTATTATGACATGCTGAACAGTGAACAGGAATATGGTATTAGTTTTTTCATTTGACCAATTCTTTCTGTATAAAACGCTAAAAATTTGAAAACTCTGCTAAAATAACAAAGTTTCTGTACGGTTTTTCGCATTTTTCGACTCTTAGTTCAAAGAATCGGCAAAAACCGAATGCGCAGCGAAATTTTACATAAAAAACACGTTTTTTAGTAATTTTTCCAGGGTGGTCGCTCTTCGATTATAAGTAAGGTATTTTTTACTAGCCGAAAAAACATGAAGAAGTGCACCAAAATTTTTAAAAAAATTATCATAAATACACCTCTACGAGATGTAACTTTGTGACAAAGAACAGAAAATTTCGTTCACTTCCCTTTGAAATTAAAAATTCTTGAGAATCAGCCAACAAAATAGCCATATCTCCGATAGGGAGGGGGGGGGGGGGGGCAAATTTTTTCTACAATGTTTTTGCATCAAGGGGCTCCACTTAAGAGGGTTAGAGTGAAAATCGGAGCAAGGGCCAAATTCACCCCTAACCCAGCCATACCCTTTTTGCCAATTTATCCAACTAAGATCCCATTTTTTTCATTAACCCAAACGTTGATTTATCGTGATTTTTCAGTGCCTATCTCTGAAATCAAAATTTAAAAAGCAATCAATTTATATCAGATCTGTTTTTTCACACGGATTTTGCGCAATCCAGATTATGATTCTGAAAATCCACCAAAATCTTGTTTTGTTTTTTTTTTAACAAAAAAAATTAATTTAAAATCAGATCTTGATAAATTGCTTGTTCGTTTTACCAGATTTTGAACAGATTAATCTCAGATTAGGTATGGAAAATCCATAATCCACTGGGGTAGTAGATTATGGGAATGAATTTTGGATTTTAACAACCATAGAATAGAACCAACTTTCAAATTTTTTAGTGAAGATTGATAAGACTCAGGTCTTGTTTTTTTTTTCTGAATTGATGGTGAAATTCATTTTCAATTTTCAGATTTACAAAGAAGTCACATTCACTTCATCAAAATTAAGTGTTTAAAATTCTCAAAATCTGTAAAAAAAAATTTAAAAATATTTCTTTGTTTTACCTTGAATTATGACAATGGATTATTTTTTGTTTGGACTTTCCAACTAAAATCTTTAGATTATCCAAAATCGGATTACAGTGGATTCTAGTAAAATCAGTTTTTTTTTTAAAAAAACAAAAAACAAAAAACATGCATAATTCAAGTAACTGTGTTATTGATTATATGTATCTATCACTGATTACAGAAGACTTGGAAGCCCCAGAACCAGAGCCCAATTCCAAACCTGAACCTAATCCAAAACCACAAACCAGTCCCGCGCCAGAACTAGAACCTAGTTCCCAACCAGAGCCTAATCCAGAACCAGAACCCAATCCAGAACCAGAACCTAATGCAGAACCAGAGCCAACATCTAGTCCAGAACCTGAACCAGAACCTAGTTCTAAACCAGAACCAAATTTTGAACCAGAGAAAGCATCTAGTCCAGAACCTGAACCAGAATCTGTTTCCAAACCAGAACCAACCCCTGAACCAGAGCCAGAACGTGATTCCAAACCTGAACCTAATCCTAAACCAGGGGCGGTGTCTAGTCCTGAGCCAGAACCAGAACCTTCTTCTCAACCTGAACCTCCTCTATTGGAATCTGCATCTACACATGAACCTCAGCCTTCATTAAAACCAGAACCAAATTTAAAAACTGAATCTCCATTAAAAGGGACACCATTTTCTACTCCAGAACCTACTTCAAAACCAGAACTGAACCCCGAATTAATACCAGCAGCAGAACCTAAGCCCGAACCAGAACCAGAACCAGAACCAATTTCTCCAGAACCAGAACCAATTTCTCCAGAAACATCAGGTTTATCATCATCACCAATATCTAAATCAACACCAGAATCTTTGATTGATCAGTCTACACAATCGCCTCAATCAGAACCAGAACCAAATCCAGAGCCTTCAGTACCATTGACAATATCCTCTGAATCAAAACTTGAAACCTTTTCAACTGTTGAGCCTGTGAGCACAATGAAATCTGAATCTGAGCCCACAGTTGAACCCAAATCCCTTCCTGAGCCTGAACCTAGGCCAAACATAAATCCCAAGAATACCATTGAGCCAGAAATTCCATTAGCAGAACCAGAACCAAATTCTGATGATAATTGTCAAGATAAGGCCATTAAACATCCAGAGACTCAACCTACAAATAAAATTGAAAAAATTAATACAGATACCCAAAATGATGTAGGAATGACTGAAACCAATATGATAAATACTGATGATAATTCATCTTTAAACATGCAAATTACATCTTTACCACAGATAACTACTGAATCAAGCAAAACCACTATGAAACCTAATATTGCAGATATACCTTACTCTACTATAATTCCAACAGAAAGGCTAGAATCTGTCATAAGCACACAATCAACATCATCCCCAGATTTTTCTACTTTTAATAAAGGAATTGGTCGTGACTATGACTCATCTTATTCTGACTCAACAGTTAAAAGCAGCAGTGAAGAGATAAATCCTGGTACTATATTGCCATCAATTTATTTGAAACAATTAAACAAGGACTCTTCAAGTGAATCTGTGAAATCTGTTGATGAAAATTTATCCACGCTGAGTCATGTAAATGAAGAGGCTACCACAATTTCTGTATCTATAGGATTAGTGCCGGAAGATGATTTAAAAGCTATGGAAAACACAAATTCTCCTTCCAATACTGAATCTTCTAGTCCAACATCATTGGTTATTGATGACATAAACACCTTAGGCATACCCACATGGAATGGAAATTCAATAAATTCCCATTTGAAGGGTATTGCAGACCATTCTTCAACATCAACTCTTTCTCCATTAGAGACTGCAAATGATTCTCCAGCATTTGATGCTAATGAAGAAATTAAACAAAAAAGTGGAAACAGTGAATTACAAAATGAATTTGTGGAAAATAATCTCAGTTCAGGGAAAAATTTTTCAGCCTCAAATACTAATATAAATTCAAAACGTAATACATCAAAACGTGAAAGTAAAAATGTACCTGAAGCAAACAATATGCTTGTAAGTAATGAGGCTACCCAAAAATCCAAAGAAAATTTTGCAAATATTAAACCTGTTGCTTTAACAGCATCCAAAAAACACCAAGAAAACAGATTTTTCCAAGATTTAGTTGGAGTTATTGATAAAAAATTGAGACCTCGATTTTAGTTTTTCTAACTGTATTGTTGTAGTTGTGTTTATCTCTTTCTTACTCAAAGAAACAGTGAATAACCTTTTGTTACCACTGTGATAATATTCCAGTCACCTGAATTACTTAGTCTTCTTTCTACGTAAGTAAATATTGATTTTATGAATTTTGTGAATAGATATTTTTTATAAAATTATCTAATTCTCAAATTATTCATCAATTATTATGTAAAGAAGTGCATATGTAAGTATGCTACCTGTGGTTAAGTTGTGAATTTTTTAAATTTATTAAATAGGTACTTATTTACTGATATATAGGTACCTATCTTTGCTTATCATGTTATAATTATTACTTTATGAGAAGAATAAAGGTGTTACCTAAGTATATGTCACAATAATTTGTACTCCTTAAGTAGGTGTGTCTCTACAGATTTACCAAACATATATTTTTATAAAATTATTAATGGTTTCAAAAATTGTTATTCTCATTTTTTGTATATTAACACAGCTAGTTTTCTAGAACAGGAATACCTACCAATTTAATCTATATAATTATAGGAGCATAAATATGTGTGACTCTGAAACCCTTATTTAGGTGCTCTTATATTTTAAGTAAGTACACATTATAAAAAATTATCTTGTTTGCTTATATATATATTTTTTTTCAATTTTAGCTTCCTGCATTAGCTATAGGATGTAAAATCAATAGTATAACTTTTTATAATGAATCAATTGTATGTGCCGAAATGTTATAATCATAAAAAATCATATGTATATACTTAAATGTTTGTAAATATTTTCTGTCATGTTTCTATTTAATTTATAAGTAGGTACTTAGCATATTTTGGGGCTGTAATTTTACACACAGTCTTTAAGAAACAAAGACTGCTGTGATATTTATGTTTATTTGTTTTCATAATTTGAATTGTATGTAAGTATATGTATTGTACATATTATGTGTTGCAAAAACACATTAATGTAATTACCTCTTGAATGAAAGCTATACTATTTTTAATATTGATTTTTAAAAAAATTATGAGGTAAAAACAAAACTGCTGAACTCTGCTCAAAGAAACCTTGTAATTTTCTAGTTTAAAACTAATGAAATTCAATTAAACAAGGTTCTACCATTTTAAACTTTTCTATAATATCTTCAATAATTCTAGAAAATTATTTTGAGCTGTAATTTTGTATCAAGTGCCATTTGATTATAATTTATCTATCTATTGTTTGTTTGTTCTCCTTTTTTTTTTTTACATCTGTGTGAACTACAGAATTGTTAGAATTGCACTACTTTATAGTAGGCCAATTGTTTCTGTTCAGGATGTAGGTATTATTAAAGCTACTTATTTATGTACTTTATTTTGGGAAATCAATTTTCAATTTTAACTTTTCAATCAATATTTTGCAGTTATTTTATTACTTGTTTTTTTTTTTTTTTAGTAATTTTGTGATATAAACATATCAATTCATATGATGAACAAAATTGAATACCCATCTCAATGTAAATTATTCTAGGTCATAATGGCTAGGGCAATTTTACTGTCTTTAAAATCAACATCGAACACACACACTCAGACTATTGATTTTTGATGAAATTTCATACTCATTTTTGGAATTTTTTTCACTTTTCAGAATCATTTTTGAACACAAGAGTAGCAAAAATAAAAAGTGTATTTCATAACATATGCAAATGTTCTATTTGAAAGCAAAATATACAGTGTTTCTATGTTTTTCACAGATGTAAAAATTATATTAAGTATACATAATTATAATTTGCAAAAACTTCTAAATGCTTCCTAAATCAAATTATTTTCAAGAATTAAAAAATATATAATTGCTCATCACCAATGAACTTATAAATTGAAACAAAATAATCTCAACTGCCAGTTCAATACTATTAATGAAACTTGGATGGTTAAAAATTATTTAGTGGAAGCAATCTCAGGTTTATCTGTGGGGGGGTTCCTCACTACAATTAGTAGGCACTGTAGTAGGATCTAATGACACTTCTGACAGAGCTAAAATGAAAGATAATGATAATAAGTGCAGAATACAATGTTATGTAAGATTTGAAATCACACAGGTATAACTCACATTGCTGAGAATTGGGCTCCGGCACAGCTTCCATTGGAGGTATAGTACCGAAAGGACTACATCTATCCATAACTGGAGGAAGTGGAGCCATAGTTGGAGCTTGTGAATATCCACTTTCTTCAGGGGACATTCCCTGCTATGGAAAAAATGCCACTAAATCATCTGAATTTTAACAGAATAAATTTGAAATGAGAAAAATAAGCTCGAAATCAATTTTAATGCTTCACTTTTGACATTGGCCACCATTTTGCACAATGTTAAAAGACAAGTTCCACAAAAATCACATCTCTAAAGAGTACTGCAGTTCATTTTATTGAAATGACACAGAGTAGTGGGTAGATTTTGTAGAATCTTTGAATCATTTTACAAAATCCACCCCCCATTCACCAATTTTTTCCTACACTTTGAATTTTGAAGTGCGGGAAAAAAATTAAAAAAATTGGTGAATAAACCCACTAACTTAATCTTTGTAAGAATAAAAAAACCTCTTAACTTAATGTTGGTAAGAATAGATTTCAAACACAATTCTTACAAAACATTACAAATTTTCAATGAAATTAGATTTGTTGGTCATTATTTTTCATATTTTTTTTGCCGACTATTCTAAAACCAGATCATTTCATTTCACTAAACAACATAGGTAGCATACCATGGATTACAAATGTACCTGGGGTGAGGATGAATGTTCCATTCCAGATGGAGATATGTGAGGAGGATAGTGTGCATGAGGTCTGGCTGGTGGCATATGTCCTGCAGCATTGTAAGGAGGGTATGGATTTTGATATCGATAGGCATGTGGAGGATACTGAGGATATGGAGCTTGAGGATAATTGTACAGATGAGGAGGCCGAGGAGGCAAAGGTTGAGGTGGGCTCTGATACTGATAGGATGTTGGATATCCTGTTTGAGATTGAATTGGTGGAGGTGGTGGGCCGGACAATGGTAAATTAGGATGACTAGTTGATGGATGTGTGGGTTGAGGAGGAGTCTGGCCAGTTGGATGCATCGGAGGTACAGTTGAATGCATTACTGGCATTTGCCGGTGTACAGGCCCATGAGGATGACTAGAATATGGTGGACCTCTATGTTCAGTTGGAGAATAAGAGTGGCTAGCCTGTGATGGCATTAGCCCTGCAGACTGTGCTTGTGGATGGAATGCAGGTTGAGAGGGATATGGATGTGTCATTGGAGACAATGGCGCCGTAGTCGTTGTATTTGACACAGCAGCAGCAGGTTTAATTCTAGCTGCCACTCTCTGTAGAGCTGGTTGCTTCCACACTCACTGGAAGAGCCTTAGATTTGGTAATGGTTGGCTTAACCTCCTTATTTTTGGGAGCTGGAGCCAGAGATGGGGTTGGAGTCAAAGTTGAAATTGAGGTATTTGTCGTTATCTAAAAGTAATAACACCGTGAACAAGTGTGAATGTGGTTATAAAAAGTAATTCCAAAAAATGTTATTGTTGTACTTGCTCATCCAACATTGTTGAAGGTGAGGGAGTCGACACCGGCATTTCAGCTGGGGAAGAATCGGTAGGAGCAATGCCATTAGTACTATTTGCAGTAACAGTTGTTTGAACTGCAGGTGCACTAGCAGTAACTTGAAATGGGAATTGTTCTGTGTTGCTATTTACTGCTGCTGGAGGAGTTGGCAGTAATGGATTTTGTTCACGAGTACAATCTCTGCGTAAAATTTCCGATTGCTGTTGAACTATTTTTTCAAACATTTCTTCATCTATGTTTTTCACAGTGCTAATCATACACACAAAAGTGTATCTGCCATCAACTTCCCATTTGTGATTGTGAAAAAAAAAATGAAAAATTCAATAAATAGAGCAAATAATTTACTTTTTTCAATTCAGCATTAAAAGTCTCGCTACTTTCAATAAATTTTTTTTTCTTAACTTCAAACTTGTCTTCACATTTGCAACTCTCCTTCCAACTTTTTCTGTAAGAATACATGAGTGTTGAAATAATAATTCCAATTTTACAACTTCGGTCAGTTTTATCAACAAAAGTATACCTGATGCATGGTCAAACTTCGAACTTGACGTTTTAAAACCTGCATCCGTGTTGTAGTAACCACTGATCGTACATCAGGAACCACAGAATCCGAAAATATTTCGCTAATCAACCAATGATTGCGCATATATCTTGCATAAGCTATATGTTTGGTACTTAAACCATCATCCATGTCTAGAAGGACATTTTTTCAGGAGAAATCCCAGGCCATGAAAATCTGTTGTTTGTTGAAAAAAAAATAATTGAATGGAATAGAGAGGTTCTTTTGATAATCACCTTCATCTTCAGCTGGCTGAATATCGATTCTACGATCGGCTGCCAACTGCTTTCCACTAGCAGTTGAACGATCATGGCTATCTTTTTCATCAGACACTTGAGCTGATAGAAAAATCAAAATATTTCAAACAAAATAAGAAATCGTCACCACATCATTCTATAATTGGATTCAATTCACAAATACAAACAATCTTTCAATTTTCCTTTCATTTTGGTCGCCAAATACACCAAATATGCAGGAGAATTCTCATAAATTTTCATTTTTTTTTCATATTCCAACTGTAAAGCAAACATACTTTACCATATTAAATGAAAATTACATAAATTAAAACCAAGGATAGAAGAATTGTAGAACAACAACTACCTTTTCAGATTCATATTCCTCACAATATTCAGTTTTAACTTCTTCAGGCAATTCCCTCCACATCTGACCAATAATGCGACCAATTTCCCAAATTTTTTTATCAGGATTTTCCATTTTCACCTGATCCCACATTTTACGACTGTATCGCATGTAAGGCATAAGTGGTTTTTCCGGGGGTTTTGGCGGTTTTGGGCCTCTTGTGTCGCTCTATAACACACGTAGGTAATCATTTAATAAAATCTTCAATGAGATCCGTCATATACATATAAGTCAATTTTCGAATTAAATCACTACCTTACCACATTTCTAGTGATTTTTGGGGGATGAAACGAAGGATTACCATGAGGACTAATTACAAATGGATTCTGATTAGCTGATTCTCTCTGCAAAAAATGGAACATCAATTAATTGTAAAGTAGCGCATATACACACAAACTTTTTTTTACCAATCAGAAGCGAAACTTCACATGGGGGGGGGTGGAATCCACAAATTTGCCGACTCACAGTCGAAACCTATAAATTTGCCGACTCAAAGTTCTCCTCAAAACAGGGACAAAACTTCAGGGTGAATATGAAAAATTTTGCAACCAATAGGTAGATATCTCTCTCTCTCTCTCTCTCTCTCTAAAAAAAAAACAACAATAAAAACAGAAAACGTCTTGAATATTTCTAAAAGTTTCATTTGAAATTATTACTAAGTCAATTGTTTTTCATAAATGAAAAGAATGGATTTTTTCACTATCAAATATTGAATTTTCTTTGTTGGACAGGAAGAAAGTTTGAATTACATATCATTTTAAAAAATAATTATAGGTACAAACTTACTGAGCCCGAGCGAGGCGAGGGCAAAAAAAATTTCGAAGAAAGATGCATTTAAAACTAAAATTTCTTCATTGTAATTGGTTTTTAGGGGGAGGTGATATTTCCATCTCATATCTCTTAATATTAGGTATAGACTTTATTATGCCCGAGCGAGGTGAGGGCTAAGATTTGAAAATTTTATGATTTCCAGAAAGAAAAAAGTTCGTTTTGCAATGGTTCATTGTCTGAAAAATTTTCCAAGTTTTCCCAAATTTTCCGACTTTTATCCAAATTTTTCGACTTTTTCCCAAATTTGCCGACTGGCGTTTGAGCCCCCTACACCCCCAAAGTTTCGCTTCTGTCACCAATATCAAAATGAACAATAATGATCCAGTTATGGACTCGCCGATAACCCGGATCCTGCTCCCCCACTCGCTCTTAAACGCTCTGAAAAATTCATTACGAATCAGTGTAGATTAGATACGAAAAATACTGAGAAACATAAACGATTTTTCATCACATTATGATAGCGTAAAGATGATACTGCGCTCATTGCTCATTTAGCTCAACTAAATTAGAAGCAATATGAACAAATACTTACACAATTACTTTAAAACTCAAATAAATGAAGCGAAATACTTACACGTTTCTAATACATATGTACATATGTTAGAACACAAATTTTAAAAAGTTGTGAATAAAAAATGAAAAATTACACTTTTCTGAATAATTACATACAACCACAAAGCACAATGAAAAAGCAATACTAGAAACCAGGGGCGTGCCTACCAAGTAAAATTTTGGGCAAATGTCTCAGTTGTTTTTGGGGTGGGTGGGTAGGTGTAGGTGTAATGGGATGAGGGTATAAAATAATAAGTAGTCAACTTATTCGTAATTCATTTTTTTTTTTTTAATAAAAAAGAATCACATTACACAATTATCAAACCAACTGAACGCAATTAACCATAATCTAAAACAATTCGTTGATATAGGTAGAGGTACTCAATACCTGTACTAAACACATTTTTTACTTGAAACATAATTATTTTGTTGACTACTTGTAGCTTACCCTCTTTCAGCCACCGAACCTCAACCATCCATCCACCCACCCACCCACTCCATCCACAGCCACGATTTAACCTCCTTGCATAGTATACGCAGCCGGCAGCATTCATTAGAAAATTGAGCAAAATCGGAGAATTTTTGTAAATCCTTGTAATGAAAACAATTTTTTGATAAATTTGCTTTGAGATAATTTCGCTTCCCTTTCAATGCCTAAATACTAAAATTTTTATTTTATAAAATGAAGAAAATTCAATTTTGGGGTAAGTTTCTCTTGAAAAATTTTCACCCTCGCTCCGCTCGGACTCAATAAATAAAAATTATCGTGATTTTTGGAATTCATAAAAGTAGCACGAAAAAAACAAATTTTAATGAAGAAATTTCAAGTTTTGGATACCTGTTTCTACAAAAATTTTCGCCCTCGCTTCGCTCAGAGTCAATAAATTTTTACATCGGTAATTCATTCTCAAAATGATTGGATGTACATGCTTTTTTCCTTTCCAATCCAGAAAACAGAATGTTTTTGAAAAGGAAAAAATTCAATCTCATCATTAAAGAACTCAATAGCGGTTTTGAATGGAATTTTCAAAAAAATCGATTTTTTCAAGTTGAAAAAGCAGCTTGAAAAATGCACGAATTTATATTTCTGGTCGGAAAATTTCCCTCTTTCTAAAAATGAGTCGAAAATTTTTTCCTTTAGGTACACTTTCCAACCGGCCCAGCGTGAGGGGGTAAGGGGGTACATTTATACCGGGCTCGAATTTTTTTACAGGAGATTTTTTAATTACAAAATTTAAAAATTGCAGTTTTTTCTCTTGAAACGGTGGGTATTTTTTGAAAAATTTTCGCCCTCGCTTTGCTTGGGCGGTACTTATCGTTTTATTTCATAAATTAATGATTTTTCACTCACCTTTCAGTCAAAAATCACTCTTTTTCAATTAATTCTCAATTTGTCAGAAACATCAATGGGTAATTTTGACTGAAAGGTCAGTGAAAAATCCTTGATTTAAAAAAACATGAAAAATGAGAAAAAAATCACCTGTTGTAGAAGTTTAGTTTTTAAAACTGTGTCCTAAAATTTACGCCCTCGCTTCGCTCGGCCTATATGTTCCCTAAATATTTTAAAAATTTTAATTCCTTCTTGACATAATCCAAAAAAAAATTTCTCCTCGTTTCCAAATGTCCCTTCAGATCCTTGCTCAATTTTATTTGAGTACTGCCTACACGGCTAGAAAAATGGTTTGAAAAAAAGGGGCCTACAAAAGCCCTGTATCGAGCCTGCATTTCTTCTCGGTGGCCCTGCCTTCCAAGATTTTTTCACAAGTTTCACTTCTGCTTCTTTGTAATGTTTTTAAAAAATCAGCAATTTTTTTAAATTTTTTTTTTTGGGGGGGGGGGGGGGTGTCAAGTGAGGGGTGGTGAGTCAGTGGGGGTGGGTGGGTGGGTTTGTCATGATCTCGCCCCAGTAAGTTTTTACCTTCTGCATGCCCCTGCTAGAAACCGAGTTAGCTAGTGAATTAAGCACCATATATGAATATTAGCGAACCATACCAAATTAATTAAAAATACAAAAATGTTATTACATTGTTATATCGCATTAGAGAATGACAAAACACTGTTTTCAAATGTTTGTATGGTTTTGCAATTCATAATATCATTAATATTTCATGAAAATTATTTCAATAGGATTTGTAAAATTTATTTATATGTATATTGAAGCACTTCTACCCAAAGAAATTAATATAATGCAAAAATGGCAGGAATATGAATGAATATTGATTATGTCGGTAATGAATCGAAAACCAATCCCGGGTATTCGTGCATTTGGAACAGATTTTTCAAGCATAATTCCACAGTTCTTACAAACTTTCAATGAGTAATACTGTAAGGCAATGGGATATGTACGATACCACAAATGAATAAATATCTGCTCATCAACGTATTTGTATCTAGTGTAGTGAAATGATTTTATCTAGTTTGCAAGTGCTTTTGTAAATATATTGTTAGTCGTATGAACTAATTATGCCCTTCAACCAACAGCATGAAAAGTGCAAACTAAAAAGTAGCTCACCTTTCAAAATGTTGAACGATGGAGAAGGGCCCGCGTAATGCATTTCTAAAAAATTGCAAAATTCAAATCACAAAATAAAACAGAACTCAAGCACAAGCAAGAAACATTCTCAAGCATAAAATATCAATCTGTAAGTAGGTAAGAGACTAACTCGTCATATTTTCCAAATACTTTAAAGAAACTAAATTTGATTATCTAGCACATCAAAATCGAGAATATTTTCAATTCATTTTTTGACTGGGTAATCTAAACTGCATTGTAAACACATTGATAATAACTAATGTCCACACTAGCAAAAATCAACTAATTAACTCGTTTCCAATTCTTCGTGATTACGCCAATATTAAGCAAGCGTTAATAACAACTCAAAATAATACAAGAAATAAAAGTAAGAATGTCGTTCAATTTCACTCACGGTTCGACGGTCCTAGTGAAGGAGTTATCTGGCGATAGTTTTGAGGTAAAGCCATCTCCTGTAATAGACCAATAATACATACAATTAGACAATTAAAACGAATAATAACTAACAAAACAATCAGACTAAAAGATAACTGAGCAGCTTCATTCGCGCTACTTCTGAATATATTCCTTATTCCAGTGTTTTACATTCATTTACTAGAATTTATGGAGAGAGTTTACTTGCCGGTGGATCTGAGTGAAAATTATTGATTGAAAACGACTGACTATAAAAATATTCTGCGCGTTGACAAAGGATCACGACAACACTACGTAGCTATTTCACAATTAATTCAAAGTTGTTCAATTATTATTAATTCATTATTAAACCAACAAAATACAATAATCAAGTTAAAATAAAAAAATTAAATTTGTAAATAAATTCGTAAAAAATGTTATCATTTTTTGAGTTGATTCAATTTTTTTGGATTGCAAAATATCACAGACTCAACCAACTTTACCGAAAAAAATTTGATCAGCAATTTCACTTTGTGAGGTGGAGCCCTAATCTCATAAAAATTAAACGATTTTTTTCTCATCTTAAGAAGTGATTTTGAATAATTCACTATTTTGGAGTATCGTTATTTTTCAATGCCCTCGTCATAATTTTTTTCATAAAAATCGGGCTCGATGGACAAAATGCTAATAAAATTTAGTTTGTTATCATTTTATCATTTTTATTTTTTTTTCGATTCGAAAAAAAATCACCAAAAATCAAGTACTTGCATTAATTGTTGATTTTAATTGTGAAATTATTGTATCAATTTTATGCACAGTAATTATGAAGTGAAAACCACGTCTCACAGTCACAGGTGAGTTCGTATTCGTGAATGATCTCTTCAGTGACTGCGATTTACGATATCTACTACATATATATTGATATCTTTTTTGAAGTACATATCACAAATGTGACCGAAACCGCATTATTTTTTTCTAGAAATCATGGAGATGGAAAACATTCAGTCGATGGGTCTGCTCGAGCAACGTCTGGTCCGTCTAGAACAGAAAGTGGTCTGTAAAAGTGGCCTAAATGAAATTGATTTCAATAAAGTGAAATCGGTAACAAACGCTCTACACGAAGTTGATACGGTTCAATATCTAGCATCTCACGGTCAGGCAGAGAGGAAATCAATGCATTACTGAAAAAGGTAGATATTCTATATAAATTATTACATCCGTCCTATTTAGATCTGTTTTACAATGCTGATGCTAAAATTGAAAAAACGTCATCGACTACGTAAACAACTCAAATCGTTTGGAGACAGTTGACTCAATTTTATATGGCGAACCCTTGGAGCAACTTACCAATGTATCTGATAGGATCATTCAATTGATTTCTAACATGATGAAAAACAAAGAGCAATGTGATAAACAACCCGCAGACGTAATCGAAATCACTGACGGTTATAAAAAACGTGTGAGATCTCGTCGGTGTTAGTGCAAATAGATACGAGAAATAAATACTCTACCAATGACGTCTTCTGAGTGATTATTTTGTGGTAGATATTACGATTGCATTATTGCTTTATTCCATTTCCTTATAATTTTCTTGCCAGTTTTTCTGTGCACTTTAATGTTCTTAAACTACCGATAAAACAAGATATAATATAGAATTCAGTATTTGAATTTTTTCGAAGTTTCAATTCCTTTTGAATTACTTGGATTTTCCAATTTTAATCATTTTTTGCAGTGGCGTAGGTATTCGAGATTACATGTCTGACAATGCTGTGGAATTGTTCCTTGTATACTTACTCCTACTTAGGAATTACTTTGTAGTACTCGTACTTATGAGTGTCCAGATCTTCGGCCAGGTGAAGTTAAATAGAGTATTCTGGCACGTAACATTTCTAAATTTCCAATGTGCACCATTTCCGAATTCAGTATCTCAATATATTATGTCGTATTTCTCTATGAATGTTTGTACCGTGCAGGAAGAGGGTACCTAAAATCGAAAAACATAATTTTGCGCAAGAACCAAAAATATAAAAAATAGACGTTTTTTTCCAATTTGTTTTTTGAATTTTTAAGCATTTCAGACTTCTACGTAGCCTTAATGTGTTTTTCTTGATTTTTTTTGGAAATAATGATTTTCTTACTTACCTATTTTCAAATGCTCATATCTCACCGAAAAATTAACCTAGGATGCTTAATTGCTTATCCAAGTCTTAAAATGTTCCTCATAGTCTCCCTCATCATTTGAACCAAAAAACTCATTTTTGAAAAATTCGACTCCAGGCACCTTTTTCCTGCACCGTCAGTGGCGTTGGAAAGTGGAGTTCAAGGGGTACATGGTACCCCCTCCCCCCGGTGCCCCTGATACCTCTATGGACATGGAGGCTCAAAGGCTCAAAATTTTGAACTTAAATACAAGGCCAAAATTTCAAATTCGAGTAATTTCATGAAAAATGGCATAGGTACCATTATGTAATTTAGGTTTCGTTTTTAAAATTTGGCCTTAGTTATCCTCTACGGGCATAGAAACGTAGGGAGCCAAAATTTGAATTTCGAGTAATAACTTGAAAAATGGCAGACAATTAGTGTGTAATTCGGACAGCTGATTTCAAATTGAACCTTAGTTTTTCTCATCTGAATCAGCCTAGATGCCTCTATAGATATTGTAGGACATGGAGGTCCAAAGTTTAAAACTGGAATGGCAGGTCAAAATTTAATTTTCAAGGAATAATTTGAAAAATGAAATTCTATCATGCAGTTTGTGTTTCTAATTTGAAATTTGAACTTATTTTCCCCCTGGATACCCCTGAGGACATGGGTGCCTAGGAGTCCTAAATTTTGAATTTGGTACTTACTAGACTAGAATTTCAATTTTGAGTATCAAATTGAGAAACGATATACCGCTCTGTAACTTTGTTCGCTGATTTCGACATGAAAGCCCAAAATTTTGAACAGAATACTGGCAATTTTGAGTAATAACTTGAATAAAAGTGGCATAATATAATGACATTTGGGCTGAACCGCCATCAAATTTTATACCTACCACTTGAAAATGGAGATGCGAAATGAAATATTTTTTCATTTCATTGGTTTTATCAACTTTTCCACTAATAAAAATCAAGCGATCGGTATAAGTTTTTGAGAAAGAATTCATAAGTACAAGGTTTCTATTCTATTACATAGTACATATCTACCTTCAGTGAAATTAAGTTGATTTATATACGACCACGGTGAAAAAGTCGACTACGTTACGCAGAATGCGTAAGATTTTCTTCTTTTTACAACAGCTCAGCCCCAAGAGCATTCGGAGGAAACGACTTTTTGTACAGAGGGTCCAATCCCCTTCTGAGTTTGAGATAAAGGTCCGCTCCTAAAAAAGACAAAATTGTTCGTTTCTTAAAAGCTCTATAACTTTTGTTTCAACTTTTTCTTCATAAATGCCTGATTTCGAAACTTATGGCCAATAAGCCAAAATTTGAACCTTTTTCTTATGACGTAATATGTTTTTATTACGAACTAACCTCGCTGTAGACCATTTGATGAGAAGTTGGTCGCCTGGATCCGTGAGTAACATCTCGGGGGACTCGGGGGTGAATTTTCACTCATGACGCACTTTTGAGAAATAATAATTTGCAGATTTATTACAATTTTTCTATATTTATCCGATATAAGGTAAGTGCATATGAATGAACCCCCCCTCCCCCCTCCAAGATGTTACACACTGATCCAGGCGACTACCGTATCTACTTCATTTTCAGATGATCTATATCAAGGATAGTTTGTGGTTTTGAGCTCATCTCCTATGTACTATATAGAGGCGTATTATTTAGGTTTTTTTTTTTCAATTTTTCGATGTATTAGGTGATTTTTCAAAATTCAAACCTCTATAGCTTCTTTCCAAGTCAACTTTAGGGGCTGAAATTTCAGCTGTGGCAGTTTCTTGTGATGCTTAACGAATCTGAGAAAAAAATTTTAATTTGGTGCATCAGACTTCGAGTAGCTCGCTCATAAGTTTTAAAATTGAAATATGTACCAATTTGGTCATTTGTTTGTTTGGCGTCAACTAGTACTTTTCATCGCAGTGTAATGAAAAGTACTCTACTCTGCAATGGTATACTTTCATATGTTGCGGAACGGGAGTAATGTTAAACTTTCACAGCGTGTATAAAGAAAAAAAATGCAGGTTCGGAAAAGCACCCCTCCTCAACCCTGGCCTGTACCCCTCACTCCTTACTTTTCTCATGATTTTTAGCGTCCACCTAAAAAAATGTTCTGGCTGCGCCACAGAATCCAATGTGATATGTATCTGCCTAGACAAGAAATTGCCTTCACAGCAAAATTTGTTTTTTCAAGGTAGATAAGTACCTACCAAATATCTTTTTATTCCAATTTGATTACAAAATCACCGATTATTCGATTATTTTTCTTTTTAATTTACGAGATTTTTTCTATCCCTTTCAAAAGTTGTACCGTAATTCAATTCCTAATTGAAAAATTGAGATGAGGGGGGGGGGGGGGGAAATACTTCCAAAAATTAGTGATTTTTCTAAGCAAAAAAAAAAAAAAACGTAAAAAGTATTGGGTTTCCTTTTACCAGTCTTCCTAGTACCTTTACCTACTGCGAATGACTGAGGAGCGTTAGTGCAGCGTAATAGGAAAAAAGAAAAAATTTCGTTTCACTTGAAACGACGTTCGTCTGTTTTGCCATCGTAAGCGAACGTGCGTATTACGCTTGCGTGAACTCGCGTTTTCATTGAGGGAATATACGTGTCCTTTTTTCGGTAACTAATCAATACGTTGGAAAGCGAATGACGTCAAACGCTTTTCAGGACTTTTTATTGGTCGCGAAACCATCGTACGGTTTGGACGAATTCGCATGAATGAGCGGAAAACGCGTTGCTGCAAAAAAAAAGTAGTAAAAAGGGAAGAAGAAGATTGAAATCGTCGCGCGCGGTTGTACATTTCCGTCGTAGTCGCAATTTTACACATATTTCGAAAGTTTGCTGCGAAGAAAAACGGGAAACAAAAAGAAAACCGAAGCGTGTGAATATTTTCGCGAAATCCGCCATCGCGTCGAGTGTTTGTGAAAAAACGCGTTTGTTGGTGTCGGTTTAGAGACGAAACCGTCGCGCGATTACCGTGAAAAATGTAGCGCGTGTTGTCGCGCTTTTCCTGACAAAATGGATGACTCGTCGCGTTATTATGTTCATTATCGTTGAAAATTGGCCGCTCGATTTGGTACTGTACAGCGTTGAAAATGATTTGGTATCGTGTTTCGAGCGAATTATCGTCATCGTTTTATGTTGTAATCTTTTAATACGCGAACGTTCGTCGTTTGCCGTTCTACTTCGACGATACAGTATGGAAACCGAAATGCCCGATTTATCGCATCTGACTCCGGAAGAACGCAGGGTCATCGAGAACGTATTGATGAGACAGAGGCAAGAAGAAGAGCAAGAAAGGCTTATAGTCGAGTAAGTTCGCGAACGTTATTTTTGTACCCTCTATATAGTGTATAGCTTACGTATATAAAGTACAGTTCTATCGTTAAAAATACGAGTATTATTTCTCCATTAGGTATACTTAATATGTAATTCAGATGTATTTGTACGTACTTTTGTACATACACCACTGCGCTACACTTACGTATGTAGTATATACCTACACCTAGCTACCATATATAACTACCTACCTACCTATGTAGGTACCTTTTCTCATCTTTTTCCTTTTCTCCTATATGTACCACTGCCATCTTATTTGTTTAACTGAAAAAAATTTACCAATTGTACCAATGTAATCGCCGAATTTCAAGTATGTCGTCGAAAAAAAAACCACTCCCGGAGTGTAGGTATTCCGAAAAAACGAGCGTAGATGATGAGTTTTTAAGTAATTCGTGGATCTCAACTTTTCGACGTGTTGACAAAGCTATTCGACGAATGAGGTAGAACTGACCAATTTTTTTGTTGATTCGATTCCAGCCACTAATATTTTATTCGTTTACGTGTACCTCATACCTGTATTCTGACCGAGATGAAAAAAGTAATGAATCATAATTTTTTCTGCTCAACAATTCCCGGATTTTTTCAGAAAATTTTGAAAAATTTCAACAGGAGACCGGTAGATATAATGTGCAGTATGTACATTTGAGTAATAAACAAAAGTGGCTAGCGATATTCTCCTCAACATGTGAGTAATGGCCTTTCAATTGATGTTTATTGACGGTATGAAGATTCAGTCCTGCTGCTGTCTGATTGGAGATGGAGGAGGCGAGGCGAGTACATGAAGGCGAAAGTCTTGAAGCGCGGTGAAGGAAAGCCCAACTTATCTCCCTTTGATCTCCCATGAACTGGTTGTCAAATTTACTATCCTGATTATATTTTCATCCTTATCATAACGGACGGAGAAAGTCTCAACCTTGTTTTCCGCTTCGAATCGATTCCTCAAAATAACCAACTTTCAAATAAATTATGGAAAATCTTGTGAAAGCGTCATCGTACATATTTACGATTGCTTCAGTCGACTCGTGTCGTTCTAATCATTTTAAAATCGATTTTTGAACACACAATTCCACAAATTTTGAACAACCATCCGGAATTTCGTGGATTATTACGTACCATTTCTCCGAAAAGGAACACTTTTTATGGAATACAAAATCAATAAAATCGTTAGTTCATCAATAATGAATCTTATTTGAAAAATTCAATGTCTAGGTACCTCAAAAAGATGGGCAACAATATCCCTTCCCAGTCAAAATGTTCGCAATTCAATTTTCTTCGGTACCGCTTCCAATCGAATTGTAAGACAGAACTTTGATAATTATAAAATTTTTGTAGTAGGTATATATTATCCTCCAGGTCGGATTTCGCCAGTTTAATTACTTTTCTCATAGGTACCCTTCCAGGTCATAGAACCTGATTATTTGAAAGGACCTCTCCCATTGACTTCAATTTGGACAACACTGACGCCAAATGTTACTTGGGACTTTAAAATTTTCCCTAAATTTTTGATGCCTATTTCGAAATAATTCAATTGGCGATATTTTCAGAGGAGGCAGGGTGAATTGTCCATATTGAGTCTAATCTGATGAGTCTCATTACTGACGAGAGCGCCTTGAGAAATGTGACGTATCGGCACGAGCTTGATCGTTTTCATGTTTTAAAAATCATGTTGCAATTATTTTGGAAATGTGAGGGGAAAAGGTATATGGTGTGTTATATGTACTTACTTGACTGCATAAGGAATATTTAAAAAATTCAGCCACGTCACCCCAACATTTTTCAATTTTCAAACCTCATATTTCAAAGAAACAAAATTCCAACCCAGAAAATTTTTTTACCGGTAGAGTTTCTCACTAACAGGGCCGGCAAGAGGAAATGCGGACCTGGTGCAGAGCTTCTTGCAGTCCCCTCTATTCAAACCATTTTTCAAACTATTCATTACTCGAATAAACTTGAGCAAGGATCTGAATTGAAATCTGGAAACAAGAAAGGAGGATTTTTTTCTTCCTTTGGATCAAGTCAAAATCGATTTAAAATTCTGAGGTGATATTTTTTTGCTCATTTTTCATGCTTTCAAATAAGTGATTTTCAGTCAAAATGATTGATTTTTTAACAAAATAAGCATTACCTAAATAGAAAATGTGATTTTTGACTGAAAGGTCAGCAAAAATTTATTAATTTTCAAAATAATGATCAGATTACTGCCCGGGCGAAGCAAGGGCGAAAAATTCTCAAAAAAACTGTTTAAAGAACAAAAAAATTATATGTATTTTTTTTCATTTTGTTCGGTATTAAAAAATCTTCTTTAAGGGCTTCGCACAAATTGACCTCTCGTACCCTTTCACGCCGGGCCCCCTGCGAGCTCTAATATTTGAGGGGAGAAAATGCGGGCCCGGTGCGGTCCTACTCACCAAACTGATTGAAATCAATTTGCTATTTTAAAAAAAAGTGTGTTTTTCATGAGGGTAGTTAATAGTTATCTGCAGTACCTTACCTATGTCACTTATGTACCTGCGAAACTGATTCTCCCCTTTGAAGATTTATACTAAGTATCTCACTCACCTAAGTAGTAGGTCTAGGTACCTATTTACTATCTTCGCCGTGATGAAGGTGCGAGAGACAGACGTAGGTAAATTCACATTTTGAATAATTTCTCAAAACGAAAACGTTTTTGATTAAAATATTAACAATCGGCAACATTTTTTTAATTCATTTTTTATACGAGTATTTTCCCCCTTCCATTGTGTTTTTATCGCTTCGCCGGCAGCGTAGGTATTTTATGATGATTTCTTTTTAAAATTTCATGATTATTGCTTCCATCGCTTTCAATAATTATCGATTTACGTTCTTTATAGTCGTGTAATAGGTATGATGTACTTAATTCGTAAACTTAAAAAGTCGAAAATTCTGTTAAAAATTATTTTTAAAAAGTGAATTTATCACCGGAATATTTTTGTTTTCAATGTAACGTTCCCGTTGTTGGTCTGAGATGTATGTACTTCGGTTTCATTGATCATTGTTGGTGTCATGTCAGTACCCATACACTTGAATACTTTCATTTATTTTCTTTTTCACTCAATTTCATTAAACGCGACAAATAAATGGATCTTTCTTTTATTTCGTCCGTAGAGTTTAAACTTCTTCAATGAATTAGGAAAACTTACAACCAAAAAAAACACATATTTTTCAAAAAGGGTTTTCAACCTTTTATTCCTATTTATCAGATCCGTATTGAATAACTTAGGCACAAAATTGAATACTAGCCGTAAATTTTCATAAATCGCGACTTTTTGGTAAAAATTGAATTTTTTTTGGTCGAAAAATTTCCTGGGTAAAGAATGATTGATTAAAGTGTGTCTAAAATTTAATTCCTGATGGATCACGGAGATCTCGTCCCTTAAGATGGTTCGATTTTCTGCCCCCCGATTTCCTGTAAAACTGAGGTTCTCAAAATGTTATCCTCCTGCATCAATCAGATTTATGCTTCAGACTCATTTTTGACATGGATATTGGATATGCCATAGAGCTGGGGGTAAAATTTGGAAAATTTAACGTTTTTGTTTAATGTAACGTAGGTAATGTTTAATGATATTATGTTGGATTTGGAAAAAAAAAATGGATTTAAGGTTAAACTCAAGACATCATGGCATGTTGCTACGTGAAAAAAAAAACTATAATAATTATTCGAAAAATAGGTAAGTACGAAAAATAAACTGAAAACAGTATTTTAAAAGCTTCGAAAAAATAAAAAAAAAAATAAAATGCATAAAACTTGATGTAGGATTCAAGAGAAAATATATTCAAAAATCATAAAAACGCTGGAAAAAAATTTAAAATGTGGAAAAAGTGTAAAAAACATTTAGATGCATTGACTTCTCATTGAAAAATTATCAATTTTACTCTCAGAGGTGCATTTTGAAACTCGGGAAATAACTTGAAAGAAGTCAGAGGCCTCTAGAAGTTCGTCAACTAAGGTAAAGTAGCCGAATATGGACCCCGGCCTTATTTCGTCTGAGTGCAACCTGCCGGAAAAAAATATAGGCAGTTCCCCTGGATGTCACAGACGATATACAAGCAAAAACTTCCATCCTACAAGCCCCTCAAAAAAAATTAGAGCCAAAAAACAAAATTTTGATTTTCAAACATTTTTTTTTGTGAATCACTTTTTGTGAAAAAATTTTTTATAAATTGTTTTTTTGAAAATTTTATTTTCTATAAGTTATAGTACCTATGTTTCAAGGGCTTTCAAGGGGTCATATGATTTTTTTTGGTAGATATGCACTTCAGTTGTTTTTTATATTGGAATACCGCGAAAAAATTTTTGCTGTATCAAAAGTTTTCAACTTTCCTTAAAATCTTCCAGCTTACGTAGATTTTACAAAAATGTAAGAAATACCAACCCACCTACCTACCTACCTACCTACCTACCTGTATCTATGAACAACCTATCCATGGCTGTGAAAATAAGCGTAAATAATCTAGATACTTACCCATGAAGTTAAATTTACTCTTAATGTAGATATCGTAGGTAGGTAGACGATTTCACTCTTTGGTGGAAATTACCCAATGAGGTTGAATTCATACCTATTGGTTCTTTGATTTTTCAGGAAGAAACGCGAAGAAATGAAGATCTTAGAAGAAACTATTCAAAAGCAACGAAACGAAATGCACAAAAAAGCTGGATCGGACATGGAGGCTACGTGTCACATATGTATGAAGACGAAATTTGCCGACGGAATAGGTCATATATGTAATTACTGTAATATACGCTGTTGTGCCAGATGCGGCGGTAAAGTCACCTTACGCTCAAACAAAGTAAGTGTCGATCGTTGCTCTAACGATTACGATTCGATATATTATGTGTATCTAACCTACGAATAGAGTAGATAATAATCCTCGCCAGTATTACCTTCATCTCCCTACACTTCGCATCTTTTACATACCCACTTGGCCCTTTCTCTAATTTTTATCAGACTCGGTAAATTACATTCCCTCGCAATCGAAGAGTTCGGGTTTATGATGAGGAGAATACTTGAAGACTATTTCGATTTTTAAAAAGTTGCACTCGCATTTGGCCAATGTCTATCTAGTATCCACCTAGACGTACGTACTACGTATGTGTAGTATATGTATGTACCTCTACCTACCGCGAAATATTTTGAACGATTCGGTTTCGCGATTTCGAGATCCTAGTGGGTATATACGATGGAAAATGGAAAGGAGGGGGGAGGGGGAGGTGGAGTGGAGGTGCGCATGGAGGTGGAATTGTTCAGCATCGTTGCGTAAACACGCAGCGCTTAAAAATATACAGCACGTTTCTAGTGTAAATAAATATTATTATTAAAATATGACCCAAACAAAGGTAGAGAGGAAAATCGTTAATTTCTACCTACTGAAAGTTCGCATTTGAAAGTTTGACGTCATCGATATGGTACTTTTTTTTTTCTTATCTCTCCACCGTTGCCGCGCGTATATGCGGATACCGGTGGCGTATTACCTACCTAAGGAATGCGGAGCGTCGTCGTCGTGTAATTTACCCACTCGAAAGGCGAGAAGAGAGTGCGAAAAAATACGCATTTTTGGATTTTTTTTCTCGCTCCTTTTTTCTCTTTCACTCTTCGGCGGCGGCTTATTCAGTTGGGCGTAATTTTACACACCTATAAAGAAAAACGTACCTAGATTTTGGCGTCGAGCGTATTCTTCGCTCTCCCTTTTTGGGAAATGAAATTTTAACCTTCAAGATGACCCGCGACTTTTGCGGTTGAATTACATACGTTTATTATACTTAGATGTGAGTCTGAATATTTATGTACGAGTAGATACCATCCTTCGGTGACAAAAATTGGTTTTTGAATTTAGTCTTTGTAAATATGGGTAGAATCGGGGAGGGGAAACTTCAAATCAAAAATCAATTTTTGGCGCATAAGGGTGGTTTCTACATATGTGGCATCGCATGGCAAATGTGGAAGATTAAAATCCAGGCGAAATTTTGCGGTGAAAAGGTGACTCGATCTCTGCACCTAAATATCCAGTATAGGTAACGAGATTTATTAGCTATAGCGAGGCGTTTGTTGAGAAGCAAGGTACCAACCTGATGGCTGGCGTAATTTTTCCGAATAAATTCGGCAACTTTTTTCGAAGGGAAAATCGAGCAAGCAAACGGCGCCACTATCTTCGGGATCGTATGTAATTTTTTCGACAATATTTCAATCCCAACTTGGCGATGAGTAGAATTATTTTTAGATGCGGAAAATTTTTGATTGGAAGAAAACTTGATAGAGAGGAAAACACGGCGGAAATTTCGCGTAAAACGAAAATTCTAGATTATTTCACGTTTTGAGGTATGAATCTGGGATCTGGCCATGAGTAGAGACGACATAGAAATGGATGATATACGCATTGAAATTGTTTGTTTTTTGCTGCGCTATAGTATATGTACCTACTACCTACACGATTGCCTACTGCATACATGTAATGAGAGATTGAGCCTGAGGACAGGCAGCCGCGGATGTTGAAGATGAAAGCGGTGCGGAAACGAAACGAAACGGTGAAATGAAATGAAATGAAATGTACACGAACACGAATATGTATGTAGATGTACCTATGGATACGACGCGACGGTTCATGTGTGTACTTAGATTCGAGGAGCGTTCGGCCCGAAACAATCGAACGACAACATGCATAAGTACACGTCGGTAATTGATGCGGTTGGTGTAGGTATTAAATGAGACGAGTTGAAATATTGTGCCAGACTGTATCGGTGTAGGGGTAGGCATACATATAGATATGATTGTATTTGACGATTGCTCGTGCTTGTACTTTGTCTCACCACCGAGCTTTCGTTTTGGAAATCAGGTCATCGCGAGTAGAGAGAGAGAAATAGAGAGAAAACAAAAACGAAAGAAAAAAATTCACCGAGAAAGCTACGAAAAGTTAGGGCGCGGTTATATGTATTTTCCAGCGACAAAAGCAAACCTTCGGTGTTTTGAAGACGCGAGAGAGCGGCGCGGCACGATAAGGCCAAGAGGCGGCAGCGGAGAATGACGAGTACGAAAAGGAGGTGAAGAAGGAGGAACGCGGAGGACGAGGAGGAGTAGGAGGATAAAATGAAAATTTGCGAAGGAACGAGGAGCGATGGCGTGGCGAAGCGATGGGATTCCGTGTCCTGAATACCGGCTCGGTCGATCGATATCTACGTCATTATTTCCCATGAAACGGTGACGTCATTACACCTAAGCTCGTACTAGCGCTGGAGCGAGGCGAGTTCAGTTCGGAGTTGCGACTTGCGAGTTTTCGACTTTGGTCCCAGCGACCCGCATCGTCGCCGCAACGCACAGCAACGTAGTGTGATTTCACCCTGTTACACCTCTTCTGTATCTGTACATATTTCGCTATCGGATCCGCCCGGTTATGCGAGAGAGGTCGTTGCACCGATCGCGTACTGCCGTTATTTGCTATTTATACGCGCGATTTTGCCGCGATGAGATTCTTCCACTCGGTCGCGGCCGTGGCCGCCCTATACGGAGACGGACCAAGCGGACGCGGTCACGGACACGAACGCGATCCATTCGTTTTCGGCCAAGCCGAACAGAGTCGTACGTACAGTCGTAAGCAGCGACCCTTATTCGCCATTCGACGTCCTAAGGTTTTAACCCGGCACCTTCGGCCTTTTTTACCTCGCTCCACCAGCACCACCCCATCCCCATCCCCCCCACCTTCACCGACCGATCGACCATCGCCGCCGTATCTGCTGCGTATGTATATGTGGCATAGCGCGGTGACCTTTTCTTCACTGTAGACTGGGCACGGAATATACTTAGCACATTATGTACCGTGTAGCCAATAGGTATATAGGTATCTAGATATTTATACCTATTTACCTATCACCTACAATGTTGAACGTACCGCTTCCCGAACCTGCGAGAGACTATACGATCGGACGTTCAACGAGCGTTACGTGGGTAAATGCCGAATAAGCGAGACTGTCCAACTCAATTGTAACGAACCGGTTAATAAACTAGATCTGATTCGTAATCTTGAATTCTTGACTACTTGCAAAGTGTCGCTGGGTAGTTGGAGCCCTCCCACACGCTTATGTAAACAGAAACACTTAGGTGCTGAATCTACGAAGATATATGGTATGACGAGTCAAATTTTCTAAGAAATCGCCAAAAGTTGAGCAGATTTACAGTTTTTACTAAAAAAAAATCTAAAAATACCTCACAAAAAAATTTTTATTCTTTGAAAACGATGCAGATTTTTGAATTTTCATCTCTGCTTTGCTCAGCTACTTTTGAAATTATGTGTATATATTATTATTATTATTTTTTTTTTGCGAAACCCCCATTTATCTCAATCAGTGTCCATCTGACCACGCCATTATTGAATATTTTCATCGAATTACGGTATCTTTTTCAAATTCAATGTATAAAGATCGCTCCTGGCGCAGAATCCTCCTGGCTCATCTCATGTCAACTCACCCACTTTTTGACGTTAGGTCCACCGATTTGGCTCAAAATTTTTTTACGAATTCCCCTCGATGACCTAATGAAGAAATCACCATTATTTTGATCCTAACTGCTCGTGAGGTGGGGAGGGGGGTGGATCTTGTAATTTTCGTATCATCGGGAGTTTTTATGAAACTGCTCAACTTTGAAAGCGTATAGCTCGAAGTGGTTTTGGCGTTGAACAGATTTGTTTAAGCAGTTTTGTAGAGAATTGAAAGGAAATTCGAATTTGATGATCATGATCACATTTCGAAAAGTTCAAAGCTGAACTTTTGAAATGAAAGTTCAACTTTCGTGATGAATACAACATACGCAGGCCCCCATTTAAAAATCTGAAAAAATTACTTTCAACCTACGAATTTTCAAAATGGGATCTCAAGACCCCTGAGGGGGGGTAGTACCAGGGTTCCCAATTTTAACCAGTGTTCAAAAAAATGTAAAAAAAAAACTCAAGAAACATGTCGATTTCTACTGACTCGAAGGCGCTGAGTTCGAATATGTATTCAGTTTTTTCGTCCGACCCCTCTGGAACTCCTATCAGCCCCCCGATGGGGTGAAAAGTTGAAAAAAATCTAAAGGGGGACTGAAAGGGGTTCCAGAAGGGTCGGACGAAAAAACTGAATACAAATTCGAACTCAGCGCCTTCGAATCAGCAGACATCGATACCCCAACGATATTTTCACTTCTTACATGCTTTTCTCAAAATGGGGAGGGGGCCGGGGGCCTCAAATGGTCGAATCGCAAAAATAACCATTTATTCGAAATCAGCGACCCCAAAAACCCGACAAACGACTGGTCACACGTAATTTTCCATTTTTTTGAATTTTGACGCTATCCGGGGGGTCAATAGGGGGGCTCAGAGGGGTCGGACGAAAAAACTGAATACATATTCAAACTCAGCGCCTTCGAATCAGTAGAAATCGATATGTTTCTTGAGTTATTACATTTTTTTGAATTTTGGTCAAAATGGGGGACCCCGGTACCCTCCAGGGGTCTTGAGATCCCATTTTGAAAATTCGTAGGTTGAAAAGGGCATAAAAAGTACTACTCATAGTAATTTTTCAGATTTTTAAATGGGGGCCTGCGTATGTTGTATTCATCACGAAAGTTGAACTTTCATTTCAAAAGTTCAACATTGAACTTTTCGAAATGTGATTATAAAATTCGAATTTCCTTTCAATTCTCTACAAAACTGCGTAAACAAATCTGTTCTACGCCAAACCCACTTCAAGCTATACGCCTTCAAAGTTGAGTCGTTTCACAAAAAATCCCGATGATACGAAAATTACAAGGGCCACCCCCACCCCCTGAGCAGTTAGGATCAAAATAATGGTGTTCCTTCATTAGGTCATCGAGGGGAACTCGTAAAAAAAATTAGAGCAAAATCGGTGGACCTAACGTCAAAAAGTAGGTGAGTGTACATGGAATGAGCCTCCTGCTTCATATTGCGTCAAAAAATTGAAAATTCCAAAAAAAAAAATAAATAAATACGGGATGAAAACCACAATCAGTATCCATCTGACCATGCCATTATCATATATTTATCGAATTACTGAACCTTTTTAAAATTTTGTTGCAATAAAATGAACTTTTATGGGTATGAAAATTGCTCCTGGCGCAGAATTTCCTACTCTGAATGGTGTCAAAACCTTGAAAAAAATTCAATAGGAAAGGAATACGCGAGGAAAACCTTATTTAATGCCCATCTAACTGTCCCACTATTAAATATGAATCGAATTACGATGTCCTTTTTCAAATTTTATGGGAATAGAATGAACATGTGTCAAAATCGCTCCTGTACTGAAAAAAAATGATAAAATGTATTTAAAAAAATAACATGTTTCAATTCACAAAATAAATAAATTTTTTTTATTTTTTGAAAACAATTTTATTTTTTTGGTAAAATTTATTCATTTTTTCACAAATTTCATATATTTAGGTACTTGATGAAAAATATTATTTTTTTAGAACTAATTTCACCTATTTTGTGAATGGGACACGTTATTATTATTTTTTTTTGAATAAATTTTTATTATATTTTTTTGTTCAAAATTTATTCATTTTTTTGGATAAAATGTATTCGTTTTCGTAACTTCTTTTTTTTTCCACGTGGCGCAGAATCCCCTGCTCCAAATAGTGTCAAAAAATCGAAAATTCTAAAAGAAAGGAACACGTGCGAAAACCTCATCTATTAGTGTTCATTCAACTACACCATTATTGAATATTTTCATCGAATCACAACGCCGGCGCCGTTTTCATATTATATCGAAATAAAATGAACTTGTTTGGTGTCAAAATTGCTCCTGGCGCAGAATCTTCCTACTCTGAATGGTTTCAAAAACTTGAGAAACTCAAAAAAAAAAGGAATAGATACATGGTGAAAACCTCATTCAATGCTCATCTAACTGTGTTATTATCAAATATAGTACTGGTATATCGGATTGAGATGTGTTTTTCAAATTTTGTTGAAATAATGAGCAGCTTTTTGTCTCAAAATTGCTCCTGGCGCAGAACCCCCCTGCTTTGTGTAGTGTCAAAAATTCGAAACGGAAATGGATACATTGGGCTAAAATGGATTTTTCTCCATAAAATTACTCATGAGACGATACTTATCATCCTTGACTGTAGAAGTTGTGTGAAATTCCCGCCGAAGTCTTATGACACTTTCAATAATATTAGGAAACCCTAGAAAAAATTTTAAATTTCTTTCACGGAAGCCTCTGGAGATGTTCACTTCCAATTTAAAACAATTACGATTTTACGGTCCTTTTTGTGAAAGCTCTGTCATGTCATCAATTTTTTCAGCTGCTTTGGCCATTTTGGGGGGGGGGGGATTTTTGACAAATTTTTTTATAATTTTGAAATCATTATTTTCAGAGCAGTGAAAAATGATGTAATTTTGAGAAAATCATTATTCTAAATAAAAAAAGATGAAAATTCCTTCTATAGATCTCTAATTTCTTACCCAGCGTTGATCCTCTTCCCTCGAACTCGAATTTTACAATTTCTAGCCATTCTGGAGCTTTAATTGAGATTTTGATTTTTTCTGGTCTCTAGTATTTTCAAATTTTTACATGGTAGTAAAGGGGGTTTTAATAGGTTTAATTACGCGGCTCCAAAGTGTGATAGGTAGCTGGGAGCTGAAAAATATTGAGCTAACGACTAGACATACTTACCGATTTTGTTGTTGTTGTCGTAAATTTCAACATTTATAAAAATTAAACGTTGTCACGTTTTTTGCGCAGGTGATCTGGGTATGTATATTGTGTCGAAAAAAGCAAGAGCTTCTCGGTAAAACCGGCCAATGGATAAATCAACGAATGTCTTCCAACGAACCGGTCTCGAAACCTGAACAAGATCGCGATCTGTCTATGCTGTCGGACAAACGAGCCAAACTCGAGCGTACCCAGAGCGCGGCGGAAAAAGAAAACCAACCGTTGGAGCGCAGCGGCAGCCTGCTCCGGCGTCAGTATTCGCACCAAGAACAGAGCAGTCGTTCATCCGACACCATGACCAGAATGGAGAAAAACCGCAGCCGCGAAGAAGAGATGAGACATCGCAAAGAAATGGAGGCTAAACAGTCGTCCGGCAGACACATGCGTCGCGGCGAAATCAGCGGCTACAAAAGCGACTCGTATACGTCCGAGAAATCTTTAGATCGTCTGGAAAATCCACCCCAAAGGTCGGGATCCTCTACTGTGATATACCCTTCTCCTTCTCGAAAACACAGAAGAAGTTCGAAAGGAGAACCACCTCTTCGTAAAGATACGCAAATGGGAATCAAATCCCAGAAGAATCTACCGCATCAGTCTTTCTCAAGTTCGGACGATGAACTGAAATCGTTGTCGGAGTGTACCAGCGAGGAACGCGATTACGACAAAAGTAAGCTTTTTAATATTTTTAAAAATCCGTCATCCTTTCCCGACATCAACATCTCCATTCTCTTGTCTTGGTTTTCGAACAACTCTTTCCCTGTCTTTTGTTGGATTTTCATCTCCTTTTCTTCTTCCGTCGCCGTTCCTTTGTACCCTTCGTTTCGTGTCTGCGATTACCTATGTATTTTTTTTTTACATTTTTCGATTGTTCTACCGATTCGACCTAAGTACTGTTATATATGGTACCTTACGTATACGTACTTGACTCTATCGTAGCCTACTTATAATACATGGCGATTGGTAAAATATTTCCCGCAAAATGCGAAAAAATCGATCAACAAACTACATTTATGTATTTAGTTATTTTCACCTCTCGCGAGTACTTTTTTGAAATGATAAATCTTAGCTTAGGTATAGATAGATTATGGTTATTTGTAATTTTATTGTACGTACATAGGTAGGTGCTAGTTTGTAGGTAGGTACACTAATATGTAGATAGGTACATTACGCGATAACATTTTTTTTTTTCTTTCTAAAATTTTTCTACCAGTTTTAAATTCATAAAAATTAACGAATTCAATTTTAAGTGAGACCCTGTGATTACTCGCGAAGCGGACAGGGGAGATACAGGCTTGATGCAGAAAAATTTTGCGGGGCCTCCTCTCTCCAAAAAAAAAAAAAATATATGTTGAAAATGAATTTCTTAAATGTAATGTTTTTTTTTTTAAATTGCAATTTTAGCAATTTTTTGTGATTTTAGAGGGTACCTACTTTCTCAAAACAATAACATTTCGAGCTTCCTGCCAGTCCTTTAAAAAGCGCTGCCGATGCACGCTCGATGACTCGCATAAAATTTCGGATATTTCGTTTTTAAAAGTTCATTGAATTGCTGAAATCATACTGAAATGCATTATTTACTCACGTTGACGCTGCGTATCGGTATTCCGCAGCTTGCGATTTTCGAAAAAAAAAATTGAATTCCGGCCCACTCTGTAATACGTAAGTAGGTAAATATACCTACCTACTTAGTACACAAAAAAATCTGCTAAATGTGGATTATTTCTGACGCCGTATCTGCGTAGATTATCTACCTATCTGCGTACACATACCTACTTACTTTTAAATTAATCATTAGGTACCTATAGACGACATGTTCGTAGGTAGATACCTTTTTGGTGGGTTTTCTGGTAGCCAAGTAGGTACCCATATACATAATTATTTATCGACTCATTTAGATATTTACTCTTCTTAGTTGCCTATCTACATTTAAATAAATGCTCTTACTATAAATTAAGTAGGTATTACATGTTGAGTTTTTAAGACATGAAAACAAAAAACTATATGAGTAGGTAAATAAAATATCTATATTTGAGGTAAAATAAATTACAACACGATATCGGTTACCTTGAACGATACACTATGCTACCTAATGAAACGGCAAAAGTTTACTTAATTGATTTTGTATAGATAGGATAGGTACTCGAGATATTTACTATAATTTCACGATTACGAATTCGGTAAAAATATGGGAAAACGAACAAAATTTGACCAAACCTACATTGATTGCGATACACGTTGCATTAAAACTTTCATTTTTTCGTCGCTTTTCTTTTAGGAACCTTTCGACGTACACTCTCTAAATCTGATTCAGTCAAAATTGATTGATTAAAAATCCGGAATCATGTCACTGTAGAAATCAGTAAAAAAATTTACTGATTTCATTATTGAATCAGTTAAAAATGAAAATTCACTGATTGAATTGGTAGGTACCTAATTTTTCACTGATTGACAGTAAAGTGTCACTGATTAACTGGGGAATCAGTGGAATTTGACTGATAATCAGTGACATAATCTAGACTGTTTCATCAGTCAATTTTGGAATTTTTGACTGATTCAGATTTAGAGAGTAAACAAACATTCAAGATTGAGACTGAGATGAAGTTTAATAGGACACGACGAGTCGTTCATAGTGTTACCCGAACATTAAGATCGTGCCAAAAGTGCAGAAAAAGAAATTGAATTTTCGGATTCAACTCTCTTAATTTGAATCAGTCAAAAATTCCAAAATTGACTGATGAAATAGAGAAAATCGAGTCACTTATAATCAGTCAAATTCCACTGATTCTCCTGTTGAATCAGTGGCATTTTACTGTCAATCAGTGAAAAATTACTGATTCAAATAGTGTATTTTGATTGTTGAATCAGTAAAAATTAATTGACTGGTCGAAATCAGTAAATTTCTTTCACCGGTTTCTAGTCCTACAGTGACTCAGTTTTGTCGATTTAAATAAATTATTTTGACTTATTCAAATTAAGAGAACCTGGAATTTTTCTGAATCGGATGCAATAGTTTACAAAAATTTTCCAACCAACCACCTGAGAAATTAAGTGACAAAGTCTATTGCAAATTAATTGCGAAAAGAAAAATTGAACAAACTGTTGTGTAATTCAAATTTTAAAATCCCGCCAGAGAGACACAGAAGAAGATAGTGCTCTGAGATTCAATAATTCATCAAAAATTTTCGAACCAAAAAAGATTCATAATTTTCGAAGTATGCCAGACCTAAGTTAATTACAAACTACAAAAAAAAATGAGGAAAAAAGCTCAAAAAAAGTTGATGATTCGAAAAAAAATTGAATGGCTACGAGAGGATTTTGAAGCTCTGGAAGTCTTAGGGGTATTTTAACCTTAAACCCAATATCCAGCTTTAGGAGGTAGGAACGAAATTGAAAAATTTTCAACTTTATCAAGCGGAGTATTTAAATCGATATCGCTTTGTGATACCCCGAATTTATTTTGAGTTGTTTTAACTAGCACGGTACCTATGGAAATCCATGTTTTTTGATGTCTATCCGACTGTTAAAGCAGCGATTTGACGAAAATTGAATTTTTTTTATCGCATTATTTTCGATTTTAAATCTTCCATGTCATTTCAGAGAGTAAACTTTTGTTTCGATGTTGAAAAATCACTCTAGAAATAGATCCTCGTGGAGTCGAAATGCACGAATCCCCTTCCCCCCCCCCCCCCAAAAAAAAACAACTAGGTAATTCGAATGGAAAAAATTTAGGCTTAATTTTTCTTTGTACCTGCTTATATTTGGTGTAACTTTGAAGTTTGGATAACACTATAATGACTCATCTTGTACGAAAAAAAATAAATAAAAAAAAATACCTGGGTACCCTTTAAAATGAAAGAAAAATTTGAAAATTTTGACCAAATTCAATATCATAAAATTTTAATTTGGCCTCGATCGGTGAGCACGAGTATGCGTACACGTTCTAAAGAGATCAATTCAAACCATTTTAGATTAAAAAGCGAGTTTGAAAGCTTTTCGGCGTTGAGCAGTCAAATTTATAGATATGATTGGCGTGTTTCGTTTTGGTACTGGACCCCTAACTACTCACCCACCCATCAACTGTAGGTATGAAAATGATTCCTTAGTGAGGATAGTATTACGCCTAGAGATGGTTTGTTTTTTAATAGTTCAAATAGAAGATTTAGTCGTACGTCGTATTGTAGTTGAGTATGAGTAGTACTGCGAGTACGTTTAGTTTAGTACGAATTTTACTAAATATAATTTCTCCACAGAATTACCTACCTATACTTACCTAGGTATACTTGTATATGGTACTCGTTGTAAGTATACGTATGTTGTAACGCGTGTTACGAGTTGGCTAATATTTACAAACTGGTATTTCGTATAAATCTACTCGCATAGGTATCTACGTAGGTACATATTTATTAATGGGGTAAAAAAAAAAAAACCGCGAGAGGTAAGTGTAACAAATTTTGCATTCTTCGGTTTGTACAAATAATACATACCTATCGAAACGTAAAAAAATTGTACCTATAATTTCATAATATCTCTTACGACCAGGTGCAATCGATCGATCAGTAACTGATGATACACGTAAGAAGGAAGCGATTTTAAATGAGAAAATTAGAAAGTTCTTAGCGGTACGTTTATGAGTTTTAATGGTTTCCTTTTTCTTATATTTTTTTCCTTTCATTTTATTCATTTTTTGGTGTTGGTGAATGAAGCATGTTGTTTCTTGATAACTTTTTTTTTTTTGTTAAACCTTACTTTTTCGTTTTTTGTTTGTTTACGTATTTTTTGGCTGTATAATGGTCCCTTTTTCTCCCGAAGATGTTTACCTATTTACTGGTATATTAACATCAGTACCGTAATTACCTACCAGAATTTGAATTTATTCTAGGTTATTCGATAAATTGTATGTGCAAGTAATTTATAACTTATTCTTTTACTTAATCTTAATTAAGTAAGTATCTATTATGTAGTTAGGTACGTATCTAGGTACCTTTCTCGGAACGTAACAGATTCGATGTTGATTCCTCTGAGATTGAATTTCGCTCGTTAATTCGTCAAATTAGGGATAAATTTTTCGTAATTCTATTTCGAAATTTGAAATTAAATTTTGAAGAGTAATTTTTCATAGTGACGAAAACAATACAATAGGTACTTCGTCGTTTGGTTCCTAAAATTTACATTGATGCATTCTTTCGACCTGTTGAATGTAAGCAAATGAGATTTTAAATTAATGTGGTGGTAGCAGCAGGAGAAAAATGAAAGTATAGAATTTGAAAACGAAACTACATTCTAATTATTCGAGCGATTTTTCATGTAGGTAGGTAAATCGCTAGAATTTGTGAAGAAAAGAAATTCAAAGGTTTCATCTTTCATCTAGCCTTCAGTTCACTTCATTAGTTCCTTTGCACGTTTCATGATCAGTGAAAAGGCCGAAATAAAAAAATCATGTTTGTGATCGGAAAAAATTTTGAAATGACATCCTGTTGGACTTTATTTTCTTCCCCGCCCATCACTTTAATGATGTTGATCGTATGAGGTTGTTCAACATCGAGTTTGTTTCCAGGAATAAGTTCCTTAAAAATATTATTGGTTTAGATGTATTTAATATCTATTATGATACGGAGTCTGGCATAATTTTTTGACTACGTGTTTGGGGATTCTATTTCATAAACCAAAGTGGGCAGTAGGTACTCGCGAATGTATTTCTACCAATTTGAAAGCATATACCTACGTAAAAATCATTTTACACATAGGTGTACGAGGAACAGGGTATGGGTATTTATAGCTGACGTACAGTCTAGACTTCTTATTATACGTATATCGTATACCCTTCGCGTGTATCGTACGCGTGTTTTTTATTGTACTCGCGCGTATTAATTTAATATACCTTCACTGAAAAGATGTGTAAAACTTGAAAAAACAAACCAAAAAAAAAAAAGCACACTAATTAGACTGGTGATTCCTCCGGAGTGTACGGCTGCGCGGCTATTTTAGAGAAGCAGTACCTACACACGTTTATTTCTATATTATTAATACCTACCTACCTATTTTTCATTTATGCATGCGCATTGTGCATCGTAAATAATTTTTCTTTCTGTTTTCGCACACAGCGTCGCAGTTTTTTTCTCTTCTATCAAGTACATCTACATATCTACTGATACCTCTGTTTATTCGTTCCCTTTCCCTTGTTTTTTTGTTTAATTTTTCTGTTAAAATTAGATATTTATAGTTTTTCTTTTGGTGCAATTTTTTATTTTTTTTTCTATGTTTCTTTTTGCGACCATTACGCAGATTTTCCTTATGAAAATAGTTTATCTCGCGACAGCGACGTGAATTTGCATCTGATATCGTCGGAAATTAGTGAGAATTTACGAAGGGAGGCGAAAACTGCTTTTGTAGCGTTAGCGGAGGCACGCAGACTCAAGAAAATGGTTAGGTTTGATGGGTCCAGGCAATCTACCAAAGATTCTGGTATTGATATGGGAAGTTCTATTTGTACGTCTATTGAAGACTCTAACAGTTTTTTTAAGGTATTCCTACTAACTTAAATACAAGTACATACTACTACATACGTTTGTAAATAATTAGGTATTTTTTCTGTTATTTTTTATTTTATTTTATTTTATTATTTTCTTTTATTTTTTATTTTTTTTGGTATTGAAAACTCGATTGAATTTCGTTTTTTGTATCGTTTGCGGTGTATGATGTATAAACGAGCAATTGTGTCGTATTTCATAAGTTTGACCAGCGTAACGTCTTATAGCCAGCGCCAGCATTTCATTGGTAGTTTCTCTCCGTACGTTTGCAGAGATTCTCATGTTTCATAGCTCCCTTGCTCGTCGTTCCTAATAAGTATATTCGAATCCTAGATAAGAGCCGATTATCGCACAGTCCCAAAATTCAGTGATCAACACTTCGCGGATGCATTCTGATGACCTTTGACCTCAATACCCCAAAAAATGTCCAAATACGTACTTAATGCTGTTTTATCGACACTAAGAAATACATATTATGTTCCAATACCTTAAAAGAGCGTAGATCAACCGTGGATCAAAAATTGGGCAGGCATAGAATTAAATTTTCAGAAATTCCAGTAAATTTCCATATATGTAGTTTTAAAAACTAGAATTTTTATAAACCCAGTAAAAATATGTACATATTTAAAATGTCTAAGAGCAATTAAAACGACTAACGTTGGGTGTTGAAAAAAAAGTGAAGGGATTTTAGACTTGAGCCGCTTTTCTTGGTTAAAAACTGCGCCCTCGCTTCGTTTAGATTTAATAAATTTATTAGAACTTTCTAAAAATCAAATTTTTTGTGAATAAATTTGACAATTCCCATTGTTTTTTTTATACCTGTACCACAAGACATAAGTATTTTTCGGAAGAAAATATGTACCTATTGGTTTTTTATATTTACTGAATGAGTTGTAAATATTGTGCATAATATCGATTCGATTTTTAAAAAATACCTAATTCAAACATTGCAGAAATGAATGTTCCGGTGGCTTAAATTTATTTTTTCAAAATTTTTCCCTACTCTCTCATTCTAAAACAGTGAAAAGTCACTGATAAACAGTTAGAATTTCCGCACAGGAAAAATCAGAAATTTTCACGGCGTATTCAAAGATGTTTACTGATTTTCCAGAAATAAATTTCACTGATTTTTCAATAAATTTTCGCTGATTTTCCAGTGAAATTTTGTCACTGATTTGTTTTTAGTGAAGTTGTACATTGCAATTCTGACTGTTTCTCGGTGATTTTCAATAATTTTTCACCGCTCCAATCTATAAATGAGAGAGATAAATGCAGTTTCAACATCAAAAGATAAACTAAGAAAAGAGAGAATTTTTAAAAAATGTGGAAATTTGTTTTCTGATGAATAGGCTCGGAATATTTCAATAAGGGTGGAAGGGAAACTTCCTGACTTGTTGGATAACATTATGAAGTTTCAGGTTGTGAAATTCGTTTTCTGCTAAAATTTTCACCTTTCTAAGTAAGAGTGTATCTGTGTGGCATTATTGACCCCAGTTTTTTGAAATTAATTGTGCACCGCTGAAAGGGTGGAGGGGTAGGCGGTTTTGGGGGGTTTCTTGCGCGAATGGGTAGATACTTTTGATTATGTCATTGTATTCTACACGCTACTGAGCTTAGCCCGGTATTTTCCCATCCATGCAACTTTCAGCGTCGAATTTATCAAATAAAGAATTAGGTTTTTGAGCACGTTTTAATAAGTGTACTCGCACTTTTGGTGTTATTTGAAGATCGCACGATCGATTCGATCGATGATCGACGCTTGACGTTGACACCTTCATATACGCATTTGATTTTTCGATTTTTTTGTAAGAAAAATCGTCGCCACGTGGCTTACGTATCTATATCAATGTATGTACTTACTACGTGCAAAAAATTTCGTATCTAGTATTTTATTTATTGATTGATTGTACTTATTACTCCTACTTGCTATAAATGATGCGTATACCGGTATTGAATAAACAACACACGCGTAAACTGCGATACATTATTAAAACATGCTCACCGCTGTATATACGAGTAGTCGAGTACATTATATTGATTTAGCTGTAAATTATTATGAAGCGCACATCGACGGCTCGAAATTTCATGTCAGTGTTAATTTAGAACAAAAATTCCGCCACCTGCTCCTCATCCGACCGCGTCTCTCGGTTTACGTTTGATACCTACCTTTGTGCCATACCGCACCACACCGCGCCGCGCCTTGCGACGGGTAATCTCGTAAAATAAATTCTGTTTCGCCGATATTATGCCGATGCTCTTTTATACGTATACGTTTAGTGTAGTAGACGCGAATACGTAGACGTATAAGTAGATGATAATTATGCACTAAATCGAAACCATGACGGCGGAATAGCTATTTTGTCATCTGAAAATATGTTATACATATTTACTACAGCTATACGTAGTATAGGTAAAAATATTCGATTTTTCGGTTTCATTTTCCTTGCCCATTGTCGTATCAATAAAATATTGACCCGGAGTTGTAGCCTGATTGTATTTTGTATTCGTACAATAGGATGCATCGCAAAAAAATTCTCTACGATTTCGCGCCTTTTTCTCATATGTTACAGCGACGGACTCCCGTATTAATCGTAAATATCTTTCGATTAGAGTGGAGGGAAGGGGTAAAATCAAAAAGCAAGTTGATATTCAAATTCTACGACCTTAATTTAGTGACAACCGATATGTCACGCGCCATTTTAATTTATTAGCATACTTTCCCCATAATTGAGGGCTAAACGCGAACTGGAGGGTCAAATAAAAAAATGAGCAGATATTCGAAATCAGTGCCTTCAAATACCTAACAAACGATATGTCGCACGTTATTTTTCATTTTTATCAATTTTAACCCCTATCAAGGGGACTAATGAGGGGGATTCAGAGGGGTCGGATGAAAAAACCAAGTACATAATCAAAATCAATGCCATCGAATTAGTAGAAATCGATGTGCCGCTTAACTTTTTCGATTTTTTTGAATTTTGGCCAAAATTGTGGAAGCCCTGTACCTTTCCAAGGGTGTAGAGATCCCATCTTGAAAATTTGTTTGTTGAAAATTAGGTTAAAAAGGCTACTTACTGTAATTTTTCAGATTTTTAAATGGTAGCTTTCATATTTTTTTTTGTTCTCATCGTAAAAGTTGAACTTTCACCGCCAACGTTCACTTTTGAGCTTTTCAAAATGTGATTATCGATTTTTAATCTCCTTTCAATTCTTTTTCAAACCCTGCAAACAGTTTTTCGCCAAGTACAACCTATCTCGAGATATGGAGCCTTCAAAGTTGGACAATTTTGTAATTTCACAAAAATTTCAAGGCCCGTCCCCGCCCTCTTGAAGGTTAGGAAAAATGACCATGTTTTTGTAAATAGACCACCAAGGGGAACTCGTAAAAAAAATGAGCGAAATCGGAAAATCCGACTTTATTTTTGTCGTGTTTTAGTATGGAACAGCCCAGTTTTGAAATTTCAATCAAAATCACTTGCAAAAATAGAATTTTATCCACCAATATGTACATTGTACTCTACGGTTTGCTCCTTTGGCTGTAATATTGGTTTTAAAAGAGGATTTGACAAGTAACCCCCCCCCCCCCCTCCATTAAAAAAGCTTGGTCAACTGCTTAAAAAATGACAGTTTTTTTGCTTTTCAAATCTAATTTTTCAAAATATAGATTTAAGACACTCATTCATTATTTACTCGTACGTCATTTTTCAATTTTATTTTAATAACCCAAACCTCGTTTTTTCTTCATTTCTTGTTTTTGGCATTACTACCAACAAATTTTATTTCCTGATCGAGGAAATATAGAAATTTCAACATAACGAATTCTAAGTCTGGTCTTAATCCACCTCGAAGGAAAATTCTGTTCAGCTGCTATGTGCATTGCTCTTTTTTCCGTTTACGAGTTTTACTTGTTATCTGACTCGTGGTTGATGGCTGTGGATTGTGGGCTTTGGACAACCCAGTTATGGTGCCTAAACCTACTAGACCATGTGCGAGAAATTCCCATATATTTTTGGTATAATTTCGTTTGTACGATTTCTCTCATAGCCGCAGTGTTGAAATATTAAGAACATTATCTGGTGCTATTCTCATGTACCTACCTGCTTAGGGTTGTATTTGTACTTGTACGTAGAATTAGATTTAGATTACGAACTAGAATTTTTCCTTAGACAATCGTAATATGGTTATTAGGTTAGGGTATTAATAGTCGTATTTTTCGTATTCGCGTTAGATATAGGTAGGTAACTAGGTGATTTTTTTTTCAGTTTTCGTTTTCGTTTTGTTTTCGTTTGTTTGTTGTTGGTTTTTTTTTGTTCTCTCTCGATGAAAATTAATTCTATACTTACTGATAGAGCTATTTTAGATACCGTAAAAAATAGGTAGGTAGTTTTATTTCCTAGGACATCATACCGCTTACTGCTTTTTATATTCACGTTGTGTTTTCCTGTGTATAGCATGCATTACGTAGCATAGATATCTAGTAAGTACTCTTTACTTGATGTATGTGAATAGCTAGATGGTTATTACGAAAGTGAAGGGCACTTCGGTACTTTGTGTGTAATTTGTGATGATTTACGCTAACTGCATCCGCCCATCATCTAGCTTGAGCTTTTGTATGCGCAGAGACTTTTTGCATGTGAGCCTGGACACGTTTATGTGGATAGCAAATTAACGACGCATAGGTGTAGAATGGTGTTTTTATACTTTACGTACGTAATCTGTACTCATTATTCGGTAAACTTATTTTTGACATACCTATACGTAAAAAATACCGTGTGTATCTGTATATCTGCCTATAGTACATTATAAGCGCAAATACTACACGCTACGCACATACACACATACGCATATGTGTGCAGCGTGTTTGTATGCGTGCGTTCCTCACGTATCCATTACTTAGTCTAATGAACTGCTTATTCGAAAGTACGTTCGAAAAAATCATATAAATAATACGAGTAGGTACGTTAACGGTAAGTTTACATAAATCACGAACACCCGTCAGTATAGATATTTAAATCACCTTCATACCTGGCTACCTATTTGATAATAGAGGCGAAATTTGGTTAACAATCTGAGGGGGAGTAAATGAGAAATTTTCCAATTTTTACAGAAAACTTTACAATTTACCTGCACGAAAATTTCCAGCTCGAGTCGAAAGATGGACCCCCTCACCTACCTTCCTATTGTTACGTCTTCGCTGTACTGGACTTCGTTTGCATACTTATTAGGTACTAGTCCAATAAATGAATGAACGAAAGTGCTCTTCTCCTCACTCTTCGTAGAAATACCTAAATTGCGAAAGGGGGATGTAATTTTTATAGGTATGGAAAAATAAAGATATGAATTGAAACATTCGATATCTTCTACCTCGCCCGTATTTTTATACTCGATCTCATTCTCCCTATATTTATACTTTAGAAGAGAAAGTAAAATTTTCCCAAATTCTGACTTAATTTTTCGTTTGTAAGAAGTCAAAGTGGTTCAGCCTTAATTCATTCAAAAATCATGGCTAGATAAGCAACGGGTGTGAAGATGTGATCGGTTTTCGGTTGGCGAATTTTTTCAAAATCTGTGTCCTAACTCCATAACGACTTGGCAGAAATTCCATATCCCTGATTCAGTTTCTTCACAGTAGCTCGAAATATTTTCAAAAGAATTTCAAAATTATCGAATTTAGAAAAAATGCTCGATGTACAAAAAATTCAGAATTTTTGCGGAATTTCTGCAGAAAGTCTTAGATTCTGCAATTCACTCGTGTTTTGTAAGTTGCCTATCTCGGAGTGCAACTTGCAGAACATGAAAGCTGCAAAAACTTTGGAGGCGGTTGCACTCCGAATGTCAACGTGTTTTTCTTTGTTTGGGAAAAATCACTAAGATGGAGGGTAACGATGATGTATATTCACCACCGGTGATCTTTTCAAACTTGATCATGTCTTCATGCCCAATTTGTATATCCTGCCCCCAAAAAAGCTCCTGGCGTCACTTATCGTGAGAAAGAAGGTGCTATTTTGCGAGTTTTTATACAATATGCTATGCAGTTGCAACGAAAAAAAAAAAAAATCTTGAAGCAAAATAAAAGATCGAAGATCACTGCTAACGGATAATAGGTACTTTACCTTCCACTTTTTGTTCTCTTTCGTAATTGTAAGGAGCTCTAACCTATGCGAAGGTGAAGAAAAAGAGGAAGTACTTTGAAAAATATCAGAGAAAACAGAAAGGTTGTTAAACGAAAAATAATCGGTTTTTAATCCTCCGCTTCGAGTGGAGGTTTTTCATCGTTATTGAAAAGCGTCGTCGAGGAAAACACGTATTTTTCCATTTTCCCCCTCGTCAATAAGGCGATGGCTAGCATATATTCTGTGCCACTCCTTCCACTTGCCCGCCACTTAATAAACTTTCGAACGATAGCAGGGTACCATTGTCAACAATTTGAATCGTCTATTCTCTTTTTGTTATTCGGTCGACGCGAAAGCTTTTTTTGTTCGTTTATTTACTAGACTGTAGTGTGGGAAAGAGCAGAAAAGAAGCCTCTATCTTGCGAACGTATATCGAGTGTGGTGCCATATTATGCAGTACCTATTCATGTACTTGCTCGCTTAACAAATTACACCTAATAAAAAAAGTGCAGTTTTAGTGTTTGTAAACTTGTAAGCAGGAGGGTGGTATATACTTAGATATTCGTGTGTAGTTCTAGTCAGTATAGGTCCTAAAAATGTAATGTACTTTGTACATTTATGGTATCTATTTGAATCTACGATCAGGAAAAGGCAACACCTAGGAATTGAACGATAAACAAATGAAGGGAAAGGGGTGGAATGTGTTTTTTTTTTTCAAAAGTTACCCAGTAGCGAGCTAGAATGAAGTTTACAAGAAGGAAGCGTATTGGTTAGGTGAAGAAAATTGTGTGGAATCGAGAGGTTGCATGCGAAGACGGTGGGATCGATGAAAGAGCGATTTGTGTTCGCTGGCCTTTGTGTGTCGAGTAATGCAAGTTCGAAATTGAACAACGCAATGTGCCCAACAAGGGTGGAAACGCACCTCTGCAAAATCGTTCCGTTCGTACTTGGTATTAACGACGACGCGACGCAACGTTGGCTCGTTTTCGTTCATTATTTAATGAGAAGAATTCGAGAGAAAGACAATGTAGCAGCCACTCAAATGTTGAAAAAGGGGAGTTGGAGGGCGAAAAAGATGGAGAGAGAAAAGAAAAAGTACTCAGTATAGGGTAGGTTCGGTGGTTGGCTTATGTGAGGTGAGGAGGGTAGGTCGTCGGTGTATTTAACGAATTAGTCGGAAAGATGGACTGTTAGGTGCTCGATTCGCCGTTTTCCTGTACACTTACCTAATACCAAAATTCGAAAATTCATTTCTTTTTTCGCACCTATCTATAGGTAATAGGTAAGTTTACTCGTACAAAAAATCCAACTAAATTTTTGACCCATTCCCCCTCTTCTACCGGAATTATAGCGTTATTTAAGTATCCTAAAAATTCAACTAGAAATATTTCCAGAAGAAGAAAAATATAAATTTTAAAATTTTCACACCTACGATAATTTCTTGAACTTCATTTGATATATTCCCCATTTTGGGCGGGCTTGAAAACATCAAAAAATTCAATTTTTCTTGGAGAGAAGGACTGACTAAAATTTTTTTAAATTTTCGTCAAGTAAGTATAACAACAATATTTTTCTCATTTCCCTAAAATAACGGTAACAAAGTTAAAAAAAAAAATGACAATTGGCCAGAAAGGCGTAAATTCGGAATGATCCAATTTTTTCGCTCTTCATAATTGGAGAGGCTGCTCGTGAAAAATTTTATTTCTTTTCAACCAAATTCCATCAGTCCGAAACTGCATAGGCGAAATAATTTTTATTGTAGTTCGTCATAGCCAGGGGCCAGGGCACAATACAGGTTTTTGGAACAATTTTTTCGTTGTATTTTTACTTGTTGTTTAGCATCAGACTGCATTAGAGTGAAAATAATTTTGTTCTATTTTAAAATGCAGGAAAATAGAATATGCTCACTTTTTTATGAATAATTGGACCCCAGAAGATTTCCCAGATGTTTTTTTGCTTGCTCGAGAATATTCTCACGTGTGCGCAACCAAAAAGATTATGCGCGAATTTTGCCATCACTAATTACGGTACGATGCGGTGCAGTGCAGTGCACGTAGGTTATACGTACAATGTACATACAGTCTACGTACATGTAGTGGGTAGTATAGGTACAGGTATCCACACGAGTAAATCGAGTGGAAAATGACGGCGCGGCGCCTCGAGTCGAACAGCAGGAAGGGTTGGTTTTCTTATAATGATCTTTGCTTGAAATGTTACCGCACCCACATGAAAATAAGAACTAGGTTAAATGGGTTTGGCGTTGAGCGTCGGTGGCGACGACGACCGCGTTGTTTTGCACGGAACACCGTGCCGCGCCCTGCCTTCGGTGTCGCCACCGCTGCACCGCCGGCGCCGCCTTTGGTTCGGTACCCGGTGCACAACGCGTGATTGTACTTAAAGTTGAAAATTTGCCGCGCCGCACCGTACCTTTGGGGGATCAAAATACCGATGAGAACAGGGATAGGCAATCCGAAGAAAAGCAAATGATCCTTATTCGTTAGGGTAGATGGGAAAAAAATTAACAAATTTCAGATTTTAACAAAAATTTGTAAAGTACTTGAAGTGGGAAACCTCAAAAAAAATTTCAACTCATCTCTCTGCCCGAAATTGGACTGTGCCACCTGCTGAAAACCTTGGTCGTCCCGCCCTCAAAAAAATGTCATTCAAGTTTCTACTTTTTATGAACTACCTACTAACCTCAAAATTGAATATCGCTTTTTCGTTTCTCACGGGGGGGGGGGGGTGGTAAAAATTTGCAGATCGTAAATCTGAAAAAAAATCCTGATTATTCCAAATTCAAATCGCTCACACAAAAAAATTCAAAATCAATTTTAAAATTTTTTTGTTCACGTATCTATAATAATTTCTGATGAAATTTTCACGGCAGTTCAGCCAACTGCGCACAAATTTACCTTGTCCTAGGCTGCAAAAATTTTCAAAAAATTACTTTTTTTTTTAGTGGTCAAACAATTTTTTGCTCACTTTCGAAGTCACTGAATGAACAATTTGAACTTTACTATTACCTATGGCACGAATCAAAATACAGTTTATAGCACTGCTGAAATTTTTTTTGAATTTTTTTTTCAAAATTTATCACCCATAGATATGTACCTATTTAAATTTTTTGGCTGATTTTGTAATGTTTGGTTGCGCAAAAAATTTTAATTTGATGAAAATCAAAAATTTTGCAAATTCAAAGTCTGCGAGGTTTCAAAATTTTTTTCTTTGTAGAATTTATGGTGTCCAATTTTGTGCTCAAAGGTTTGAGAATGCGTTGAAATTCAAATTTCACATTTCTAGAAAGGTCGGCAAAGTTCCCTGCAGGAAGCTGCAGGCGATAATGCTTAAAAATGGAAGAACCGCATTTTTTCGAGAATAACTTCATATGATTGTACTTCATTCGAGTCCGTTTTGGTGCTGTGGAGGAGACTCAAAATTTTTTCGGCACACTTCGTAGATTTTTTTTTCAAAATTTAGGATTCGATTTTTTTCGATCCATCTGTTTCAGGGACCGTTGATCCCGAAGTACGTAGGTCTTAGGTAGCCAGGTGCTAGGTGTCTGAGGTATCATTCTTCAAGTATGCGTTATTCTAAATTTCTAACTTCGAAAAAAAAAAAAACAAAACGCGAATCCCGATTCGTGGGGACGCTGCGCTACGTTTTCGTACCCACTAAGCACCTTTTTGAAATACGACCGTTTTCGGGTCGTAGTGTAATAATAAATATCAATGTTGGCTTGTAGAATCCGTTATCGTGGAAAACTAGCCCGGATGGAAAACATTTAATCGGTCATATGATATTGAAGAAAAGTGGCTGGGATGCGGATGGCGGTAGTTCTAGCGCTACCATGTTAGGTTTGAAAATCGTCGGCGGAAAGTTATTGGAGCACGGCAGACGTGGCGCTATTATTGAAAGAGTGAAAAGAGGCAGCGTTGCCGACTTGGAAGGACAATTAAAACCGGGTAAATTGCAAGACGCTGCGCTGCTGTTTGGCGCGTCCTTCGCTTTTTCTTCTATGGAAATCGAATGAGGGAATCTGGAGCATGATGTATCACCCTAGACTAAATGATTGACTAATATTATAATTATTCAAATGAGATAAATCGTAAGATTTTGGCAACAAATCCAAGTTGAAATTATTTTCTTTCATTTCGCTGAAAAAATAATTTTTTAGATCCCTACACCTACCTGGCCCAACCCGGTAGAAATTTTTGAAATTTTTTATACGCTCAGTTAAAACAGGATGACAATAATCACGAATTGTTTGTCAAAATTACTCGAGTAAGTAGTTACATTCGAGGTGGATACCGCAGAATCAATAAAAAAAAAATCGTTAAATTTGTTCATTTTGACTTTTTCGTAATGAATTTCGGTGCTTAATCGAGAGTATAGGTCATGTGAATATGCGATCCAACCATGTTCTTTTTCCATAGCACAGAAAGATTTCGGGCGGCCGGCCGGCGATGCAGTAAAGCCCTGATAAAAGCCACTGAAATGGTGTTTGTTTCCAGGTGACGAAGTGCTAGAATGGAATGGTCGTTCGCTCCAACAAAAAAGTTACCAAGATGTTCACGATATAATCGCCGAATCGAAGCAGGAACCGCAGGTTGAGTTAATGGTATTGCGAAAGATACAACCGCAAAAATCACTAGCAAAGCAACCCTACCCTCATCGACGAGGTAAATAGGGTTATAATTTAATGGTTTGCCTATACCTACGTACACCCTACGTCACTATACTACTCTTTTAATTGGTCGGTTTTCGTGTACGCCGCCAAAGCGCACTCGTCATTTGTATACCTATTACCTATCTGATTACTGAATGTCCGACCACACCAATCCGCCTGCCTGCTGGATTGTTATTATTACCCACACACACACATACAACATACATTCATCATAACACACAAGCATCCACATTTGACCGCCACCTTATTTTCTTGTTTCTGTTTCTCCTGCACTTCCACACCTTTCACACTTCCAGTTCCGACTTCGGTACTTGATACTTAACCTTTACGTATAGGTATTTTTAAGAAAAGGTAGCCAACATGAATGTAGGTAACTAGGTACCTAGACCTACTCGTACGCTACGTACTTGGGCTGGCGTCGACATTTTTTTTTTAAACCGTATTACATACCTACATTTTACATTTTTAGGTACTCGCAGGTTTCATACCTACGTAAAAGTATATTTTTAAGCATATTTGCGCACATTCAGCATTACTTATTTTCTAGAGTAGGTAGCTGTGTAGTTGCTATGTACCGTAGGCTTAACATCATCGTACTCGTATCGTATCTTTACACATAGTATACTCGTACATACATAATTACATACCTACATACATACATTTTTACATACGTACATCATTACATTTTAATCTTTTTACTTTTCGTGGTCGGTTTTTTTTTTTGGTGCCCACACCTAGAGACCTAGACTTGATTTCAGTCACCCCAATTATGCGGTTCATTGCTCCTTTCTACCATTTTGCAATAATTAATGTATTTGTATATAAAATTAGGTATACGTCCCCCTCCCCCCCAAAAAAAAACAATATAGAAACGCGCCATCATAATCATAATTTATACCAACTTTTTCCTTCAATATGTGACGTGGTAGAGACAAAACCGGCGAAACGAAATTTTAAAAACAAACGCGTGCCCACTCGAGTGATTTTAGTCTACCTACTTACCTATTTACATGGCCACGTATGTGCTAATTTTGCCCATCTTCCTACTTGAAATAGCTGTACTGCAAACACCCACCAAAGTCGAAAATTCAATTTAAAAAAAAAGTTCTGTTTGACACCTTACATTCTCATCAATTACTGATCGGTAACGTCGTGTCTTGGCTCGTCATAAAAAGAGAAATGAATTTCTCTTGAACGATTGGTTTGATTGAATAATGTTTTACAAAAGTGCATACCTGTGCGGTTCCTTTTGTACTCGCTGACATTACGTACCGATTATTGTACGTAGCAGATCGTGTGTACTTTATTTACTTACATTATGAAACTGCGAAACGGAATGTACCTACCTTACCTACGTGTGTACTTAAAAGGTTATTTAAATTTTAACGAGGTATCTAATTTTAGTGCAGGATAATTCATCATTGTAAAACGATAGCGTTTCATGTAAGCGCATATGTAATTAAGCTTAGGTAGGCAGTTGTAATTACGTTTCAGATGTATGGAATCGATCGATCTACCTATTATTTGTGTTTACGTAAAATAGATACCTTCAATAATATTATGTAGGTATACCTACTAAATACGTAATACGTTATTGTTATTTACACGACGATAATCTAATGGTGCAGGTAAATGAGCGTTCAGCTGTTTGAAAGGAAACTTTTTTTTTCTATTCTAAAACTGCTTATGTAGTATGTATGTACTCACTTGGCTACGATATTACTCATCTCAAAATAAACAGAGATGTGGGCAAGCAGATGGACATGATTTGCTAATGCATATGTACCTGATCTGATTCCATTTTTAAGATTTTCCATTTCCAATTCCCCACCTGTTGATTGCAGTATTACCATGTTTTCAAAATGACCTTGAAGATAGTGTTGCCATTTTAGCATAATTATGTCAAATTTGACATAATTATGCCAGATACTTATGGCTACACTGTTTAGTGACCGAAAACAGGATATTTGGAGAATGACTGAAAATCCACTAAAAAAATTTACAAGCCACCCATTTTCATATTGAAAACAACAATTGAATTAAATTCGTAAAATCACCTCAAAAATTTTCAACTTTTCCGAAGTATGTGTATATTTACATGGCTTATTTGTCAATTTTTTTTTTACTTACTTTTTGAAACTGTTCCGAATTTTTAAAAATGTTTTTCAATTTTTTCGTACATTTTTCAAATCTTAAATAAATTTTCCATTTTGATTTTTTAAAATTTCCAACTTTTCAAAACCATGGCAAATTTTGAAAAAAAAAAAGCTTGATTTTAGAGAACTTCTTCGTTATTTACTTAGTTCAAATTTTTAGTAGAATTTTTCTTAATTGTTAGAATAATATTTCGTTTCCAATTTATAAATAAGTATAAATCGTTTAAATTTTGAATAGTACCTAGTGGCCAAATTTTAAAAAATCTTGTACATTTTGGAAACGTCTCAAGTTGTGAGATACGTTTAATTATTATTCTCAATTTTCGAAACTTCCATGTTCTGGAAATTCCCCTATAGTCACACCCAGAAATTAATTAAGGGGGGGCTGAGAATCTTATAAAAATAGGAGTGGGGTTCAAATTTCAAATTATAGTGATTTTTTACCGTTCTTTGAGCCAAAAATCATTAATTTTTTCTGACAAACTGTGAATTTATCAAGGAGTTGATGATTTTTGACTGAAGAATTAGTCATATTAATTATCAACTTTTATTATAAAATGACTAAAATGCTGTTTGAAAAGCAAAAAAAAAATGAACTTTTTAATATTTTGCAATAGAAATTTTTTTCGAGCTCAAGGGGCGGAGGGCTCGAGCCTCTTGAGCTCCCCTTTTCCAATTTTTGAAACGCTGTTCAATTTTTTTTGGAAAGTAGCGTATTTTTTAAAAAAAAATAATTGTTTGCATAATGATAAAATTTTCACAAAATGGTTACAGTTTTGGAAAATTCTTGATTGTTAGATAATTTTCCAAATTTTGCAAAGTTACATATTATACAATTTGGAAAAATCGTTCAAATCGTTCGTTTTTGAAAAAAAAAAAATGTCGTCCGAGGGTCCGAGTCCGCCAATATTCTAACACAAATTTATGTAATGTACTTACTTACCTCTACCTACTTACTTGCAACACACAACACACATTACACATTTTAAGCGTTGGGCGAATGGAAATAATGTAAAGTGTAAGATGCGAATTACCTGCACCACACCATAAATAAATTTTAAGTCTGTATATTTTCAAGTCGAATCTATGTACTTATATACTCGCCCAAGTCTTTTCCTACCTATTCAAAACTAAACATCCCAGCCGTTTTATTACAGATGACGATTTGAAAAAAAAAAAAAAAATGATAATACCCAATCGTTTGAAAAAGTATCCAATATTGCAAAATATTCAAAGATAATTTTCCGTATGTTGCAGATTCATTAGACAGACGTGATAAGATGAAACCTAGTGTGATGATAACGTCACCAGGCAGTCCTGACATAAACACCATTTATAGATCTCGTAATTCTAGATTTATGCAAGGCGCCAATTCTAGCATTGGAGGACGAATTCAGGTAATATAATACACGAGTAATGCGTAAATGAATGGAAAAATTCGCCAAATGAAATTCGTCCAATTTTTTTACCAACATGGTTATGAATTTTGTGTTGTAAACAGGTGAAGTTATGGTTCGACTCGAGTACGTTGAACTTGGTAGTTACCTTAGTCTGCGCTGTTGGATTAATTCCTCGGAGTAATGGCCAAGCCAGGAATCCGTACGCTAAATTGTATTTACTGCCGGATAGAAGGTTCGAAACGTGACCTAGTATTTTTTGTTGAAAATGTGGTTTTCGTTTTCTTCTTCTTCGATTACCTAAATACCCCGTTTACTTGTGTTTTTATCCACAGCGAAAAATCTAAACGAAGAACGAAAACTTTGGCGAATACAAACGAACCAAGATGGAATCAAAATTTTATTTATTCTTCCGTTCGAAGATCCGACTTGAAAGTGAAAATGATCGAAATATCGGTCTGGGATTACATCAGATACAGTACCAACGATTTCTTAGGAGAAGTACGTAATTCAGTAGTTTACGTATAATTACTTACTTATTATATGTGTGAACTGTGGAGCCACACATAGGCGCACCCAGGGGGCTCAGGGGATTTGAACCCCCCCCCCCCCCATCACGAGAAAAATATGTTTTTAATGGCAAAAATGTGGAAAAAGTGCATTTTTTCGCTCTTTAAACAATATCTTTTCAAAAAAATTTCGCCATCGCTTCGCACGGGCAGTATTTCAGTTGTTTTATCTTAAAAATTGATATGTTATTTTAGACTGATTTTTCAGCCAAAAATCACCAATTTTTCAATAAATTCTTCGTTTGCCAGAAAAAATTGATGATTTTTGACTGAAAGACCAATGAAAAATGGCTAATTTGAAATTTGACCCCTCCCCCATTTTTTAAAGAAATTCTGAGCCCCTCCCTTAATTAATTTCTGGGTGCGCCTAAGCGCCTATTTGTTGATGTGCATGGGCATGTGTTTATGGCTTAGTTCAGTTTTATATTTAATGTGATCACTACGAAGGTGCTTATTCCAATTTCTATCCTACAGGCTAGGATAGAATTAGCCATAGCGCCGTTGAACAACGAAGCCGAATGGATTCATTTGGGCCCACATGAAGAATTAGTCATGCCAAGAGTACGTAAAAAAATGTTGATTTTAGGTTTAGGTACCTACTCAATGCGAATATTGCTTTTTATTGGCCAATAATACATTTGAAATCACTTGCATAGAATGATTTTGGATCATACGTTCCTTCGGATCATTTATCGCCACCGTCGACTACATCTCGTCTTTCAGATTCGGACACCTCGGATTTTGACGACTCGAACAGAAGAGTTGCCGATGGTGCTTCTATCAGTAGTTTGGGAAGTTCGACTAGGTACCTGAATTCATTTTGCTTTACCTAATTAAGATTTTATACTTTCTTAGGTTATCCTTCACTAGTGGGTCAAGAGGTGGCGCAATTCCACGGCATGGAAATGAAAGGGTTGAAAAATTCGTAGCATTTCGTTTTCTAACTAGAGATTGGAAGATTTTGACTTTTTCTCGACTCGTCAGAGAAAAAAAAATGGCAATTTTCAAAATTCGTTTTCTGCATAAAAATCCGTCCTTTCCTCGGTGGATCCGACTCAGCCTCATGGGGTTACCTTTCTTTTTTTTCATAAAATAATGCGGGTTATTCAACATTTAAAAAATATGTGTTTTTCAAATTTTCAGCAAGGTAAAAAGCATACGTCTAAAATCTGAAAAAATTACTGCTTAGGTACCTACATAATTATTATGTACTTCTTAGTAAGTCGTTTCTTTTGAAATTAAAAATTTTCTGCTGTGGTCGCTGTGGTCCTTCTTTTTTATACCTACTTAGTCCACCTATACTTAATTTTTTTCAATCAACGTTGGTATTTGAGTAATAATTATCATTTCGCTGTTATGTAGTCCGCCTCCTGATTACGAAAAAAATGAAAGAAGAAAATCTCGTCGAGATACCATTTCGCCGCAAGATTACAATAAAACATCGTACAAAGGATCGTTATATAAACATCAGTCGTTAGAAAGGGATGTGTACACGAAGGTATTTAAATTGGTTTGGAAATTATTGGCTCAATCAAAAATTAGAGATTGTAATACGAATGTGACATTGAATATTTTGCAGACAAGTTACAGTGGGTATCCTCAAAGGTCAAGATCGGCTGCTCCTACAGATACGCCCAGTATGCATTATCGTTCGCGGTCAAAAAGTCCGACCAGAACGTATGAACGAAGTCTTTCGCCCACCAGTCACAGGTAGATAGTGGATACCTACTCACTAGATTTTAAATCGACCCGTGATCGAATCAGATAGGTAGAGAAGCAATCTCTCCGTCTATTCGTCGAAAATTACGAAAATCTAAGCGTGAAAGACTGGCAGTACTTATTAGTTTTTTCCCTCAAAATCTGGAATGTTTGCTGAATGGCCGATTTTTGAGTAAATGGTTCGTTCATTCTTAATAATTTGTTTCGCGATTGAACCGTATAAATTTTAAAAACTCAACCGCTCATATGTATTTGAGTAAATACATAGCTACCTACTCAAGTTTTTTATAAATGCTTTGTGAATCGTTTTACCTACCTACTTGATCGAATTTTTTGTGAACGATCCTCGAATTATTTTTGAGGCCAAAGTACCAATAGGTAGGTATATATTGTAAAATGAAATTAATCGAGGAAACAAAGTTTTGGAATGAAGTTTGATTTTTTTCAAGAGTACAGAACTAGGTAGAGAAGGTTCTATGTACGTGGTAGAAAATCGGAGTAAAGCTTGAAAGAACTGACAAAGTTTTTTTTTTAGAGCTCAATCGTATGGATCAGTTTACCCAGTTCCAGCTTACGGACCAAAAATGTATACACGCTCAGCAACTTCGACTCCGATATCTTCACCGAAAAGAAGACTGTTACCGAAAATCCCAGTCAGTGTGTCACCAGCATTACGTGAAAGAATCGCTCATGTAAGATTACTCTTAATATTTTCGCGATCAACTTGTAGGTACGATTATTTCTTATCCTATGTTGGTGGTTTTGCAACTATCAGCATTCTGCATAAAATAGTTCTCGTGAGGTTAATTTTAGGTTATTCATAGAAGGATATTTATTTATTGACACGGTATGAAAAACTAGATCCAATAAAGATAAAACATTCTTTTTTTCTCTCCTTGGAGAAAAATTCTGTAAAATCAAAATTGAGTGCAGAAAAAAATTTAATATTTCATATCATCTCTAATGATCATATTTTATCAAAAAATTCAAAGAACCGAGGCATTTGAAATCGTCTGCAATCTATTCGGGAGGTCGAAATAGGGTAGCTGTACTCAATGACTTTGCAAGCATTTCTTTGTTTTGCTGAAAAAATATCTACAGAAAAGTATAAATTTAAACTTGAAGTTACGAATTTCGATCGATTCAAGTGCGCACCCAAGGAGAGGAAGGCTCAGGAGGCTTGAGCCTCTCTCCCCCCCCCCCCATTCGGAAAAAAATCATTTGTACTGTATCGAAAGAATGTTTTTCCATTGCTGATTTGCGAATCGGAAATTTTCTCTTTTCATTGATGAGCCTGTCAACAATGTTTTTAGTGTTTTTCATGCTTACTTTTCAGTTCTAAGACGCGGAAGTAAACGATCAGGTACACGAACCGCACGAACGCATACGTATTATGTAAAAATTCAATTGATGATTTTAATGTTGCACAAATGAAAAATGTCTTACCATACAAGCATCGGCCGTAAACATTTTCATGACTCACTTCCGCTGCTTTCTATTGTAATATAATATTTCTATTACAAAAATTTGAAAAAAGGACGTTTTTTGCTCTTTAAACAGTATTTTTTCAAAAAAAAATCGCCCTTGTTTCGCTCGGGCTGCATTTTAGTCATTTTCATTTTTAACAATTATTGGTAATGCTGTTTCTCTAATCTCCCACTCAAATCTTAAAAATCATTGATTTCTCAATCAATTCCTAATTTGTCAGAAAAAATCAATTACCTATTTTTTAATTGAAAAATCAGTGAAAAATGTTTAATTTGAAATTTAACCTCTCCCTCAAATTTCCAGCTCCTCCCTCAATTAATTCCTGAGTAGACCTATAAATTGATTAAATGTAATTGTTGAAATTCATGTAGGTAGATCATTTCTGTGATTTTTGTTCAAAATGCTTGAAAATTTCAAAACTTCATGATAGATCTAGAACACTTCGAAACTACACTCAGACTATTCGGGAAGTCGAAAATAGGTAATCTAGGTGCCAAATTAGATACAACTTTTCTCATTGAATGGATTAAACTTTTAATGTCTACTTTGCTGATTAAGCGATAATTTTGAATTCTCGAGTTTTTTTAATGATATATTTATGTACCTATTTTTGTTTTGACCCAAAATTTAAAATTTTCTTCCAACGTATTGTTTTCATCGTCATCTTTCTTACTATAGCATCATATTATACCTAGCTACTTCATTTTTTATGATGTTTGTTTGGCGCAGGATCTAGAAAACAGAGGTTTATATTTCAAAAATAGAATGAGGCCAACTCGTCCGAGCGGAGGAAGATTTTCGGGTTGGAGTCGTCACCATTACAGCGGTCTCAGCGATGGCGATCTGCCACACCAACATAGATCTTTATCTCCTCCTAGCGCACGTGAATTAGGTTTTCTATGTGGACCAAAAAAAGAGGGCGATGTCGAAGATAGCTACAGCATAGACAGCAGCACTTTTTCCACGCAGTCGGAACAGCCGCAGAAGAGTCGTTTCGAGTTGGTATTTTATTTTCTGTACTAAAATTGTCACGGCGTTGCGCGTAAGCGAGTCCCTTTAAAAAGGCTTGGTACGTATTACAGCGATTACGGAGCCAGAAGAGGTAGCTCGCATCAATCTCCTTCAACTTCGGGACCAGCCATGGAATCTTTAGAAAGAAGCCTATCGCACAGTGACATGCCAAGTGATAAAAATATAGGTAGGTAACTTTTTGTTTTGCTACATGAGAAATGTTTGAAAATGTGATATTTTACAAGAACGTAGGGAATTAATCGATTACCGTGTTGTTTGTGGAATATGCAGAGAGTAGCCTGAGTGATCTAACTTTGCACAGTCTGCCTCCTTCCAACGAAAGCCAGCGTAATAAATGTAGTCCGAACACTAGCGAAAGAGGCAGCGTTAAAAGCATTCCTGGGGCTAGAGGAAGCCCTGACTCACTAAGTAGTCTGCCAAAAAAAAGTAATTCTACTTCTCAACTTTCCGCTACCGGTAAGTGTTTTATTAGTTTTTCTTCTGCGTACCTACTACCTATTCGGTTGTGTGTTTTTTTTTTTAGAGATATCAAGTATTAGTACATTACTATACCTACCTGTTTGGGTGTTTTAAACGTGATATGTAGGTGTCTAAAAAAAAAAGTGTGGGTGTACATCTTCTGTCTTCGATTACAAAGTATCGTGCTTTTCACTCGTGTTTTGACCAATGAACAGAACACACAGATACTTACAGGGTATTCAATTTACCGCTTTTACACTTGAAAGTTCAATTTTATGTTCGGATATTTTACGTACACATTCGTACCTACCAGTACCTACATTATTTCAAATAAAACACGTTCCAAATGATTCGCACAAACACATCTAGTGATGTTGGAAAGGTTATTTTTAATCAATCAGGTATCTGTCTACCTTGGGCTACCTATGTAGACTTACAAAAAGGTCTTCTTCATTTTCATAACCCTATTCCTCGCGTATCTGTTTTTATTTCACACAATACCCTTCAGTATTTTAATGTCTAATATATTTTAGATGTTGATTCGAGGGATGTGCATTTCTTTTTGCCAAGCTTATTGCCAATCGACTGCTTACATAGCGTTAAATTATCCGCGATACCTCGAGGCTAGAACATTGATTTAATAAAATATACATTAAAAGAAAAAAAAAAACATTTAAATCAATAAGTAATTTAACAAGTAAAACAATATCTACCTAATCAATTTGACGACGCGATAAATTTTCCGGCGACTCCGTCATCTTTCCATAATAAAGAACATAAAAATCATCGAGTTTAGTCGATTGATCAAAATATCGAGTGTTTGATCAATCCTATAGAATCTCCGCCAGTAAAACTACGTTTTGGCAGATGAAATTTTTAAAAGTATACTTATTCAGTCGATTTTACGTTCATTAAAATCGGAAAAAATTGTCGAGTTTTTTGTAATTTTTGAACCTTTGGAGTGGAAACGACTGAATTGATCTTACACTTGATAGACCTATGAATTAGGAACCTACCTACGTTATTTATCTACGCATTAGGTACATAACATAAATGTATGATTGTACAGACGAATACATTTTTAAAATATTTATTTTGGCAAAGATGCTTAAATCGAATAATGTTATAACCTCATCATCAGGTATTTGTACCTCGTTAATTTTCTTTCTTATCGAATATTTTAAATTGCACTAAAAATTGTCGTTGAATGTCGAAGGTGAACAATCAAAGTACTCACCTATTTATATTTGTATGGGTGTAATTCTTGCGATACGAATATAAGGTGCATACAATAAATGGCAAAATGAGACGATAAATAGACGTTAATTTTTTTCTGTGTATTTTCAGCATCATTTTGGCATTTTCACAAATACGTACTACCATTGAAATATTATAATACCTACCTATCTACCTACTTGTACCTACGTAATTGAAATTAATAATATCGTTGAAATAGAGCACTTCATTTTTCGAATATCCCATACCTATGGCTATTCTTATACACATACCTACATCGCAAACGCACCATCAAACTTCATTCAAGCTCTTGCATTTTTTGTTAAGTTTGTTTTGTTTTTAGCCTCAAAATACGTACTTATGTGCGGTTATGTGGTGTGCAATTGTTTATGATTTTTACGCTTCTTTTTTTTTTCGTACCGTATGTTTTCTCATCCAAGTATTTTATTGTTTTGCGTTCGGAAGGTTTTCTTCTTGATTAACATAAGTTTTGAAGGGGAAAAAAACAAGGGACGATTTATTTGGTATTCGTTATGAGAACGATACCTATGTCACCAATAAATCGTCGATTGATGAAAATTATTCTCAACGTTTTATTTTTATTATTTTTTTTACGCATTTCTTTTTTCTGTCGAGTATTTAATTTGCGATCGAGCCGATTAAATCATTCTTATAATTTATTCGCAAACAATTTATATTGTTATTCGTTCGTATTAGATATCATTTATGTTTTTTTTTTAATTTAGATTTTTATCGTTTTAACAATTATTCTTCGAACAAATCAACTAAATTTCATCATACTTTTCAAACGCTGCGCTGTTTGCCAATTCTTTGGATTTTTTTTTTACTGAAATGCAATCGACGCCTTTGATGATTACTTTATGTTTCGACGCATGATTTTACGATTGATAAGCGATTATATTTTTTGCAATTTTTACAATAAGTACCAACTTACTTTTCGATGAATTTAATCATTTTTTTTCAATCGCACTCAACGATATTTAGGTACACTTAGATGAGAAAATAAAAGGAAAAAATTGAAAGTTTAAAATGAAAGAGCTTACCTGATGATGAGGATAAAAATTACGATAGAAATATATGATTATTTAATTGCACGCCACTTTGAAGGTGGAACTTGCCACTAATTTGAGTTTTCATTTTCTAATATTTCTTCACACCATTTTGTGTGTAGATAAATTTCGAAGAAGAAGGAAATGAATATTTCGGAAAATTCAGGGCCACGTGCTGCCAATATTGAAACCTAGAAAAACGAAGGGCTCTATTTCATTATAATATTTTTCGCTTGGCTTAATTTTTTTCCTGTTTAGTAGTTTATACGAAGCGTTTAATCTAAGTTTTTTTTTTTTTTTTTTTTTAATATGTACCTATATTATTATTTCGACTGTTATTTTTTTTTACTTTATAACCTACCTAATCTGATTTAATTTATTCTTTAATTTTTTTCTCTCTTTTTTACTTAAACTTTTCGGCTTGGTATTCTTATATGTTTACTCGTTACCTTATCTATACCATGGCTTTTACAAAGAAAACCACCCACACAACATATCAAAATGCGAACTGTTACCCAATGAATTGTCAATTTTTTAAGACAGATTTTCTACATGGTAGAGTACCTATTTCAAGTGTTTTCTAAAGTTTAAGGTTTTGGGTTCGGTTTAGGTTCAAACTCGAATCGGTGACTCAGATGCGAAAACAACTTTTCGTCAAGTTGTCCCGACATTTTTTTAAAATGTCCGAAATTTGCGTAGTTTTTGACCTTTTTTGAGTTACGTTCGTATGTAGATGCCGTTAAAACATTCGAGATTCTTTTCGCAAAAAAGGTGAGTAGGTAGTTTTGAATGTCCGAGACGCTAGAACTGTGAGATTCACTTGCTCGTGAGATCAAAAGTTTCTTCTCGTTGAAATAAATAAGACAAACTATTTTTGATGATAGAAAAGTTCAATCATTTACCCCTAAACTGTTTGTGAGCGGATTTAGAAATTGATGTTCGACTTCGATTTCATTTGGTACTGGACACAATGATTTTCTCATAACAGAACTACTCGAGGTATCCACATCCGATCACAAAATAATGATAATTTTTCGAAAAGTATAGGATTTTTAATAAAATTTATAAAAATGCTGTCCCCGCACCGCAGCGCCCTTAAATTCATATGTATTTACCGAAACAAAATTTCACCATTTTCGTACAAGTTTCAAGATTTTATAAATTCTTCAGAAAACGCAACGCGTGAATAAATAAGTTTCAACTAAAATCAAGTTACACTCGCTGTCGTCTTTAAATCAACGAAAAAATCTACCACGTTAATAAAATTGCCTAACCGATTCGCCGTAAATACGTCGCTGGGCATTCGGACTCGCAGGGGTAAACGCAATCCGCACTACACAAAATCTCGTTGGAGGGCAAAATCTATGGAGCTTGACTCTTTACATTAAAATTACTCGAAATTTTGAGTGAGCACATAGATGTTTGAGGTAAGGAAAATGATCTACGTGAAATTCTCTACAAGATGGCGTAAATTTGAAAGTTGTCCCGGTCACCGATCAAAAGTTATATTCAAGTTCAAAGTTGCAAAAGTGAGTTTTCATTGCGAATATTTCGTATTTTTTACACTTTACATTAAAATTACTCGAAATTTCGATCGAGGACATAGGTGTTTGAGGTAAGGAAAATGATCTACGTGAAATTCTCTACAAGATAGGATAGGTTTCAAAGTTTGCCTGGTCACCGATCAAAAGTTATATTCAAGTTCAAAGTTGCAAAAGTGAGTTTTCATTGCGAATATTTCGTATTTTTTACACTTTACATTGAAATAACTCGAAATTTCGATCGAGGACATAGGTGTTTGAGGTAAGGAAAATGATATACGTGGAATTCTCTGCAAGATAGGATAGGTTTCAAAGTTTGCCCGTTCATCGAACAAAAGTTATTGTAAGTTCAAAGTTGCGAAAGTACCTAAGCAGTTTTCTTTTTGTTTTTGCAAAATTTTTCCATCACTTTCGCAACTTTTAACATACAATAACTTTTGATCGGTGACCAGGCAAACTTTGAAACCTATCCTATCTTGTAGAGAATTCCACGTATATCATTTTCCTTACCTCAAACACCTATGTCCTCGATCGAAATTTCAAGTTATTTCAATGTAAAGTGTAAAAAATACGAAATATTCGCAATGAAAACTCGCTTTCGCAACTTTTAACATACAATAACTTTTGATCGGTGACCAGGCAAACTTTGAAACCTATCCTATCTTGTAGAGAATTTCACGTAGATCATTTTCCTTACCTCAAACATCTATGTCCTCGATCGAAATTTCGAGTTATTTCAATGTAAAGTGTAAAAAATACGAAATATTCGCAATGAAAACTTACTTTCGCAACTTTGAACTTAGATGTAACTTTTGATCGGTGACCGGGAAAACTTTCAAATTTACGCCATCATGTAGAGAATTTCACGTAGATCATTTTCCTTACCTCAAACATCCATGTGCTCACTCAAAATTTCGAGTAATTTTAATGTAAAGAGCCAAGCTCCATATAATATAAAGCAATGCATTTTGATAAAGATTTTGCCCTGCAACGAGATTTTGTGTAGTGCGGATTGCGTTTACCCCTGCGAGTCCGAATGCTCAAGAAGACGTCAATAAAATTGCATACTCTGTTCGCCGTAAATACGCGACGCGTCCATATTCATTACGAATTCGTTAGAGAACTGCAATGAATCCTCGACGCCGGTTTGTCGTTGATCCGAATATAAATCGGTAATTGAATATAATTGTATTCCTGATACCATCAGAATTACTTTCCAGTACGCTAGAAATAAAAATGTAATTCTTATCCTCAATATCAAAGTTATACGTTTGGTCGGAGAAATTTTTTAAGAACCGCGACTTTTTTTTTGAAAATTCTCGTTTTGTGTCGAAAAAAAGAATGAAAAAATGCGGTTTCTCTAATTTTTTTGTCTATTTTGGTTAGAATCTGAAACAGATGCCTCGAGTATTTCCTTTGTAACAACCTGCAAGGGTATTCGGGTTCTTCAATGATTGTTTCTGTTTTGTCGATTGGTGTTTGTGTTACCTACCTACATGTACAAATTCATTTCGCCGTTCCTACTACCTACTTACCTATAAATTACGATTCGTTTTAAACCCAGAAAGACTGTTTCGCATTTATTTCGTTTTTTTTTTTTTTTTTTTTTTTGACGAGAGTGTTATAGATAGGTAATGTCAGTTCGATCGTGAGATCGCGAAGATATTTTTGCGAGCAAGGCGCATTTCGCAATGAAAAACATTTAGGTATAAATACACTCGAACACGAAACCTTCGAAGTGATTTCGAGTTACCATTTACCAACTTCGATCATTTCTTGAAGATTTTTCTCTTTTTGTTGTAACCTAAGCGAAAAAAAAAAAGGTTTCATCTTGAAAGATTTAATAATAATGAATAAAGGTTCGTGAATTACTTTAATAGACTACGTGTAGAACAAAATTAAAGCTCGCTGAGTTACCTAAATTTTTATCGTATTTAGTTGCCATTTTATTTATACCTACTTAGATATCTATTTCTTATTTATTTATTTCTTTTCATTATTTTTTCAACCACCCTTACCTATCTAGTCAGATACCTATCTAATTATCTACCTACGTGATGGAGCTATTTTACTTCTTCTGAAATACTTACATTACATAGGTAATTAAATCTTAATACGTAGATATGTTATAAATATTTTTATAGCTTATATGTACATTCACTGCCAAATCTTTTCTTTTTTTTTTTTAGATCAATCACTGCCTTATTTTTGTAGCACGTAAATAAATTATTACATCTAAACGATGAAAGCTTTTAATACATACATTTTTTTGCCATAGAATTTAAATTTTCAGTAAGCAATAAGGTAGAAATTCTTTCAACACTTTTACTCTGTGATGAGCATTTCGACTAACTCTTTTTACTATTTTTAACTTACGTTTATTCGATCTCTTTAATTTTTTTTGTGTTTTAGCTTTAATTAATTATTATCATTTTTTAAAATTATTTACATAATTTTTTAACGCTACCTATTACTTATTTTAGATTTGTATTTTTTTTTTGTTTTTGTTTTTGTTGAGAAAATATGTACAATGTCAACCATGATCATTGATCAGCATCGTAAAGAATTTATACCTAGGTATGTTGAATACGAGTAGGTATACCTTTTCGTGTTAATCAACAAGGTACGCACTGTAGGTATCTAAAATCGTGTTTGTGCTTTCGATTTTCTAAAACAAGTATACAATATTAAATTCGAAGTGTAACAGGCCGATTTTGTTGCGTAAAGTGCAAAAGTCACACAAATTTTCGACTTAGTACACCACAAATTGTACCTCTTGAAAAATGCGCAAAATCTTCGCTCGAATACATAATATAAATACTTGAGCGATATATGTTCTATTTATGTTCAATGGTGTTGTTGTTGTACAAAGTTTAAAATTTCGATGTGTTTTCACACCTTACGTTTGGTACGAAATTTATACGTCCCATGTAGGTATACATGATACGACGAGTACCTAACTTGCGAAGTACATAACAAGTACTCGTACCTACATACTTTTTTACACTCATCAATCGACTAACAACGTCAGCTTTTCGTCGTTTTACTGTTATTTTAAAATTTAATTTAGGTACCTTTCAATTACTTATAAATTTTTACCTAATTATTTTTAATTAAAGCGAATGGTACATTACCTATAACAATAATATACATACCTACAAATTTTATACCTACCTAGCTAAGTACCTATTCATTTGGGTTGACTCATGCCTACTCTACTCAGCTTATCCACCTTGAACCCCTTCTACAGCACATTCTATTATCAATATCTACTTATTTTGTGTACCTACTTACATATTTCTTTAACACTACCTACTCTCTAAATTTGAATCAGTCAAAAATGCCAAAATTGACTGGTAAAGTAGAGAAAGTCAGGTAACTAATGATCAGTCGAATTCCGCTGATTTCCCAGTTAATCAGCGACATTTTACTGCCAACGGTGAAAAATTACCGATTCCGTTGGTGAATTTCATTATTGAATCAGTAATTTTTTCACTGATTCCAACAGTGACGCGATTCTGTCGATTTAGGTAAATCAGTCAATTTTGACTGATTAAAATTTAGAAAGTAAAAAGGGTTCAATTTTGAAAACGTTTGTACCAAATGTACCCACTTGTTGGCTTGTACGTACATACGTACAGGGATACTACATACGAGTACTTGAACGTAGAAACTACATAATTATGATACCTTCGTACTCGTAAGAATCGTCTACCTACCTATTTTCAAAATAGCGCAAGTTTATTTTGCCGTGTTTGTTGAAATACTCTCGAAAATTTGAATCAGTCAAAATTGACTGATTTAATTCGACAAAATTGAGTCACTCTTGGAATCAGTGAGAAAATTTACTGATTCAATCCGCGAGTTTTCATTATTGAATCAGTGAAAATTAAAATTCACCGATTAAACTCAGCAAATTTTGGCTGATTTCAATCAGTCAATCAATTTTTACTGATTCACTGGAGAAAATTCACTAATTGGATCGGTAATTTTTCACCGATTGGCAGTAAAACGCCGCGCCGCTGATAAACTGGAAAATCAGTGGAATTTGACTGATTATCAGTGACTTGATTTTCTCTATTCTATTAGCCAATATTGGAATTTTTGATTTTTGACTGGTTCAAATTAAAAGAGTAGATCTACAGTCTACCTAGTTACACTTCAAAGAAGTTCGGACTGATTGTTCGTAAATTTGTGAACTGTGTCTCTATTTTTTGATGGATACGCTTGAGCGAATGAACTTGACATAAGAATTTAAAATAGGTAGTGAACTATTCACTTGATATACCAATTGCTTTTTTTTAAAAATTTTTTTATTTCTTTGTCGATCGTTTTCTCCAAAGATAAGTAATTATATGGTTGTACGAATTTACCTACATTTTATGACTCAAAAGTTTACATAGTCAGCTTAAAAATTATTACTCGTATTTTTTTTTTTTTTTTTTTCAGTTTTTCTACATAGGTAATATTATTAACGTATTTTGAATGGACTTTTTTTTGGACACTTTGGCCTTTTCGCTTTATATTTCAGCGCTTTATATCTAACTGTGTACGTACATAAAATACCTATAATATAAATACCTGTTTATTTTGTTTACAATAAAATACTATATTTGCGATGGGTGTTGATGTGTTCAAATTCAAACGCGCGATTCCAAGCTGAAGGACGCGCGAACGTTTCGTCGCCATTACGTGTCTGTGTCTGTGTGGATGTATAGCGTATTTTAGTTGATTAAAATTGAAATTTATACCTACGATCGCGTATTTATTTGCTTTTAATGACCGAAGTCGAGTACCGACTCACCACTCGTGAACCTTTTCAATAATGACCGCCTGCGTACGCCGGCTATACGATGATTAATTAAACGTAATTACTCGAGATGATATTCCGCCATTAGGCGAAATTAATTTCCAACCTAATGACTCGAATTATCGTAGTGTCGTTTGTATTGCATATGTACCTCTACATATGTAGGTAACTACTTTGCACCTGTATCTGTTTGCGTGGTTTTTATTTTTCGAGCTCGAGCGAATCGACTTTACGTATTGCTGCAAGTTCCTGTTATTTAATTTCGTCTTCGTCGAGATTCGCCATTAGTTTTACCTTTCAACTTTGTATGTACTACATACCTATACCTACATGTGTATGTTATGATTGTATATGTTGATTAAAGGTAAACTTTAAGGCTACCTTTATAATAATTGATGGATCGAATGGTAGTACGTATTTTTTTTCTCGCCTTAATGTGTGTTGGTCCGTAGAATCGCCTCGCCTCGCCTCGCCGCGTCCGCGTCCGTCGGTGATACGATTTTTGATGAATGAAACGAATTACGGATATCGAAATTGCCATGCTGGGTAACTCTGCTCAATCGTATCACAAAAGTACCTACCTAAATTACCTATTGTAATTTTTTTACGAATTATAGCAACTTTATGCCGCCTTGCGCACCAAATTTCGCCTTTCTCAATTTACCTACGTTAGATAATTCCATCATAGCTCTTAACTAAATAGGTGCATTAGACTATCCATCAGTCTGTGTAGGTACCTATTTGTTCGAACAGTCAAATATTCGCACATTGTGATACATATCAAACAGCTCGCACACATAAATACCTACATATAAAAATATCTATACCGTACATTACAGTTCAATATACAATAAGTACCTATCTCTATAGTACCTACATTACATACTACATAGACATACCATCTGTAGAAAATCATACATATCGATAGTCGATACTCCGATATCAGACCATTTTCAATTTCAACATAACAAAAGAACAAGCACTACCTAGTTATTAGGTGAGGTACCTAGTACCTACTAAAGTGATCATTTTGAACTTTTGTCCGAAAGTTGAAGAGGGATTCGACAAATTTAGTCAATTGACAAACTTCAAAAAAGTTTGCAGAGATCAGGGACGTACCGAAGGGAGAGGCTCGGGAGGCTCGAGCCCCCTCCTTAACCTTGAAAGAAGATTTTTTATAACAAAAATGTAAAAAATGTATTTTTGCTCTTTAAACAATATTTTTTTGAAAATCGCTTTCGCCTCGCTCGAGCTGTAAAAATTAATGATTTTTCACTGACCAACAATCAATGGCTTCTCAATCAATTTCCAATTTGTCAGGAAACAATCAATAATTTTTGACTAAAAGATCGGTGAAAAATGACTGATTTAAAATTTGACCCTTCCCTCCCCCCCCCCCCATTTTTTCGAATTCTCAGCCCCTTAAGTACTTAAATAATTTCTGGGTGGGTCTATGGTAACGATGATGAATGATTGTGAATAGGTATTTAAATTAGATTAATAATTAAAATTTTGGGAGCTATCAAAGATCGTGCAAGTAAAGATGGTTTTTTCAGAACTCCTCCTAGAAAAAAAAAACTTTTATGACGTATACAATAAAACAACATTCGTTCTTGCACCATTTCAGTTTTTTTTTATGAGGTAGTAAAATTTATTCTTGATTTTTTACCGAATAGATATTGAAAAAACACGAATGGAGTGATATTTTTTAAGGACCCCCTGTAGAACAAGATGAAGGAAGGAAATACATGTCAACGATAATTTGGGGCTTAAAAAACCTTTCTCGCAACCATTTTTTTAAAAAAAAGAAACATGATAATTAATATACCTACTATATTGCAAGATTTTTGAGACATATTTAGTAGGATTTCAAGTTCCGGGGGGTCAATTTGTGGGATCAAATTTTTACTGCATACTCGTAGGTCCAAGCACAAACTTCTGTGGTTGCTTTTCTTTAATTTTTGGATAAAATGTGCAAAATGATTGCTCTTAAAGGTACCTACCTATTACCTACTATCTAGTCGGTACCTAGACATTTACAATTATTGTGAACATATGAATAGGTATACCTATCTAATAATATGCGATACAAATATAATAAGTATAGGTAAATAGTACCTAACTGCATTAAATAATTACAGCAGCAGCGGTAGAAATACATAATACCGTAACTTGCATTTATTATTATACTTATTTATTTACTCTTAAAGGTCGAAAGCGTAGATTAGGTTTCGGTTCAAGTATTAAAAGTTCATTCACTGTACAAAGAAGTGAGGAAATATTTCCAGACGAAGTACGCCATTTGGTTAAGCAAACTTCCAGTATATCTAGTGATGGGGATGGCTCGCAGGATGGCGACAGGTTCTGGTTTAATAAAAATTTCTCTTTTATTGATAAAAAAAAAAGAACAAAAAAAAATAGAACCTATAAAGAAGACCAAATATGAAATGTCGTACTCGCTCCAAAGTGCGTTCTGTTGTGTGTCTGTTGTAATCGTATTTCGTTGTCGAGCTTTATTTTATTATTAAGTATTATTATTACCTAATACCTACCTATTATTATTATTATTTTCGCAATCCGATCTAAAAAGCTGTAAAAGCTGTGGCGCTGCTATAATTTAGAACATAACAATTTCGCCTTGTTCAAGTATTTTCAAAAGGCTAAATTGATTACTTAGGTACTTATTTTTGAAAAGATGATTTATCATCTGATTTATATACTTACTTATAGTACATACCTAATACCTACATATACCTACACCTACTTACTTAGATTACTGATTATAGTTTATTACTCAAGTATTTTATTCGTAGTGGGAAACCTTCTGCTACTTGTTCGTAAGATTAAAAAACGTACTTATACCATCTGCTCGTGCTCGTGTTTGCTTAAAAAAGAAGGCGAAAAATCAAGTTCCTTCTCGAGAGAAACGTATAAATGATTCGAATAAATAGGTTACCTATCATAAATAAATATTACCTCAAGTAAAATCAACGTATCGCGATTAAATGAACTGATAAATTTTAAAAATAAATATTTGTACCTACTTAATACCAAACTACTCGATTCAGTGAAATAATTTCCTCGTTTAGCGACCAATAAATAATACATACAATTTAAATTAATAAAGTACCTAGGTACATTATGATGTATAACCAAGTGCCCACCTACTTAATTACACAGGTCTGCATGGAAAACGCTGTTTGATGATATCTAGTATTTTTCGCGCTGATCACGAAAAAAATAGTAAAAAAATTTCAGCATAGGTACCAGGATTTTTCACAATCTGAACTTTTTGCTGAATTGTTTTTCTACCTTTTTTGATAACTGCTGACCTTTAAAGTAGATTTTACAGGAAAATAAAAAGTCCTGCAGAAAAATTGAATTGAACATAAATTGTAGATCGTCAGATTTCTTTTCTGTAAAGTACAATTAGTTTTTTCTTAGGGGGCTTAGTTTTTGAGATACATACATATCATCAATTCAAAAAATTATTATTGAGCTTTGAACTTTGAAGCACAATATCTCAAAAGCTAAACTTTTTAACAAAAGACTGATCGAACTTTCCAGATAGGAAATTTGACGCCCTACAATTTATGATCCATTTCTTTTTTCTCTCTGAGATTTTCTTTGACCAGAAAATCGACTTCAAGTGTCAAAAATTATCAAAAAACTAGAAAAAAAAATCAAGAAATTACAATTGTGAAAAGTCCTTGGGTGATGAAATTTTTTCACTGATTTTTTCGTGATCATAAAAATCACCCATTATACTTCAACAGCATTTCAGAAGTTTAAAAATGCAGACCTGGGTTATCTGCGTTCTTAAAGTGGCCGTATAGTGTACTTTTAACTTGTGTCGATCTACAATTGTGCGAGTTGATTCGTATGACTTTATTTCCAACCAAGAAACTTTTAGGTGATAATCAAGGACCGGATATGTATGTTCTAAAAAACGCAAAATATGTACATATTTTATGCGCTAAAAAAGGGCAAAAATATGCAAAAATATGTGCTAAAAACTCGAAATATGTGAAAATATGTGAATACGATATGGGTATCAAAAAACAGCTTTTTTCAATCTTGTCATTAAATTATCACTCAAAGTGCTGAAATATTATTCATTTTAGGAAATTTTGACTGATTTTAGTAATTTCTTATTGATAAAATCGATTTTTAATTCAAAATAAAAAGTATTTACTTTTTCAAAAAAAAAAAAGTTGCAACAGGCACTTTCATTTCTCAGACAAAAAAATTAAAAAATTAAATTTTGGGTGGTAAGTACGAAAAAAAAAAAGTAAAACAGATAAAGTGAGTAAAATATGCCCAAAAACGTGAAAAATGGTCAAAATATGGCCAATTATGCGCCAAAAATGGCAAAATATGTAAAAATATGCGTTTATACCCAAAATATGCAAAAATATGCGCTAACATATGGGACTCAAAATACTCAGAATTTTTTGAATCGTAAAGAAACCGCCGATATGCGCGATAGGAATGCTCACAGAAAAATATGTTTTTACATATTTATCCGGTCCTTGGTGATAATAAATTCCAGTTCCACTATGTGGTTACATTATATCGTACCTACCTACTTATTTATAAATGATTCTTTTTAAAAAAAAAAAAAAAAAAAAAAAAAACTCTATGAAAGAGAGTCTATCTTGATTGGTGGAAAAAGATATTCTTCACAGTTTTCACAGTTGGTATTCGTATTACAATTACCTACACATACCTACCTACCTACGTGCTAATTTGTACTTACCCATACCCATATTCACTTAGGTACGTGTGAGATGTGAAATTAGCGTTTGCCTCCGAAGTAGGTGTTAGGCTGGTACATAGGTACATACATACCTACTCAATTTTATTAAGTAGTTTCACGAAATATTCGTTATAATTTTCTTCGCTAGTGCATTTCCTATACCTGGGCACCAAGCCATACTTACCACCCATTTGCTTCGTGTCTAATCTACTTACTTAGAGAGACCAAAATTGTCCGTATTGATAGGTATTATTGCAGTTGTTAGGTAGGTAATTGGCATTTTTTGAAAAATTAAAAAAGTCGCGTGATATTTATTTGGTTATTGTTGTAATCCTATTCGTGTATAATTGTTTATGCCTAATTTAACTGTTGACTTGACCGAAGTAAATTTACGATTGTAAACGTTTTAATGAATGAATTAGGTATTTTGGCCTTCTTAGATGAACGTAGTGGCACGTCACGTAGAAAGCGTAGTTCACCTTGCAGTCTATCCACGATTGTAAGATCTCAAGAAGTAAATCCGACATTATCAGGCAGTAACAGCAGCATAAATTCAGACATATCTCGGTCGTAAGTAACGACTACCTATCTCAAGCAAATTTCTTTTCTTCTTTCTAGAATTTTTCGAAATCCTGCACGCATGAATTTTGATCACCCTATATTCCTTTCTTTATTTGTTGTTTTTATTTGTTCGTTTTCTGTTTTTGTACTTACTTACGTATTATTTTTGTTACGTTTTCTTTCGACTGTTTCTGTACCTATAGTTTTTCGTTTCTTTCTTTTTCGTTATTATTTCTCATAGACGAAAGCTTGTAAGAGTTTGAAAATCTTTTCTTTGTAGATGAAAGTAGGTAGCGTTCGTCAGTGATAGGCTACGGTTTCTGTGGGATGTGTCGACCATAGAAATTCTCATTTTCATTTTTCCAAATTTTTTTCGTGCTTACCTAGACCTATTCTGTCTTCTTCGAGCAAATCCGATTTACTGACTTACCTACTCTTTTATAGTGGGTAGTACATAGGTACTTACTTGACGAAACTGAAAAATTCGGTTCTAATAGGTACTTTGGGTAAACTGAAAGGTACTTATTTAGGCGTACCGAATGTTGGTTTATTCATTTACGAGTAATATACCCCCTCCCCCTCCTGAACCCACTTACCTATCATACGTAGATATTTACATAAATCTGTATTTTAGGTAATAGTTTTGAACGGTCAAAGATGAACTAGGCGTTCTTTTTAATTTGACTACCTACCATTCTGCGTATTTTCAAATCGCAATTTTTCTAATAATTTTTTAGTTTGAGTATTGGACGTCGGAGAATACCGTACCTACCAAATATTTCAATAAAAAATTTTCCAAAATATACAGTTTTGAAATTCCTCGAAACTTACTTATCTACCTACGTACCTATTTTTAAACTGTACCCGCGATTCATTGCTATTTTTTATTCTTTATTTTTTTAAATTTTTTTCAATATATCTACTCTCGTGTGCCTTTACGTATATATTTTAATATTTTATAAAAAGGAAATAATTGTTTTATTCACGCTTAACGATACAGTTACTATGTTTTGACCTTACATCGGAGGTCTTCCTTCGTCAGTAAGGTCGAAACGTTGTATTTTTATTATCGTAGGTATTGCTAAGCGTGAAGAAAAAAATTATTTTGTTTTTATAATGTATGTATCAGTACCTACCACGCGATAAAAATTCTTTTTTCATTATTTTATTTTATTGATTTACTTTTTTTGTTAGAATAGTTACCACTCACTCACACACACACATCATGTCATTCATCACCCAACTATCTTTTTTTAAACGATTTTTTTCTTTAGTTTTTAAGTTATTTTTTAACTATCTATACATTTTAAAAAAATTCTTTTTCTACACTACGACGCCATTACCCACTTTCTAAGTACCTACTCATAAGAATTTATTCGTACTTACCTTTACCTATCCTGGATTAAAGAAGAAACTCAACTTTTTCTTTAGCGTTGCTCTACTATATTTATTAATGCATGTGCGCTTCATTCTTTTCTATTGTATATTTAAATTATACGTTATAGCTAGACATAGAACGACACTTTTCAAAACGCGCGAGACAAGTTTCTCATTCATTTTACGATTTTCTTGAGTTTTTCATTTCATATTTGGTCTTCAGAATTTCTCATATTTCATAGACACACTGGTCGTTATTACCTATACCTATATTTAGAATTTTTAGTTAACTTTAAGCTGGACTTTTGTATTCCGCGAATTAATGATTCTTAATGTACAAATATATAGCGCTGTCGCGTTAAAAATGGCCGAAGAAGAAAAATATCAAAATTTTATCGGAACTCTGGGACCAGGCCAATTAGTTGGTCGGCAAGTGCTGGGCACTCCGCCGTTGGGTGAAGTGCAAGTATCCATTACCTTGCAAAAAGGTAGACTCGAGGTGGAGGTGATACGAGTTAAAGGACTGCAACAAAATCCAGCTTTTAAAAATCTTCCAAGTGAGTAGCAGATACCGTGTAGGTACCTTGTTTTGGCCAATTCTTTGGCGAATATCGTCGTCTGATGACTGGTTGAAATGTTTCAGCTCCTTACGCCAAATTGTATCTAGTCAAAGGGAAAAAATGTTTAGAAAAGATGAAAACTAAATCCAGTCAACCAACTTTAGAGCCGATTTATCAATCCAGATTTTTGTTCAAAACCAATCCGGATGGTTGTGTTTTACAGGTGAGCGAAATGGGCCTTGATTTTAAAACCTACATGTCCCTTATTCTCGCGTGTTTCCTTTTGACAACTCTACTCTTTGATTTATAAATCAGTGAAAATTATTAAAAATTACCGAGAAACAGATTGCAACGCAGAAGAAAATCACTGAGAAAAATCAACGAATTTTGCTGATTTTTATTTTGCTGCAATTCTTACTGCTCATCCGTGAATTTCACTGATTCAGAATAAGAGAGTAGATAGGTACTTTTTCATTTTCCATTTTCCATTTGTTTAATTTGACAACGATGGATGGATAGATACTCGTAGTTAGGTACCTAACCTACCTTACCTACATATGTACATAGATCGGTATTTGATTTTGTGTTGTTTTGTTTTGTTTTTTCGCTCACAGATTACATTATGGGGCGATTACGGGCGATTAGACGCCAGAAAAGTGTTCATGGGTATCACTCAAATAGCTTTGAGTAATTTAGATTTAAATAATGTCACCATAGGCTGGTATAAACTATTCAAAACTTGCATGTTGGTGAGTAGTGGAAGTGGGCCGTTACAAATCAGTACGTCGTTGTGATACTAAGTGTACCTACTTATTCATGCCGGAAATTTTGTCTGTTTCAGTGATTTTATGTTTGTTGTACGGATAATGTTTGTATATGTTGTACATTCTTGTATTACGCTTTATATCCAACTTTCAGACATGCACCGAAGTGCATTCGTTTCGATTTCTGTTCTATAACGACTTGGTTTTATTTTTTTTTTAATTTCTTTTTGTCCTTTCTTCCGTACTAATAAACGAAAAACCGAAATTGATGTGTCTAATTTTATGTACCTTACCTACATACATACCTATCTACCTACCTACCTAATTTGGAAAAAATTTTAAATGTTCAGTGCCGTTATTTTTTTTTCTTTCTTTTTTTTCAATTAATTATCATAATATTTTCAACATTATTTTTCAACAACCAACTCGAAGAAAAGATTAATACCTACTTACCTACTACCGACCTATAAGTACTTACATACAAACTTGTTCAAATTATCCGACGCGACGTATTGATGGTTATCATAAACAACAAAATTTACCTGCCTTTGTACACCCTTTGAATAAGGCGTTCAAGTGTCTTAGCCTCCCCCCTCCACATTTTTGTGGTATACGTGCTAATTTTTCCCCTTCGTATGTATTTGCTGGTCCTGTAGCTTCGCTGTCTGAGCTCGTTCGCTTGTTCATTGTTAGTAGAAGTATAGGTACTAAATTACAAAAAATACTCTATACTTACTCGTGGAGCATTAAAAACATTCTCGGCGTATAAGTAGAAGTATACTCGTACGCGTACATATACCTATACCTATACCTATACCTATTTTTAATACCTTCGTATTACGAAATTGGATCGCGCGAATAAAATAAATGTACCTTTTACCTACCTACCTAAGATATAGGAAATCGTCAACTTTGAAGTTTATTTTTATTTATATTGATTCTTGGTTACCACAACAATTATTATGTAATTATTTATACGAGACATTTCTATAAAATTCTACGTTTGAGGGTACCTACTTTCCTTTTTATACTGCGTTTATATTATTTACTGTATGTAAATGTTGTACAATTGTATCAATGTTACTAATAAACTGAAATTCGTGTCGTTAAGCTAACATTTCTATTGACAGTTTACTTTTTAGAAGAACACCGTGTATATAAATGGTGAAAAATATAGTAATTATATGTGATGATTTCGATTATTGTTTGATTTTTTTTTCCTTCAAAATTTCGGTAGCTACGAGTCTAGCTTTGCCTGCCTACCAGAATAACACCATGTTTTCAATCAAAAAGCAAAATATTGATGCATAAGTAGTAAACCGTATTCGGCGAATGTTGCGACAGTTGAAGTTAACCAAGAAGCGCCTCCATTTCGTTGTGATGTTTTTTCTACGACGTCTGTCGACAACACTAAAGCGGATTTCGGTCGCATAGTGAATCCCACATCGACAGTTGGTAAAATATCGCTGAAAATTTCCATAAAAATTACATAAAATGGTTATAACTTATAGGTAAGACTAATACCATATTATAGTACTTATCACCCAAGATTCTCGAGTTGAAACGACGGTTTTCAAGAACTTGGTAATTAGGTATCATAAAATGTACCGCTGACACTGAACTCTGAATTGCAAATCACACTCACCCAATGTCATATTCTGAATTAACGCTAGCAACGTGCACTGATAATGAAGTGGGTTCCAAATGTTTAATGTGATTTCGAACCACCACCTGCTCTTGTTCCGAACCGAAGTTAATTAGCACTACGTACATTCTGAAATCTTGCAACTCTCTGAAATTAATATCAAGTGCATACGAGTAGGTGAGTAATAAAAAATATGAACTGAGCGGGTACTGTTACAAAAATTATAGGTAGGTAATACGTTGAAAGGAGAATAGTTTTCAAACGCATGCGTCCATCTCCATATGTGTTGAATTATAGTCCGTACAACGAAAGAAGGAACTTTTCCCCTACTCGACTCAAAACGCGGAAACCAACGACGCGCGTTGATTTCAAATGTCGTCCAATCACAACGCGACGTTCTCAAATTTTGTGGTGGGAGAATGTAGGGGAAAAGTTCCATCTTTCGTTGTACGGACTATAGCGAAGTTATGGTAGAATTGGAGATGAATGGTGATAAAAATTGACAGACAGGAGCGTACAAGCGAATACAATTTTAGAGGACATTTTTTGGAATTTTGGCCATCCACCTACCAACCCCTTCTCACCAATAAGAGCAGAAAAATCAATATGGGTATCAAAATACTGGATATTTTGCAGGGGTTGAATTAATGCAATGGACCGAGCGCAGCGAGGCCAAAGCTTTTGAAAAATCTAATATTCAAACATCGAAAATGAATTTTGAGAAAATGAAATGTAGATAATAAAAGTATTTGAAATAATTTTGAGAAAAAAATACGAAAAAAATTACTTTTATAAGATTTGAATTGTTTTAAAATTATGGGAAGAAAAATACAATAAAGCCGAGCGCAGCCGCAGCGAGGTCAAAGTAGGTAATTTTAGTGGTGAAGTAAAGGATTGTGAATTTGGAGAATAATTTCAGAGTTAAATTATAATTTCTAAAATGGGCTCCAAAAAAAAATTTCATTGTAGTGTGAGTAACTCACGAATCGCTAGTGTACTCAAACTCACCTTTTCATTTACTCATTTTAAAACAAATTATATCGTACGCAACTCGGGAGATGAATGATTTTCGATGATTTTGAATTATTTCCCTCGCTTCGCTCGGGCAATAAACCTCAAAATTCGTCGAAAGTTACTTTACCTCCCTCATTGCATAATATACTATTTAAAGACATGAAAAATTAAATTCAGTTTTAAAGATGGAAGAGAGCGGAAGGGAGGTGGAAGATTGGAATATGTAATGTATTGAAAATTGATAATTCAACATTTAAGATTCAATATTGAAAATTGAAAATTCAATATCGGAAATTCAATATTAAAAATTGAAAAAATTAAGGTTTTGAAAATTAGCAACCTTGACATACTTATATTATTTAAATATACTGTACCTACTTATTGTATTACCTAGTAAACGCTAGCATCCATTGAGAAATTACGAATGTTTTAAAATCACCATGTTGAAAGGTAGGATATGACCGTAATTTTACTAATTGTTTGAAAACGTTGAAATGGCTTCTGATGGATTTCTGCTGATCCATTAGATTGACTCTCCAGTAATTCGAATTCACCGGTAACCAAGCTTTTGAATTTTCAGTGAAACCTTTATTAATATATTGAACATTTATAAAAATTATTGACTTTTCGAGAGCGACTTTTTATTAGTAGGTAATTGTGTACCTACCTATACTAGCTACCTACGTACTAATTATGCATAACTACGCTACGTATCTACCTATGTGAATGTATGCTCGGGCATAATCAGATAATTATTTGTACCTGCATTCGGAGAAGAATCCCATTGAAACGGTGTCCGCTCAGGGTCTCTGGTAAACTGTCGAAAATGCTGAAAGCCCGCATTCAAAGCTCCTGGGTCTAAAGTTTGATCCCATCTCACTTTACCATCCGACATGCCAATTTCTTCTCCATTATACGTGATAGCAGTGCCGGGTAGGAGTAAATTGATCATATTCATTCCATCAACTAATTCTTGACAAAATCTGCTGGCTACTCTGCTATTATCGTGGTTTCCTATCTATTGGTAAAATATACTCAGAAGATCGGCTCAACCTATTTGAAATTATTTTTCACTGAAATATTCATTTACCACCCAATTTGGCCAACTGTTCTTTGGCATACTGTTTAACCATTTGAATATTACGTCACTAAATTCTTTCGCATTGGAATGGTCATCGATGTCTGTGATTAACATGAAGTTAAACGGCATATGCCTTCCTTGATGTTCACCGTAAAATTTCATAGTATTATCAAACGATGTATAAGCTTCGTGGATTACGACCCTGAAAAATTTGGAATTTTTGATTAGTTAGACAAACAAATACTTACTACTTGTAGATACCTATCTGCTTTGTTACGTATTTCCATAAATTAACATTCACATTATATTAAATTATAGTAAGTACATTTTCTTATCGATCATTAGTTATGTCAGTATGTAATTTTGCCACTAATATGTACCTATAGTTTTTTTTTCGAGTCACTATTTGCAGGTCATTTTCAATAAATCCAAACTCACCGGTGCTTGCCATCTTTCTCCGAATATCGTTGCACAATATTCTCAAAGTATCCGGTTAACACGTAATTTTCAGGCCAATCTTTTGAGTACGTATGAACCAAAGAATTATGAGCTAAGGGTACGTTTGAAGAATAGTTTTCATTAATTGGTTCATTAGGGAAATCCGGATGTTCGAGTATATAAGCTACGGAATCCATTCTAAAGCCATCGGCACCTTGGTCCAGCCAGAAAATAAATATACGCTGAAAAAGTCATAGCGTAGGTGGAGTAGTTATTTTCATTAGTATAACCCGAATGTTGAATAATACCTTGAAAATTACAGTACCTAACCTGTAACCTCGATGGTTTTAAGGAAGCTTTTTGTGGTTTCTGATCGGTTGAGAATGCAATAAGAAACCTCTGAAGTTACCTCAACTTTTAAGGTACCTACCTACCTACCTATGCTTTAATACTCGGGTTCAAGTGTTTACACAACTTGCTCACAAAAAATTGATAGGTACCTACCTACTGGTAAAAAATTAATTCTATACCTCCATTTCTTCGAGTAAATCGTCGCATCGAAAATTTAAATCTGGCTGTTGCTCAGCAAACTGGTGTAAATAAAATTGTTTCCGTTCGTCGTTGTATTTCCAAGCAGGTCCGTTGAATAAGCTCACCTGTGTGTCGCAAACATTCAAGCATTAGTCAAGTTTGGAGTTTTGATGGTGATTTTTGCAATGGAAAATAGAAAAACTCGCCCAATTATTTGGCGGAATGGGAACATTGTCATTCCAACCGGCGGGATCTTTCCACACGTAAAAGTTCGTAAACGGATCTATCTTTTTCACGGATTTTTGAAACCACTCCGATTGATCACTAGTATGATTGGGAACGAAATCCAGTAAAAGTTTTATATCTAATAATTAAACATCAAATAGGTATCGAATAAGTACGTAAACAGATAAAATGGCCGGGTATATGAAAATACGTAGAACATTATATACCTATAGGTATGTAGATGCAGGTATATATGGCACCAAACATGAATTATAATTACGAGTATTATAGGTACCTACCAAATTCGTCAAGTTTCTGTTTCAGAGATTTAAAGTCATCGAGTGTGCCAAAGACTGATGCTATTTTATAATAATCCTTAACGTCGTAACCAAAGTCCACCATAGGAGATTCGAAAATCGGAGATAACCAAACTGCCGAGACGCCCAGATCTTTCAAATAATCCACTTTTTGTTCAATTCCTATGGGAAAATGAGCATACTGTTTCAATTAGAGCGCTCGGCTCTAGAAACAAAAACAAAAAACCAGTCAAGTAGTACACGATTAACGAAACTATCCAGTACCTAAAGCTGCCGATCCTCGAACTAATGGAGCGACATTTAAATTTACATGGTATGTATGTAGCTACTACCTACCTGAATAGAAAATAACCGAATTTGAAATCATGGAAACGGAAAACGTAATTTCATCAGAGGAGAATCCCTCCTTTTTCAGTTCGATCCTGATATATCTAGATACGAATTGAAAATGAAACACTGATTTCACTCACCTTTCAAATCGCCTATACCATCACCATTACTATCTTTGAAAGATCTAGGAAATATCTGATAAATGACACCCGTTTGCCACCATTCCAGAGGACGTAAATCTTCAGTCCAACTAGAGGTAATTAGTCGTTCAAGTAATACAAAAATTGTAACGATTACTGTTTTTAATTCCATGATCAATTATTTTAAACGAGACTAATGGATACGGAGACAGACACAAAATGAAACACGTCAATTCCACCATACTTCGTTAAGTAGGTACTTGTTAGTAGGTATAAGGAGGTGGATACTGAATACATGTGAGGTGCGCACTTGAAGCGTAGTATAATAAGTATGTACATTGCACATCGATAGACCGAGTGTACACTGTAGATACAGATACTTCAAATACTTGCTAACTTGTGACGTAATATAAATAAATAAAAAAAATCAACGTCCTCTCGTTTCTACGTAAACTTGCGCGAATAACTCATTGCTGTGATATTGATAGCTATCCTTGAGCCTTGAGCCACAATTCATCAAGTCATTTCATGAGCATCCCGTATGATTCATCGCACAGAAATTTGTAAAATTTTCGACTCAAAATATTTTTTAAATGATCATGTATGGTTAGGTATAGGTACATCTACATACTAGGTAGTTCTACGGTTGGGAAACTTGAATTTGTGAAAATTCAGAAGTAGGTAAGTATTAAGTACCTATCTATATAGGTACATGATTAGGTACCTACATTAAATTCGAAGTCAATTGCTAATTGGACTTATTGGATCCAATTTAGGAATAGCTGAGAATTTAAAAAAAAATAAGGAGGACTGGTCGGATTTTTCAAATCAGTCATTTTACCCTGCTCTTTCACTCAAAAAGATAGATCTTTTCTGACAAATTGAGGATTGAACGAGAAATCAGTGATTTTTGACCAAAATATCAGTGGAAAATCATTATACTTACCTAAAGTTTAAAATAAAATAATTGAAAAACTGCCTGAGCGAAACGATGGCAAATTAAAAAAAAAAAAAACTATTTGAATTTTGAGTGTAAAAAATGCACTTTTTCTCATTTTTGTCACAAAAAATCTCGTTTTCGAGTTTGAGAAGGGGGTTGGAGTCCCCTGAGTCCCTCCCTTGAGTGCGCCCCTGACTAAAATTCTGCATAAGAATTTTGAGATTACTTTGAAAATTTTTGATTAAATTCCAATTTGTTTCTTACCTACGCGCAAATTAAAAATTTTAAAGCAACAATCAATTTTTTTGAATGAATGCAATAGGGCTTCCGTATACAAAAAATAATACCTAGGTAAGTGAGTACTTATGTAAATATATCTATTCAAGTTTATTGTTCCAGCCGTCTCAAATCTCAGATTTCCCGTTTTAAAATAGAAAAAGTTTTTTAAAAATTTTGGAAATCTCTGAGAGGTAAAAAATATGAAAAAAAAAAAAATTGGCGTCATTAGTCATTAATGATGAAGTACAAGCATTTATGCGGGAAAGGAGTGAAATTTTGGTATTTTCTAAGCCAGAATTAAATAAAAACTCTACTTAATTAATAATTATAATATGAAACATTCTATAGCTCGAGCAAAAATTTTGAAATGAATACACATAAAAACTAGATTCTAGATTTAAAAAATGACCTCTCTTTAAACGAAAAAAAGAAAAAAGCTAAATATTTTCCGATACTAATAATAATTTTCCGCTAATTTTAAAATTCCCCGAAAAAAAAAACGGAGATAATTCGCAAAACCGCAACCCTGTGACGTCCAGACGTTCCCACCAATCCCTACCACTATTTCTATTTCGCATACCGTCGCAACTGCACGCATCTTGCGTCATGCGGCAACCCGGCAACCCGGCTAGAACCAGTCAACTAGTTAACCTTGACGCGACGTGGTGCATTATCCCTGTCGTTTGTTAATACCCCGTTGAACTGGATTTATTTGTTGTACGTTGTACATAAGTTTGATAACAAATAGTGCTGAAGTGCTCCCTCCTCCGTTAATCGTGAATAATTATTATTAGTTACTTAATTGCATTTGTATTCGAATAACCAACAACGTGCATTTATCTGGAAAAGTATCTATTCGTAAACGTTCAATTCGCGCGACATTTTGTTTTCTAAAATATCTATCTAATCCAACGACGCGACGTACGTATATTTTCTTGTGTTGTGTTGTGATTGTGTTCATTGTAATGGCCGTTAAAACATCAAAAAGTCGTAGTAGTGGTTCTCTTTATTCGTTAAGTATTGCATTTTTACTTACTTAAATCAAGTAATGAAAGTGATTAAACGCGTACCACGTTCAAGTAGATATATGTATCTCCTGTGTTATTCTATCTCACCGAAAGTCGAATTATTCTTCGTGTGTAAGTACATACAATACAAAGGTGTTTTGTGAATCAATTATTCGCGATCGTGACATTCTGTTTTTTAAATATCTAAATCCAATTACCTGCATACAATATAACCGTGTATTTTCTCTTGTGTTATGTAGTGCTTAGTGTTAGTGAAATGGCCGCCGAAGCGGCGAAAAGTTATATTAGTGGTGCTCGGTATCGGTATGTGTAGTGTCGGGTTTTTATTTAAATCATGTTTTTATTCAATAAAAAGCCGTCGCCTAAAAAGCTATAGTGGTAGTGTTCGTCGTGTTCTCATGTTTGTGCAGTGTCGCATTTTTTGTTCAAATGTATAATGAAATAAGTGTTGTAATTGATAATCATTCGCGAATAAATTCTGCATCGTCGCGTCGTAGATTCGGTTTCTCCGTTGCGTCGTATCTACTGTCTACCGATCCTTGAAGATTCGAATTCCAAGAAATCAAGGCAGGCGTTCGTATGTCGTTTCCTTGTACCGGGTCTGGGTGAGTACCGAAAAGTTTTTGTTTTGAACGTTCGTTTTGTATGTTGTATATATTAATATACGTATAATTGGAAGAACTAACATGTTTATATTTATGCTAAATACAACACCATGGATTAAGAATGGGTACCCAATCCACGCGTAATAATAATTATGTACCTAGATTATTCTAAAATCTTAAATCTACGGTACAAGAGTACAACGCTACTTTGTTATTCACGCCAAGCTCAACCTCGAATATTTAGGTAGCGAGTACTTGAACATTTAGTTTCAACTATTTATTGATTTTTTAAAAAAGTATTTGGTTTTAAAAATTTACTGCACTATAAGATAATCTATTTTTATTGTCCTATTATTCGTGTATAGTTTTCATGGAATTATATGAGTAACTGGTTCATGCCGCTTGTAAAACGATGGCCGATTTTGGTCTCATTTTGAATACTCCACTTTCTAGATTCAGTTTGTCGCTGAAATATGTAATTTTTCATGCGAATATGTATTGGTTTCGTCGGGTTATTTTAATAGATCATTAAAGTGATAAGCTGCAGATCCTTCCAGTGTCTCTAAACTTGCCCAAAAGTTAATGATGGGCCGTGGAAATCGAATTTTGAAACCCCGAACGTATTGTACCAGAAAAAAATCATCCCGAATTAATAAACCCTCTGTGCCATTTTTCCTATTACTGTTACCCCGAATGGTATGATCCCGAATCCATTTCCCCGAATTTTGAAACTCCGAATGTCTTTTACCCGAAAAAAAATTATCCCGAATTAATACAACCGAAGTGCATTTTATCCAATACTGTTACTCCGAATGGTACCGGGTGACCGGGAAGTACATACCGAAAAAAATTTAAAATTTCAGTAAAAAAAATTTATTGGCGAGGTAATCTTTTTTTTCTCTTATTCTACTAAAATAGACTGTCTTCTAATCTCTGCATAAGTTATTGCTCGAAGAACCTCAATAATCCACGATTTTCTCGTAAAACAGAAAAATAATTCATTAATTCAGGGATAAATCATCTGGTTCCAATTTGTGAAGCGCTGAAATCTAATCCTCCTTATTTCAAGGTTGAACGCATTGTTTTGAAATTGACAGGGTTGAAATCAAGCTTTTGGCTATCTTGAAACCTACCCCCAGATATTCGAAGATTTTATTCCGCGCAATTTTTAAATTTTGCTTGACTATGTTTAGCTGTAGCATTATAAACTAAAATCGAATTATGCTTCACAAAAAATTTTAATTAGTTGAGAATCTATGAAGTGGCCTATGATCGAATAGTAATGAACCAAGGATTCTGCCAGAATTGAAATTTTTCGGATAAATTGATTAGGGAATTTTTGAGAAGCATTTATTTTTGGGAACTACTTTTCGGTCACCCTGTATAATCCCGAATCCTTTTCCTCCAATTCGATTAATGATCGAAATTAATTTTTAAACACTGACCTATTTTAGTGATGGAAAAGCAAATTGGCTACCCACTGGAAGATTCAAGATTCAGTTATAAACCCAGAGGAGATACAGTCACAAGGCGGGATTTCTGAAGAGGGGGGGGGGGGGAGGTCGATGGGGAAAAAATTTCTTTCAATTTTTAAATCATCAAAAGAGGCTCGGCTCTACTCCCCCTCCCATTATATCTTCGTTTAAGCGAATGATAATTTCTTTCATTTTGCCCATTTTTTAACTCTAGCACATTCAAGATTTAGGTGATCTGAAGTCTGAACAAGTGTGCCAGCTTTTTTAATAGCCAAGGTCATTTATTTCACTCCATCTTAAAATTTCTTTCTCCATAATTTTTTTGTCTAATAAATGACTTTTCATAAACATGCGGAAAAAACTAAACAAAAACCAGGAGAAAACTAGCATAATCGGGTACCTATTCGGAATTTCACATTTGGGTTAATCTTTTTAGGGGAAGCAGTGTTCAGGATCCTAGAATTCGGGTATTTTAATTCGGGATTATACCATTCGGGATAAAAATCTGCAGACAAATGGAATTTTGGGTTCATTAATTCGGAATAATTTTTTTCAGAGAAAAGGCATTCGGGATTTCAAAATTCGGGCAAATGGATTCGGGATTTTACCATTCGGGGTAACGGTATTCGAGGAAATAGCTATTCGGGGACTTGAATTCGGGGACTTGAATTCGGGGAAATGTACCATAATCGTGGAAATCTTTCAAATTTTACGTGAGCCTTTCACAAAATCCGGACAGTTCAGGTCATTTCGTTCAGCGAGCATTCGACTCTTTTTTACGTCTTATCCTTACTACATATCAGAGCCGGCGACTTAAATTTTTCCCGGGTGTAGCGAAAAAAAACACTCACAAATTTTGTATGTCATGTCATAGAAAATGTTATTTTCATGAAAATGTAAAATTGAAACTTTTCAACGGCGTAGCCAGAAACCTCTGAAAGGGAGGGGTCAGAACCAGTGGTTTTTGGTGGTGGGGAGGGGGTGCAAAATGGGTAAAATACAAAAATCAAAGTGTTTTTGGGGGTGCGCGTTACATAGTTCATATACCTAATTATGATTTTATTCATGCCCGAGCGAAGCGAGGGCGAAGTCTTGCACAAATAGGATTTTTTAATATCCAAAACAGACATTTTTCACATAGCTACGCTCCTGATTGGGGTATTTTTTTCATTTTCCCATGTGTAGCGACGCTACACATGGATCTTGCCGGGTGTAGCGAGCGCTACACCCGCTACACCAAAGATGCCGGCTATGCTACATATCATTATCTGAAAAAAGGAAACTGAAGAATGATGAAAAAATAAATAATTTCGGATTTTGTCATTTTTTTGGTATTCGAAATGGCTAAATTTGTACAAATTATCGAATAATATTCAATAATTTGTTTAAATTCTACCATTTAAAATACAACCGACGACAAAAACCGAAACTGTTTATTTCATCACTCTGCAATTTCCTTTTTTCAGATTCAGATACTTACTGATAAGACATAAAAAAGAGTCGAATGCTCGCTGACCGAAATTATTCCGAACAGTCCGGATGGTGTTTGTATACACTACAGTTGAAAATTTCATGTGAGCACAATCGCAGTTGAAATCCGTCTCGAAGATTTTTCCTTTATTTTCGTTTTTACGCTCCTTGTTCAGTGGTGGCGAAATCAGTGTTGTCACTTTTGATGGTTTAAAAAATCGATCTACCGATTTCAGAAGTTGAAAAAATGTAATATTATAATACCTAATATCGATAAGTAAAAAATTATATTTTCGCATTAATAAAAATACCTGAACAGATTAGGGGAGGTACTAATAAGAAAAATGTTTTGAAAAAATCGCGCTCTTTTAGAATATTTACCACTTGAATTTTTCAAAAAAACTTTGCTTACTAGGAGAACTTTTAAACCAGTTATAGAAATGTAAATTTTTACTCGTCGAGATTTAAAAAAAATTTCATTTCTGAAATCTGTAGATCAATTTTTTTCAAATAGCCAAAAGTTACTCAACACTGTTTATTCTTACTAAGTACATACATATACATTTTTGACCAGCACTTTTTTAAAGAATCCATAAACCATCTTGCAACTTTTGAACAATTTGGTGTGGAATGACCCTACATGATTCGTTTACCTAACTAGCGCCTACCTCCTTGATGAATATTCTTAGGAATCTAGGTTTGCTTACCCAACGTCGTACTCCGAATTTTCACTAACCAAAACAATTTCGAAATACTTGGTAGTTCCACTTCTTTCAATATTCTTCATATCAACGAACTCTTCTTCATTATTGAGATTCATAACGATTAGGTATGCTTCGTTGTGTAGATATCTGTTGTTAAACCGGGTATATTTATGAACAGTGGCGTCGGAAAGTGGGGTACAAGGGGTATATTGTACCCCCCCCCCCCCCCCAATCGTATAAGACAAACTTTTCAAAGCATTAAAATGTGGGGGAAAATGATTTTTTGGGCAATAAAAACTCTATTTTTTCAAAGCTTCGCCTTCGCTTCGCTCAGGCATGTACAAAATTACAATTATGTGAATTATTTGAGACGACAGAGCCCAAAAATGCTTCTTTTCACCCCCTCCCCTGGAAATCCTTCCGGTATTTGAAGTCTTGGTACTCATTTTGTACCCTCCCAAAAAAAAAAAGCTTCCGACGCCACTGTTTATGAATTATACACGCGATGCGATGTAAAAATGTTGTGTTTCATTTGTGAAAGGGAGGTATTGTTGCAGGGTGAAATTCAATAAACTATCTAACGTAAGACAATACCTACCGTAATTTAATAAGTACCTAATGGTGGTGCATTTTTTGAAAGGATCATAATCGTATTTACGTACCGTTCGAAGGCAAAAATTCTTTCCGAAACATCGTAGATTTTGAATTCGCCTTTGCGAAAGACTTCACTTGACCGCAATTTAATCAGGTTCTTGTAAATATTATAGTGGCTTCGAAGGTTATTTTTTTGAGCTCGAGCATTGATTCTATAGTAGTTGGGATTAACTGGTAGCCAAGTTTTTTCATTTGTATCGGAAAACCCTTCGGAGTAAAAGAGAAAATGCGGTTTACAAAAAATGAGTGCCGAGAGAATTCATAATATTTCAATTGGAATATCGAAACTTGATGCTAACTTAAGTACCTATACAAAGACAAACCTGCGTGACTCGAAGAGTCCCACTGGAAAGGAGTTCTTTCAGGGTCTCTGCTGGCAATTTTGTAGAACATCGGACCCAGGCCTAGCACATATACATCAGTCGTTTGATCCCATCTAACCTTTGTATCTATCATTCCAATCTCATCTCCATTGTATACAGTTGGCGTTCCTGGTAATAAAAACAAAAGCATGTTTATAGAATCCACACTGCTAGGGTCGAATCTATCTGCAATTCGCGGCGAGTCGTGACTTCCCATCTGTGAATTTTAAAATCTTGTTTGCATTTAAAATTTCACTTTTAATAATTTCAAAAAAATATATTTGGCCATTACCACCCAATTTGGCCATCTCCCAGTTGGCATGTTGCTCATCCATTTGTTGATGGCGTTTTGGAAATCTGATGCGCTGGAAGTATCATTCAAATCTCTTAGAAGAATAAAGTTGGAAGGCATGTGCCCAATCGGGTGCGATAAGTTTCCATAAAATTTCATAGTATTTTCTATGTTAGCCTCAGTACCAATCATTATCAATCTGTTGATTTGAGAAGAAACATAACAAAAACGAATCGTTGATATACTTATTTTTAATTGATGAATTGTCATTTTGTTCAAGAGGAAGTTTTTAGTCAATCATTTTCATATTCTACAATTAACTATGAAAATTTACCTAGTTTTCCCATCTTTTTCTGTGTAAGAATCGGCAACTTCTCGAAATTCTCGTAGCATTTCGTATGTTTCTGGAAGACATTGAGTATATTTGTGATCGAAAGCCGTATACGCTGGTCTTCCATTAATCTGTTCGTCAGATATTATTGGTTCGTCTAAAAATTTATCGTCCTCAACTAAATGAATTATGGCATCAATTCTGAAACCATCTGCTCCATTATCCAACCAGAAACGGATTACATTCTACAAAAATAATATTAAATTCTCCTTGAACTTTCACTGGAGTATTATAGCAAGTTATATTTTTTACGTATCATTGAGCCTTGACCTTCATTTCCTCTACCAATTCCTTAGAACGATAATTTAAATCCGGCTGATTATCTGTGTAATGATGTAAATAAAATTGTTTCCTTTCGGGACGGTATGTCCAGGTTGATTGTTCAAATGGACCTACCTATAAGTGTATACACACCGAAAAAAACAAAAGTTACAAAAATGAATACGTTTTACCCCAAAAATGATAAATTTTATTTAAAAAATGATGAATTTTTACAAATAAATAAATAAATTTTACCAAAATACTTACCTAATAAATTTTAATCAAAAAATGATAAAATTTATTCAAAAAAAAAATGATAACGGATTTCAACTCACAAAATAGGTGAAATTTGTTCGAAAAAATAATATTTTTTTATCAGAAAAAATGATAGAATTTGTCAAAAAAATGAATAAATTTGACCTATTTTGAGAATTGGGATACTTTTTTTTTTTTTTTTTTTTTTTTTTTTTTTTTTCAGCGCCTAAAATAAGAATAACAAATATCCAAAAATGAGTATCTTCTATCTTACTTAATTGTTGAAAAACTTATTGAATATTATGTATAGGTGCCTACTATACCTACCCAATTATTTGGAGGCACTGGTGTTGTATCATTAATCCATGCTTTTGGATCCTTCCAAACGTAATAATTTGTGTATGGATCAATTTTTTGTAATGATTTAACGAACCAATCATGTTTGTCACTGCTATGATTTGGCACAAAATCCAGAATCAATTTGATATCTATTTAAAGCATACGATTTTAGAAGGATTATGTTTTCATACCTACTTTGAAACATCAAGTTATTATTATTATTATTATTATTATTACAATAGTCAAAATAAAAGCGTTTACTTGAAATATCATTCGAACGAGTGCGGATCTACCAAATAACCAATGGAAGGAGAGGAAGATAGGTCAAATATTGTTGATTTATTATTGAAAAAAGTTCTTTTTTTAAAATTGTTTTTCAGACATAATTCTTAGCGAAAAAATCGCATGGGTATTATCTGTCTTTATTTGTGTACATAAAATATTCCTGTATTTCTTTTTGAAAAATTTTCAGTAAGTATATAACTGTGCCAGTGTGCCAGTCTTTGATTTTTTATTCTTCCCAAAGGGTACCGGCGATTAAGATAGGTAAATCTGCCCCAGAGCTGAAATTTGAAACCAATCCACGGAATTTGGTTCTTGGGGGTCTGAAAACCACCTGGTATAATTTTTGGCCCCCTACCCCTCCCCTAGCCCAAGTTATGGGGCAAAACGTTACTTTTTTCAGCCTTTCCATTAAAAATTTTTATCTCCGAGAGTTTTCAACCAAATTTTTTCAAATTTACGTGAATTATACACTATACTGAGGGGTATTAGTGGGTGGTTTGAAAAAAAATTTTTGATGATTTTTTCTTGCCCAAAATCGCATTTTAAAACTTGAAATCGAGTTTTCTAGGTGCAATTTTGAAAAAAATATTTCATGTATCTAGTCCCTATCTACAACGTAATATTTTTTTCAGAATTGTTTAGGTGGGTGGAAGACCTTGAAAAATGCGAAAAACCACTTTTTCGGAACGTTTTTCTCGCATACTTAAACTTTTCTGGTAATAATATTCCAAAATACATATTTATACACCACTTTTCTGATTTTCGCTTCATTACGCCTCTTTTTCGTGATTTTTGTAATTTCGAGTCCAAATAAGTACAGCACAAGGCTCAAAATTGATTACTTACCTCACTTTTTTGCCTAAGAAATTGTCATAAGAATAAAATTGCAACATATTCGCGTTCAGCAGCTCAAACTGCTTCAATAAACCTCATTTTTACAATCAAAGGACTCAAATTTTGAAAATTCAGTTTCGTAAATTTGAAAAAATTTGGTTGAAAACTCTCGGAGATGAAAAATTTTAATGGAAAGGCTGAAAAAAGTAACGTTTTGCCCCATAACTTGGGCTAGGGGAGGGGTAGGGGGCCAAAAATTTTACCAGGTGGTTTTCAGACCCAAAGAACCAAATTCCGTGGGTTAGTTTCAAATTTCTTAACCGCCGGTACCCTTTGTGCGTTTTCAATTATTTGTTACTTGTTTTTGAACCCTAAAAAATTTTTACTGTTCTTCACTATTGTTGGATGGATTCATTTAGTAGTTACTGTGTGAAGGATGAGATCAGAGGAATGAAAAATTAATTTTATGGATTCCTATTACTGGATGAAAAATTAGATATTTGTATGCAATGTTTCTCACCTAACGAATGTAATTTGTTGCGCAGAGATTCAAAATCATCCATTGTTCCAAAAATAGGGTCAATAGCTTTGTAATCTGAAATATCATAACCCATATCTACCATCGGTGACTTATATATTGGACACAACCATATCGCATCTACTCCTAAATCTTTGAGGTATTCTGCTTTTTCTTCGATACCTGGTACAAATAAATTTTGAGTTTCATATCATCTGATTTTTATGTGAAAAATTCATGGTTAGGTATAGGTTGTTTTTTTAAAAGTCTACACAAAGCACACAGCAAAATGTGCTTTTTGTAGGTATTGAAAAATTTTCTAAATTTCTCGATCACATCTGGCTAATAATGAATGAAACAGACTTGAGAGTTTGTACTAGACGAAGTTCTCCTACCATAGCAGTCCATTTTAAATTGCCACAAAATTCATTTTCATGAAAATTGAAAATCACTCACCTTTCAAATCACCAATACCATTGGAATTACTGTCCTTGAATGATCTTGGATAAATTTGATAAACCACCGCTTTCTGCCACCAGTCCAACATATTCTCAATAGGACTTGAGTAGATTTTCACAGGCGCGCAAAATATCAACAGTGCGATGTTCAAAGACCACATTTTATTCATTTATCAGGTATACTAGTATATTTTTGGTTAAATTCGAAACTCAGTGAGGTTACTTTGTTCCTTTACTAGTGCGCGCACATTCAGTTGCGTTATTTAAACATTGGGATGAGTATTTCTGTAGGTTTGAGTATACCAGAATAAATTTAAGTAAGAAATCGATGTGCCATGAAAGACTTGTTTTATATACGTATACTGTATACATACAGATATTATATTAATGATGTGTTAATAATGAAGCATGTCCGACACAATGTATATGTTCGGTAATTATGATGTATAGACTACGAGTATAATGCTATAATGGTTTTACATTACGCGCATGACATACAAACATTTCTTTTGAAATGCTAATACATCTGCATACTCACATAGGTGTACGTTTATTAGCACTGTTAATGTGTTAGCGCGAAAATAATGCATAAGAGTAATACTTACCCCATGAATTATCATGATCAAAATTTTGAACAAATAGGTACCTCTGATCACTTGAATTGATTTCTCAAAATAATGTATAGATACTTATGCTTATGACTAATGGAAACATGATACACGATTGCACATATTATAAAAATTGAAACCGAGACGTTCCAACCATTACGTCGAATTATTATTAATCTGGAAAATGTCCAAGTTCTCAAATGTGAATTTAAAACGTGATTACGTATAATTACGTCGACAATGTAAGGAAAATATCGTCATTTGTGATGCGATTTGTAGAAATGTACCTATCGCGTTTTTTTTTGATTTTTTTTTTCAGTGTTAATTTTGGTACTACAAGATGGTCTAGTACCGAAAATTCGACATTTTAAAAAAAAATGAAAAAAAAAAACGCGATAGGTAGGTACATTTCTACTAATCGCATCACATTTTATCTCTTTAAAACTTCTGTATGACGTCACACCGGATCAAATTTTTCAGAATGAATAAAAAAATTGATAAAAATTCGGAGAAAAAACTATTATAAATTCGTTGCTTTTTTTTAATACTAGGAAAATTCATGTTTTTGAGAATATGTTATAAGTATCCTCGTTTCAAGATGTATACTTATTTTTCGTGATTTCCTCCTCTATCGTATAGGTACCTACTAGCGCGGTGTCGCCTTTCCGATAAAATGGATTTTAAAAAAAATTTGGAATTTTTTCATCTTTAAATGACGTAAGGCAAAAGATACATTGCCTCATAGGCGCACCCAAGTGGGGGGGCTCGAGCCCCCCTCCCCCCATTAAGCACGAAAAAAATAATTTTTTGCTTCAAAAATGAGAAAAAAGTCAATTTTTTGCTCTTCAAAGTATATTTTTTCAAAAAATTTTCGCCCTCGCTTCGCTCGGGCAGTATTTTAATAATTTTATTTCAAAACTTGACAATTCTTGATTGATTTTTCAATAAATTCTCTGTTTGTCAGAAAAAAATTGATGATTTTTGATTGAAATATCAGTGAAAAATGACTCAATTTGAAATTTTATCCCCTCCCCATTTCTTCTCAAATTCTCAGCCCCTCCCTTAATTAATTTCTGGGTGCGCCTATGCATTGCCTTTTTTTTTCTCGAAAGATATATGTCCCCTCAGTTTTAAAAATAAGCTGTTTTTTCATCTGAGGTTTTTTCAGTGGTATACCACCTTAGCAATATTGTGAAAATTTTAGTTCCACTGGTCACTCACTGGATACCCATAGTAATCCCAGCATAGTTAGGTAATCTACACCAGTCTTGAAACCAGTTACCCTTCTCATTTTGCAGTACGTAGGTATACGTATTTTACACGTCACTATAGGTATACTCGCTGGTTGGACTTTGGCATCTTAATAGCTTTAATCTATGTCTCATTTTTGACTAAAAAATAATGCATTCTTTTTTCAATATTAATCTATTTTTTTTTCAAATCTTTGTATGATTTCGGCCTCATTTCAAATGGAAGCACTCAATTCTTTGCTGAAATAATCATAACATTATGATTTGAGATTATGACTTGATAACGTACGCAGACAACTAATAACGATCATTTTTAGTTATGTTGGATGCGTCATTTCTTGTCGTTTTTTAAAGAAACGACAAAACGAAATTTTTTTGACGGCACTAAAGTTACGGTTTCCACTCAAATCTTTTTTATTTTAGAAAAACGAACGATCATTTTTAGGTATCCCGGATGCGTCGTCATTTCTCTGAAAAACGACAGGACAAAAATTTTCCGACCACCTGAAATTATTTTCTCTCAAATCTTTTTCATTTTCAAAAAACAATTTCGCAAATGCTGTAGGTAACTTCGAAAAAAAAATTAATTATGTTTCAGAAAATACTTGGGTAGTTGTGTGGTATAATTAGATTAGGTATAGATGGTTTAAATTGAATCTGAAAAAAGTTTATTCCTAAATGTAAGTGAAATATAAATGTTTACAAAAATTCTTAACATATCGTCTGAATGAGATTATGATTCAGTTTGGCACTTGGAAGTGATTCGAGATTATAGTGATTGCATAATTCATGTGTGAAACATGTTCTTCGTAATTATTGCCCATGTAAATATGTCTAGTTCAAGCCGCATGTAAAACGATAGCCGATTTTGGTCTCATTTTGAATGCTCCATTTCTTAGATTCAATTCATCGCTGAAACAATTATAGGTACGCGAGTATTACTCAGTTTTGTCGGTTCATAAAATCGCTCATAAGTTGAACTGTGGATCTTCAATATTATTTTATTCAAATTCTGTTTGAGACCCTGAAATTTTACAAGATGGCCAATATGTGGCTGAAAATTCAAAGTGAGGAAAAGCAGAGTTGAAATACACTTGGGAGATGTTTTGCAACTTTTTTTTCATTTTCGTTAACATTTAAAGTGAATTTTGATCGTTAATAAAATTAGGGAGGTAAGAAAAATTGATAATTAGGTATGAAGACTTGACATTGGAAAACAATGTCTATGATCTCGTTCAGTAAAAATTCTGGATCAGTGTATTTATGTAGAATAACGTATCTATCAAATAACTTCAATGACAATTTTTCATATTTTCAAAAACATACGTTTTTTTGAAGATGAAGATAGTGATTTACAGTGGAATTTCATGTTGCAGTTTTTTTTTTAAAAATTAATTTACCACCCATTTATGGAATCATTTCAATACCAGTGTGTTACCCGATGTATTTACTTAAAAAATTCCAGTTTTCAAATTCGAGATTCACTTGATCAAAAACTTGCATAGGTACCTATTGACGATTTTTTTTGGAAAAAATAAAGAAATATTGTCTCAATATTTTCAAATGTTGAAAAAATATTAAAATTGCTAAAGTGTAGAAATAAAATTTTTTATTTTCTGTTTTTGTAAAGTCGGAGAATTTTGAAAATCTAGAAAATGTAGGAAAATGTGGAGGAATTTTATAATTTTCTCTGAATATTTTCAAACTGTAAAACAAGATGTAACGGAAACATTGAATCATTCTTCTGTACAATTTCCGTTAGTGCATTATATGAAAAACCCTATCCCCTACCCTCCAAGCTCCACGAATATCATACGTGAAAGATCAGTAAAATATTGAAAAATTGGTTTAGAAAATCGGGAAAGTTCGAGTACAATTATATCTGAAATATTTGGGACACCCTCTTTTATTCTCCATTTCAGAAGGAAGGTAATTTGTTTTGTTGATTTTTTAACATGCATATTGGCCCATTTTACAGTTTAATGCCTTTTAATCATAAACAAAATACCTATTGATTCAAAAATCCGAAACTCGTTGGTCAACATTTGAGCAAATTTTCGTGGAATGACCTTAGTTGATTAGTATACTCACCTTAGCATCACTTAATCAAATTTTTAGAAATCTAGGTTTGCTTACCCAACTTCGTACTCCGAATTTTCACTAACCAAAACGATTTCAAAATACTTGGATGTTTCACCTCTTTCAATATTCTTCATATCAACAAATTCTTCTTCATTATTGAGATTCATAACGATTAGGTACGCTTCGTTCGGTAAATATCTGTTATTTAAACAGGTATAGGTATATTTTTATGAATGATACCCACAGTATATGTGAATGCTACCGTGTATTGCATTTGTAAGAAGGAGGTATAGTTGCAGCTTTAAATTCGATAAATTATCGAAGACAATATACCTACTATGCATAAGGGTGCGGTGCATTTTTGGAGAGGATCTTAAATATTCATTTGTATTTACGTACCGTTTGAATGCGAAAATTCTTTCCGAAACATCGTAAATTTTTAATTCTCCTTTGCGAAAGACTTCTTTTGACCGCAATTTAATCAGGTTCTTGTAAATATTATAATGGCTTCGAAGGTCGTTTTTTTGAGCTCGAACATTTATTTTATAGTAGTTGGGGTTAGCTGGTAACCAAGTTTTTTCATTTGTATCAGAAAAACCTTTGGAATATAAGATGAAATCAAGTTTACAAAATTTGAATGCTAATACAGGGTGTTTCGTCTCAATAGTAAACCCCTTGAACCAGTAATAGGGCAACACTTACTGAGTCGATGTAAGTAGGTTTGCCTACCTTTGGAATTGAAGGGGCAGAATTATGCACTTCGAAAAAAATTTTTTTTTTGATTTGGTTTCACAACTTTGACCGTGCGCTGCTCAACAACCAAGATAGGTAGGAAGTTGCGCTTTGCGGCAACGTATAGCCCAAAGTCTCTAGAATTTTTCTATGCGATTGATAATTTTTGTGGGTGAACTTGGGTGGGTGTACCGGACCGAATATTCGAAAAAAACGTGTAAAAAAGTTGATGATTTTTTCTATTTTTGCGAATAACTTGAAAAGTTGTCCTCTTCAGCTACCATTATTAGTAGTGTTTCTAGATGAAAAAACTCCGATCTTTCCAATGGCGCAAACCCCGCTCCTCTATCTTGCTCGAATCAAAAGTTAGAAGCGTTTAATTTTGAGAAAAACTCATGAAAAATTCAACTTTTTCAATTTTTCAAATTTCAAAAATTTCTATCTTTGCGACAAAAAGAGATAGAGGGATGGGGTTTGCAACGTTGAATTAATCTAGTATAACACTACGCAAAATTCTAATAATACCTTTAAATTCTTTATTAAAAAAATTTTTTGTCAGAAAAAATTTTGAAAAATTTTGATAAAAAATTTGTATTTTTAAAATTGAAGTCCATTATTCATTACGCTGTGTAGGGCAATACTTGGTTAATTTAATGCTGCAAACCCCACCTCTCTATCTCATTTTGTCGAAAAGATAGAAATTTTTGAAATTTGAAAAATTGAAAAAGTTGAATTTTTCATGAGTTTTTCTCAAAATTAAACGCTTCTAACTTTTGATTCGAGCAAGATAGAGGAGCGGGGTTTGCGCCATTGGAAAGATCGGAGTTTTTTCATCTAGAAACACTACTAATAATGGTAGCTGAAGAGGACAACTTTTCAAGTTATTCGCAAAAATAGAAAAAATCATCAACTTTTTTACACGTTTTTTTCGAATATTCGGTCCGGTACACCCACCCAAGTTCACCCACAAAAATTATCAATCGCATAGAAAAATTCTAGAGACTTTGGGCTATACGTTGCCGCAAAGCGCAACTTCCTACCTATCTTGGTTGTTGAGCAGCGCACGGTCAAAGTTGTGAAACCAAATCGAAAAAAAAATTTTTTTCGAAGTGCATAATTCTGCCCCTTCAATTCCAAAGGTAGGCAAACCTACTTACATCGACTCAGTAAGTGTTGCCCTATTACTGGTTCAAGGGGTTTACTATTGAGACGGAACACCCTGTATACTCGAAGAAAGAAAAAAAATAATCAAAGTTTCAATTTATGATAACTTTTTTAAAAGAAATATAATAATAAGGTGATACCGCTCAACGAAATATGCTCAAAGTACAGTACCTACCTAAATATTATTTTAAAAAAATTTCTATGAAATAAATTTCATCAAATATTGAGATAAATATATGTACTTACCCATTATTCATTCATTTTTTTTTGGATAAAATCTACTGGTTTTTTTTTCGATGAAAAATTAGAAAAATTTGAATTACAATTTTGAAACATGGGACAGCACAAACCTGCATGAATTGAAGAATTCCATTGGAAAGGAGTTCTTTGCGGATCTCTACTCGTGGAGATGTAGAATTTTGGACCAAGATCTAGTGCATATACGTCAGTTGTTTGATCCCATCTAACTTTTGTACCTATCATTCCAATCTCGTCTCCATTATACACAATTGGTGTTCCTGGTAACAAAAGCAGAAGCATGTTTATCGAATCCACACTGCTCGGGTCAAATCTATCTGCAATCCTGGGCACGTCATGATTTCCCAACTGTAACGTTCGAATAAAGTTTTCAAAAAAGCTTCAATTTTCAATCTACAAATTTGATTTGAAAAAATGTTTAGAAATTACCACCCAATTCGGCCATCTTCCAATTGGCATGTTTTTCATCCATCTGTTGATGGAGTTTCGAAAATCTGGCGCACTGGATGTATCGTTCAAATCACCCAGAAGAAAAAAATTGAAAGGGATGTGTGCGATCGGGTGTGATAGGTTTCCATAAAATTTCATAGTTTTTTCTGTATTAGCCTCAGTACCAATTTCAATCATTACTAGTCTATTCATTTGAAAAGCAATGCAACAAAAACAAGATTGAGTGTATTACAGTATCAATAATATCTCTACCTATGTATATTATGTTGGTACCAAGGTATTTAGTAATTACTGGGCACATGCCTATATTCTGAATTACCACTAATGAATGTCGTTACAATTATAATATTGTCATTTCTTTTAAGAGGAATGTTTTTGCCAATTTTTTTCCTTATTAAGATACCAAGATGATGAACATTTACCTAGTTTGTCCATCTTTTTCCTTGTAAGAATCTGCAATTTCTCTGAATTGTCGTAGCATTTCATACGTTTCCGGAAGACACTGAGTGTATTTGTGGTCGAAAGCTCTATATGCCGGTCTTCCATTAATCTGTGCGTCAGATATTATTGGTTCGTCTAGAAATTTATCGTCTTCTACCAAGTGAATTATGGCGTCCATTCTGAAACCATCCGCTCCTTTATCCAACCAGAAACGAATCACGTTCTATAAATTTTTTTTAGATTTTCCTTAAATTTGTGGTCATGAAGTTTAGAGTAAGTTCATGCATTCTATAACTGTGCCTCAACCTTAATTTCCTCTACCAATTCCTTGGAACGATAATTTAAATCTGGTTGTTTAACGGCGTAATGATGTAAATAAAATTGTTTCCTTTCTGGACGGTACGTCCAAGTTGATTGTTCAAATGGACCCACCTGAGTTTGTGAGAAAAGAAAAATTGGATAAATATCTTATCAATTACCCACTTAATTGTTGAAAAAATGATGGTCATAATATATGTGTTGCTATATACCCAGTTGTTTGGAGGTACCGGTGTTGTATCATTGATCCACGCTTTTGGATCTTTCCAAACATAATAATTTGTATATGGATCAATTTTTTGCAATGATTTGATGAACCATTCGTGTTCATCACTGCTATGATTTGGCACAAAATCCATTGTCAGTTTGATACCTATTTGAAATGTAGGTAGTATTTTAGTATAATTATTTGCACTTTGATAAATATTGGTTATTGCTCACCTAACGAATGTAATTTGTCGCGCAGAGATTCAAAATCTTCCATCGTTCCAAAAATTGGATCGATGGCTTTGAAATCTGAAACATCATATCCCATATCGGCCATCGGTGATTTATAAATTGGCGATAACCATATTGCATCGACTCCTAAATCTTTAAGATATTCCGCTTTTTCTTCAATACCTACATGAAAAAAAAACGAGTTGGTTTGTATCGTCCATTGAAAGGTCGTAGCTCCAAAATTAAAAATTTGTTGCTTTTTGCTGAAATTGCGACTATGGAACGTCCTCCATCTGGTAATAACATCATTTCAGCTCAAACAGCAAACAAATCCTTGAACTTACAAAAAATAATATTGGCGTAACTCCATGTTTCGAAAATTTTGAAATTTTTTGGTCATAACTTCATCCAAAATGCAAAAAAATCATAAATCGAAAATTTGATTTTTTACAAAAGCGATAAAAAAAACTGCGTTAATTATGATTTTTGAATTTTGTGAACGATTTGACAATTTCAATATGCTTTTGTAGTGTTCAGAATGAATTTTCAATCATTTTGTTTCAAAACACAAATTTTCAATTTGGCATAGGTATCTCCAAAAAATTTTATGTCCAAGTGTAAAGGGTCGTTAAAAATTACAAACCGGAATTATGAAAAAATAATACCTATTTAGTTGAAAATTCATTCTCAATGCTGAGAAAGCATGATAAGATCAACACCTCAAGTATGTAATACAGTTTTTAAATTCTCCTATAAAAAGTAAAGATTTGGAGTTCCGACCTTTCAGCGTTAGAGGGACGATATGTACTGGGTATTCTTTTAATTTGAATTTGAAATTAGTTAATTTTATTTACGCTATCAACTGTTTTTTCCTCACACTGTAAATGTTGTTTGGGTAATTTTTACTCTGAATTCTTGCCAAATCAGTAAAATTTCACTGATTAATTCAGGATAAAAAACAGTGTCTGAATCAGTTAAAAAATTACCAAAACTTCAGTCAAATTTACCAATTATAGTACATTTTGCAATGCTTATACGAAATGAATCAATGATATTTTTCTAAATTAAGTATTTGATTAAAATTGAAATTTCGCTGAATCCACTGTACATACATTAATTAATCCGTTGCCTGAGAGAGAGAAAAAAAAACCTTTTTCAAATCGATTCAGTAATATTTCGGCAGATTAAAATTTAGGAAATAGAAAAGATATTTACAATACCTTCAAATATATGTATTTAAATGGAAATAACTCGCCTTTTAAATCTCCAATACCATTGGAATTGCTGTCTTTGAATGATCGTGGATAAATTTGATAAACTACTGCTTTCTGCCACCAGTCCAACGCATCTTCATCACTACTTGAGCAGGTTTTCGCAGTGATGCAAAATATTAATAATAGCACAATATTCAAAAACCACATTTTATTCATTGATTCGGTATTCTCTATTTTTGCTCGAACACGAGACCACGAGTAAGGTTATTTTTTTCTTTGCCGATGCGCGCACTCTGGACCTGGTAGGCTTGAAAATACACAAACTAGATGTCAATAAGAAAGATGTGTTATGAATCACTTTGTTTTGTACGTACCTTATGTGAATATGTTAATGAAATATTTTTAATGTGGTGTGTCCGACGCGATGTATATTATATTCGGTAATTATGATGTATCGACTATACAGTGTTCTTACATTACGCGTATAACACGCTGAAAAAAGAATAATAAGTACAAAAAATATAATGTACCTATCTACTCTCTTAAGTGAATTGTTAATATGGTGGATGCAAAAAACAGTACGAGTAATACTAAACTTACTCAATGTCAATAGATACAAAATTGTCAACGATTGAAATTGCGAACAAGTGCTTTTGATCACTTGAGTTAATTTGTACAAATTATACTTACTATTTATGAGAACAAAAATGATCCGCGATTGTATGTATGTATGAAAATTAAACTTAAACGTTCAGACGGTCACGTTAAATTATTAATTATCTAAAAAATGTCCAGGTTTTTAATTCGCGTGAATTTCCGACGTAATTATTTACATATGCTTACGTCGGCAATGTAAGGAAAACATAATCATTTTATCCCCTCTGAGAAGTTTTAGGTGACGTCTCGCCGCATCACATTTACTTACTCGAATGAAAAGAAAAAATTGATAAAAATAAGGAAGAAAAACTATGATAGATTTGATTTTTTTTTGAACACGGAAAATTGACATTTTTAAGTGTAAAGTATCACGAGGTATCCTCATTTTACGTGTATTTTTCATGAAACTTCCTTCTTTATTATCACGTTGGATGGTGGTACCAGCCACCAGGTACCGCCAGGAAAAATGGGATAAATAAGTTGCCTATCCTCAAAATTGAAGGGGCAGAGATTCGTTGGTTGAAAATAGACGCAAATGTGCATAATTTTGAATCGTGGGAATGTATGTATTTTATCTAAAAATATAGGTACAGAACAGATCTTCATGATGTTTTGAATAATTTGAAAATTGAATATGACGAAAAAATATTTCATCAAAATCTAAAAAAAAAAAAAAAAAGAATCATAAACAACAATAAGGAATTGAATTGTATGTTGAAAATTTAACGAATTCTATTTTGAGAGGGTTTTTTTTGCCAAAAATTAAAATTGAAGTTACGGATTATTCAAAAAGAAAAATAGGTTTCCAACATTTTTCCTTTCTCATGATGACATGTAGCGTCTTCAATTTTGATACCAGGCAAAGAATATAAAATTTTATTTTACAACTAGGTACCTATTTCAATCTTCAAAAAATGAGGTTACGAATCAAAATTGATTCGACTTTTGAGATACTTCCCATTTCCACGAATAAAAATAAAATTAATGTTGCGTTGGTTTTTTTTTTAAACAGATGCACGTATCTTTACTTTTAGGTATTTAAGTCTAGGGCTCGAATGTTAAATTATACCTTAAAAATTAAGGCGACCTTAAAAGTTTTAAGGAATATTTTCGTGGGTTCTGATTGGTTGAAAATGTGATAAGGAACTTTTAAGGTTGCCTTAATTTTCAAGGAATGTTTTAACATTCGAGTCTAGGTACATCTACATACTTAGTAATACTTGGAAGTTTCATTTTGACCGGCCACTCCCATTGTCGTCTCACCTGGCTGGACATCCAGTAATCTTAACATAGCCAACCTACTGTTGTCTTCAAACCTTTCTCTTCTTACATTTTGCAGTATTTTACATTTTTATATAGTCGCGAGTGAGACTGCGGTGACTTAATACTATTGATCCGGGGAGGAGGAGGAGAAAAAATCGGTTACCTATTTGTACATTTTTGGTTAATATGCTTGAAATTTTAGAATTTTTTATTGTAAAAAATGCATTTTCTATCGTGTGTAGATATTTCATTATGGTTAATGAATCATGGATTGGTTTTTTTTTGGGGGGGGGGCCTGCGTAAGTATATAAATTAACTAGGTACTTACATGCAAAAACTACATTAAAAGCAACAAAAAAACGCCCGCGAGCCACATTGATAAGAATTAGATATATTTCATAGAATCCACAAGTCAAGATTCATCATTTAGATTATTAATTAAAGTACACATGTAATGTAATTGTATCTTCTTGAAAATTATTATTGGAGAAGTACCTATCTGTTTTTGTAATTAATTTGAGTTGTAATGCAATTCGCTAGTTTTTGCGTAAAAAAATCCGCGTTCCTATTTCAAAATCATTCAACTTTCTTTCAAAATTATAGCTGATTTTGGTCTCATTTTAAACCCGTTGATGGTAGTATCCAATTCATTGCTGAAATAATCGTGACGTCATTATTTGAGATTGTGCATTAACACAGGTTTACGCAGCTGTTGAATTTTGGTAATTGATTTTTTTACGTAGATTCAACAAACATGGTGAGCTATGTAAGTACTTAAATTTTTTAAAAAATGAGACCTACCCGACTTTGTACTCTGAGTTTTCACTAACTAAAACGATTGCAAAATTTCGATTCGCGTCGTTTATTGCATTCGTGATTTCAACGGACTCCTCTTCGTTGTTGAGATTTATTACGATAACGTAGGTCTCATTTGGTAAACTTCTGCGCAAATAGAAAAGGACATTATTTTGAAAAATTTCAGAGTTAGATTGGTGTATTGGGTGCATTTATTATGCTGGCTGGGCTATTCACATATTTACCGTCTGAATGCGAAAATTCTCTCCGAAATGTTATACATTTTGAAATCACCGCGACGAAAAACTTCATTTGATCGCAATTTCATCAATTTTTTGTAAGTATTTAAATGACTAGATGGATTATCCTTTTGCGTTTGAACATTGAGCCTGTAGTAATTGGGATTTACTGGTAACCAAGTTCTTTTGTTTGTGCTGGAAAATCCTTTTAAAGTATTTCGTTATAGGTACGATAAAAAAGATGACCAGGTAGTTGAAAAAAATTGTGACGATGGAACAACATAGGAGTATGAAATACAAACCAGCATGAATAGAGGAATCCCACTGGAAAGGTGCTCTTTCCGGATCTCTGCTAAGTGTTCTGTACAACAGTGGTCCAAGACCTAGTGCACTTATATCAGTCGTTTGATCCCATCTGATTTTCGTACCTTCCATTCCTATTTCTTCTCCGTTGTATGTGATAGGTGTTCCGGGCAACAATAGTAAAAGCATATTTATGGAATCTACACTGCTGGAATCGAATCTGTCGGCGATTCTGGCTTCATCGTGATTTCCTAGCTGAGGCGTTTTTATTCGTTTGTATGGTATAGCAGAATTTTCGCGTTTAATTCGTAACATTTAATTACTGGATTTGATACTTACCACCCAGTTAGGCCACTCGCCTTGTGGCATGTTATTCATCCATTTATTTATGGCGTTTTGAAAATCGGCTGCGCTAGAAGTATCTCTAAGGCTTCCCAAAAGGAAAAAATTGAATGGCATTTGAGCTATAGGATGAGACTGGTTTCCATAAAATTTCATTGTGTTTTCTGTAGTGGCATAGGCTTCCACCATGATTAGTCTGTTAATTGTGCATAAGCAACGTGGGTATCGAAATTACATATTGGGAAGACTGTCGAATACAGATTTTTGTAAGTAATATAAAGAGCCTAATCAGCAACCTATTTTTTTGATGTAGGTAGGTATTGATTATGCTTGACAACTTTGTGACGTTTTACCTCGTTTGCCCATCTTTTTGTTTATACGAATCTGCGGTTTCTCTAAATTGCCGAAATATATCGTAAGTTTCCGGAAGACATTGCGTATATATGTGATCGAAAGCATTATAAGCTGGCTTCCCATTCACCGTTCGATTTGAAATTATTGGCTCGTCTAAAAATCTCTCGTCTTCTACCAAATAAGGCACGGCATCCATTCTGAAGCCATCTACCCCTTTGTCCAACCAAAAGCGAATGACGTTCTGTTGAAAAAATTTTCTCACTATAATATACCTCTCACCTACCGCAGCTTTCTTATCGAAATTTCTAGAAAATTGTAATATTACCGACTCATTTTGTGCATGAGCTTGCTATTAATATACCAACCTTCATTTCCTCGACCAATTCTTTGGATCGATAATTTAAATCTGGTTGTTTCTTAGCAAACTGATGTAAATAAAATTGTTTCCTATCTGGATGATATGTCCAAGTTGATATTTCAAATGGGCCTATCTGTGAAGTATATCTTATCAAATAGGTACCTACGTCTACATATGTATTTGTTACCTTGCCGAAAAGAAGGGACCCTGTGTAAGAAAACGTCGATGTCTCAATTTTCACGTTTTTGGTCCGAATGACACCAAATCTGGACCAAACACATAAAAATGAAGGCATCGATTTTTTTTTTACATAAGGTCGCTTCTTTCCAGCAAGGTCACATTTGCATTACGTTTCAACTCAAAAACATTAATATTTACCCAGTTATTCGGAGGTATTGGTATCGTATCGCTAATCCAACCTTTCGGATCTTTCCAAACATAATAATCGGTATACGGATCGATTTTCTGTACAGATTTGATGAACCATTCGTGTTCGTCACTGCTGTGATTTGGCACAAAATCTAGGGTCAGCTTTATACCTTTGAAAAGTGAACGATCAGTTAACTTTCACTTCACTGTATTGCTTGTTGTGCGCAGTTTTCTAATTTCCCAGACCAATTGAGCTGAGGTCTGAACCCCAACACTTCCAATTTTTTGAAAAATATAAATTTTTAAACAAAACTAAAATAAGTTAAGGAATTGGTGCGAAATTTTCGCGGTTTTTTCAATTTTTTTGTCACTTTTTCTCACTCGCAACTTTTCTAGAAAAACTCTTCATCGCGAAAGATATTTATTCAATTACTTACCGAATGAATGTAGTTTATCGCGCAAAGATTCGAAATCGCTCATTGTTCCAAAAATCGGATCAATGGCTTTAAAATCGGAAATATCGTAACCCATATCCGTCATCGGAGATTTAAATACAGGAGATAACCATACGGTACCTATACCTAAATCTTTTAGATATTCTGCCTTTTCCTCGATACCTGTTATTATAAATTTATTAATATCAGCCCGTAACGCATGCATATTCTATTCCAATTGCAAGAAAGTCGTTGAAAAAAATGTGGATAACCGGGTACACCCATAGCTACTTAGCTACCTACTCACCTTTTAAGTCACCAATACCATCGGAATCGCTATCCTTAAATGAACGCGGATAAATTTGATATATTACCGATGTTTGCCACCAATCCAATGTATTTTTATCCGCGAAGTCGGCTTTCGTAATCCCGTAAAACATTAGCAAAAATGCGTAGAAAAACTTCATTTCTTTGATTGACGTAGAAAACCGAGTTCGAGAAAGAAAATGTAATAATTATTCCGTATGAAATTCTGTCTCGTTTTCCTTCTTTTTTACCTTGGACACCTATAAACGTAACGACTCGCTATTATCTACTGTACATATGTTATGCAGGCATATCGATATACAACGCGACGCAATATTTATTTATAATTTATAAACAAATTTTACAATTTGGTAAAAAAAAAATCTGGCCACGGTTTTTGAAAAAAAAAAAAAAAAAAAGTTCTGTGTAGATAATTGGAAAGCAAACGGGAACGTTAATGAACGTTCATTGTTTTTATAAGTATCACGTATAACAATTGAAAAATCTTTTATGCATAATGAAATGATGAGTAAAATGGTTTGAACTTCGTATCTGGCGATTACGCTTTTCAAAATAAATGCGGATAACGTGATATTCAAGGCGATAGATATGCAACCAAAATGGCATTGTTGCTTGAGAAAAAAGCGTACCGGCATTCACTTGGCGAGTTTCCGATACTTTTGTACCACTTTCAGCTTTACTATTTTTTTTTTCATGCTATAACACCTGCACCTACAGTGTACACGATTGAATTTAAATGATATATGTACCTATTCGGTTTTTGGCCATTTCGAGCCAAAGTTTACATAGTTACGATAGGTTAGAGATCGTTATATTTTTCTCACAATTTCATGTAAATTCGACCCGAAAGGTCAAGCATTTCAAATTCCATGAGTAAAGTGATAGTTCTAAGTGCCCCGAAACACAATTTTCGTATCGGTTTTTGCGACCGTGTGATTTAAAAGCAAAAAAGTGCTTTTTTGCAATGATCTTTGTTGACTGTGAGGTGTGGGACTTGAATCGATTGATTCTAATTTAAATTATGGTTTGTAAACACCAAAAACCAAGTACACAATTGAAAAGTAATCACTTTCGGATAATATTTTACATTTTCACTTGTACGGGGCAGTGAGGAGGAAGGGTGTACTGAAATTGAAGGTTTCCGAAAATGTCGTGTAGTATATCGAAATCGAGGTTTTCGAGGTCGTAGATTACGAATCCGGTAATACAATTTTTTGGGGCAAGTTCTCGGATGTAAAGTCGTATCTGATATCATTTCCTTGAATAAAATTTGCTCTGATGTAATTACTTCACTAAATTCTTTTCTTACTTGGAGCGCGGTGTGCGGTGTGATTAAAAAATAAAAACATTTTGTAAAATACCTACGTATAATGTATGTATGCTTCACGCGAAATTTGAAAAATTTTATGCCGAGTTTACACGTTGAATCCCTAATCTCAACTTTTCGACCACATTCGCACGTTGTATCTCGAAATGATATACGTATGGAACTGTAAATTACCTGTATCTATAGCCAAGCGTTAACGTACCTACCTGTTATTTCATTATGAATAGTAGGATAGATGCTTATCAAGTTGCGTGTGAACCATCAATTATATTTTTGAAAATTTTTGGTTTTTTATTTCGATGGCCTAAACCTAGCGTAAAAACAATTTTAAAAATTAGGCGAAAATTTCACAAATGACAGAGATAATCGGATAAGATTTTGATGAAAATATTCTATAAAATTATAAATATGAAATTATTTAAATTGACATAGATAGGTGTAATGATGGAGGTAATTTTGTTACTTTTTTTTGAATGAAAATTTCGTGTCGATACTCAGGTAGGTATAAATAATTAATTCACCTCTATAAATTTTCCAATAGATGCCTATAAGAGGGTCTCTTCTCGATGAAATTTCATGAAAAAAAAAACGCGATTAAATTTACACGGAATATGCGTCAACCCGAAAATAAAATCGTGCGAACGACGGAACGGAACCTCTTTTTTTTAAATGCATGCAAGTCTTTGATTATTATGCAAATTAAATTTTCCCAAGTCCTTATTTTCAAAAATTTGAATCGTAATAATTTTCCCCTTTGTTTGTATCATTCTTTCAAAATTTATTTTTTACTCCACTTAATTTTTTCTAAACTCTCTGAAATTTCTTCCTTGGAATTTTTCTCGGAATTTAATTTTTTCGTTTCCAATATTTTCTCACAAGAGAAACATTGCGTTCAGGTTAAAAAAATTTCAATATATTTTTGAACGCTTGAATTTTACTCGTATACTTGTTTTTTTTTTATTAGTAAGATTTTTCCTCGCAACTGCCATTTATATCAACTTCTATGAAAATTTTCTCTACCCTTGAATTTTTTTCAAAACTCTCAACGACCTATAATTTTTTTTAGAATTGAAATTATTACACCTAACTATTGAAATTTGTTTCAATTTCCAACTCCAACATTTCATTTTTCGATCTTAAAATTTTTTCAACTTCAAACTCTATGATATTTTCCATCTTGAGTTTCCTTAAATTTTTTCCAAAATTTTGCAATTCAAAAATTAATGCAAACAATGGCGAAAAACAACAATGAAAAAAATTGAGAGGAAATTTTAGAGTTGAGAAAAGTTTTTATTAAAGTTGAAATCGAAACAGATTTTAGAAGAATTTTACCAAGTGGTAAGAAAAATATTGTTAGGTATTAAAATCAAAGTAATTATGTTTTATTATATTGGGCGTGTATAATTTCTGAGAAATCGGATGAAATTAAAAAAAAAAAAACAAAAAAAAAAACTTGAAGAGTTGAAATGTTTGATTGAATAGAAAAATATGTTGAGAAAAATATCAACGTTGAAATAAAATGAAAATACCTATAAGCGGTGAAATAAATTTTCGAGGAAGGAATTTTCAAGTTGAGAAAAACTTTTGAAAACTATATTTATTAAGGATTTAGAAAAAAGAATCAACTTGAATGGCACTTGGAGACCCAGATAAGTCAAACAGGATAGATTCAGTCGTCCGTATTATTTTTTATTTTCGTGTCTCATGCTTAATTCTGTTTAAATTTAGACGCAGGTATCAAAAAATGATGTAATTGTTCAAAAAAATTCAAAATCCAGCCATTTGGTATTTATTCACCGCCATAAGGTATTAATCTATCTACCATTTGTGCTAGATACGTACCATGAATTGATTTGAAGCTCAATCAAATAGTAAATAATAATTAATATGCATATATATATGTACCTTACCTACTTATAGGTAAGTACTCGCAAACATGTTTAAAATAAAAATCTAAACGTTAAATTGGCATTTAAACAAAGAATATTTAAAATTATTACTTAAACAATATAAAGGAAAAAAACGAAGGTAACATCGAGAAAAATACTTAGATAAATAAACACATCACAATGAAAAAGCATAGGTAGGTAACGAAAATGGTTATTTGATAAATAATGAGAATCCGCTTGAGGGAGAAGGAGATAACTTACACGAAACGACGAAGTACGTAAGAAAATATCAATATCGGTATAGGAGCAAGTAATGGAATCGACGAAGCTGAGCCCGTACTCTGCGGAGATGGTGTTTCTTTCCTTAAAATTCCTTGTAGCACCAAAGCGGATTTCGGTCTCATGTAGAATCCTGCGTCATCTGTGTTTATCTGGTCGCTACGTTATGTGAAGTGAATTAATTGAGCAACTTTTATCGATGTATCTCGCGATTATAGTTTTTGTTTGATATCGAAGAGAAAACAAATGCTTACCCAACGTTGTATTCGGAATTCTTGCTGGCAATGAACACGTTTAATTTTGCTGGCAAATCGGACATACAAGTGTTTAAATTGACGTGTTCTCCTTCGTTATTCAAATTGAGCGTAACGATGTACATTTCTTCTTCGGGTAGACTTCTGCAAAGTTTTAATTTAATCGGTAGAAGTAATTTGAAATTTCGGTAAGTAGGTAATAGGTTGTTATTCGAAATTCGAATGTTAGATCGTTGAAATCTATAACTAGGCGAGTGCCCAATTATTCTATCTTTAATAAAAGTACATGCATTACTTATACATTGCAAATGTATTAGTTGTAGCGCATGATATTGCGGAAAGGTGAGTTACCTTTTGAAAGCGAATACTCTTTCAGATACTATATAAGTGCTGAAATCTCCGGTCTGAAATACCGGCGTCGACCTTAGTTTAACTAAATTTTTATAAATGTTGTAATGGCTTTTCGGATCTTTTTTTTGCGCTTCGAGATTCAACGTGTAATAATTCGGATTGACTGGTAACCAAGTGTTGCCGCTTTTTGTTGAAAAACCTGCGGATTATATTTTTTTGAAATTTAGCCTCTTGGTGAGGTGTCAGTTTTTTTTGAAAATGGTCACAAACAGTACCGGCATGAGGCGAAGAACTCCACTGAAACGGTGTACGTTCGGGATCTCTGGAGGGTGTTTCAATATCCGCAGATTGATCTTTTCTCACTTTAGTATCTTCCATACCGATTTCTTCGCCTTGATAAGTGATCGCGGTACCGGGAAGTAGTTGAACTAGCATATTCATCGCATCTACGGCACTCGACTCGAACCTGCTGGCTACTCTGGAATTGTCGTGATTGCCAATCTACGAAAATTGCGGAAACGTTTCTCTATTTCGCCCTTATAATTCTTATGTACGAATGCGCTTGTCTAGGTATATATACTTACCACCCAGTTAGCCCATCTACCTTCGGGCATATTATCCAACCACAAATGTACCGTATCGTTGAAAGCTTTGGCGTTAGACGAGTCGTTCAAATTGGTCAGTAGATAGAAATTGAAAGGAATGTGGGCTATTGGACTGTCTTGGGTTCCATAGGCTTCGACTGTTTTCTTGATATTGGTATATGCTTCCGTTAAAAGTAATCTGCAAAGTTATGCGGATAAAACAAAAGCGCGATGAAAAAAATCATTTTTAAAGAAATTTGTCCTGAAATGAATTAAAAAATTATTGGCGTCCATAAAGCCTTTGTTGTAAGAACTTTTCAATGACTGTGGGAGAAAAATTTTAATTAAAAAAAAAAAAAAAAATACCTTGTTGGACCTCCTTTTTGCGTATACGAATCCAATACCTCTCTGAATTCACGTACAATTTTTAAAGTATCTGCGTGATTTTTAGTGTATACATGACTTAACGAATCGTAATCTTTTTTTCCAACTAATCGATCTTGGAAAATTTTACTGTCGTAAGGAGGCTCGTCCAAAAATTTTTCATCTTCGACTAGATACGGTATTGAATCGGTGCGAATACCGTGGACGCCTTTGTCCAACCAAAATTTGAGTATATTCTACAGAAAGGACGAAAGAAAATTTGTTAGAAAGTTACGTATCGCGTTTTCGTTCACTTATTGGTATTTTTATAGGTAGGTAGGTAGTAGATACCTATACCAACTTTCATTTCTCCCATTAGCTCTTTGCTGCGGTAGTTGAAATCCGGCTGCGCTTCTCCGAACTGATGCAGATAAAATTGTTTCCTCTCTTCATTGTATTTCCATGCTGAGCCACCAAACAAGCTTATCTACAATATTTGAATGTATCAATTTTAAGAAGAATACCTATAGTTGTGCTTAAATATTAGAGTGGAACGAGAAAAACACATCTGAAGCGTGGACAAAAATCCCCCCCCCCCCTCAAAAAATAGTTCTCTATAGTTCAAGCAAGATTTTATGGAGGGGAAAGGGTCCTCGAAGAAGAATTATTTTTGAATAAAAAAAAAAAAAAAGGAAAGATGTCTCCACCAGAATATCTTGAAAACGCTATCAAGAAGTTCTAATGTGAAATTTTATTTCGAGTTTTTAAATTTTCCTGAAACAAATCAACTCGATTCAATATCACTTTCATCAGTTGTTTTTAATAGGTATCAAAAAATTGGCGAATGTAAAATTTTCCATTAGTGAATCGAGATTTTTCTCAGCTGACTTGTTTAGAATTCAATACTCGTACTATCTGTTCTGCAAATTTTCGATCTCCATGAGCCATTATTAACTGAGGAGTAAAAACTCTAGTCGCATCTTTTGAGTACATATGCCGCACAATAGGTATACCAAATGGAAAATTGGGAGGTCATAACTCGATTATGAAAAACTGTCTGGTCCGTCAGTAAATCACACTTCAAAATAATATATACTTACTCTGAGGCACTTTTGTCAAACTTTACTGTTTTGAAAACTTTCGAAAAAATGACCCCCTTATTTGAGCCGACCTGATAAAAAAAAGAACAGGATGCTTCGGGACTTGGAATTTGAAAAATGAAAATTAGGTGTTAAATTGTAGATTTGTGTACTTACTCTCTTAATTTAAATCAGTCAAAAATGCCTAAATTGACTGATGAAATAGAGAAAATCAAGTCACTGATAATCAGTCAAATTCCACTGATTCCCCAGTTAATCAGCGTCATTTTACTGCCAATCAGTGAAAAATTACCAATTCAAATAGTGAATTTTGATTGTTGAATCAGTAAAAATTAGTCGACTGATTGATCAGTAAAAATTTTCTGATTCAAATCAGTGAATTTTCATTATTGAATCAGTAAACAAAAAATTTCACTGATTGAATCGTAATTTTTTTTACTGATTCCTACAGTGACTTGATTTTGTCGATTTTAATCAGTCATTTTTGACTGATTAAAATTAAGAGGGTATTTGGACATTTTTTGAATTTTTTTTTTGATAAATTGAACTTTGATAAAAGTGGCTGAAAGTAGGTGCATTTTACGTACTTGGTCTCCTATAAAGGGCTTCAATTTTTTTTTGTATGGGAAGTTTTTCGTTCACAGTGAACCACCCCACCAATTTCTGTCCGAATCCAGAAACTATTTTTTGTTGATCCGTCCTACTGTACCATATTTATTATTTTGTACAATAATTATAGAACCATAGAGTACACTGTTTTCAAGCTTCAAGTAGATATTCGTATTATTCGTATGATGCTATAAGGTGTCGACTGTCGAGCCATTTGCGGTTTACAAAATGATGCTTGCCGCCTGTACGTTGAAAACTCGGCAGCGCATAAGCGATGGTAATTATTTAGTTATTGGTCGGGCGGTTGTGTTAAAATTATAACGCGTTTGTGAAAGTAAATTACATATTTACGCGCCAACACGCGATGAATTATTGCCGCATGACAATGAAAAACAAACGACAATCAGACTAACGTGCCAGTGTCACATTGCGAATACCTGGGTATCTGTAGAGACAAGAGAGTTATGTCTAGTTTGAATAGAGTACATTTTTTTGTCATTGCCAGACATACAAAATCGCAATTTGAAAAAATGCTTGAACTTTTTTTTGGCGGGGTGATACGTTTTGAAGTCGATATTGAACGTGTAGTGTACCCCCACAAAATCCAGACGGGGTACAATACAAAGTATCATTTGTACTCCCCCCCCCCCGGATCGTACCCAATACACTTTTCAAAGCATTAAGGCATGAAAAAAAATGCTTTTTTGAACATCAGGAACTCGATTTTTTCAAAGCTTCGCTCGGGTATGAACAGAATTACAATTATATAAATTATTTGAAACGACAGAGCCAAAAAATGCCTCTTTGCCCCCTCCTCCTCCCAGAAATCCTTCTGATATTCGAAGCCTTGGCACTAATTTTGTACCCTCCCAAAAGAAAAGTTCCTGACCCCTCTGCTAGCTACATATTCCCATCTGATATTTTATTAAATGTGAATGTCGACACTGCTTCGATGTCGAGGTACGTACCCAGTTATTCGGAGGTGTCGGTGCGGTTTCGTTCAACCACCCTTTTGGATCTTTCCACACGTAAAAGTTGGTGTACGGATCGATTTTTTTAATCGATTTTTTGAACCATTCGTGCTGGTCACTCGAGTGATTAGGTACGAAATCCAGAATTAATTTGATACCTGCGTCAAAAAAAAAACATCCAACTCTTTACAAGGTTGTCAGAAAATTTCATAAAGTGAATGGGTACGTATTCGGGTGACGAGACATTTTCAGTGAATTCCAATCTAGCGATATTTCCATCAGTTTCTGCATCATTGTTTCTGTAAAGTTTTCATAAACTGCAGGTAGAAGGGTGAAAAAAAAAACGTTTTTTGTATTCAGACGCTACGGCTATAGCACCAACGGCAAATTTAGGTAGGTACTTATTAATAAAATAAGTACGTATTCGGTGATGTAACGAAGGTTGCTCGAGCGCCGCGCCGCCGTCAGGCCGCCGTCACACATGGATGATCTCGTATGAACTAGCGAATGTGTTAGGCGCCGCGCCGTCGATGCAAATCTATAATTATCAAACATTTTTAATCAGTTCCCGTATCCGAAAGTCGAGTTAAATGTAATTAAGCCAAACACCTTGGACTAAATTTTGCAAAATTCCTACAATGTTCGAATATGTGCTCGTCCCTGCTCGTATTCGAGAAATGTACTTAACAACTACGTAGCTGAAGATCGAAACAGCATCAGGCGACGAAAGTCGTCCGTGTTTCTGTTTGGTTATCGCCATCACTTACCCAGTGATTCTAATTTCTTCTGCAATGAAACGAAGTCGTCCATCGTTCCAAATATCGGATCTATGACGGTGAAGTCCAATACATCGTAACCCATATCAACCATGGGCGATTTGAATATCGGCGACAGCCATACTGCGCCGATTCCGGTATCTTTGAAATAACTGGCTTGCTCTTCGATTCCTGCAATGTGAAGTTTATAACAATTTTAGAAATGAAAACACAATTTTTAATGACCTATCGAAATTTGAAACAGCCGAGCCGCTTTGTGGACGACCATAGTCGACTCGCAACGCTTGTGGAAAGAAGATTGAAAATGAATGAAATTAATCGTTCGTAACTCGTATCTTGACGACAAGTTGCGAATAAGTTAATGTGTTTGAGATGGATGGCGAGAGCCAAAAATTTCTTAATGAGCCCTCGCGTTAAACTACTGAGTTATAGTGCTGGATTGTAAACATTTGCTTTGAGCAACGCTAATTTTATTTACCTACTTTAAGTTGGGTTTTAGTTTTCGTTCCGCGACGTGTAGGCTGAACGCTATTTGACAGGTGATAATTTCGCATTGATTGTCTATGTCTATGGTATGTAATTTCCCCTTTCTCCCTTGACCTTAACATTGGTCTGCGACCTTCCCCTTGAACTGAATAATGGTAATCGTCGACTAGTAATTTTATTTTCAACTAAGTATTTATTCTCGATCTCAATTAAACTGTCGCGTTAATTTAATTCTCAATTTGAATTTGTGCAATTATCAATACGAATAATTGTTGAGGGATTAAACACGATGAATAATGAAAATGTGCTCGCGTCATCTCGTGTGTGTAAATTTTGACCCGAATATTTACGGTATGGTTTTAGAATTGGATTGAAAAGCTGTAGTGTTGAGACGTCTTTCGTCTTTGCAATTTTTTAGAAATTTCATATTTCACCGCTTCTCGGATTCTAATATTTGTGGAATGAAATGAACTAAAGAAAATAGCTAGTCAAATATTCATGTTTTAAAAAAGTAGATTTCAGGAAATCACAGAAACTCATGAATTTTTTTTTTAGATTTTTGTGCAATTCTTCTCGATTTGCACATTTTTGAAAATTTTGACCCCCTCCCACCTCCTTTTATAATGAAGGATCAAAGGTATAATGGCATTTTTTCATCAGATTAAATGTAATTTATGCATAAGTAAGGTATGCAAGAAAAACCTAAAATTGACACCCCCCCCCCCCATGATAAAAAAGGCGTATTATGCTTGTGGACTATGTTGCATATACATTTCAATATAAACCAAAAAAGTTCATCACTAAACTTGAAATTTACGAAATATCAACATAAAAATCTGTAGACTTGAGCTATTGGGATCCGAACTCTGAGTATCTTATTCTAGATTTTTCATCCCTCCCCAATTTTGAATTGATGAAGGGTAGGTGAACAATATGGGTATCGATTTCACCCAAATTGAACCTTCTCAGTACGAATACTAAATAAAGTACGTAATTGGAGACTCCAATAAATGTTCATTTTGAGGGAGCATACAAATCATTACTGTGTGAACTTGACTTTCTCAAAATTGGATTGCATCCCCCCCCCCCACAGGACAGTGGTGTCGGAAATTGAAACACAAAAAAGTGCACTGCCCTCTCCCTTTTACAAACTATAATTTTCCATCTTCTCACAATTACCTCAGATAAGGGGTTTCAGAGAATTGAAAAATGAAAAAAAAAATTATGCATTGAACACTCATTTTTCCAACACTTCGTCCTAGTTTCGGATACGGAAATCATCCGACAGGTCAAAAATTGGTTTTTGAGTTTGACACAGTTTTTGTGCCTTTCGAAAGGAGTATGAGATCAAAAGCATAAAATGGGATTCTGAAAGTTTGGGTCTCTCGATGATGATTTTATATCGATTTTAATGCGAGATCTTCTCGTAACTAAATATCACTTTCAGTAATACATTTTTTTTTGTTGCTGCTAAGCTAAGAACAAACTTCCACCATTTCAAAATTTTCTCAATTTTTGTGGTAAACATATGGAAAAATGGTTTATACGTATTACGTAATTTGAGGGAAAAAATTTGTAATCTATCCAAAAAACGCAAAATTTTCAAGTGTAGGAAATTATGACCCTTTTGGGCTAGGAGCGGTCAAACACGTTTTCAAAGGCAGATTCACCATACGTGACCGGCTAAATTCTGTCAGTTTGAAAAATAATTATTGCGATATTACCTATACGATTTTTCATCTCCCACACTCATGTTCTCATAAAACATTTATAACTTCGCTAGTCTTTCCGAAAAAATTAGCTTCAGTGTGAGCACTAGATGAATTGCAGATTATGAGTATGAAATTTGTGCGAATTAAATTGAAAATTGTTCCTACGAATTTTGATTTTGAAGTAGGTTGTAACGTTATGATGTCTGTATGGCAGTAGGTGGAGGTAACGAAGACGTTTTTTTAAATGTACGTTATGTACTTAAACGTGTGACGACAGTTTCTGAAAAACACTTGTTTAAACTTGTATTCGGCTTGGCTTAGCAATCAACCGTAAACTCGACATTGAAATATGATTAAAACATATTTTGTGAGCGTGTAGAATTTTTGTTTTTTCAAAAAATTTTCCGATGTGTCAAACCAGCTGTAAATATGGGTCATGTTAGGTACCTAGATTGTCAAACTGACAAAAAAAAATTCGCGTAGAGAAATTTCGATTTACGTAGGTTTATCGATTAATTGGAGACTGATTATTAAACTCGATTTGAATGAGAGAAAAAAAGGGTTAATTCACGTTTACGTCGGACATTGATCGGAAACATCTCCAAGGAAACAATTCTAAAAGAAAAACATTTGACGTAGGGTAGGTATAAGCGAACATTTAGACGTGTTGTTTGGACGTTAATTTCTGTACAAAAAAAGATACGAATTTCCGGTGTAATTTTATTGACACGAAAAATTAGAGGAATTGTTTCCAAAAAATGATAGTTGATACTTGAGTATTAAAATTGTCTATAATTTTCACGAGTAAATGGCGTATAATTTCAACCGAAAAATTGCATGTTAAATACAGTTTGAAAAATCGCTTATTTTGTTCGTCTGTGTGTACTGTGCACCTAGACCTATCTATATGTGTGTGTGTATGTGAGTGAGAAGAGGGGGTTGTTAGTTTTTTCGTGCTTTAAATTGTTACCTAATTAGGAGACTTTTTTTCATCGCCTTGATTAACTCATCGTAATTTTGTTACGAGATGTTTATCGAGTAGAATTTAATTATTTAAATTTTCGAATGAAACTAGTCATTAGACCTCTGATACAGTATAAGGAATAGACGATTGAAAAAAAAATTGTGAGACTCTTCCGCTCTATGGTGTCCAAATGCAAAGCCTTATTCGATGTGGTTTTTCCATGCGAATGAGAAAAAAATTCAAAAATTTTGCATTAATGTGTGAATGTCTCATTTTTAGTTCTTATTACATCAAGGTCATTTTAATAGTGTATCAAGTCATACCTACATTTCGCGCCTATATTGGTGAAAAAAGTGGTCAAATTTTATGTAAAATTAGTACTTTTGCAAATGACTTACCTACCCATTTCCACTCAGTATCGCGAATTACAAAAAGAAATCGAAATTGGATATGAAGAATAGAGGTCGATAATCTAAGGATACAATGTATAGGATTTTTATGCCTGTTGAATTATTCGAGATTTACTCAATACGTTCGTAAGTGCTTGTCAATAGAGCTACGAAAATGGTCGTTTTCAAGTTGAAACAATTATAGTAGGTACTAGGTACCTACTTTACATTGACTTTTTTCTACACACCGGATTTGAAATTTTTTTCTTCACTTCTCAATCCTCCGAATATTCAATTTTTTTGCTCAATATAAGAATTTTCAAAAAAAAAAAAAATAGAATAATACCTAGTTGATAAAAAAAAAAAATTCGAAATCATTCATCATGTTTACAAACCATTTAGCTATTTAATTATATCTACTTCTTTAGGAGGATATGTATTTAGTTGTGTTCTATTAATAAAATTATTAAACTTTTGGAATTGAGATTTTCAAAAAGATGCAAGTTAGAAAGAAAATTGAATATTTTGGTGATTTTTGTACCTACCTAATATAATTACGCCACGAGATTTTGAAAAGAGCATTCGGCTACCTAATAAAGTAACCGATACCTGCCTATATGTTCCTTTTTAAATTACTTACAAAAGAAATGATCATTACCTTTCAAGTCGCCGATCCCATCCGCGTTGCTGTCTTTGAACGATCTCGGGTATATTTGATAAATGACACTCGTCTGCCACCAATCTAATTGTTGATTTTTGCTGTTTTCGGCGACGATAAGTGCCAGGAACAGTAACAAAACCGACGTCTTCCGAATCATACTTGTACGCCGAACGTTTTTTCGCACGTAGAAGAAAATAAATTGAGCCGAATATTTAGTTTATGGTACGATTGAAAATTCAAAACAGATGTCACTTGTCTTGACGCATCGCGTTCGACGTAACCGATTCTCGTTCGTGAACGAATTCCAAATTCACCTTGAACCGCGAGCTACGTTTGTAATAAATAATTCAGTTAAAACGTAGGTTAGGTACTTGTCTTCTTATTCTTCGCATCGGTTATGTGCAAAAATTTGAACGATGGTGAGCATTACGTTTCTGCGTCTGCATGAAACAATTTAGAAAAAAAAAAAAAAAAAAACTATAACGATAAAGTGCGTTGGAATTTTTTTGATTTTTACCACCTGTTTTTGATATTACATTCTGCGGTTTTGTACTAATCGACAATATGTGGAAACAACGATTGGTTGATTGGCGAGAATGCGTCATCGGAAATTGAAAAAAAAACCCAGATCTGCTGTAAATGTAGGTACATGTAAGTATGTATACAAATAAAGAATGCCAAATTCATGTTTCGATAGTGGTGTATTTTTCGTAAAATTTCAAATTTAAACGAAATTTCTGGAATTTGTTTTTATTATAAGTGTATACTGTCTTACTGGATGTAAAAGTTTTCAAATCCACGTAGAAAAAGTTCGAAATAGGCGAAGTGGCATTTCATCCTGCTCTTCTCTTGTAATATGTGTTCTTATGTACCTATTTTGAGTAATTTCCAACTAAATGTGTGACTATGTGATACATTCGATTTGACTCATTGTTTACATTATTACGAACCCACCGGATCATACTTAGATACTTACGTTAGTTGTAGGTTAGGTACGTCAACGTGTGTACTATGCGACTTATTTGCTTGCTTCAGGATATACCTGTAGGTATGTTTCACCAAATCAATGCAATTGCCCAGTTAATAAAAAAATATAATAAACAATATTTTGAGACAAAGCATAAAATTATTGACAATGGATCGCCAATTCCATGCATTAGGCATTATAATTCACAGTCGTTTCACGAAATGGGCAATAAATTTAGACTTAACGTCGATTCGGCACCGTTAACTGAAGCATTCGAGTTATATTTTTGGATTTAGCCGAATAATGGAACGACAAATATTTATCAATGCACGGAATTGCGGCACAAGGATTGATATTCAAATTGAGCTATGGGCTATCGAAATAAATGATGAGCGTGCGGAATACCAATACCAACTATTGTGGTAGTCGCACAACTGAAATTTCAGAAAAACAATTTTAATGAAGTATATATTACTGAAAATATTAATGAAAGATTTTCAAAATTTTCCTATAAAAACTTCGCAAAAAGTAATTTTTTTAAAGAGAACTGTTTGAAAGGTAAAGGTTAGGTCTATTTCCAATTTGAACAAGAATGCAATTTTTGGGAAAATCACGCTCCAAAACCTCTAAAAATCCAGATCAAAATTTTAGCCGTTCAAGTACCTACTATGTTTCTATTTTTGACATTTTGTCAAAAATTCGAAAAATTATGATTCATGTTCTTGACAGTGAAAATGTATGTTTTTATTTTTCAAATAGTATTTTCATGAAAATTGGGTCTGTTCTGGTACCTATTAGATGTCCCCGTCGCCAAACCGAATTTTCTGTTGTACTTAATTACATCCGTTGTCTTAGTCACTTCCAGCGAGTTACCAATTCGACGAAAATTTCAAATTAATTTCTCATTTCATGAAATGTACACCCTAATCATGCTATCTAAATTTGAATCAGTTAAAATTGACTGATTAAAAAACCAAAAGTGTGCAGTTGTAGAAATCAATGAAAATTTTCATTTTTGAATCAAAATTTTTCCAACCACTGAAATGAATTAGTAAATTGAAATTTTTACTGATTCATTTCAGTAGTTAAAAAAAGATTACCGATTCAAAAATGAAAATTTACTAATTGAATCCGTATAATTTTTCATTGCAGTTACATACTTTTCGCCGTTAAATCAGTCAATTTTCTGTTTGACTGACTCAGATTTAGAGAGTGCATTACGCTTGAAGTTTTCATTTTTAATATGAATCAGGAAATGGCAATGACATCGAATAGGTGCAAAAAAAATGCAGCAAATTACCATTGATGAGCCACTAGCGATGATTAGTAAATGAATCGATGATACGAATTTTTGTAAATCAAAAATATAATTTATTCGTCAAAATGTAGTTCGTAAACTTTACACAGCGATTTACAATTTATGAACATACGTAGCATTATAAAAATAAATGGTAAGCTAATAAAAATAAATAAACGCGAACTTTTATACATTTTTTCTTTTTCTTTTTGAAACGTCGGTTATGTACAAAACACCTTCACGCATCTATATGAACCAATAATTGAATAATGTAGGTATACGTGTAGAAAGTAAAATTGGGTTTAGTCGACGCTTATAAAAATTACGTCCTTTGGTGTATTTCATTTTACGCTGACTAAAAGAACAAAAATGAAATGGTCATGAATAATAAAATGGGTCAAAATTACCTAAGTATTAACTAAAACGACGCAGTTGATGAATTTTTCTATCAAACAATTGATTTTTTTCGTATTTTACGATACCGACAAATTACTCGACATTTTTCGGAAGAAGAAAAACACGAAGGATTTGAAATTATCGAAATTTTTGAAATACTCGAAAGACTTGATATAAATACCAGTAAACGATGTAAGTTCCAAATGGCGTACAATCGTACAAATATCTGTATATCTATCGCGAAAAAGTGAAATTTTGATGGAACTTTCAAGTTGTAAGTAGTTGGAAAAGGCATTTTTTGCTGACCTCAATTTCGATTGTCCTCTATAAAGATGTAGGTAGTAAAATGCACTTTGATAATCGTAGATGAAGCTTCGCGTCGTATTATATTATAACTTACAGTACCTAATCGCGTACGACAATATCACGTTATATGAATTAAATTAAAAACAAACAAAAAAAAAACAAAATGAAACGAAGTGCCCCTTTGTAAATGAAAAAAAAAAAACCAACGTAAAAGCTTAACAATAAATTGAAGAACCTACAACCGAATAAAAAGAACAACGAAACAAAATTGGTACAAGGGTTTACCTAGTTTATTGTTCTTGTTGCATTTGTAAAAAGGGCGGCTCGATTTTAAAAAATAAATAATTTTTTGATTTGATAAAAAGAGACGTTGTTGTTGGTTTTTTGTGCAATCGAGCAGAATGAAAATTCACGACGAGTTACGAATTACGATTACGAAGACGTGAACGACTCACGTAAAGACATTGACACATGTACATATATAAATTGTAGATTGTAGGTAATGTTGCGGTAGAAATATACTACAATAGATAACGTAAGTATTTGTACGTAGGTATAATAAATAATTTATAGAAATTTGACTACTTGGGAGGGCTTACGACGAATATTCCACTGTACATTGTACACATACACATAGTAACGAGAAAAATACGAAATAGGTATACTTAGCGAATATGGAGAAAAAGAAAAAAAGAAAAACGAAACAACAATAAGGGTAACCCCCACTTCACGAAAAAAAGAGATAAATAGAAAAGAGGAAATAATAAAATCGCGCGAACGAAGGCGCGTAATGACTAAAAATTTCGCGTGGGTCGAAGGAAGAAACGCGGAAGACGCGACTGCGACGCGCACGTACGTCGACATCGCCGTAAGATAGTCGGTCACCAAAGGCTGAAGCGGCGACGCGACGCCGCTTCAGCTCAAATTTGGTTATAACGGTCTCCAAGGAACTGATAAAAAGTGCGGCTGCGAAGTGGGGGAGTTTTCTCAGTAGGCGGTAGCGGCTCCGTGATGATGGTTGTGCATCAAATGGTGATGATGATTCAGATGATGGTTTAACGAATGCGCGTGATAATCGGACGCCGATGGCGGCGGCGGCATATTCGTGTACCAGTCTGGTAAGTTGGTTGCGGGCGGAGGCGGCCCGGTAATGCCGAGCGTCGTTATCGAATTCGGCGGCGACTGTATGCTGGTGGCCGAAGGTATGCCTCCGGCGTTGGTAACCTGAACTGGTTGCGATTCCGTAACGTTTGTCGAGCACGTCGACGAACTGTTCGAATCTTCGGTGTCGTCGTATCCGACCGGCGACGTTTTTCCATTACCGTGTACCTGCGGGGAAAAAAATTTTCTTCGTTAGTCATCTTCGTCTACGCGGTATCAATTTTTATTATTACTATTACACATTTGATGCACCAAAGGGCAGGATGCAAATCGGACAACTGTCCGATTTGGTGATCGGTGGCTTAATTATTACCTATCTATGCCTAGGTACTCGAACATACCAAACCGAAAATAGTGGCAGCGAAATGAAAGAATGAAAGGAAAATGTTTGAACCTCAATAAGTTGCAAGAATCGGACAATTTATATGTAAATAGATTTGAGAAGTTTTAATTACTGATTTTTAGAAGGAAATAATATACAATTTGAAGACGGAATTTGAAATCATTGACGAAGAATCACTTCTCAAGGATGAATGTATCTTTGTCGAGCTTTCGAATTCCCTAATCCCTATCCAAAATACTTGGGCATTTTCATTCATCGGAATTCAGTAGATCCGTGAAACTATTCTCTAAATTTGAATCAGTAAAAATTAATTAACTGGTGGAAATCAGTCAAAATTTACTAATTCAATCAGTAAATTTTTTCACTGATTCCTGAAGTCACTCAATTCTGTCGATTTAAATCAGTCAATTTTGACTGATTATTCAAATTATGAGAATAAATTCTGACAAGTTTTTCTCCAATATCAACATCAAAATTATACGGACGCAAAATCCAATTTTAAATATCTACCCCGCACTCGAAAACCTGAAGAATGTTGTTTTTCGTAGATATCTTTTTGGCCTATCGTCGAAATTGAAAGGGTAATGGATCACATAAAAAATCTACTTGACCAGAAATTTTTTTCACACTTCTGTAAGGAACCTTTAAAATTTTGATTTTAAACTATGAAATCATCCGAAGAAGATTCAAGTTATAAAAAATTATACCTACTTATTCTCATTATTGTTCGATCCATTTTTTTGAGAAAAAGTTTTAAAAACTAGCAATTTGTTCGTCTACTCGTCATTTAAAGTTATTGGATAAGTACCCATGTGTGATAAGAATTATTTATTTTGTATTTACCTTCATGTGTTTTCTTAATGAACTAGGATGGGTATAAGATTTATCACAGCCTGATATCCGACAGTTGTAAGGTTTATCCGATGTATGAACGTGGGAATGCTTCTTTCTATCGGAACTATTCGCGAACCTCCTGTCGCAGCCTTCAAATTCACATTTGAATGGTTTTTCTCCTGTTGAACAAAAAAAAGAATATTTGTTTTAAATATCGGTTCGCGCATCAGTTTTGAAACATAGGTACTTATGTACTACGAGTAACTTAATTACAATCAATAATAATGATTTGTGTAAGGCTAAGGCTATATAGGTAACGATATTAAAATAATCGCGCGAAGTACTTGAATAAATAAACAATGAAATTAAGACCGGGGCAAAGTAGAAAATCGAGAATTTGCCCGTAGGATTATTATGAGTACTGGTATTTAAAGAATTATTCGATTATGGATACATAATTATTATGTACCTATTATTTACATTGAAAAAAAAAGTGTAGATTTGCCGCGCATAACAACGTTTAGATAATCCCATCAGGGAAGAGTACTAGAGTAGAGGGGAAAAAAGAAGGAAAGAGAAGACGAAGAAGGAGGCGATTTTCATTAAATAGAAGTCGGCGAAATTCGAAATGTACATTGTCACGAACAACCTATCAAATACACGCGGCCAGACACCTTGTGATTGCCTTCGGTTAGATGAAACCTTTCGCTGTCTAATTCCACACACGTATTTATACATCGCATCGGAGCAATACGTCGTATATTTTCTTGCTTTCTCACTCGTTCAATCTTTCTTTCGCTGCTCGCTCGCTTCCACATAATACGCATCGCATCGTTCTCCAGAGACTATCTAGACTGTCTTACTCGGATGCGTGTAAACGAGTCCACAATTCCACATACACGTATTCTCTCGTATCTATCTATTTCTATACCTGCATGAGAACGATTTTTACAAAAGCCCGAGATAGGTTATCATTTACGTTATGTACGCTTGAATTAAAAAGTCGCTTATTTTCACATATCGAAATTCTAGACAGTTCATTATAATACTAGTCTTTTTTATTTATATTTTTCTTCGCCGAAATTCTTCGAATACCACATTTTTCCGAGGGTATTATTTTTGAAATGAGGTTTACGCTTAATTACATTATACTTACTCTTCTTTTCGGTAGTACGTAGTACCCTAATTTCGGAATGAATCAGCAAAATGCGTTGCTTGCTTTCCGCATGATTCGACCAAATTTCAGTCTATTGAGTCTAGTGATGTTGGTTATTGTTTGTTGTTCTTTCGAATCTTCTCTTTACCCCGAGTGACAAACTTGACAAATTTCACTGATTCAATTTTTTCCTTCATAAACTCATACCTAATTTTTTTTTTCTCAGTCTAAAATAATATCATATTTATTCGATGTAGGTACCTATAAGTTTTTGGAATTAGGTTTTCAAATGCCTGAATTGATTTATTCTTCATGATGGTTGTAAACTGATCTTGAAATGTGATTGTTGAATTGTATAGTAAAAATATCCCGAGTTTTGCTGCGTAGAGCAAAAGCATTTAAATCATGGATTTGATATACAAATAATTTTTTAATTAAAATTTCGCAGAGTTGATGCATTTGTGTATCGTGCCGGGAGGGGGAGATGGTACATATAGTCAGAAAACATAATTTTGCGCTAGAGCCAAAAATATGAAATGTAGGCAATTTTTTTCGCATTTTCAAGCAGTTCAGACCTCTACGCAACTTTTAACGTGTTTTTCGTCACTAGGGGAGATAAAATGCACATTAAACATATTTTTATTATTTTGTAAACTTGTAGAAAATGAGAAAAATTATCCTAGAAATCCTGGGGAAATGAAGGGAAATTATTTTGGAATAATAATGGACACCGCGATGATAGATTTAAAGAAAGATTTCGAGGATCTTCCGAGTAATATTGGACTTGGACAAATTTTCGATTTAAAAAAGATGAAATATTTCGCAAAATGGTGAAAATTTTTCAGAAGAGAGATGGAAAGTGAGAAAGATTGAGATTTTTAGAACAAAATATACATATACTTGTACGTTTTAATTTCATTAATTTTCAAAAGTTGAAATTTATACTTGATAGGTAGAGTAGTACCTATTTATTAGATTACATTATACCAAAAAAATTCGCGGTCTTGCAAAATTCAGTTCTCAAAGCTAGAAAGATATTATTTGATTCCATTAGCGTGACATTCGTATTTTTCTCAGCTTATGTACGCGAATTCGCCTTTAATGCAAAGGGAATGCAACCCTCCGATTGATATGTTGATTAAATTGCATACGCGAAACGCCGTATATAAGACGACGAAATGTTGTTAAAATTGCGTATAGATGAACGTGAAGGCGTAAAACTATGGCAGTATGGCGAGATTAACAATGAAATTAAGTAAATGCCAAAAGGAGATCGATTTTTTTAGATTGGGTGTTTTTAATTGAAACGGGTTAATAGTCGACTCGAAGTGGTCACAATATTGTTACGATGTTGTTGTAATTGAAGCAGCGACGATATGGACGAATTGTATATGGTATAAAAAATGAGGAATGAAAGCAAGCAGAGTTTTATACGCGTAAAAATGTAAAATATATGGGAAGTATTTATAAGCAAACGAGCTGTGCGGATCTGGATGTAACGACAACGGCTATACAGCTTCGCTCAACAAACTCGAAACTCGTCGTGCGAGTAGGCCATTTTTTCGCGAAGGCGTGGCTAATACGATGGAAAAATGTCACGAAATAAATAAAATCCAATTATTTGTACGTATAAAGTATAATACGTGTGGTATACTACGTAGACGTACGTAAACGTATAAACATAAACACAGCATACAGGTACTGGTCTGGCTTTGGCTTTGGCTCTGGCTCTGGCTGGTGGCTCTGGCTGTGGAACAAGTACAGGTACGACGTTCAACGTTGATGGTGATACGCGTTCGAGCGAGAAGAACGAGAAAAATTGTAATATGGTGCGGGGGCGGGAACGCGGGTTAGTCGTCGAGGGAGGGTAACCACAACTCCAACTACAACCACAACCACGAATATACCTAACCAGGTGTCATTATACTCGTATACTTACGTTTACGCATTACGTTACCTCATGCCTCAGTAATAAGTAGAAAAACTAACCCAAGTACCTACCTAATTCATAATCATAATAAGTATGAATTGATTAAAACCCGCGTCCGCGTGTAGTGTAAGTGCTCGAGAAAATTCTTGGGTAATTATAATAATTCGAATAATATACCATAATTATATTCGATACCTATATGAAGCGGATACGACGCACGACGTACGACATAATATGAGCTGAAGTTGATTAGGAAAACCGAAAAAAATATCGAACCAATTATCGACGAGTTAAACGCATTTAATTGGACCAATTCGATAAATTGAAAAAAAAAACGCAGATAGAAGATTACCTACGTAGGTATCTAGATCTACTACCTATAGGTAGGTGCTAGGTGCATGTATTTATGACTGCAGTCAATGTCCGTCGATCAAGCCGCCTTCGCCACCGCCACCGCCATTGCCATCGCCATCCTTGTACTCGAAGGAAGTTCGTAACGCGTTAATTTGTACCGGTACTGGTTTTTTCCCAACTCTACGCTGTGCTCTTTTTTGATATTTTGTTTTTTACGTTTATACCTAACGTAATATATAGGTACCTATATTTTTTTTTCGGCTGCACAGCGCAGGAAGCAATAACTAAAGCAAGATGAAAATTGTCCAATTGAGATTCGGGTGTCGTGTCGTGTCGTGTCTTGTTAATTTAATTATACGGCTATTAAGAAATTACAGCGCAAGGACCACCTACTGCAAGTCCGGGCGCGGGCTCGGGCTCGGGCTCAGGGTGTTGTAAACAATTAGTCGCCAGTAGTTCGTCTTTCTTTGTGATGCGCTGCCCCGGACGAATTTCGTAGACGGAAATTTATTGTTTTTTCCCAGCTCGTCGACGGTGACGTATTGTTTGTAGTTAATTTTTTTCAATACAAAGTATCTACGCGTAGGATTAGCGGTATCTTTTATGTACCTATCCTATCCGTATACCCACTACTAGTAGTTTCGGTATTTCGCGATTCGCGCGCGTGGAAAAAGGAAACTAGAAATTTATCGTTTTAATTCGCCATTTCTATTGTTTCAGGTGTTCGAGTCGATGTCGGCTGTCGTATTTGCGGAGTACCACTGCCTAATACCTATTTATGGTAAGTGATGAACGTTGATTTATACGTACGCTTTGTTGCAGTGGCATTTGTGCCTGAGTGTCCATAATGTCTGTTACTATAATGTTAATTATGTGAGATTTATCTTTGTGGCAAAAAATTATTTGGCAATGAAACGACTGAATTGCGCTCGAGGTTCATTAACCTGCTGGGTTCGAATGTGAGGATTTCTAAAACATTTCGAACGGTTGCTGGAATTTTTTCTCAAACTTTGAAATTGCATGTAATTCTTAGTCGGAGAACTTTTTTAAATGAAGTTTCGTTTTGGAAATGATTTGTATTTTATTGCATTAGCTGTTTCATTTTTGGTACTCTACGAGAGTATGCTTTTTCGAATAACTTGGTGCAAATTGGATTGTCACCGAATATCGACCCCCCCCCCCCACCCGCCCTTGAAATTAAATTTAACCGTTTCGAGTTATTCTTCGACTAACTTGGTGTACCTAAATTTTAGATTGTCACCGAATATCGACACCCCCCCCCCCCTCCGCCCTTGAAATCAAATCCAACCATTTCGAATCATTCTGCAATGCTCTAGAACCTCCAGCACAATTTTGATTTTCTTCAGGGCACCCACGTCTGAAGATAGTGGAGAAAATTGAAATAACGGCGAAGGCTCTAGAATGGAAGGAAATTGTAATATCTATTTGATTTGGAGGAGTCGTTTTTTAGTTTTGGAAAAATTCATAGTCACGTCATGTCACCAATCGATAAATTGTTCGGTGATTTGACAAGTCCCAAAATTTAATTTTTTCATTTTCAAAGCTCGTTATAAAATAGAAACGTTTTAGTAACGTTATGGAAACGTTTTAGTAAAGTTATGGAAATGTTTTAGTAACGTTATGGAAACGTTTTAATGCCTAACTGTATCCAAAACTCAAAGTCCCGCCGTCCTAATCCGAATGGAATATTTTAAATAATCCCTGCATGTACAAGTTACTTATTACTTACCTATGTACGTATGTGCACTTGTATTTCCGCGCGTATAAAGATAGGCAATAGGTCTATAGCTACGTGCTACGTGTATACTTACGGTGTGTATGTATAACGATATTATTTTTTGATTGATTAACGGAGAGTTGAAAATACGATTAGAATTTCGATCGGGGCGTGTCTTAATTAACGGTATACAATGACTGTACAATTTTTCAAGTTTTGACATGCGATATTTCGCCTGATTAACCTTTCACGTGTTTATCGATCTATTCGGTTTTATTATAATAGATATTCGTAGACGTTGGGACCGAGGATTGGGAGAAAGAGAGACTTCATCGTCCGCGTCCGCTCGTTTCATACTGCATCGTATCTCAAACGAATTACAAATACATGGTTCGCTTCGATTCGATAGATAGTTAGATACCTATAAGTCATCGCTATTGTTAGCCAGTTATAAAATATAGGCACTTACAGAATACAGCGATACGTTACAGTGTAATTGTATTTTAATGTTTGCTCCTACTGATTGTACTTCTGTGTGTTTATTAATAAAAGATGCCAGTGAAAGAAGAAAAACGGTTCGAAAAAATTCTGGTTTCGCGAAATTGGGAACATGGTATTTCTGAGTCTGTTTTTTTTTGAAGTTTTTCGTTTTTTCTTTTCTTTTTTTTTTTTCATAAAGTCAATTACTAGATGTTGGCTGTATTTAGAACGATTAGATGGCACCTTTTAGCGGACCCAGAAAAATATGTACTGGGTAATCCGGCTAATTGAATTATAGGTAGATGTAGGTATATTTTGGTAAAGGTTCGTAGGTACCGCAGTTGGATAGCGCAGAACTTTTCCTCCGTCGCGTCGGTGTCGTTTCGTTATTCCAATTTCACACGTATCGAGGAAAATTACCACGATGCGTGTCATTTTATTTTTCATTTTTTTTTTCTTAAATCCGATTTAATGTTTCACGCATTCGATTTCAACGCGACGGAAAGAAAATAAACGTATCCGTCCGTCCGCGTAACACATGTGCGGTTCGGAGTTGAAAATTCATCCGGAGAACTAATAACCGCAAACCCAGACAGAGACAGACGCAGCACCAGGTGAACAGCAATCGAATATACTTATATACGTCTGTATGATGTATCTGCGATATATGTAGGTACTAGGTACCTATTTTTCCGCATTTCGAATACCTACGTTGGTATCTTTAGCTGGAGGTACTACCACCGTGGAAAAAATAGATTGGTTTATTAAAAGCATTCCCGATAGCGGCGATGAAAAATTCGATAAATTTGTAACGCAATAACTAGGCACATCTGTTAAAGAGTCATATTCCGGTAAAGATCTTGAACGGTTTGATAAGCGAATCACTCGACGAACAATAGAATCGTATAATAAGATTACGGTTTTGAATGTTTTCTTTTTCGTTTTTTTATTTATATGTCTTTTCCCTGCTTCGTTTCTATATATGTATGTATGTATACCTAGACCTACGGTCTATCTCAATGAAGAGATGATGGTATTTTAGATACCTACATTTGATAGGTGGGTTTTACACGACAATACGTATTACTTTGACAGGAACGTATACCTAAATCTCTAAAATGAACCCAAGTTTTCGTTAGGTGGAATAGAATTTTTTTTGTAGCAGATGAAAAAACAGTGGTGCGTAAGTTTGTGAAAATATGTTTGTTTTTTTTTTCGGTGAGGCGAGAGGAATATAAAAATGGGATTGTCGTGTTTAAAAAACAAATTTAATTTTTATACGTAAGTATATTCGCCCAACTGTGGCTCAACTGTCCATAATTTATATGTGCATATTGTAATTTGCATTATTAGAGTTTTAATATCGCTAACGATTTCGAGTCTCTTTCAAAACTTGGGAAAAAAGAGGAAAATAAAAAAGAAGAATGTGGCGTTTTTACATCCGTATCATTTGCTAGGTATTCAATTTCGTTTATACTATGTGGTTTCTATGATCTCATAACACGAGTGTAACTTACATATATAAATCAACAATATTCAAACATATCTGCTCCGATGGTTTTTTTATAGGTACCGTACGTAAGGTGGAGATAACGCACCTATTACCTGTCCTTATTTCTGGCTTCGATATTCACGAATAAATTTTCCAAAAGTAATCACCGTCAGCTATAAAACTGAAAAATATCGTGTTGAACTCTGTGTGTAGCGATTTTGCAAGAAGACAAAAAGTAAAATACGAAACCAGTTATTATTTCGTTTAAATTGACTTGCTCGTAAAATTTTCAAAATTTTCAACGACCCAGTATTCATCATCTTAGAAGTATATGTCTGGACGATCGTCTCGGTGTTACATCAGTATGCGAAGAGTTTCATATTCGAGTGAGGAAAATATGTTTTTTTTTTTTTTTTATTGAAATAAAAACGACAATTGCTGTTGATTCAGCTGCCCAGAAAGAAGCAGATGCAATGTTTCAAAAATTGAAAATTGTATGGAAAGCTTTTCGATTTTTTGATCTGTGTTTTTTTTTCCGATTTTTTTAGGTATCTTGAACGATTCCTTTTTTTGGGGAGGAGGGTTATTTGGAATTTTAAACGTAAAATATGGTAAAAATTGATTCAGCAACATTTTAAAGTGCCTAATTTTGGATCGATTATTATAAATTTTTTTTTATACTTGTTTGAAGGTTTCGTGTGATCGTTGAGTTCTGTAGGAGAATTAAATCATGAAATGAAAATAATATCAAATTTGAAAATGATTTGAAAAATTGTTGAATTTGTTGATCTGAAAAATCGAGAAAAGTCTAGATTTTCAAAATAGGTCGAGAGTTGAAATTGAAAAATCAGTAAAAAAGGGGAGAGATTCTGCCAAAATTTTGTAAAAATTTGAGATATTACGTAAATTAAAAAAATTGAAAGAAATAAGTGGAAGATTTGTATCAGCTTGAGTAGGAAATGATTACGATTAGTTGAAAATGTCATCCAAGCAGAAAATTCGTCTGCCTTACCAATTTAAGAAACTATGCAGGCTTCTTCGGGCATTGAAAATGAAAAATGAATAATGTGAAGAATTTTCGTACGATTTTTTCTTCCCCGAAAAATTGAATTTTTCAAAGCAAGAAATTTCTTACTTACTTTTTAAAAAAAATATTTTTTGCCACCAAATCTCAATCAAGATTAAAAATCAAAGAATAATTATTTTGAAAAAAAAAAAATTGTAACATCATTTTCCCAACTTTTTGTGTAGGGAGGGGAGAGGCTGCGGAAGCGAAAAGTTCGAAAAAGTTGAGAAATTTTATTTTCAAGTAGCTACTTCAATTTTTATCCATCAGACCAAGGTATTGACTGCATAAGATGGTTGCAGAATGATTTTTTTTTTTAATGCTTATGGTAGAAAATTGTGCTATTTTTTTTTGAAGTTCGAGAATCGTGTACGCGTTTGAAGGAAGATGGTGTTTATTGCTCTTAGGTATGTACTACGCATACAGCCATTTTTTTATTTTGCCGAGTTGGGACACCCGGTGTATTGAAGCATGATATACCGGAAGACGAAACGTGTAAGCTGCGATGAGTCGACTAATTTGTAAAAATCACGATACTTATTATCCAACGATCATCAACCGACAACGGCTTAAAGTTGAAATTTATCGAAGTGCGTTGGAAATCGTGATCGGCTAGGAATAGGTTGGTCCATATAATGATTGGCTGCATTGCTGCGGTGAAAGGAACGTCCGCGAATAGCAAATATTTTATATATGTACTTACTTGTAGGTAGGTGGATGGAATGGGATGTGATCTTGTAAGAAGCGCTTTTTTAAAATTGAAAGATGCGCCTGACGCGTATTTTGATAGACGATACCTGCATTTTACTGATGTCAGTAAAGTATAACAAAAATACGCATTGCAGTATCTACTCATACACGTAGGTTGGTAGTTGTGTGGAATTATGAATGCGTATACCATACCTAGCGATCATAACTAATGCGTGATGTGCTTAAGTAAGAGCGAGAGAGAATAGGTACCTACGGTCATGATCGACGAAAACTACAAAATCATTCGAAGTGGATTTTGGTCTTCTATTGGGAGGGTTTTAAGGTGTCATTTGTAATGGATCTGGAAGAGTTGCAGGTCCCGAGGTCCGAAGTGGCAGCGAGCAGCGCGACGTGCACTCGTATCTGTCGTACAAATAGATGCCTACTTAAGTATACGCGTCCGCGACCGCGATAGGCGCGATAGCATCTCTATCTTGTAATACTCTTAACTCGTCTCGTACCTCTTCTTGGTTAAAGAATACCGAAGACCGAAGATTGTCTCGCGGTGGACACGAGAGAGCTATGGTATTGCTATTGCCATTGGTATAGGTATAGGTATTAGGTAGTATGAGTAACTCTCATTTTTAATCTTGTTATTTTTCATCTATTTGTAATACCCGCGCTGTATCTACAAACGTTCTTTTGAGTCGGAATTGGGCGGCGCAGGCGGGGTTGGGTTAGGTTATCGATGTTTATCTAAACTGCTGGTATACATGTCTGATTTGTCACCGACAAGAGCCCGCGATTTCGCTCGACACGCATCTGACTACCGCGATCGCGACCGCCGAACATGTAGGTAGATGTAGGTAGGTAATTTTACTGTCTTTTCGAATGACTTTTTCTTTCTTGCTTTGTTTTTGGTGTGTTTTTTGTTTACCCTTTACAACCTAAAACACGACACCCGAAACGTTAAGAAGTTATCAAGCATTAGTATTCGTTTTGCGTTTTGTCTCACCGAATTACGTACATAGGTAATCAAGTTGTGGAGAAAAGCCGCTTGTCTTTTTACATTTTTATCACTCAGAATTATGAGGCGGGAGGGAAGGGAGAATTAAAAAACCTAGATAAATTCGAAAGATTGCGTGGAAGTTATCGTTTAATCTTCGGTGTTGTCTTTGACTCGCACGAGCTTAAGGAACAAAATCGTACGATAGTTAGGAAAGCTTTTGCTTATAAGGTGCTGTGGTACGTGTCAGGTAGTCAGGTATCAAGTAGATAGACTCTGTCTCATTTTTTTTAAAGTGGTGTGAAAATAGCTGGATCTTGCTTCCTTCGAATATAGTTGTCAACCCCTCCTCCTCCTCCTCCTCAACAAAAGATTTGTATATGCGAAAATACAGCATATTGAAGTTTGAATTATTTATTTAAATTATGCAGAAATGGTACATTTATGTTACCTGTTGAATTATTTTCCGAGGAGAAATTTTTAAAAAGGAGGGGATTTTTAGCTGACGAAGTAAGTAAGATTTTTGATAGAATTTTTCAAAATTCTAGACATTAACGTAATTCTGCTCTTTTACCTTGAATCAGCGAAAATTCATTGAAGAAATAGCCAGAATCAAGTTATTAAAGAATTATTGGTGAAATTTCACAGCCAATTAGTGAAAAACTGCCGAACCAATTATTTTTGAATCAGCAATTTTTTAATGACAGGTACCGAAATGAATCAGTAAATTTACCTTTATGAAAAAAGTAACTGATTCGAAATTGAAAATTTACCCACCAATTGGATCAGTGCCTGGATAGTTTTTCATTGAATGGTATTTTATCATCGAATTTTTTCTGTTCCAATTTGAGAATTTACCCGAGCTGAAGTACACATGTGAAGAAAGGGCTGAGAATTCTAGAAAGAAGAGGTGAGAGAATCAAAATCAATGAAAAATTAAATACTTACCTGCTAATTTAATCGAAATGAACAATCAATACTTTACGTTCGGTGAAATTTCCCTTTTTGAATCAGCAAAATAAATTTAGCTAGAAATCAGTGATTTTTCCAATTTTTCCGTAAAAATTCCTGGTTTTTTTCTAACAACTTGAGAATGGACTTGAAAATCAATGATTTCTGACTCAATGATCATAAGGTAAAAAATTTTCGAATTGGTTGATTTTCAGTGTGTTTCACTGATTTAAAATTGCAGAATTTCACCAAATTTTACAGATTCAGATTTTGAAAGTAAGAAGATTTGTTCGTTTCGAATATATGACGAGGGGAATTTTTTTTTGAAAAATAATGATTGAAAAATTGATTTTTGGGGTAGCTTGGCTAATTATACATTGCGATGGGCTGGTTTGATTTACGAGGAAGCTATATCACGTATGTGGCTGGGCGACTAGTCAAGTAGATACTTATTCAAGGTAAATGGTAAAGGTATATGTATGATACACATTTACGTACCAAGAGCATAATACAGGTATAGGTAGTAAGTAGAAGTACTTGGGATGGCGCGACGGAAGGAAGGAAGAAACGTCGCTCTGCAACGAACGGAGCATTAGCGTGAAATTTTTCGCCATTCATCGCGATTGACGGGGGTCAAATTCGTTGTTGTTGTATGGTTATGGTTATGGTTACGGTTTATTTTATACTCGACAGCATCCGATTTATTGGTCAACGAGGCGATAGCGATATACTACGAAATGGGTGAACTATGATACATAAATGATCTCGGCGTGTCCGCGCCGCGCCGCTGCATTATGTATATTATTATACGTATTATATGGTAAATATGCGCGTACAATGAGTCTCTTCGAGTGGAATTAGCACGGGGCTCTCTCGGTGGCTGGCTTTTTTGTACGCGACTGAATGGCGTTGTAATAAGTATGTGATGTGCTGCGAATATGGTGGTGCGAAGTGTGATGAGGGATACCCGACCTTATTGAGTAGTGAGTACCTAGTAAAATACTATGTATGTACATTACATACATATGTGTATAGAGTGTACACAGTAGATATACAACAATGGCATTAGAGGCGGAACCGGCAAAGTTGTATGGGTGGTTGAGTACGAGAGAGTATCTTGTAGTGCCTCTACCCAACCTATACTATACTATATACTTACCTTAGCTAGCGTTAAACTGTTTCCATGCGATGAATATTTAAAAATACACGCGCGCGTATCTAGTTTTTTTTTTTTTTTTTTTCATCATCATTACCCACCAAACTGTGGCGAGCACCCTTTACGCCATCATTGATGCGTCCGCGTATACCAATGAGATGCTACGTAGATGTCGATGGCTGGCGATGGCAAAAGGGCGCAAACGATTTGCGAGCTCGGCGGACCATCCAACGACCGTTTTTCATTATCACTTTATCAACTAACGTAAGTATGATACTCGAGTTGGCACTAATACTCACGTCAAATACGTTCTATCCATTTATAGTGTATGTTGAATAGATGGCTGTGTATTTCATAATTCGTAAACCGAATAGCGATTAAATGAGCATTTAATGAAAACCGCGCAGCAGCCGGGACAGCATAAGCGATAGTTCTGTTGCGTGTTGAAAATTGCTCGCGGCGCAATTCTGAATAAAAATTTGAAAATTTACATGAAATGCAAAATTTTGAATTTTTTTCAGGTATTAAGATACCTACTTTTAATTTTTTTTTCCACATAAGTTTTTTGAATATCTGTTAGATTTTGATTTCATTTTGCAGGTCATCAAAAGTCTTGATTTTTTAATCTACAGCTTTTTAACGGGCAATGACAACCCTGAAAGTAGAAACGAACCAACCGACCCCTGTCAATATCGTCGAAAGAGATGTATTAAAAACTCAAATTGCCACTTTTCCTTTTTTCTAAGCCATTTAAATTAAGATTTACTCGTGAAAATGGGCGATTTTTTTTTAAAAAAATAACCTCTTCTTTGAGCTAAGGGCTGAAACTTTTAGTTGAGTTTAAATTTATTGAAATTGCTAAGCAATTTTAAAAATTGTAAAAAATCTCAAGTATCTGCCTTTTTTTTTTTTACAAGAAGTCGTCTGTTTGAAAATTGAAAAAATTCAATGCAAGCATTTTTTTCTGAAGAATTTTGTTCAAATTTTCAAGAACTGGCTTTTTTGGGACACTTGTGTCCAAATTAGGCACGAATGATTCTGGAAGCACCAAGACATCTCTTTTAGGAGACTATACGTCCAATTAATTATTGAGGAGAAGGTTTAGACAACGTGTTTAAATTTAAATCACTTTTCGGTATAGGTCAAATGGGGGGGGAGGTCAAAATTTTAAGATTGTTATACTCGGTGAAATCGAAATTTTGATAGATCGATGTAATAGCTAATATTTTCGAATTTCATTCAAAACGTTATCCATTGAAATTGAAATGAAGACTTGTGTAATTTTTTTTCTTCGAATGTTTTTTTTTTTGTATGTACATTTTTTCTCAAAAGCTTTTTTCTTTGAGCTTATGCGTTCGAAATTGTCAATAAATGCCTAAGGTAGCCGTAAAAATTGCTGTAGCTTCACTAAAAATAGTCGCCTCCATGGCACACGAATGCTGCGTTATTTAGGTATCTTTTCTGTACACAGCTAGTACCTGCAGTATATACCTACCGCGTGAGATATTTGAGGTGAGTCCTAGCACAAGGTGTAAGCCTATCTCCGTGTCCGTATATACTGTTTACTAAAAATTCGATAAGCTCGTTTCGCGTTTAAAACGACTGTTTGTAGACGCGGACGTGTCCAAGAACGCGGATGATCCGGCACGTTGTGTTATTATTAATGATGGGTATTTCATTTAATACCACCTCTTTGTGATAACAATAATCGTAAAAATAAAACAGCCTGAACCTGAATGCGATAAAGTCAAAGACTAATACCTACTGATAGTTATCTCGACGAAACAAAGTGCTTTTCATCTCTATTGTGTGCACGATAGAAGATAGTTTCGTGCGTTATTTTTCTCCTCCATCTCTTTCACTTCGGATACCACTGGTAACCTCTTATTTCAATACCGCGGTACCCATATACCTATTACCAACCTAGCACCTACCTATAGCGAACTATCCATTTTTATATTCTTATTTAGTTTTTTACCCATTACATATTTTGTGTGTATCTCCAATTATCCATCCACTTGAATAGCCAACCTCCTCCTACGCCCGTTTGCCTTCAACTTTTTTTTTTGATTTGGTGTATTAGGAAAAATATGTGTACCGTGCAAGAAGGGGGGGGGGTACTTAATGTCGGAAAACATGATTTTACGCTAGATTGAGCCAAAAATATGAAAAATGGGGGCGATTTTTTCAATTTTTTTTTTTTGAATTTCGAAGCAGTTCAGACCTCTACACAGCTTTAAACGTGTTTTTTCGATTTTTTTTTTTTGGAAGTCGTGATTTTCTACTTTTTTAAATGCCTCGATCTTACCGAAAAATTGACCTAGGATGCTCACTCAAGTCTTAAAATGTTCCTCCTCATAGTTTCCCCTATCATTTAGGGCGAAAAAAAAGCATTTTTAAAAATTTCGACATTAGTACCTTTTCCATGCACTGGGCACATATGAAAACTCTTGGCTTCAGACGTTGTGAGTACGACAAATACTTGAACTTGAACTAACAAGCCGAATAACTGAGGAACGATAAAAACAAAGAAATCTGGCGCTTTTTCCCTTTCAAAAATCCAAAATGGCGACGTCGCGATCATTTTTCATTCTAACGATTATTAATTATCAATTTACGAATCGACGAGTCGGATCGGTCGACGTGTATCCAGCGGTAGTTACAGTCGTACGTATCTGTCCGCAGTCTGCAGTCTGCACTCGTCTCTCTTCTGTAGACTGTAGATACTTAGATACCTAGGCGATCGATTTCATTTTTCTATTCTTCTACTCTCGTTGTTTGTGCAAGAAGTACTTGTTCGTCTTCGTAGCACAACTACCACTACCGTCGACTTGGCCTGCACGAATACCTCACCGGTAACGTGTGCATTAATCATCGTCCAATTTGTTTCTCGGTATATCTACTCGATACTCAATACTCATACGGTATACCCATATATACTTAGCGCATCGGTTTCGTCCATTTCTTTGAATAATACGCGCTGGTGATTTATGTACATAGGTGTATAGTTGACTTTTACAATCGTATTTGTAACGTGTATTTAATCGCGTTTGCAATTTTTCCCAATAGTTATGGTATTTAATATTTATGATATACGTATTACGTATAGCTTTTGATTGAGAAATCTGCTAAAAAAATTTGAGCTTTGGAAGCTGTTTTTTTTTTTTTTTGGTAAAAAAGTTGAGAAGAGTCGAATTTTTAATCGCAAAAATGAAAATGTTTTGAGGGGGAATTTTTGATTTTTACTTTTTTTATGAAAACCCAAGCGAGATAAAAACAAGGTGTGTGGGAGAAAAGTGTTTCTGATATGCCTTCCGAAGGATACATAGTGCTTCCGTTCTGAAATATCTACCAAGTACATAAACTGCTGGAATACTCGGCCGCGCACCTTACTCACTCTCGAAGCTGTTGGGACAGGAAAATGTAAACGATGAAAGGAAAATGTCTCAATTATATGAGTTGGTAGATGGCTGGAGCTATACTTACTTACTCGTATAAATACTGAATAGTTGGGAAGAGCACGAGCAAGCATCGTGCGCGGTGGGCGGATAAGGAGATGCCCGAGAAGGGCGAAAGCAAAAGCAAAAGCAAAAGCGGAGGCAAAGGCAGAGGAGGCTGTGGCTGTGTATATACTGCGAGCACGCATCAATACAAATTACCATTTAACAGGTTGCCTAGCGTACATAAGTAGTTTATATAAAATGAACTCGAAAATGCACGCTGTCGTGCCCTTGCCACGCCGCGCCGGGCCTTGCGCCCCGCTGCAGAAGTGTAGAATGTGGATGCGTACAGAGAGCACAATACCGCCAACAGTAATCACTCCTCCCTACAACTCTTGACACAGTTATTCGCCACTTCCATGAAAAGAGGATTATTCGGGGGTGTTTCTTTGTAAAAAGTATTTTTCTCGCTGCCGCGAAAGCGAACCACCTGGCTTCAGCAGTTCGCCACGCATATACGACACCCGAAAAACTTTGCGCTGATGCACCTCTGCACCTCTCCCTTTGGCGCGACCTACGTATTCGCTGCAGTTGCGCATTTTATCCGCATTATCTATTATATTCCTCAGTGGGATGCACTTGAAAAGCCTTCTCGAGCGTATTCGTATTCGTATTCGTATTCCGCTATTTGCTCTCTTTTTAGCCGACTTTAATGACCCAGTCAAACCTCCTGTTCTTCTTCTACCCCTCATCGCTGCTCGATATGTATTTACGCAATCATTACATCACTCTATTATGCGACCATACAATGTATACCTATCGGTGCGCCCAGATATAGGTAAATAAACATAGCGCGGATAAATTTGTTAATAGGCACGTAATACGTATCTATCCTCGATTGATATGTGAAGTTTTAAGACAATTTTGTTTATTCACGAATGGTGTATCTATCCCTGTGATGTAGATTTTGGAAATCGTACCCATAGCCCATAGGTATAAATTTAGCCTCGCATCCGAATGATGGAGCAGAAAATATGTACATTATAACGATTTAACTATTCGAAATGTAGTACGTATCTAGTATCTACTACGTACTGATATTCGATTACCTCTACCTATAGGTACGTAATCGAGTACTACCTCGATGAATAACGTGATTTCTGCTGTATTTACCTATACTAAATTCTCATTGGTGCGTAGTCGTTTTTTATTCGCTCTTCGAGTTGTGGAAACGTTCGGAATGGAGTTTATTAATATGCGTAAACCTGTTCTAATCGTATTTCAATAATGGTTAGGTATAGAGCATAGACCGATCGACTCGTGCGATTGGTTGTCGATTAATTGAATCGATAACGCGAACCTCGGAGTGGCGATGATGCCTTATCGAGTTTTTTTCATTAAGTATTACTTTTTTCATAGTTCGCACGCATGATTTGCTGGTATGGTACGTGTATGTTGTGCCTTCGCATCTGTGTTTAGTTTTCCAGATTTGATGAGGTGACAAAACCTCCTTCGGTGAGATGGCGTAATTATTTCACATATGGAGCGTGGAATGATTGGTACATAAGCACATCTACCTATATATATGAATAATGTGCTATCTATGTAGGTATAAACATCAAAATTGAAAATTCGAACCAATATTTTTTTTCTCGAGAAATTCGACAATTAATTTTCAGTCTTCCATCCCCTCTTCTCCCCCGTTCCCCCTCTCCCGATCATTTTCGAAGTATTAAAAGTACCAATAATGGATTTTTTTATTTGATTCGTGAGAGAAACTTGTGAGAAAATTGTTGCAATTTTAGCAAACAGATCGACTTTTTCCATGTTCTCAGAATATTTTCCTAAAAATTTATAACTGAATTTTTTTGACACCTTATAATTATATCAAGCGAAACGATTTTTCCAAATTTTAGCAATTTTGTCGAATGACGAGTAAACTTTTTGAAAATATTTATTGCATATTTAAAATAATAGACCTTAGTCAGTGGCGTAGCCAAGGGGGGGGGGCGAAGGGGGCGATTGCCCCCCCATGGCCGGCCATGGCCTTTAAAAAATATGGTATAATGGGAGAAAAGTGTCAAAAATTGGGGAAAATGGTCTATTTTAGACATCAAAAATTCAATTTTTTCAAAGCTTCGCCCTCGCTTCGCTCGGGCTTGAACATAATTATCAATCGATCTCAATTTTAATGAACGTTCTGAGAGAAGCCTGCGAAAAAAGGCTTATTTTTCTACCTCTAATCTAAGTCTTGTGTCCATTTTACATCGTTGTGTTAGTCTTTTTATTACACACCCCCTACCTCAGATTCGGTTATACGTACACTATGAAAAAATACTTGCTATGTTTCAAAACGACCACAGAAAATTTGACATAATTCGTTCTTGCCCCCCCCCCCTTGACGAAATCCTGGCTACGCCACTGACCTTAGTCTTGAAATGTTTAAAATTTAGCAAAACTTTTAAACCATTCTGACTATGAGTGTATTACCTAATTTTGAAAACAATTTTCCAATTTTTTGAAAATTTGAAAGAATTAAAATGTAAACTTGGTACGAATGTGTTTTTTTTAAAAAAATTTTGATAAACAACTTTGAATCGCCGTGTTGTCATGAGAAACTAACTTTACAGCCAAATTTTTCCACGTTTTAGTGAATAGCTGGCCTGACCTAACGACTTAAGTAAATACATAAAAGTATATGATAAATACTCGGATTAGATTTCATTTATAAGTAAAAGTGTGCAAGCTACGAGGAGAGTAATAGTGAAAAGAAATGCGCAGTAATATTGTGACGCTAAGTTGTTTTCCCTCTTTTCCACTTCTTCGTTGTTTGAACAAGAGACCATCACAAGGTTGAAATTTTTTCGAATCATGTTGTACCTACTCTCTGTACATAATTCGCCCAACTAGTGCTCACTCTATATTATTATGTAGGTATCTAGTATCTACTCGGTTATTGTAGAATATGCGAAATGCGAATACATTCGGTATATTAAGTAAAAATTGGGGAGATTGCTCGACAGCCGACAAAAAACATTTCACTTTTTACATCGGCGCGTCGATGTGAAGTGGAGAAAAAAAACACAAGTAGGTATGTGTATGTAGGAATAACGGTATAGTACGTAGATAGCTGAGAAAATAGAGTTGTTTGTACACGAATATAAGTTTATATCTTGTGTGTAGGTAATTCATTCTCAACGGTATTACTGACAGTGGCTGTACCTATGTAGTATGTACCTATATACTTGCCTATTTCTGTACCTAACCTATGCGATGTACATTATGTACTCGATGAGCCATCCATAGGCGCCGAATAATTTTCTTAGTATTGTTTGTAGGTGCCTAGATAACTGGTAACTGGTATAGAAATTAATGTGACTGTCAATGAACAATCCTATCATATTCATAATTGGGTATTCGCGTCAATTCTGACGTAAAATTTCGCTGCATTGGTACGAATATGCATAATAAATAGTAATTCGAAACAGACCGAAATGTGGGAGTATATATTTGCTCTTCTTTTTTACCTTTTCGAAATCTACATTATGTAATCTAAAATATGCGAAGACGTTCCGGAACTATGAGGATTTGTTCTGTTCAGTGTTCAAAGCGTAGAAACCGGTTGAGGTTGCATCAGTTATGATAGGTAGGTAAGATGGTAACCTTATGGAAAAAAGTGGTGCAAAAAACTTTGAAAAAAAGAAATTACTGAGAAAAACGAAGAAAAATTTCTTAGTAGGTACTTGTTCTGCGTCTAATCGAATGAAAAACTTTCTGGAGTTTACATTTTGATTGGAAAAGTTAACAAAATTATAGTGAATGTCAGCTTCAGAGTTGGGTCGACGTTCACAAAACGAACGAAAAGTTCGTTCACGTTCGTGAACGAAGACCTAAAATGAACTGAACGAAACGAACGAACGAGTATTTTAACAATGAACGAACGTGAACGAGTGAACGACCAAAAAAAAGACCGAAAATGAACGAACGAACGACCCAAACGTTCGTTGTTTCGTTCATTTTTTTAAAATAAGAACGCTAAAAACGTCTTAAAAGTTAAAATGAAAGCCAATAAAAATGATGATGAATATTTCGCGGACGACTCTATCATAGGAGCCCGCGCCGAAGTATCATTTCAGCTTTTTACGTCACTGCGCATGCGTGGGCACTTGGTATTTTTTCTCATCGCGTTTCTTATCAATGTTGGTCACCGGAATTATTATTTATTTTCCATAAAGTGCATAAATAAAATATAATTCTTAATTATTTCTGTAAGCAGTTTTATAGATTGAAAATCGGAATATTAATATCTAAAATTATGTCAAATATGTGGTCATAATTATTATGAACCTTGGTTGTTGTTGTTGTTGAGTGTTGAGTAGAAAGAAAGCAACCAAGAGACGAATTTTGAAGTGCTAAAATAGAAAAGTTCTTGAACACGCGAATTACTGATAGATTTATGAAACACAAGTTCATATTTTTTCTTATTCTTCCTTCTTCGTAAGGTATCGTATCCCATCTCCAACTGATTATATTTTTCATTTTAGCTTAGCATTTGAAATGAAATTACTAACACTCAACAACATTCAAAATATGACCACGTATATTTTAGATAAGATTTCGATTTTCAATCTTTCAAATGGCTTACAGAAATAAAATATATATTTATTTGCATTTTACGGAAAAAATTCCGGTGATCAACAGCACAACAGCAGGGAAAAACCGAAAAAAACGATATGAAATTGATAAGAAATGCGACGAGAAAAAATACCAAGTGCCCACGCATGCGCAGTGACGTAAAAAGCTGAAATGATACTTCGGCGCGGGCTCCTATGATAGAGTCGTTTTCGCGGTATTATCACATCAGTGATTGTACTGAGTGATTGTGATGGTGAATTTGAATTGAATTTTCGATTTTCGAAGCTGACACGAGGTAAATTTATCTGAAAAAAGAAATTGGAAATGAGGGCCTGATAAACATTTGGCTATGTTAATTCTTCTGATATCTGATTGGAGGTGATCATTGAAAGTGAAATTCTTATTTTTAAACTCTTATTTCTTATTTTCAAAGTTTGTAAATAGACCCTTACCTTATGAACTTAGACACGTTTCTGGTCATTTTACAAACAATAATACATAAAAAAATATAGTGAGAAGTGAACGAAAAAGTCGTTCACACTCGTTCACGTTCACGAACGAGTCGTTCACGTTCACGAACGAAAGGTCCAATTGAACGAATGGAAACGAACGAACGAATTTTTCAACAATGAACTGAACGAGAAACGAACGAATGAACGAGATTGCCGCAACGAACTGAACGCGAACGCGTTCACGAACGACCCAACTCTGGTCAGCTTCAATTACAAGTTAATTTTCAAATTATAAGTAAATAAATTTTTCCTGATTTATTTTGCTAAAGGTGAAATTATTCTATGTTTTTCTTATCTCTTTACGAAAATCAAGGTCATAAATGGGATCCAAGTTCTCCTCCCTCCGCCTTGGTTGTTGCTTTGAATACTATTTACCATTGATGGGAAGTAAGCTACCTTACTGGCCTTCCTCTCGTTCGAATTGGATCAAAATATTTCATCGAAACCAATTAAAACCCTAAAAAAACATTTGCTACATAAAAGCAAGATTTTTGAAACTTTGTTGTTCGGATTATTAAAATTTCATGCTCAAAATTTCAAAATCCCTTCTATTCTTTTTCGTTCCCCTAATTTAAAGTGAAATAGATATTTAGATGGTGTGGAAGGGAGGAGAAGGAAAATTAAAAATTTCAACCTGAAGCGAATTTCTATCATCTGACGATTTTTCAATTGAAAGTAGTACATTCAAATTTCTCAATTTTTTTCAACTCGAAATAAATATTTTTCAACTAAAAGGTTCATTTTCAAAGAATCCTGATTCAGTTTCAACTATTTTGACCAAAGATGCAATTATGACAGTTTACTAGTTGTTCCTTTCTCTCTTTTTAGGAGTTGTAATTTTTCATTATCAGTCATGTTTCATTTTAATTTCATATTATAGTTTCAAAAATCTCTTCTGCATTTTTGCACCATTCAGAATCCTAACTAAAGTAAAGATTCTACGGGGACGGGTAAAACCAAAACTGGCTCATTGGAGAGAAAGGGTTAAAAATTTAATTTTTTCTGTTCAAATTGAATGGTAACGCACTGGGAAGGGGAATAGCAGATCAGCAATTTTACTATTTTTTTTGTGTGTGTGTGTATGTATAAGAAAAATTTCCATCGCCAGCTCTGTACTAAGATTCTTCGAAAATTTTACAGTTGTACCTTAGGTAATTGTGTAAGTATAGGTAATTTACTGAGTACATAGGAATTGGAAAGGTGTAAATAGTTACACCGATGTATATTACGTGATGAGCAATCTGAAGCTGTGAAAAAAGTAACTTTTCATTTACACATGGTTTGGACGATGGGAAAACGAATTGAAATTAAATCGTCTATCGTCGTATGGGTATGGTACATATTAATCGAAACGAAGAATTGAAAAGAAATTAAACGAGAAAGAAATCAGATTAATTCCACGCATGTAAGTAAGCATAGGTATATGAAAATGAGTGAGTTTTTTTTTTTTTAGTTCGCTTTTTTTTATATACGCGGTATTAGTCGGTACCTGCGAGCTGTTTTTATCATTTCTCAGTTCTCAGTCTCGTTCGAATGTTAATTGCACGAGAAAAGGTTGTTCGATGTCGGATTACGTCGCCGAGGTTGAAAAGTACCTTTACCTATTGGTAAGTTTATATACGCTCTCTACGCGAGAACATTGGTCACGTTAAATCATTTTTTTTTTTTTTTACCAAACAGCCGCCCGCGAGATTTGCATTTTTCGAATATTTACCGCGTTAACACATCGTTCGAACTGTAATATGTACTCGTATTATAAGTAGGCTACCACGTATTTGTACCGAAATAGGTAGAGATTTGGGAGGTAGAGAATATAGACGGTGGCCGATGATGATGGGGTGCGGAATCAGTAAATTCTTAATTTATCGAAGAATGTCCGCTGTCCGCCCGAATACTTACGCGATCGTGTTCATCAAAAATGAAACGGTTTTTTCTTTTTTAGTCGCGAGAAGACTTCGCGTGTCGCCTAGTCGCCCGTCTCGCTCGAAATTGCTTCTATCGTTGCCAGAATTGGAATACTTAAGTATCAATATTTTTCCATTACCCGAACGAATACATTACACATTAGTAATAAGTACATCGTCCAACCGATTACCTGCTATTGCTATTCGTATTTCGTACTCTTGTGTTCGCATTATAATTTCGCGAAGACGAATTATGGTAGACCTTCTATTCATTCTTGTTGGACGAACGCGAGCGCATAAAATTATCAACCAACTAACGACGTACTATGGTATTTGAGCGAGCGCTAGCGAAGCTTCGCTATTATTCGTCCGGATGTTATTTAATTTTTTACCGCACCGAATACGCGGCCAGGCCGACTTCGTGTCGTAAAAGTCGCCAGTGATGATTTTTTTTTTTTTTTTCATTCATACCTGTAAGTATGATATTTCTGCGAACAAGATAGGTGCTCAGACCCCTCGAAGGGGTGTTACACATAGACATTTTTTATTACCGCTGTAGCATCTCTTTCTCTTTCATTTTTTTCTTTTTTCGGTACTATCTCTGGTTGTCGGATCGGACGCTGTATTACGCCCACTCGCAAGTACGAGAATTTTTATGTATGTCTACGAGCTACCTAATTTTGAAGGCTTGAAAGCGAGCAAGTTGCGACCAACTCACCAATACCCATCAGATCGGTATTAGTCGAGTAAAAAATCAAAAACAGACACCTGTTTGAATTCCTTATTCTTCTGGCTCAACTCGTTTGATTTTTTCTTTCGTGTAAAAATTTTGCGATCGCGGTTGCCCTGTCACAATGATATGCTTCGACTATAATCCTCCAAATCTCTTACGGATGCTGCTCTTCGCAGACAGAGAATCGCGACGAAACAATAGATAAACGTACTCGCTCGTATGAAATTCGATTTGGCTAACGATGCGCAATATGCACGAAACCCATTTCCAAGAACGACGAAGACGACTTTCGTGGCGTGGCCTGGTAGGTAATAATTGGTTTGTGAAATGTGAAAATTCTTTGTCGACGACGAAACCAAGTTTTTAAATGGTCCAGCGGATAATGAAGCGAAGCCGGGAAGGAGGAGAGGAGTCGGGAATTGTGAAAAAAAGAGCATTTCCTTACCGGACCAGGGACCAGGAACCCAGGAGCAGCAGAGGGCACGAAAAACGCGAACTCGAACGCCGTTTCGTGACCACCCTCGTAAGATGATTACGTACACCCTCGCACAGATTTACGTTTTTACGTTTACCTACGCAGAAATACGTACCGTACACAATCACCACCACAAACACACGCGCGCGAACCCGTACAATGGGTAAAGGTCGAAAAGTCATATATCTCGCCTGTCAAAGAATAACTGCGTTGATGCCACCTGGAACTATTAACTAGCATTTTACAAATGCTATTCAATTCCAAATAGTATAAGATTGAATTATTAGATAGATAAAGTCTCCTCTCAACCCCCTTTTTCCTCCTGTTTCGTCCTTTCTCTCGTGCCTGCAAAGCGAAACATCATTGGCGCTGGCGTATTGATAACTGCTTCTCTCAAATGGGTTTTATGTTTTTATCGCCTTATCCTATCTGATTGTATCCTTCGACTTCGATCGCTATCCGATTGGTAAATTGTTTGATTTTCCTATTTTTACCTCATCCTTTTTTGTCGCCCTCTATTTCGCGGTATTCTGTTGTATTTTCGGCCAGCAGACCAAAGTCTCGTTTACGAGCACAAAACGTTTCGAATTTCCTGTTCGTCTCCGAACTGTCTTACGTTATTGCCAAACATTGTTGATTTAATTACGTTTCTATTCAGCTACATTCTATCTCATGCACGCGGGTTACCAAATATTTGAAATGACTTGAAAAAGGATTTTCTGCTGGATGGGATGGAATATGGAAGTGATTTCAGCGTCGATGCGAGAAAAACGTAAAATATTAACAATAAAAAATGAAGCTAAATCAAGGAACGAAATGGAAAATGAAAAATCTTCGAGCAAAATTTATTTGAAAATTTCCAGGCAAATTGCTACAATATGATAAATTTTTCAAGCCTTTGACGGATGAAAATTAAACATTTCCATCTTCTGAATAACTAAGGCGATTGTCTCTTTAATTTCAACTCTTTAGATGCCCCAGAAAAAAATTGCTTCTAAATAAGTAATTTCTACAAACGTGATAAAAATTTGAATTTTTTTTTCAAGCGTTTACTCATTTTTCTCCCCACAAAACAAAACGTATCAAACTTTGAAATTTCATCGATATTTTAAGAGGGTACTCTACGTTTTGCGGGTTGCATATTTGCATAAGCATGAAATCTGTAAAGCGAAAATTACGTTTTGAATTTGCATTTTTTCTGGATTGTAATCAGGTAAAATGATGAAATAACGCATGAATATGATTTTGATACGTAAAATAAAGAAAATAAAACTATTGAAAAGTTGCAGCGGCCAATATAGTAATAATAATAAAAATTCAAATAAATGTGAGACTTGTTGACGGTTGAATCAAATTTGATGAAATTTGGATATGTGGTGTAAAAAAGCATTTCTGACAGGCTGACAGGGCCCTTTTCTCATTTTTTTTTTTTCAAAACTTTGAAAAATATTCCAATTTTAATTATTTTTTTTTTAGAAAATCGAAAAAAGGCCTCTATCAGCCTGTAATTAGCTGACATTTTGAAAATGAGTTTTTTTTTTCGGGCCGTATAGGAGGAAGAAAAAAGTAAAGTTGCGAAGGCACGTAAAAAATTGAAAAAAATTTGAGACCCCGCAGCCCCCAACGCCAGTGCTGTAGACACCTGTGTGAATACCGAGTGTATATTCTGAATTTTTATACACGCGAAGCAAGTATTGTTTGAAGAAAGGAAGAGCGTTGACGTTAATTTAGTTTCCTCGGCTGCCCACGCCGCGCCGCCTTCCGATAACCTTTTTGTTTGGCATTGCGAGGACTGAAGAATCTTTCTCGGAAGGATTTCGTAATTCGTTTGAAGATGGTTTGGCCCGCCCGTAACTGACCTATCCTGTTCAGGAGTCATTCTTATATAATCTAAATCTCTTTCTGGTGTATTTTTCTTGGAAAATGGCATACAATGAAATCCGGTCGACTGATTGAGGATGATTTACTTGCCGCAGGTGGTGCGGGGACGTGTGAGGTTGCAGGTTATCGATGATGGAATGGGGGTATTCGCGCTCGCGGTTCGAATTTCCATGTTAATCGATTTGATCGAAAATTTGCCAATATGTAAGATCGTAGGTATGCTCGTTTATGATTTGTAATGCAGGGATGGGGGGGGGGGGAGAAGTCGCGATATAGAATTGGGATTTTCTGAAGTTAAAAAACTGCAAGCGAGGTTAAATTGATTTTTTTCGATACTGCCTTATTTTTAACTCGCGAGTAGGTAAAGTTCCAACTTTGACTTTATTGCATGAGTGTAGAAGATGAAGCATAATCAGAGACCGTCATTTGCGCACAGTAATATAAAACACCTATGGTACACTTTGAAAAAATCGCTGAAAGAGTGTTTTTTACGTTTTAGCCTTGAAAAGAACCACTTTTTTTTTTTTTTTTTGGAAATTTACATGTTTTCAAAATCATTTTTCTGGAAACCTGTGTTTTTCATGATTTCGTTTTTATTGTCCAATTTTTTCAGAACTCCTGATCGATTTTATTCGTTAAATTTTTTTTTCATTTCAAAAAAGTTTTGTTTGTATGTACCTAACTAGCAGGAAGATTTTTGGAAACGCCAATTTTATATGTTTTTGCATTTAGTTGATATTTACGTAATGCAGTGCTGATTTTGAATGGATTAACAAATTTGGGATGAAACTAAAAATTGTTCAAACACATCAGTTGAATAATATACGAAAGAAAAAAAAAACTTCCTTGAGTAGGTATAGAAAAATGAAAAAAGTCGGTCAAATACTCTCTCATTCTGAATCAGTGAAAAGTCACTGATGAACAGTCAAAATTTCAGCACAAAGAAAACCAGAAAACTCACCGATTTTCAAAGATTTTCACTGATTTCCCAGTGATTTTTCTCACTGATTTGTTTTCAGTAAAAAATTTTTCACTGATTTTCTCCTGTCCTGCAATTCTGACTGTTTCTCATTGATTTTTGATAATTTTTCTTAATGTGTAAATGAGGGAGTATGTATTGTTCTATTACATCAGTGAAAAAATATTCTCTGAAAGTAAACGGTGAAAAAAATCTGGAAAATCAGTGAAAATTCACAGAAGAGTTGATAAAATGTATCTGAAATTATTTAAAAAATCAGTAATATCTGCTAAAAATTGAAGGATTTTGCTGATTTTTCAAGACTTTTTACGTAGTTAAGTACGTGTGGCGGGTTACTGTGCAGATTTCTAAAAAAAAAAAAATGGATATTTCCGTCTTCTACAACATTTTTGTGGAAAAAAAATGCATCAAGAAGTTGAATAAGTTTTCCAATTGTGAGGGGTAAATTTTTAAAAAGTGAACCCGAAAATGGAGAAAAATATTGCAAAAAAAATTTAACCGCAATTGAAATGAAAAAATGATTAGGTTACGATTACGACAATGAAAATTTGAAGCATTGTTTACGGGTCGATTACTTTTGAATTTCGGTTTCGGTTTCGATTTTTTATATCTCTGAGTGCTGCTTAAACTTCTCGCTTACCTTCAGGTAGTTAATAGATACCATAACTGTATTCGACTTGCATTGGGTTTTGAAAAATATAGAACTTCGTTTTGGAACTTACCTAAAAACAGAAAGAAAATCATGAAAATCAGTTATAGGTATATTATAAGTAATAAGTAGATATGTTAAAATTGCTGTTTGATTCGAGTACATGTTCCCTACTATGACTATAATATCTAATCTACCAGTATGAGTATACTTAATAACAATAAATGAAGTGAGTTAATAAGTATACGAATATAGGATTGTGTGAAAACGCAAACGACTCGTTTTTATAAAGGCAGGCGCTACGCAAGTGCATGAACGTATAGTAATATATCACGGTTAATCCGCCGCACCGCGTCGCGCCGCGCCGTTTATAAGACTAAATGAGAATGAGTGGGAGAAAGAAAGCCGCATGCCGCATGCCGCATGTCGGTGGCACGTAATAAAAATATAATTTTATTAAGTAAGGGCAAAAATATACCGCGTTGGTGTGGTTTTTTTTTACACTTACACTTTCTCGAAGGAGGGGACGGGTGTGGCGTTGCTCTCGTAATTAATATACACGAAAAAGGGACCGGACCGATAATTTATTCGATCGAGAAGGGACGAACGGTGCGGAGTGGCAGTGCGAGTGTGATACGGATTCTAGGTGCACGCGACAACGTATTATATACTATGAGCCGCCGTCGGCATGGCATCGCAAAGCCAAAGCCAGAGCCAACGCCAACGCCAATGTACCTAAGTATATGTACAGAGGTTTACTAAGTATAGCTAGTAGTAGTTGTTCGTATTGCGTATACTCTATACTCGAATATACGGTACATTACATACTACATAGTACACAGTACAATGCAATATACACATGAGAAGACCGCTCACCGAGCGAGGCCTTAACTTTAACCGCCGCGCACCGCGCACCGCCGTCGCCAGCGCCATGATAGTCACATCACATACACATCGAAAAGTTATGAATTAAAAAGTATACGCGAACACACGCCTTTAATGTTTACTCTTTTACGCTCTCGCTCTCGTACACGTTCTCGTATTAAAGTTATGGGCTGAAATTTACCCACACTATGATACAGTCGTCGACGACGACGTGACGTCATATCGATATTACGTGCAAACAAAATTGCTTGCAGCCAAATTATGAAAAATGTTTAAAATTGTCCTATGGTCCTTTCCAAAATACTTGGACAAAAATAAATCGAATAAAATTTCAAAAACCATTCGAAACTTTCAAATCGTCAACTGCTGCCCATTTTCGAATTCCGCTCTCTCATTTATAAATCAGCGAAAAATTATCGAAACTCAATGAGAAACAGTCAAAATTGCAGTACAGGAGAAAATCAGTGAAAAATTATCACTATGTATGAAAACAAATCGGTAGGAAAAATCACTGAGAAAAATCACTGAAAAATCACTGAAAACCCGATGAAAAGTTATTAAAATTTTTGAATTTAGCTGAAAATTATTGCCGGAAATTTTTGAAAAATTTGTGAATATTCGCTGAAAGTTGGTGAATTTTGCTAGTTTTTGCTGTGCAGCAACTATTATGACTGTTCATCGGTGACTTTTTACTGATTCAGAATGAAAGAGTGCCCATTCGAAATGATGAGCCACCTACCTATTGGTATACGAGGATTTTCTCAAATCATTTTTTATACGTTTGTTGTTAATTCAGAATTAGTGAAATCAATTTTCGTTCATTGAAATATAGGTTTACCCAGGTTTACCTAACCTAAGTAAAACATCGCGTCGTATTTTCCTGCTTTTTACGAGTTCATGCCTCGAATTGCGCTCGAAAGAGAAAAAAAAGGAAAACAGAAAAAAAAGCCAGCGATAACATCTTTCAAGCTGTGCTGCGGAATTGGTACTCGTATATAAATGTTTAAAAAAAAAATTAAGACGTTTTAAAAACAAATAAAATTTCTTATCGGTAAACTCGAACGTGAAACACACGTAACTTACGGGTATGTAAATAAACGCGCAAGCGCCGTTTAATGGGCGAATGCGGAGACGAAAGAGATGATATCGGATTTAGGTATTTCATTGAAAAACTGTCGAATCCTATAGCTAGGTCTGCCGGAGTATGCTGGGTACCGGTTAAGGTCTGACCGAATCTAGAGGTGGTGCGGTGTACAGACGAGTATACGTAGGTATTATGCTAGATAGAAAAAATTGAGAAGAAAAAAATAACTCGCTTCGCGCTTCTGTCGCCGTGTTGCTGCAGGTTGGCTGATGGCTGCTGGAGCGGAGGGGACGAGGGGCCGGGGTCGAATTTACGAAATGAACGAAAAGTTGAACGTTGAAAGGAAATGATAATTTCATCGGTAATAAATTGTACCATGTCGCGCTTAATTACGTATTCAAATTAAACTTCTTTTTTTTTTCTCTCTGTGGTATCTTTTCTCGTCAAGATGAGACTTCTTGACGTGGTTTCACGGTAATATTCGTAATATGTACTCGTGTACGCGCGCGGGGCAATCGGGCAACTGGGCAACATATTAAATACGCGCGACTTTATCGCGGGCCCGGGCCAGATTAAGTACGTAGATAATGGTTTTTTTTTCATCATCGATAAAAGCAACTATGTATCTAATATGTCGTATTGTAGTGGTGTTTATACGAGGTATTTTTGTTGTTAAACGAGCCTGAAATTGTGTACATGGATATGGACATGGAGCGGTGGAGTGGAAATTATGAATCGCGAAATGTGCGGCGCTGCATGAAGCAGGGACAGCATCGAAGGCGACGTTAAAATCACGTACATATTCTATTCATCATTTTTGGAGTCGAAAATGTTTTCATGTAGATACTCTGATGAGCTTTCAAAGTTATTCGTTTTTTAGCAGGCCTGAATTCTATCCAAAATTGGCCATTTTCATACTTGGAATGAAAATGAATGGAACTCTCTCATTTATAAATCAGTGAAAATTATCGAAAATCTCTGCGAAACAGTCAGAATTGCAGCACAGGAGAAAATCAGTGAAAATTTGCTGGCAATACGTGAATTTTGCTGATTTTTCCTGTGCTGCAATTTTGACTGTTCATCAGTGACTTTTCGCTGCAGATTCAAAGTGAGAGAGAAGGGAGGAGAAAAAATGTTGTAAGCCAATTTCGCTGTCCCGGATTGTGTTTATTTCGATTTGGATTTGGATTTTAAAGGATCCAAAAATGTTGCAGAGATTTTTGAAAAAAGTGTAAAATTCAAATGGAACAAGATTGTTGATGAAAAATGAAGTTTCCTGGGGGGGGGGGGGTAGCGAGTTTTGTTCGGGCAAAATTGCACCCTTAGTCAAAATTGTTCAGTTGATTCTAAATTTTTTGAAAAATAACGATCTTCTTATGGAAAATTGTCGTTTTATGTTGAAAAAAATTGGAAGAGCATTCGTAATTTCAAATTTACCTGAAAAATCAAGTTTTGAGAATTCCTCTTAGATATTTTCCGAAGGATTGATTGGTTTTGTTGAAATATTTGGAGCCAGATTTAGCACGAGTGGATCAGCGGAAATAGCTATTTCGATTTGTTCAGGGAAGTAATGACTTTTTGTAGCATAAAAATGGAGGAAAAATTAAAAAACTTGCATTTGAGTTCTAAAGTTTTTCTCAAGTTCTTAGCATATTTACGTTCTAAATTTGAATTAGTCAAAACTGGCTGATTTGAATCGACGGAATTGAGTCACTGTTATCGTCAGTAAATTTTGACCGATTTCAATCAGTCAATTAATTATTATACTGCTTCAATGATGAAAATTCACTAGTTGAATCGGTGATTTTTCACTGATTGGCAGTAAAATGTTACTGATTAACTGGACAATCAGTGGAATTTGACTGATTATCAACGACTTGATTTTTTTTTCTATTTTGTCTGTCAATTTTGGCATTTTTGACTGATTGAAAATCAGATTGTACTGATAGGGTATTTAGTCGAGCCAGCTCAAACTTAGAGAGAGGGCAATTTGACTCTCTTCAACGATGATAAAATTGCATTTGAAATTAAAACATCAAGGTTCAAGTTTGAACTTTTTGAAAACGTGACCTTAATTTTTGTAGTGTTGAAAAATTGTGCTTCGGACCAAAAAAAAAAATTGAAAAAATTTCATTTTAATCGAGAATTTTCGGTTAATTTATAAAAGTGATTTTTTTAATGAACGATTGAAAATTGGCATTTTCCCCTCCATTTCTCTATGACATCATTCTGCCATGTGTAGCATTCGCTACATCTGCTACAGTAGAAACGCCGGCCCTGAACCGGATCACCCTGTAGACTGCCTAAATCGGAAGAGGAGAACAGGAGAAGACGATGCGATGGCGATGGCGACCGCGACGACGATTAAAAAATATTTAAATATTAATCGAATATACGCGTCTCGACTCTCGAGATGAGACGAAGACGACGTTGCATTTATTTATTTGTACTCGATTCTAGAATATTTCCAGCTGCTTGATGTGCGTGCGTAGTATCTACATAATATCCCTATCTATATACCTACCTACCTATACAGTACATGTGATCCTGCCGAAAAGAAGGGACCTTGTTTGAAAAAAATCGACGTGTTGATTTTTTTGCGTTTGGTCCAGATTTGGTGTGATTTGGACCAAAAACGCGAAAAATGAGGCATCAATTTTTTTTTTACACAAGGTCCCTTCTTTCCGAAAGGGTCACATATAAGTTATTAGGATTGTACTTTTGAAACGTCATATCTATATCCGTAATACCAATCTATCTATGTGCTCGTATGATATTCTTCTGGATCTCGTGAGACGTACGCGTACGCGCATATCATCTAGGTACGAGTATATGTCGTATGTAGGTATATTTACCTACTCGCACAGACACCTGATAAACTTGAAAAACGAGTTAACGCCACTGTTATACATGCATGTAACACCACGTAGGTCTAGGTACGTATACGTAAACGTATAAAAATGTATATATTTAAGGTTATAAAAACGATACGCGCTAGACAGAGATACCTATAGAGGAAGTACGCGACTAGATGCTCGTATTCTGTACACATAGGTATAGGTATTCATATTCTACACCGTAATTCTGTATTGGTTGCCATGCTTCTGATGCAAGCCAATCAATACCGAGGCGGCCTCCTCAACACATTACACATCTCGGCCTGCGAACAAAATCGTCGAGAAATGTCGATAAATCGTGAATCGTGCCTCGAGCGCCAGCGTCGACCAATAACCAATAACCAATAACCGATTACCGATTACCGATAACTCGATAACCAATAAAATTTCGTTTTCGAATTCGATTGGGAAATACGAAATACCTATGTACCTAACTACCTATACCCACATGCTCCTGAAGAAAAGTTGTTTATTTTGTACATTCGAATGACTACTTGTTTCTTTTCTCTCTTTTTTTTTCTTTTACCGTTTTGAAAATTAAATTGCAGGCGCGATTTGCATAGTTAGAGAGTACGGTACCTGCTACCTGCCTGCCTCTATATAAAGCAAACATTACATATAGACGATATAGGTAATAGGTAGGAATGTTATGGTAAAAGTTGGTAGAATTACCTACAGGTACCTCTACCTAGGTATACCCCGGCCCCATACCTATTACCTACCTATTGAAACAGATGTACGAGTACGAGTAGAATGCCATCTCAAATACCGCAGGAAAGGTGCTTCGATGTAATGTTATTTATAATGTATGTATGTACTTTGTATACTTTTAATATAGGTAGGTAGGTAGGTATAATTTGTTGGCCATCGCGTCGTGCGAAGCGTGTGAACTGGCGGAATGCGGTGAGAAGGATCGCACTCCGCATCGCCACCGCATTGGTTCGAGTTCGAGTCGAGTCAAATGACGAATTTTACGCGTGTTTGAGCGAACCAGTATTTTCCAAACGCCGAGCTGCGTCGCGTCGCTTGGAAAAATACAAATATGTACTTTACTTACGCAGGTTCGGTACGAGTTATTTTCGAAATTCTTATCGAACTTTCGTATAAATGTTTCTGTCGAACTCGTACCTCTATACCTACTCGCAGTGTGTACTGTACGGTGTATATGTATATGTCGCTCACTTCGCCAAGCCAAGTAATCGTGGAAAAGGGAACAAGATTTTTTCAACCAAGATAAAACACCAGTGGGCTAGTTTTTCTTTATCGATACAGATAAAGTATAGGTAGGTATTGGGTAGAGGTGAGGCCTGAGGCGTTCGAAGTGTACCATCGCCCTGAGGTTTGCCCATGCTTATAGCCACCTAAACCTATACTTCTTCTTATCGTGACCTACTTTGTATGTAAGCACACCTAAGTATTTCATGTTTTCCAGATATTGTCTCGAAATGCCACGCTTGATTATTACCTATACCTGCGTTGCGTTGGTTTTTTTTTTCTTTACGAAAAAAGCTACCCAAGTTGGAATTTTTAACTAGGCGTACAAACCACACCTATAGAGGTTTCCTTTCGCGACAGTTTTCAACAAATATAAATATGTATTCGATAGTAACGCGGGCTTTTAATTTTTCAATTTTTTTTTTCGCGTAACGCCGGTCGACGAAAGAAATTGTAAAATTGATACATGTTTTCTGTAGCATTTTTCACACTGATCGCGAGAAAAACGGTGCAAAAATTCCATATCCGAGGATTTTTCACAATTTCAATTTCTGGTTTTGTAGTTTTTGGCATTTTTTTTGGCAACTTTTGACTCTTAGAATCGATTTTGTGTGCAAAGGAAGCCTCCTACAGAAAAATGAACAAGATGAAAATTGTAGAGCGTCAAATTTCCTATCTGTAGGGTTCTATTAGTTTTTTCTGGGGGGGAGGGGGTAGTTTTTGAAATATTCTCAATTTTTCAAAAGAAGATGAACTTTGAACCAAAATATTTCAATAGCTAAAAATAGGACTCTGCAGATAGGATATTTGACGCTGTACAATTTATATTCTATTCATGGCTTCCTTTGCCCAGAGATTGCTAGTGCTTACTTTGAATATACTTGAAATGCTAAAATAATTTTGGATTATTTTTTGAGAATTTTTTCAACGTTTTTTTGTATAACTTTTGACCGAAGTCGTTTTTCTTATCAAAGAAGAAAGGTCCTACGAAAAATAGTTATAACATAAATATTAGAAAGCAGTCTCCTTGTCGACTTATGCGATCATTTTCCGATAGAATTCGACTGTAGAAAATGTCAGATTTTACCTAATACGCCAGCGCCATGTGACGTATGCTTAAAAACCTAAAAAAAAAAAAGTATATTTCTAGCAATTTTGTATGAGCATTCGAGTGTAGGTATAGGTACTTATGTGTATGTAATGTGATAAGATGTTAGCAGCGTTAACATTCTACAGGTGACTGTAATATCGTTATTGACGGTATACGGTGCTCGTATATCGTCAAAAGCGACACTTTCTCCCTGTTATTTAAACGACTGACGACGAAATTATTAACACCGTATGTATGATAATTGATGAGATGATAATAGATAGAAGGTAATAAAATAATAATGAAAAAGTTTAATTAACCATGTAAATATGCATATACCTACGTAGTGTAACAGCTGTACCTGAGTTTTTGACTGGATAAAACGAAAAAAGAGAGAAGAAAATGTTTGAAAAAAAATTTAAAAATATCTATTACATACGTATGTACTTGAATTGGGTAAATCGAGGCGAGATAAAGCAACTGAACTGATTGAATGGGTTCCGATCGAAATGCATTCAAAGCCTCTTTGACAAAATTTCATGGAATTGTAACTTGAACAAATTTCATCTTCTCTACAATTTTCTTCGCTGGCATTCTTTCGGTCGACATCTCTTTTATTCAAAAAATTCGTATTTTCAAATTTTTTCAATACGTTTCTTCAATTTGGATTTTGTTTGGAATTTGATTTCTCGAAAAATTCCCGACAAGTTGATATTTTAAAAAATGTTTACAAAACTTTGGGCAACCTTGCAGTTCACCATAGTTCCACCAATTTAACTAAAATGTTTATCGTGAGACTTCCTCACCTAACTTTTTTTTTGAAATGAAATTTGAGCTGAATTGGTCGAGAAATTGAAGAAAAAATAATTTTATACTTCGCTAACAATTTTCATAATGTGATATCGAAATACAAAAGGTACATATAGGTTATGTAGGGTGCGTATAATGTACATTATATCGCATCAGGCCGGCGTAGCGAATGCAGAAGAGGTACCATTGACGATAGGTAGGAGAGTATTATTTTTTTTTCAACAACTTGATATGCGACTTGTCTCATGTGCACCCGTATTGTAATAGAAATAAAAACTCGAAAATTTACCGATGAAATACATATTAATAACCCGTAGGTTTCTTTAAGCTGATTACGAGTAGTATATCCGTCCAATTGGAAATACTGCACCGGATAGTTTTTCATTTTCGGGTGTCAGTTTTTTTTTTCTTCATATACCTATCCTAGTACATCTACATACGTAATATCTGTTTGTAAACGAGCATTCAGCATTCACACATCGTATATCACACTAAATTCTATAAACTCATTAAAATCAATACCTACGAAGTAAGCAAATTGTTGGGGTTTCCTTTTTTTGTTTTGGGTTATTACTAAAGTATAACTTCCCTTCGAGTGGAATTTACCAACAAAAAAAAAGGAAATCGACGAAGAAAATTGGAATTGACCGAGTTATTCATATTTTTAACGATTTTTCAAAAAATCCGGCATTAGATGTCTATAAGCCCAAAATCCGCAGTTTGATTCAAACAGGTATTCTTTTTCTTTTTTTCCCGTGTTTTTCTGGTTTCCATTCCATTCTGCAAATAATTGCGCCCCGACGACGCGACGCGACGCGACGTCGCTCGGAAAATAGTTTGCGGCAGCACGCGGTGGTATTCTAGGAAGTATATAATTTCGGCAGACGTGCAGTATTTCGGCTCGAACTGGGAAGGTTTTCACCGACAGGGTACCTACGCGCGGAAAAGCCGACAAAAAGGAGAGAAAATTTGGCGGCGTGGTAGGCTGGGGCGCGACGCGACGTGTAGAACTGTCATCATCAAATGTTAGTCATCTGCCGTTGTCAGCTGATAATAATGCACCCACGTTCGTTTGTCGACGCACAGACTAGGTTGTACTCGTAGGTACGCTACGTACGTCGTCGTTTTAAACGACTAAACGACGCACGTCCCTCGGCGGGGGCGGCCAAAATAATCGAGCAGATTGTCTGTCTCCGAGTTGGCCACCGCCCCTGCTGCCGTCGTCTTTGGCAAAGGGCAAAAGGACGGTGTTTTTATTATTACCGCGCCGCGCCTTACGACAGTTACGACATACTCTTTGGCGAGTAAATGATCGCTTAATTTTTGTTGTACGAGGAGGGTCTCGCGGGCGAAACTCTTCGCTGTGGTGCGCGTGGAAAAAGTTTTTCATTTTGATGAAGCGCGCGTATAGGCAGAGGCACTTGGCCGGGATAATCGACGTGCGGTTTTGGTTTGTTTATTTATTGGCACGATGTGGCAGAACGCGCAACGCTTACGCTTTCCTTCTTAACAATAACCTAGAACCTTTTTTAGCGCATTTATGCATATTCGGTATTTAGGTGAGTGTAATGTGTATGTCTACGTAGATCTACTTCTATACGTATTGTAGTGCCATGCCATACCATGCCATACCCGCGAATAATAAAAGAATGAAACGAAAAACGAAATACTCGTATTAGAATAAAAAAAGGGAGAAATGGAGGTACCTTACCTACCTACGGCTCCGATAATAAATTAAGTGATACGATTCTTCAATCGACTTCTTTACGGTGGTCAACCGGTTTTGCGCATTCCTAGCATACCGTTTGTACCTGTGTAACAAATTTATCTCGCCAACGACCCTAATTTCCTTCGCAATTACACAATAGCTTCGGAATTTTGTTGTGTGTTTTTTTTTTTTTTTCAAAATGAATATCTCTGTATACCTAGGCATCTAAGTAGATATATCTTTGTTCTGTATAAGATACGTATATTTGGGCAATTTATCAAATTTGAATTTTTTGGTACGTAACATCACGTACTACATGTTGGTTTACATTGATCGCTCTTGGATATTATTTATGAATTTTATGCATACGAATTATTCTCCATACCTATTCCCTGCCTAACTCAAAAATTGAGATTTTTCTCCGTTGTGAAGAATTTTTTCTTTTAAGTATAAAACTCGTACTAAGTAGAAGTATAGCAGGGTGTCCATTCTCTGGAAAACCGCGAAAAGTTTTGAAATTTTCGGCATTTTTACTGGAATTTTGTAAATATCTAGAAGAAAAAAAATCAATTTTCTGGAGTTTCTATAGACTCGTCTGATTAAAATGTTTTTAAAAATTTTTTACTCGCTTCGCTCGGGGCAAATTATTTTACCTGTTCATTTTTGTATTCATCATTTTTTTCTTTGTTGATCATATTATATGTACATAAAAAAAAGATATTTAAACGCATGTTCTTGTCTGTTAAATTATCAAATTTTCAAAAAAAAAATCACTCTACGCTCGGAGATATTTTGAACTCGTACTTTTATTATGAAATGTAATGAAAACAGAGTACCATAATGCTCCTGGTCACGATTTTGAAAAAGAAGAGAATTAAACAGAAGAGAATGTATACTCTGGTAACATGGCAAATTAAACTAGGACGTGAATTGAGGAATTTTCAACTTTTAAAGGTCTTCTTTTGCAAAAAATTTTGACCTCGCTTCGCTCGGGCTCAGCACATTTCTGTTTTTTCATAAAAATATTTTATATTTTATTCCTCATCAATCTATTATTTACTTTTCCAAGCCGAAAAGAAAGTTTTTATGTATTAGAATTTATTAATTTGAGGTACTTACGTGTATTTTAAAGGGGGGGGGGGGTGGTTGGATTGTGAAAAGAATTACAATTTTGAATTTCGAGACTGCTTTTCATTTTAAACTTTTTCTGTTATAAAATCAAGGTCTCAAATTTTTGTACCCAATTGCGGCAAAATTCACTGATTTTCCAAGATTTTCACTGATTTTTCAACCAAATTCGTAGATTTGACCTACTTTTTAATGATTTTTCTCACTGATTTGTTTTCAATGAAAATGTTTTCAATAATTTTTTCCTGTGCTGTAATTCTGACTGTTTTTCAGTAATTTTTGAAAATTTTAGCTGATTTGTAAATGTAAGAATGGGAGATAAAATCCCGTGTTTTTCTACAAAAACAGTTGACTTTGGTAATCTCTAATTCCACTAAGTACCTATTGAGCCAAGGGTCAAAATTTTTTGGTGATTTTCTACTTCAGGATGTACCACTTCTATACTCTTGCATTTAAAAATCAGTGAAAATTATCGAAAATCACTGGGAAATCAGTGAAAATTCACTGAAAAGTCAATGAAATTTATGAATTTAGCAAAAAGATCAGCAAAAATCTTTGAAAAAGCAGTGAATTTTGCTGGTTTTTCTTATGCTGCCATTCTGACTGTTCATCAGTGTCTTTTCACTGATTCAGAATAAAAAGGTATGTTTGGTTGAAATGCGAGAAGTTGTTTTTCTACTTCGTCTTATAAATTTTACCGTTCGATGAAGTGCTCGAAAATTAAAAATTTTAAATCGTTGTAGGATAAAAACTGTAGAACGGTACGTCGTGCCGCGTCGTGAGATTCTTTTCAAAAATTTTGAATTTCGCAATGTTTCGCCGATATACCTAATCATATTCAACGATTACACGCTTCAGGGCACGAATTGGCTGTGTACGGACACGGATTGAAAAATTAATTTCGAATGTGCGACTCGATGTAGTTGACTTAACTTGTCAACTAAGTACCTATCGAAACGATACGCCGCCGTACAAACAAATAATCTTACCCCTGATGCGAGTCGTCTTTTTCCGCGACCCGGATGGGTCTCTCTTTATTTGGTTTGGATTACGCGATTAGACCATTACGATTGGGGTGAGAAATGTTTTTTTTTTTTTTTTTTCGTTGGTATATACATATTATGCGCGATAAATTACCGTAGCGTATGTTGATCGTCGCGTAATAATCGAATAAATACGCGAAACGAAATCCCCCTAAGTTGAAGCGTCGTCGCGTCGCGTCACTCGTATATGCGTAATGTGGATTCATTGGATTCGTTTATGGTAAGTAATGAAGAGAAAAAAGGGAACGTTTTGCCCTTTCGCCGCAACAATTCGGAAATCAGTACATTCTACTTTTGCCTATCAAGCACGAGAATTTTTGGCAAACCGTTTCGTATGCATCAATTTCTAATTTATTTTCTATTTGGACGAACCTGAACCTATCTACTCGAATCTACGGAGGTAAAACCACATGGTTCGTAGGTACCTATGGGTAATTTTATGCATAAAATCGCACATTTCTACTCCCTACTTATTCGTAATAATTATCATTTGTTGTGGTTAATTTTCGAAAACGTTTTACAATTCGATAATGCGGGGGTAATACTTATGATTAAATTTTCTTTTATAAGTATGTGGTGCCTATGCCTACTAAAGGCATGTCATGTTGAAAGGTCGGTTCGATGGACTTGTGAGTGGTGGATGTGGATGTGGATGTCGGATACGTACCTACAAAGAGTCTATAGCCCTCGAATACATATTCCGATGTTTTAGGTTACAGTTATACGCATGTATGCTATAGTTAAAGCCTTGTAAGCTTGTCTCGCACAGTCGTATCAGTATTTCAGGACGACGACGACGACGACGACGGCGAAGAGTATTGTGTATGTAGGTGTAGGCTATAGGTATAGAGTAGAGGTATCGCGGATTGTAGATAACAATTTTTATAAGCGTATTTTTGTCCTCGAAGATTGGCACGACATCTTTTATACTCTATGATGACATAGGTGTGTACAGCGGGACGAGTTTTTGGTTTTCGCGTTTTGACAGCAGCGGTACGTGCGCGGTGAGATTCGCATTATTGTTGAGAAAAGTGAGCGGAATAATGTTTATTGTGAGTATCGGACGGAAATTCGTCCATTTAAGTGGTAGGTTGTTTTTGAAAGGCCACCCAAAAACATGATAAAACCCGCCACGCCGATTATTTTGTTCGAGTACCATAGTAAATTAACGAAAGGTAGAACTAGGTATTACCCGTTTAATACGCAAATTTTCAATTTAATTTTTTCGATCACGGCAGACTCCAGTCTTTTTGAACCATTCGTTTTTTTTTTCGTTTTTTTTTTGCAGGGGGAGTAAGTACTTCAGTAAAATTTGGCTTTTTGGAATCAGAGATGGGGAAATTTTGAGTTGGCCCAAAAATTTTGCAGATTAGAAAAAAAAATGAAGTCCGGCTTTTGTGTGTGAGTAAGTAATTTTTCGAATGCGAAAATGACGAGAGTATGCTTTAACAAATTGATGATTGCAAATGGCATCGAATCGGTTCCATGTCCAAGTTCAACTTGTCAATTGAGCACTGTGTTGCAGTAATTTCATGATTTACGTAATACGTAATTACGTACCTATCTATATTTACAAATATTTTTGAAGGAATACCTTAAGAGGGAAGTGGAGAAAGAAGAGAAAGAGGTTGACACGACTAGCCCGAAATACCGAACGACGAATGGAAAATTTTTGTGTTTCACTCGTTGCGTGATTTTTTTAAAAAGTTTTTTTTTTTCTTTCTCGCTGTCTCTCCCTTTCAAAAAAATGTAAAAATTTGCGATCCGGCGAAGTGTATTTTTCAACCCACATAGTGAATACGAGCATACGTACCTCTACCTATCTGGGATACTTATAATATGGTACTTATATGTATGTAATGTACTTACTTAGTTATACATATTTAAAACTCGCGTCAAGCGTATAAAAACGATTTTTATCCGAAGCCAATTATCGTGTGAAATTTATTCGTGATATAAATTAAGTTTTCAACGAACGTTAAATACTAGTATTTGTATAAAAATGGACACCTATGTGGAAGGTAAATAAAACCAACAATGAATTTGGAAGGTTAATTTGAATAATCTTGAAATACGTTGCCGCGCACGCCGAGCAACGAGAGCTGCCCCGCCAACGCGATACCTTATATTTCTCGCGTTTATGGTGGCGAATTTTCCACTACAACGATGACGACGACGAGGACGCAAATTCTTGTACTACGAATAATTAGCTGTTTCTAATACCCTTGCCTGCGTAATTTTGTGTGGAGATACCTTTAAAATGGATCTGTAGGACTAGTAGGTACCTATAGGTAATTAGGTATAGGTTTTATTTAGTCGACCGATTTTACGTTCAAATAATTACCTACCTTAATCTACCTATATTGGCTCTATCGGTACAAGTAGGAAATGGACGAGTACATCGAGTATTTCATGAAAAAGCGATCTCTTTAAATTCAAGTTGGTCAAATTTTATGAAATTCTAATCGCATTAATATCAGATTTTGCAAAAGTCCATAATTTTTTTTGGTATAACTTTTGGCTGAAAAATGGGTGAGAAATTGTCGATTTCAAACGATGATCGATTTCACTACTCTCATAATTTGAATCAGCCGAAAATTGACGATTGACTGGTTGAAATAGACAGAATCATGTCACTGAATTGGCACTTGGAAGCAAAATTCCACTGGCCCCAATTACTGATCAAATTAGTGAGTTTTAATTTTTGAATCAGGAATCTTTACCTTGACTACTGAAATGAATCAGTCAAAACTTTAATCTATCGATTGAATTGGTAATTGAAATTGGTAAAAATTTCAATTTACGGATTAAATCTGTAATTATTCACCTACTGATTCAGTTCAATAGTTGAGAAAAAAAATGACTGATTAAAAAATGAAAATTCACTGATCGAATCACTACCGTACATTTTTCTCTGATTTCTACAATGACTCAATTTTGTCTATTTAATCATTCAATTTTGACCGATTCCAATACAAAACGTATAATTTAAAGAAACTAAATTTCACTATTCTACGTATGTATTAACTTTGGTCAAGAAGTAGTATTCGCCGGTCAAACGGTCATTTCTAGACCATTTGACCGATGAAATAGACAAAATTGGTCAACTGACGAATCGGTGAAAAATGATCGATTTGTCGAATTGGTGAATTTTACCGAGTGAACGTGACTGAGTGAATCGATTCCTCGGTCGACCAATTTCGGTGATTTTGATCCAAATTCAGGGAGCAGAAAAAATTTTACCGATTTCGATTCGTCTAGAAAAAACAATTCTTGAATAATTTGAATTATTGGAGGGCGCATAAAACGTTGTGTCGATACGAAGCACGAATAGGTAAATTGAATGTTGAGAGGGACAAACGATGCTGACGGGTGACGACGAGGCCTACGAGGACTATGAGGAGGATGAGGAACGAAGACGACGACATTGATATCGAATATTGCAACCCGATCCGCCTTAATATAGGTAGGTATATGGTATTTAACTGAGAGACAGAGTCGACCACGACGAGCGAAAACGTTTATACACCGCACCGCATTATTTCCACGGTACATCGGTATAATTCTCAACAATTCAGATATTCCTACTCGTAGTTGTGTGGTGAGAGAGCACAGGTACCATATAATATAGTTAGTTCGTTGGTAGCCAGCCTAGGCACTAGGAACACGTATGGTATCTATAGCTCATAGGGTTACATAGGATCTGATCACCGTACAAACGAGCTGTCATAAAGAAAACAGGATCTTAATTCAAATCCATCGTCTCGCAGAATCGCATACACCTAACGTGTTCTGGCGGTGGAGGGCGACGGCGATACGAGAGGAGGCAACCAGCAAAAAAAACAATATATTGGAGTACGAGAATCGGGCAGCGGTGGTGCAAATGAAATCGAAAGTATTCGAGGATTGCGGTTGAGAATCGCATAGGTTCTCTTGTTGAATTGAAATAAGGAGTATGTGGGAGTATGATGCACCAAGATACAGTATGCGAATTGGTTTTTGTCGTCTGTGATATTGGTTGGAAAAATTTTTTGCAATATTTTCTCCAGATCAAATTTTTATTTCAATTTTTACATAAAGTATGGGATAAAATGTAAAAAAAAAAAAAACGAGGTTATGCTCCAAAAAAGAATTTTTCAGAGAAACGAAAGGAAAATGTATGAGTTTGAATCTGTTTGGAAAACTTGAGGAGATCATTTGGTGTAGGATGGCACATTATGTCCCAGGTTCCCTTGCAGTCAATTTCAATAACGACGATACCTATGTATAGATATAAAATATGGAAATCAGGATACGCTGCACGAAAAGGGAGCGAACGAGGGACAACGATAAACGATGATAACCGCGGGTACCTAATCTCATAATTCGTGATTATAATATTGCGATACCGATATGGGTACTTGGGCGACTTGGGCCGTACAACGTGATAGGTCTGGTTTCGCGGTTTCAGTCAGGCGAGCTAATGAGATGGCGCTGCGCTAGCGTATTAGTCCGGGCAGTGGTCAGCCAAGCTTAACCAAGCGATAAACAGCATATCTGGTCGACGTGGTACATTGTTAAACGAATTTCACTATTTTTTCTTTTCTTTTTTTTTCATTTTTTTTTTCAAATATACGAGGTGCCTGTAGTACTTGTAATTGAAAATTTGTACAATAAGACGGTGCGGATCATAGAATATATGGGGTACTTATTATTTGGAGACGTGTAGTATACTTCTAGCCACAGTAGGTACTTGATAGGTACTGTACCTAATACCTACCTACCTACCTACGTAGCTAGACTAACGTAAGTGCCATATAACACACTGTAGATACGTTGTACTCTCCTCTCGTACAAGTTGGTTTGCGCGGTTGGTGTAAAGTTAAAGTTATACCGGAAACAGGTGAGCACGCGGAGCTATACGTACCAAAAAAAAATACAAAAAAAACAAATACGCGAAGGTTGTATCGAACCTGTATGTACGCTGGTACAGTACACAGTACACTCACGATTAAACGTACGCGTTGGTATTACCAAATGGAGCTTTGGCGGGGGTAATTTTCGCACAAATTAATACCCGGTAACTTGATAACGAAATCGACTCCACGTATCGTATCATCGAGTAATTATATTTATTTGCGCGTTTATTGAAACGACCAAAAAAAAAAAAAAAAAAAATGAAGACGAAGGCGACGACAAACGCCCAACGCGTATAAAAAGCCTACTTACTTTTTACCAATACCTATACGAATTTTTTCCCACCGGTATGGTATGAAATCGATGTCGACGCGTGTGCAGTGTATCAACATTGGAAATTAACGTAGGCAGGCAATCAACGAGCGTCTTAATTAATTAATTAAAAACTGCGACGCCGGCGACAGTGATCGCATCCATCCGGTTCAAAAGCGGCGAGGAAGCTGCTTGGGTGCGACGCGACACGCGAGACATGCAGCGGTGTCATTTCAACTTGCGGACCACGAAAAGGAAAAAGGCCGCGGGGGCGAAGGTGATTTTCACGTGTGTACGCTCGTGGCTATTTGGAAAACTATTTCTGCATGGTACGAGTATTTCTACATTTGTGTCTATATGTATTTATTAGATTCGATGCGGCAGCGAAAGAGAGAATTGAAGTGAGAAGGGAAAATAATAAAACGAGTGTAGGATCCTTCATTTTTGATGTTAGGCAAAAAGTCTTCAGAATAAAATTTGTTCAATTTTCAACGTACGATCTATTCCCTTAATTATTTCTTTTGCTGTAGAATTTTTTTGATCAATTTTTTGGTAGCCCCTTCAATTTCAAGTTAGGTAAAAAATCATAAGACGAATAGTATACTTCACAACACCGACGAGGAGTCAAAAATTGTTTTTTCTTCGAGCTCTGAACAATATATTTTCTTATTGCGAGAGACAAGTGCGAATTTAAACACTCGAGCGTTCCACGAAAGGGAGGAAAAGTAGCACTTTGCTCCCGCTATAAGAAAAAAAGTGTTCAGTTTTTAAAACGCCATCCATTCCTAGGGTTGAAAAAAATTTACGTTGAAAATTTTTCAAGAACCAGTATTCGCCCCTTCCATTTTAATAATAGGCAACATGTTTCATTTCAAGGTGTTTTTCCCTAGTCCTACCCGGTTGTATCCAAAAATGAAGTTTGGACGTCCACTCCCGGAACACCCTGTAGTGAGTGCTGGGTAACTGGGTGCACAATCATTAATCAAGCTACCGGCATAGAGAGAAAGAGATTTGGGTAACAACGAGTAGGTAATAGGTATACTAATACTCAGACTTACCGGCACCGGTACCGGTACCTCCAATGTTGAAGTTACGTGTGTAGGGTACACGGGTACACGGGTACATCGATGCTAATACCAGCTACAATCACCCACAAGCCAGTAGGCAGTCGGTAGTAGATAGAAGGTAGAAGGTACGACGACAGAGACAGCGAGCTCGTTTCTAATAATGGGATTTACACCTCGGTTTTTGTTCTGCCTCTTGTAAACACAAAACAACCGTAGAGATAACACTTTTTTATGTAAAACAATTTCAACGCCATCAAAGGCTTTTAATTTGTATAACACCTTAACGCGTTCGCTTTCGACGCCGGATTTGAAGCCGCAAAAATGCAACAGGTTCATAGATGAATATTGCGACGCGACGGTGTGAAAGAAAACTATGAGCACTTGAGATTTTTTTTAAAAATGGCGAGATTGTTTACTTCAAGTAGGGAACCGTCCAAATGCTTCGTACGTAATATCTTGAATCCTCCTCCCCCCCCCCACCAAAAAAGAAAAGGTGAAGTTTCGAATTTTCACACCTTCCCGACTAATTAGTCCGCAGCAGGCGAGAAAGAATGCAGGCCCGTAGCCCGGTGCAGAAAAAATTTTTAGGCTCACCTACTATACCTAAAAATGTTGAAAATTAATTTTCTGCTATATTCCTTTTGCTTATCATACACATTTCGGTTTTAAAAAATGTCGAAAAATTACAATTTCAACAAAGAAAAGTTAATTCTTTTTAAATGTCGCGTTTTTTACATTTTAAGGTGGGGGGGATGAAAAGTTGCGTATAGTCAGAATCAGAATTCGAATTGCTCGCAAAAACGTCTCTAAAACGAACTCAATGTTTTTTTTGAATGTCGAGAATTGAAGAGGCATTTTTTTTGGAATGTTGTACACTCTCGAAGTGTAATGGTTCTTTATGCCTCGCCAAAGGAGGTACAAAGATCTTTGATCGCTGAATGCTGAATCAATCGAAAGGATTACCTTACGAGTACGGGTAGTAATTATAAAAGTTGGTAATCGTATCTAGGAGATAATTGTTGCGGATGTGCGTTGAATAATACGTATTTTACACAACCGAGCCGTCGCCTCACCTCTCGGTGCGAGCGCGATTGTGTTCTTTTTAACCTGACCCCGATTTTCTTTTGAGCTATTCATCAACTCTTTTGTTTACCTTTGTAAATTGCCAGTTAATTGCCGCGATAACCATTCGCTTTCTATTCTTATGTTTTACTCGGGCGCGGCGCGGCGCGGCGTTGTTTCGTTGCCTTTTTGTACCCGGCTGGTAAGCATTGTTTTTCAGGTCGACGCTTTCGTTTCTTTATTTCTAGCCAGCGTAAGCTTTTATTCATCCTGGGCGCTCTTATCCCGAAGCTGAAGCTGTCCCGCTTCCTCTCGTCGCCCATCTTCGCCCGTAAAAGCTATTATCTAATTAAGCTTACAATAATAAACGAGCTATCTAACACTTGGGCGTTTGTTCTGTTCGTGTTTGTATCTAAAACAAGAAGCGACGCGACGGACGGACGCACGAAAAGAAAATTCTCGTCGTGATGCGACTTCGGTCGCTCGTGCCCTCTTTCGGAGTTATTAAAATCGTGGATACTGAAGGCTGACCTGTCGGCTGATTTCTGCAGGGTTGATCCGAACTGACGGTGAGGAGGAGGGGAAAAGTAGACCATCTACCGGTATAATGGTTTATAATATTGCATATTTAGTCGGAAAACAGTGTTGGTACGTCGGTACGTATTACATAATATAAGTTTGAGTTTAGGAAATTTTTTATACTTTTTCTAAGAAAGTTTCAATTTGAGTTGAATAATCAAAAAAATTAATGGTTGTAGAGAATTTTTGATTTTTTGCCCTTTCAAACTTCATTTAAACTTTCTAACAACTTGCCAGCAGTAGAACGTTGTTTTTTTTTTTTTGCTTTATAAGGTGGAGTAGGCAGGCCCGCCATAGCCAGCGAAATTAATAGAAGGGTTGACTGAGTCCACCTAAAATTTTCTCTGCAACAGCTTAAGCAAAGTTCTGGCTACGGGCGTGGGAGTAGGTATGATTACTTGTTGACGATGAGCTTATGCTTAAACATGTGTATGTATATAGGTAGCTACTAGCTAGGTACCATGTACCTTTCGTTGGGAGCAGCGCAGCGTAGCGTTTTCGAGTTTAATGCGGCACTTAAACTTGGAACCTAGACCTACGGTCGGTTGAAAGATGAAGATGAAGATGGAAATACCGATCAGTATTAGCGTGATTTAAAAATTAATATTCCACGACAAACCGGTTTGAATATTTTGTAAAATACGAGAGACCTACCGAAATTCTTTGATGAATTTTTTTCCTCGTTTGTACAATGCTCCGGATGGTCGATGGTCCCGATCGCGATCGTATCGGAAGACTACGCCGCCGCTGCGCAGTGCTGACGCGGATAGAAATACGAAAAATAAGTCAGCGTTCTCGCCACGCCGCGCCGCGCCGCACCGCCTATGTTTACGCATGCTCGCGCGCACGTATGTACATACGTACAATATGGTAGTAGATAGTCTTGATACTAGATACCAGTTACCAGGTACTAGGTAAGCATATTATGTGAGTATATAGTGTGATAATCCGATAAACAAAGGCACGCGAGTGTACAAATTTATCTAGATGAGCGACTGAGCGTTGCTCGGTTGTGGGACCGAATAATTTACCTAAGTATAGGCGCATGGAGGTACATTCGTGTGATGATGAGGTGGTTTTTTTCCACTATTCAATACTCTGTCATTCTGAATCAGTGAAAAGTCACTGATGAACAGTCAGAATTGCAGCATAAGAAAAATCAGTGAATTTTCACCGATTTTTCAAAGATTTTCACTATGATTTTTTCAAAGTTTTCGTTGATTTTTCAAAAGTTTTCACTTATTTTTCAGCTAAATTCATAAATTTTACCGACTTTTCAGTGAATTTTCGCTGATTTTCCAGCGATTTTCCTCACTGATTTGTTTTTAATGAAATTTTTTTCACTTTTCACTGATTTTCTCCTGCGCTGCAATTACGATTGTTTCTCGATGATTTTCGATTATTTTCACTGATTTATGAATGAGAGAGTACGAAGCGATGGACTGTTTTGGAAAATTATTCATTTAGAATATTGAAGAAGAATCGACTACGCGGCGTAAAAAATGAGAGGTGCGTTATCGATTCTAGATTGGCGGAAAATTACGAATACTGGGGACCAGAGCAACATTGTGGAGGTACGAGCTCGGTTTGACGGCGATGGCGAAACTGGTGGTGCGAATGTTGCGGTAATCCGCGGCTTATAACGCTTCGTAGGTCTATTTACTATACGAGCTATTACCTTTGCCTGGATGTATTTGCCCAGATCCGCTAGCCAGCCGAAGAAAGCCCGATTCTCTGGTCGAAGATATACTTAGTACTTAGTGGTGGAAACCGCGACCGCGGTGCGGCTTCTCAACACCGTGTAAGTTTACATTGGTCGTCGAGTGTATGTGTATAATGTACGAGTATTCTACTGTATGGCGAACAAAATACCTACCTACGTGCGTGTTTATAAGGTACCGTTGAGATGGTATTGTGCAATAGTACCTTTGGAGAAAAGGGCAAGACGAAGAGGTGAAAGAAAGGACTCAATTACAATAGGAATAGCCGAATAGGAAAAGGAGGAATATCCACGTACACAGACACAGACACACACACACACATCCACTTTAAACCGATATTTGTATAAATAAGCGCAGCGATACGAAGAAGAGACCAAAACATTTCGATCGAAGCGAGGGGGAAATTCTCGCGTACTTCTATGCAAGTGAATAAGCGAGCGAGTAAGTAAGTATACCGATGTGAAAAGGGATCGCGGTTCTTTTTTTTTCTTTTTGCTCCGCGCTCCGCTCTGCGGTAACTCGGCCAAAATGGTACGCACTACTCAGGCTCAGGCACATGCACAGGGGAAGAAAAAACAAAAAATAAAGAACCGGTTGAATGAACATACATACTCGTACTCGTACTCGTACTCGGGGTAGATACCTACACCTAGACCTACATTACTCGTATAGGTACTTACTACGTATACACTTATCAGAATCGAAAGTAAGCGAACTGACGATGAGTGGCGAGGGGCGACGGCGCGGCGGATGCGCTTATAAACTGTACAGGTAGGTAGGTCTACGTACGCGTAAATACATATCTGTGGTACGGAATGAAAGGGTTTATCGTTTTGAATATCTTTGAAAAGTTTCAGAACGCCTTTCAACATTGTGGTAGACATTTATAGACAAGTACCTAAACGTAAACGCTCTAAAGCTATAGGTATTAGGTATACATATAATTTTCGCTCTATTCATAGGTCTACTTTACGTTATTACCTATAGGTAAGGTACCTATATACCTACTACCTACTATACAATACAGCAATAATATCTATGTAGTATTACCTTATAGACCGCAACGTGTATTATGTTTATGATTGCTTAGAGGTCTACCTGTGCAACAGCATCCACTCACTGTACGCAACCGTCCGAAAAACAAGATATCTATCTTATTTGTGCGATATCCCTCCTTATCTTAATTTTCGTCCATCAAACAGAATCCTTTTCTCTCGCCTTTGTTTTCGGACGATGCGGTGCGGTGCGATGCGGTGCGATGCCGCATCTATTCTTAGATTATCAGGGGTGAGTGCCCCCTTCGCGCTTAAGATCGCCCTCGGTCGGTGAATAGGTGAATAGGTATAGATTTAGATTTAGATATGTACAATTGTACATGTAGGTGGCTAAAACTGCTAGGTAATGGGTGCTAGCTGCTAGCTGCTAGCTAATAGGTAGTAAGTTATATGTAGGTAGTAGGTACCACCTACAGGGGTGTCGTATTTAATTTAGAAAAGTTGCCTTTCGAATATGGTATATCTACCTCGAGCCTGTTCTTATCATTTACCAGCTACCTGTTGGCAAGATAAGCTCACCTTGAACGTAGGTATACAGTATGTATTGTTTTTGACGACGACGTAGGTAACGCGAAAGAAAGAAAGAAAGAAAAAAAAGTCGCCATAAAGTCGATACGGACGATTTACGAATACTTGACAATAATTTTAAACGACGCTATCGTTTTCCTGGAAAAATTGTTAAATAGGTAGCTTATCGAATAGGTATACATGTAGGTAGTTGCCTAACGACCTATACCATCCCTATATATCGCGTTGGTTTTACAAAAAAAATACTGAAATGACGAGATAGTGGCTAAAAAAAAATACGGGTGTATTGGGAATAAGTTTGCGTGCGATGTTTTTTTTTTCTTTTTTCAAAATATACGTTGGTCTAGGTACATCTCATCGTGATTCGGTTATTTTTGAGTGGACTGTTTTCTGTACCATCCAGCGTATAGTTGGTAGAATTGGATCGAAAAAGGTCTCATTGAATTAGGGGTCTTTATTTGTGATCAATGATCATTTTTGTATCGAATGAAGTGTATACTGTATACGTGCTAACTAGATGTAGATGAACGCTGATTTGCTCCCTCGGTTTTCAAGTCCATATTTAAAATATTTTGAAATCGAGGATCGAGAAATAATCTACCAGTCCGGTTAATCAGATTACTTCTATAGCTAGAAATAATTATTCGCATATGTGAGAATTTTTTAATCAGTGCGCAAATTTTTCCTAATTTCCTGAATGAAAAGTCGCGAAGATTTCATTTCAATTTTAGGGTAAAAAGTCAGAAAGCTCACGTTCCTTTTTCTACTTTTATTTTATTACCATCAGATATCTTTTCCAATCTTTTGTCAAACATTAGAAAATTTATCATTCTAATATGTAAGTAAATGTACTATAATATTCCCCTTTTCTCTCTTTTCAATCTCACATCACATTTTGCCAACTTTTGTTCTTTTGTTCGTTTTTTTGGGGGGGGGGAGGGGAGAGGGGGTATTCGATGTGAAAAATTTTCTAGTGTTTGTAAGACTGAGTAAAGGTCAATAACTTGATAGTTTTTTTTTTTTTTTTTTTTTTTTTTAATGAAAAATGATGGTCTGTTATGTCTGATATAATGACATTATGTCAAATCAGGCTTGTTCCAACATTGATATGTCGTAGCGCTGGAGGTTAATCCAATAATTTCCATAAATAATTTAACCAAATTCTTTGCTTGAAATTTGTGACCAAATTGCAGCGTGGATATTTTGTAATGTTGTGAAGTAATCTAGTATAAAAGTGGAATCAAATTTTGGAGACCATTGACGTAATCAGATTTTGTTAGATTTGAAATAACTCGAAAAAATTTGTCAGATTGATATAGGTAATCACGTATTTAAATGATGGAGTTTTTTTTTTCAATTTTTTACAAAATAGGTGCGTTAAATTTTGAAATTTACCCTCTTGAAACTTTTATGCAGAGTTGGAAATGTTACAAATTTGATAAGCGGCCAAATTGTGTCATTTTTCATCTTACCATAGCTATTTTGAAAATTAGAATGAAGAAAAAAAGTGTTGATATCTGAATACGTGACCCTGCGGAAAGAAGGAATCGTGTGTGGTAAAAAAAAAATCGATATTTTTTTATTTGTTTGGTCCAACAGATTTGATGTAATTTAGACGAAAAACGTAAAAAAAAAGACGTCGATTTTTTTTTCACGCATAATCCGTTCTTTCCGGCAGGGTCACATATTTTCCCAAGTGTTTTAAAATCCAACTTTCGTCATGGTGTTAGTGGTGAATATTTTGATAAACTTGAATAATGAAAAAAATAAAAATGAAAATGACGGGGCTGAAGGGTAATAGATAGGTACCTAGTTGGGTACTCGGAGCAAGTGAAAAATATGAAATAAAAATCGTATAATTACTCATTCAGCCGTCAGTACTCAACTATTCATATACTTTTGTAGCTGTAGTTAGTACTTACACTTACGATATTTACGTACAGATACCGTGCAATGTGCATCTATACGTGGTGTAGGGCCTATGCCTATGCCTTACCTACTTACATTTATCTAGTGACAAGCCAGCCAGACAGCAGCGTGCGATGGCGACAGCGACAGCGCGCCAAACCAGAATTTAATCAAAAATTTACATCGAGTAGCGCGTTTATACTTTACATATTAAACATGATACCGGTATTTTATTCGAGCGCTTTACGTACTTCTACTTGCGTATTTATCTTGAAAATGCGACCGTTTAAATAATGTCCACAATTTACAGCGTTTTTATTATTACGACGTTATTTAAAAGCGGAGAAAAATTAAACGTCTCCGATTATAAACGCGCGTTATGTACCGGTAGGTATATGTATGTCTATGTATGTACCTCTACCTACCTACCTACCTACATACCTACCTACCGGGGTATGAAATGAGATTAACAAAAAGTAGAAATACGGACCCGCGAAGAACAAGAGATGAATCTTGAACCTAAAGACAAGAATTACGTACTACGTAGTACGTATACACCATTTACCTACGCGTGTATATTTTTGGTCATTTAATTTCAACGTTCGACCATTATATAGCAGACAAATGAGCGAGCCAGCGAGCGGAGTTTAGGCGAGACTGTAAGGTCGCAGGCTATAGGAACTTTGTGAATTCTATATATCTACAGATATCTCCCTTATGATCTGAGGCAACTCCTCATCCATGGCAGAGGTACTTTCTACTCTCTTAATTTGAATCAGTCAAAAATGCCAAAATTGACTGATGGAAATAGAGAAAATCAAGTCACTGATAATCAGTCGAATTCCACTGATTCCCCAGTTAATCAGCGTCATTTTACTGCCAATCGGTGAAAAATTACCGATCCAATTAGTGAATTTTGATTATTGAATCAGTGCGAAAATTAGTTGACTGATTGAAATCAGTAAAAATTTACTGATTGAATCGTATTTTTTTTTTTTTACTGATTCCTACAGTGACTTGATTTTGTCGATTTTAATCAGTCAATTTTGACTGATCCAAATTAAGAGAGTACTGATCCTCATAAAATTCTGCAATAACATCGCGATACATGGCTACGTATTACGTATTAGTACGTAGTACGTAGTAAATACCTAATTATGTAAATACACCGATATAATTATGAAATGTATCGCGCGTAAGTATAAGTACCTGAACTAATGGTCGCATCGCGTCGTCTGAAGAAAACGAAGAAGAAGAAAAAAAAGGTTTTTCACAATAAAACGATGACCTCGCGAAGGCGTATTCGATCGCACAATTTGACGAAGGACGATTTCGCGCCGCGATAATCTAGAATGACGAGAAAAATACAGGGGAAAAAGCGAGCGAGATGCGAAAATACGAGCTGAAATTTTATCCAGATGAAATGTGGGAGTTGTCTTTTAACCGTTGTTGGAAATGGGTGTAACCGATATGATGCACGTCTCGACCAGGAAATTTACGAAATCGTGATTGACAGTGCGCCTTCAAAGGGTGGAAACGACAACGCACCCAGTGTACTACAACCGACAGCCGCGTGATGGGGGGGGGGGGGACAGAGGGATAGAAATTGTTACTAAAGCTCGCGTTTTGGGGTCGTTTTCAAAATTATTACCCATCGTTATGAAGAGTGTTTTTGAAATGCTCGACGCAAAGATGATAGTATTATGTTTTCTTGCTCGATACGGTAGCGTAATAAATATCCAACGATGAGAAGCTAAGATTATACTTTTTTGTTGAGACGAGGAGTAACGCTTAGGTACTCGATTGATGAAACAAGTAGTTTTTGAAAAACAAATTGACGAAAACTTGGCACCTGTGCAGTGTTCACTATGCACTCCCAATGCGTTGGTGAACCCGGCAGAAGGGTCAGAGGATTCGAGCACCCTCTTTTCCTTTCAAAACTCGTCATGAAAATTTTTCATCGTAGAAATGTTTAAAACGAGTGTAGCAGAAATTTTTTGATTTTTAAAAAATATTTACCTTGTAAAATTTCGTAAAATTTGTGTCTCTTTGAATGATTTTTCTAGTCAGAAATCGTTGATTTTTCAGTTGATTTCCAATGTGTCAAAAAAAAATTTGGTATAGGTTTTTCTTTCATTTAAAGAAAGGATCGATGGGAAAAACACCGATTCAAGTAAAATGCCTTCATAGATTCATGAAGGCAGAATTTCATCAAATTCCACTGATTCAGCTTTAAAAATTAGTATAATATTGATTGAAATAACGATTACTAAATGAATTTTGACCCTTCCCCTCCCCCTTTTTTCTCCGATTCAACCCCTTCAGTGCACAATTCTTGGGTGCGTTTATGAAGGCGATCACAGAGATCGCGGAAAACAATGTCAAAAAATGAAAAGAAAAAACTAATGGAACGAAAATTGACCCATGTCGTGACTTCTGGAGAACATGTTCCAAAACTTAAGTATGAAATGAAAGTGCGATTTTTTGAAAATCTTTTTTAAAAATACTATTCTTGGGAACGATTGCCCTTTTTACCCTCTGCGTGGTGGTTACTCTAACTCTATTGAATAGGTATATTAGATCAAAGTACAAAATGGTCGTATTCAAAGGGCATTTTCAAATAATTGATCTTCGCGATATCGAAATCTCGTGATAAATAGATTTCGAAAAGTGAAAAGGTCGTGGTAGGTCCTATTATCCAGACCTACAAGTATGATGATGGTGAGATGGCGACAGAGCACAATGTACAATTAAGTGTAGGCACAATACAATAAGTCGCGTCGAGTCCACTTCGTTGAAAGTTGCTGGACGAATTTCTGGGAACGAAAATGAATCCTGTATTCGAAGACGGTCCACGTTTCGCGCAGACGAAAAAAACCATCCACCTAGCGCCTACTTTCTAACTGCAGTAAAATTATTTTTAATATGTTTCTGGAAGGGTGCGTGAAGTTAATTTCAATACGTTATCGGACACGACGCGACGCGACGTGTAGCCTTTCTCTTTGTTCTTTCTTTCCTTTTCTTTTTAAAGAAGACAAATGCGTTTTTGTACAAGTAGATATAGCATTGCCGTCTGAAATTTAAATGTTTAGTCGGACGAAATGGCTGTTTAACAATGATTAATGAACTGCAGTTCGATTTAATAACAGATCGCAAATATTCCCTTGTACTTATTCCATTCGCCATGGTCGTTTCTTTTGGGCTGATACGTTCAGTAAATGCAAGTAGAGGAAAATTCACTGGACACTTATTCTGAGCCCGGATATTGTGAGAAATTTCCTATTTTGTGGGAATTTTTAATGACCGGAGGGGGGGGGGGGGGAATGAGATATATTTATGTAGGACATTGTAAGAAATTCAGTTCGAAAAAGAAAAAATATTTTGTTGGGGGGAATGAGATAAATTTTATAAAATGTTGTGGAAAATGGTTAAAAATATAAATTAAAAAAAAATGGCGATCTTTTCCTGACAATCTCATTTTGTGTAGATTTTTAAAAGCTACGGGGGTGGGGGATGGGTTATTTATGTTGGAAATTGTGAGAAATTCAGTTATAAAAAGAAAAAACGTTAGGAGTTTAGGGGGAAAATGAGAAGAATTTTATAAAATATTGTAATTTGTGATTTTTCCTGACCTTTTTTCCACTATAATTTTTTCCTCCATAATTTATCATTCCAAAAGAACGTACGTATAAAAAATTGACTGATCATTTTCCAGTTCCAATGAATTATCAATTTCGATAAAAACTTGATAAAATGCTGTAAAAAATGTCAATTTTGACTGAAAAAAATAGTGTAAGAAAACCGAGGAAAATTTTGTAATCTGATGCGAGAAAAAATGGGAAATTTGGTGGTAATTAGTGAGAAAAATTTAAATTTCAATATCACAGCTCTGAAATGGTCCAATTTCAGTCAATGCGTCTCTGATCCCTTACCCACCAGGGTTGACATTTGGCATACGCGCCATCCACTAAGCTACCAACGAATTACCTCGATTTATTGCAGCTTTGGAAAATTTGCGAATCAAGTTGTACCTATTTGAATCAGAGCAGTAGAAATAGATTAAAAGTTGATTGGTCGATGACAATAGATCAAAGTGATGCGACAAACGACACTTCACACGCGACACAACAGACAGATTCTTGTAACGTTGTACGGTTGTACGCGTCTATCTCGGTAGGCAGCTATAGGCACCTAAAACTGAGACCAGCACTCGACAGCTCAGCAGGATGAGCGGCGTTCATCAAAGTATATCGCGCCGGCCGGCGATTTCATAAAAATGTTACAAATTGAAAACCTTGTTGCCGGTAGCGTTGTGGTAAGGTAAGGTGGTGTGTCTACTTTCAGAGCTACTTATATGTACATGTAGAACTCGAGACTCGAGACGAGTAAGAATGGAAGATAGAGTGAAGCCGTCGACGAGGAAAATCCATTGAAATGCGCCCGGGATTATCGTCGGCTTAAGAGTAGTTAACGAACACCCGTTTTCTCGCCGTTTATCCGCTTTTATTAGATATACGCGGACGCGTTTCTCACCCCATCACCCCATTGTGAATTTTCTTCCACAACTTAGGTTGGGTATATTTACGCTGTTCATTGATGAAAATATTTTTGCCGAAAACTTGACGCTGCGCTGTACCGTTTTTTTTGCGCGTGTGTGTGTGTGTGTTTGCGTTTGTGGAGAAGACAAAAAGACAATCTACGAGTAGTAGGTCTAGGTAGGTAGGTAGGTATATGCGATTAAGCGGCCATCATCGCATCGTGGTGTCGCCGTCGCGTCGAATTTAGATGACTAGATAATGTATAAATGGATATCGTATCGCGAAGGACAATTATCACTTTTCTATACAGTCTGTTGGCACGTTGGCTGGCTAGGTGTTTGTTTTGTGTTTTTTGCATCGCTGCACTGTCCGGCGACAGGGTGGTAAGTGTACCTACTGGGCAGTGCACAGTGGACAGCTAGAGCTACCTACTACGTAGCTGGGTTCGCGTCTGTCTATACTCTACGAAGAAGAAGCACTAGCACTACTCGTCGTGTCGCCAGTGCTACTTACGGTACTATTGGAGTTCCTTTTAGAAAGCGTTATTTTGTTCAGGTGTTGAAATGATTTACGAGCAAGTTCGATGTTAACTAGACCTAGCCCGCGTCGAAATACGTTGATGACAATGCGTCTGAAAGTGACAGAACATTTGTGGTTTACTCTTGCGAAATGAAGAATTGGGAGTCCACCGAGATGCAGAAATTTTGACTTTATCTGTCTACCAATAACTAGAAATTCGTCTGGAAAAATGCGTATCTATTCGGGGAGGTATTCGTCGAATTCAGAAGAGGAATATGGTACCTACTACCTACCTATCTATAGGTACTAATTGACAGAGTTTAGAATGTTCTTCAAGTTCTACAACTGGCGCCTCGTTTTCAAATTACCTTTCGCTGAATGATAAATGGTATCAATCTTCGAAAACTCATCTTAAGCAGAATTGCCCGAAGATGCCTGTCCGCGACTGTAGGTATAGAAAAAGTCGTAAAATGATTTTTTTTTTTCGAAGAAATGCAAATTGATCTTGATCTTTTGTTATTTTACAGTTAGGTATCTAGATCTACAGAATGTAGCTTAAACTGGAGATACAAAAACCAATATATTTTTTCACCAACATTCTCCTGTTATAAATAGTTTGCCCATTTTTTCCACTTCCAAACGCTAGGTAGGAAAAAAAGAAAATTCAGGAAAAAAGACTTCTTTTTCAACTGCGACCAAACTTTTGAATTTTGACAAAATGAAAATGATGAAATTTTTTATATTCGAATCGAAACAAGTGGCAATCTAAACTTCCTAAGTTGAAGAGAGAAGATCAATTGCACTAAGATTTCTGATAAGTAAGTGCCTATATATCTATTTAGGTGAATTCATTCAATTACAGTGACGCAAATACGAAAATTCTTGCAAAGTAGAAGTTTAAAGAATGAAATTTTATCTCTTTTTTGACGTTTCTATCCTAAAGGGAAAAGGGCGCGCGCGTGTGTGTGTGTGTGTGTGGGGGGGGGGGGGATTTTTACGCAGATGAAAAATTTGTGACTATCAAAAACGAAATAAGTATGTACGTAAATAGGGTCCGTATTTCAGGAGCTATCGAAAAGATACTCTTTCTTTTCTGCCACAGATGGCAACGTTGAAAATTGTCAAAAAAGCAAGTACCTACGTACGGTACTTTTTCATTTATAAATCAGTGAAAATTATGGTAAATCACTAAGAAACAGTCAGATTTGTAGCACAGGAGAAAATCAGTGAAGAAATTTTTACTGAAAACGAAGCAGTGAGAAAAATCACTGGAAAATCAGTGAAAATTCACTGAAAAGTCAGTAAAATTCATGAATTTTTCTGAAAAATTGGTAAAAATCTTTGAAAAAGCAGTGATATTTGCTAGTTTTTCCTATGCTGCAATTCTGACTGTTCATTAGTGACTTTTCACTGATTCAGAATGAGAGAGTAAGAACATCTTTCCTTCCTACCTCGCAATCGCAAATTGTTGACATGACGAGGCACGAGTACTTCGGTAAGAAAGAATTTTTCGAGCATATTGTATGTAAGTATGCAATTGGTAGTACAGGTATATTTAGCCGCACATTGCAGTACGTAGTATATAAGTAAGTGATACATGGCGTCGTTTCAATGCGAGAATGAACAGAAACACGAACTATGTTGGTACTTGGTATGAATTACCTGCTCGATCGGTGCGGCGCGGCGGGGGCGGACTCCGGACTCTCACCGTGGAAAATTACGCGCTCATTTCGAGTTTGAGCAGAGGCAAATGTGACGAGGGACGAGAATCGTCGCGCTGTCTTATACATATTATGTATTCGACGAACCGTGAATGTACGAGAATTTTCATCGAATAACGCCGCGCAGTGCGTTCGTTTTATTTTCATTGAAAAAAGACGCGACGATGCGATGGCAGAGCAGCGGTACCTGTATGTGTTTGTGTATATCTACAGTGCTGACTGCTGAGGTCATTCGTTCGATCTATGGGAAATTTGGTGTAAATAGTTAAGTAGTTCGGAGTCAGGGTGAGCGGAGCGGCGGGCGGCGCAGCGAACTCGTGAAATTTGAAAATAATCTGTTGCTGTTCGTTTGATGATAGATGCCTATGGTGGAATTCGTTTCAATTTCAGACTACTTGGAAGTGTGGATTAGCGAGTGAATGAGCCTGCATTTATGGTTTCAATTCAAATTCGCAGTCGGACGAGCCCGAGCCATCATACCTACCTAATACCTATTGGAAAATGCGAACAGATAAAATAAAAGGTCGATTCGCGTCGCCCCCTTCGATTTTCGAATCTATCAAGAACATACGTGGCACAATGACAACGATGGTTTTAACGTTTTCGCAATCGCAATCGAGTTATAATTTCGCCCCACTCGACGAAGAGGACGAGCTAACCAACGAAAACAGATCGGGCCGAGGAAGGTCAAAGCGGGGCAGGACAACGAAACGTATAGCAGGCAGGAAAATGGTAAACTGTTTTTTGGTGCCGGAGGATAAGCGTGGCCGCGGATCAATAAAAAGGGTGTAAGTGTAATAAGGGATGGTATCGCGGTGTCCGCCTATATATCTACGAGTATTATAGGCACGGGGTTGCCGGAAACGACGCGACGCAACAGATATGTATAGTATAGTACAATACTATGCCAGACAGACAAAACAGTAAGAGCCGCATGGCTAAGTTCGCACTGACCAACTGGTATTCGGCTGTTCGATGCGACTGACTGCGACTGCGACTGCCGTAATTATAATTGAAAAACGCCACGCCGGCCGCGATCTCAAATCCTAATTTCCTCATTTCCTCATTCGTAATTCCTTGTTCCATACCCGAATCGAGCACTATGCTTATAAGCAGACCAGACGTCCCTTTTTAAGCTCGATTGCTCTCAAAAAAAAAATTATTTGGAAATTTGCCCCTGATTTGAATTTTTTGTACGGACGATCGCTGCGCCAGTGACATGGCATTACGAAGTACCTTTAAACTTTTGGTTCGACATTTTTAGCAATGACCGTATAATGATTCGTCCGTATTTTGTATCTCAACTTTTGGGTTCCAAGTTCCATATTTTGAAGCACAGTGGCCAGTTGGCCGCGGTTAGCTGCCCTCCCTTACGTTTGTTTTTCTGTTCACAGACAGATGCGTATTTTATTTTAATTCGACGAGCTATAGAGTATAGGGTGGGCAGTAGAACCTACTCTCGCGATTCAATTAATCAGAAAATTATGGCGGCGGAGACGCAAAGTATATGGTTGGGTGGCTGTGCCGCAAAAGCCGCGCTGACGACGTGCCAGCAATTTTGTGGTTAAGACGACACGCGATACGTCATCGATTCCACTTTAACCGTGTAAATGAATGTTGTGTCGTCGTAATCGACTTGGCTGCCGTTATAATATGTATTTAATAAGTACGTATTACGATTACGTACTCCCTCTCGTCTTAATGTCCTTTTAATCCGCTCGTATTTGCACAAGTTGCGAATTCAAAGTACCTAGTAGCTACTTGACCTTTGAAAAAGGATGCAAAATGGGAAAACATTCATTTCGATTTTCTTCATTTTTTCAATCTTTTAAGAAAGGTATTTTCTATAGAGAAATTTTCGGTCCCTGCGAACAATTCGAAGGAGAGCTGTGTCTTTCCGAAGTTGTAGGTAATCATTCATTTTAAAAAAAGTCCTCTTTTTTCGTTTTCTCAGATCATATTTCTGAACCACCCCCACCCCCACCCCCCTCCACCATAGAACTGAAAAGGAGCAAATCGAAGTGCCAAATATTGATTTGTAGGTTTTTTGGTTTTTTGATTTAAAGTTTGCTAAACCGCTTCCCCACCCGGCGGTTTCGCATTTATCCAACGAGATACTCTCGAATGATCAACATTTTGAAAAGTTTGTAAAGTTTTGATTGGAGTACTACATTGGCGTCGGAAGCTTTTTCGAAGAGTGCAAAGTGGGTATGGAGACTCTCGGAATATCAGAAGAATTTCATAGGAAGAGGAGGGGAAAGAGAGAGAGTTTTCTTTCGCACTGTTGCCTCAAAAAGTTGTAATTTCGTCGAGGCACAGATTTTTAAATCTAAAAAAAGATCCGAATTTATATAGGTATTCGGCTTCCAAGTGTGACGTCAAATTTACTACTACGAATGCACACCATCAGTTTGTTTACTTTTTCAAAAGAAGGATTGACGAAAAAATTAACATGGGAGTTCTATAGTTTTTTGCAATTTTTTTTATTTCCGACTCGTAGAATTCTTTTCGTTTTAACAATTTTGGCTAATTCAAGGACTTGACTTGGCAAAATATTCAAAAAATAAAATATTCAACACACCAAAATTGAAAAAAATTGAAAAAACGATGGAGCTCACATAAGAATCAATGTTAATTTTTTCGACGTTCCCCCTTTTGAAAAAGTACACAAAGTGGCACAATTTTTATTTTCATTTGTGGTGGTACGATGACGTCAAGACTTCGGAGCCAAATTTGCCGTAATATCCTTAGAACATGAATGGAGTCGAGTACTGAAAATTAAAAATCACTGAGAAGCAGTCAGAATCGCAGCACTGAAGAAAATCAATGAAAAAATTTTCACTGCAAACAATTCAGTGAGTAAAGTCACTATAAACTCAGTGAAAATTCACTGAAAGTCGACGAAATCTATGAATTTAGCTGAAAAATCAGCGAATATCTTTGTAAAAAAATCAGTGAATAACGCTGGTTTTTCCTGCGCTGCAATTTTGACTGTTCAATGTTCATCAGTGACTTTACCCTGGTTCAGAGTGAGAGTGTAGGTATATCTGCAACTGACGCTTCCTACTTCTTTGTTCTCACAATTCAACAAGATGTTATAGCGGAGGCTAAACTTTTTGTTTGAGGTCTCTCACTCGCAGTGTTCAAGAAACGCATATCTCTTTCCTAGATTTCAGCCATTCGAAGGAAAAATGAATTGGTGACTGTTTGCAGCATTTGCTGTTGAATGCAGACGTAATAGACGTACGATCACGACCACATCACACCAAAACTTACGCTGGTTCTGGGACTTCTGTCTATACTACTTATGGAATATGGAATGGACGGAATGATGCGCTGCGCCGGCCAGAGATATACATAGGTAGGTATTGTTCGTCGAACAAAACGCAAAACAAAAAACTAACGTAAACGAAATGGAAAAAAAAAAGAAAAAAAAAGAAGGACCGAATCGTAATGGGAGATAGGCAATCTCGCGAGGTGTATAAATATAACAACTATCAAAAAACCGGTACCGTTGTTAATATATGCGACAAATGAAACCGTACATATGCTGTCATAAAAGAGTTATTGTCGCGAACAGTTATTCTGGTATTATGGTATATGGTACGAGTATTAAGGTTGCGCGGACCAGCGCGGGGGCTGGTGCGGTTCGGCGTGTATAGTGTATATGTTTATGTACAGTACCACTATTTGTGGATATACCGGCGAGTGGTTCTTAAGCGCATCGGGCTGCGGATCTTCATGGTAATGGTACCTTGGCGACGCGACGGATGTTGCGAAAATGATGGATAATGCGCGAATTAATCGCCTATAACTACCTGCCTACTATATTTCAATCTGCGAGCACGAGTATGTGTGAGATTTGCGATTGGAAAATGAAACTGTTCCAGATGAAGGTTAAGGTGGTGATGAAGAAATAAAGAAGATCGGGTTGAAATAACTTTTCCATTGCTTTGCCAATTGCTATCTACTCTAGAGTCTGAACTTGTTGAGATTTTCGATTGATACTATACGAGTGTATAGTTCTGGGTATGTGCTTGCGCACGCTGGTGGTGGTGGATCGTCATACTGCTCCATCAACTTGGTAAACAGTGGTTAAAATTTGGTACATCTTCCGAAATTTATCCGAAATTGCTTCCCAAGACAGAAGTGCTAGATAGGTAAAGGTACTCGGATAAAGTGAACTACATACCAAGTACGAAGTACCAACATCAAGATCGAGTATCGAGTTGGTCTTTGGGATTGAGATTAGGAAAAATGAATTCCATCTGGCGCAGGCACAGCGGAATCGAGATCGAGGAATCAACATTTTTTACCATTATAAAAATTGGAGTTTGATGAGACGAAGATAAGCGATACCGGGGTTCCGCTGGCGCTGGCACCGGCACCGGCACCGATGCGACGAAGCACGCGTGGCATGGCATGGCATGGCTCTGTCCGAGTACCTATTAAAGCACTGTTTCAGTATTACCATCACTACTACGTAACGTACCTATCTACAGGCGTACACACACACGCGCACATTACGACGTGGATTACCTAGTTTTATCGTTTCGCGTAAATCTTGACGCCGCGCCGCGGTTAGCGCCATCGCCACCGATATAAACTGGACGTTGAACGAGTTCAAATTAAACGAATTATGATTATTGTCGCCCATGTCGCCCTGATATATGCGTATATTCGTAAAAATACATACTTTACTCGTACGTACCATTACGTGCCTCTACCTCTACCTCAACTTAACCTGCAGACTGCAGATAGTGAAACGTTCGCCTTCCGATAAAAGTTGGTAAATATACTTTTACGCACTGTGATAATGATTGGATGAAGATGAGAGCTCGCGGTGTAAGGTAAGGAACGATACGCTGGACGCGACGCGCGGCAGCTATATTCGAAGAAATTTGAGAACCACCGTGCTACAGCGTAAGAGCTTATATTCTTATCAAGATATTTGTTAGACGGTTATTGCCCTATTGTCTAGTCGAGATATCTGCTTCGAAGTTGTAATCGTTTTTTACCTCCTTTTTTTTTTTTTTTTTTTTTTTTTTTATTAGTACAGAATACCTACAGATTCACTTGCAGCAACCAGCAACAGCCAACAGCTTTTGTTATGTCCAATCGTTAGAACAAACTACTCTATCGGTTGGGCCCGGATTTTTCTTGCTTTTTATTTATTTCATTTATGCTGGAATTGTATCTCGGAATATTTACGACTTGGAAGAGATATTGCTCGCGTTTAATGCTGTTTTTTATTGGCGTGATTTTGAAATAATTGCCCATTAATGTTGGGTGAAAAAATTTTTGACGATAGAATGCGCGACGACAACGAAGACGTCGCGCGATCACGTCACGTCGCGCGTCGCGTCACTCATTTCTCGTGATATATACTTAAATTGAGATTGAATTTCTCGATGGCATACGGTGAAGTTGATTGATGATCGAATGATCAATATTATACGTATCAGTCGCGTCAAACTCGTGAAGTGAAAACCGTTGGACTAGGTGAAAAAATGATCGACTGCGAGTACCTACTTAATATTGATAATGGCTAGGTGACGATGAGCCCTTTTGCAATTAGATTCGAGTACCTATTTATATGTAGATTGCGCAAAGCTCACTTGAAAAAATAATCGTAATGATGTCAGAAAGTGGGGGTAAAAGGCGAACATTGTTTTCCCTGACGGAGGTCAAAATGTCATTTATTGTACACCCCCTCCCCCTCCCTCCCCATCAGATCAAAAAGGCATTTTCAATGCATTATAAAATATGAAAAAATGCTTTTTTGGAAGCTCAGTTTTTAAAAGAAGAGATAACAGAGTGAAAAAATGCTCTTTTTTGCCCCTGATGGGTCGAAAATCCTACTAATGGTATTCTAAGTCTTGGTACTCATTTTATACCCTCTCCCACTGATGATACGAAGTGGGCATGATAGCCCAGGAGAAATGTACTTTGAAAAAAGAAATATCCTGGGCTAATGAATGAAAAATATAATTATTTTATCCCGTACAAAAATCATCGACCTTATTTTTGAAAAAGCATGCGCGAATTCCACTTTTCTTTATAAAATCACTGAGACGAGGGTTGGTGAGGAAAAATCGTCGTCGATGGTTATTTTGAGGTTTCAATTTTCAAAATTTTGTACATTACCTACTGATATATTTTAAGGGCTGATGAGAAGGGGGAAAATTAAACATAAAGTCGTGGGATGAAATTTTAATCTCTAGTCTTGGCCCTTTATTTATCAAAAAAAAAAAAAGTGTAAATTTACAAGTCTCTTATTTACTCTTACATTAAGGATTCAAATGAACTTTTGAAATTGACACCCCCCCCCCCCTCCTGCTTAAAATGCAAGAAATGGTATCCTGTTTCATTTAGAGTAATAGAAAGTAGAAGAAAAGCTTTCGCTGTCGACAAATATAGTTAAATCTGTCTCAGGATTGAAGGATCTGTTATTGCAAAAGCTATTTCTTTAAAAGGGGTACCGACGAAAATTATTTCGGAACGAATACTTCTCTTCTGGATTTGAATCAGCAAAATTTGGTGAAATGCTACCTTTTTGAAGAGGTAAAAAGAATTTCTCTGAAAATTGGTGATTTTGATTTTCTCTTCACAAATCAGAATTCGACTGAGAATTTGTCGATTTTCGAGTAAAAAATCGGTAAAAATTCCTTATTTTTGTAAGGTTTATTTCGCTACGTATTCCAAAAAGGAAAAATTTCACTGAATTTGGCCGCGGTTGAGATTTGTAGGGTACAGAAGATTCAAGTGGGTGTGCCTTGATACTCATTTGAGGTTTTGAAAATTCTCGAGGGGCTCGACGTTTCATCGAAAATAGCAGCTTATTGCATATACATATGTGACCCTGCTGGAAAGAAGGGACCACGTGTAAAAAAAAATCCTTATCTTTATTTTCATGTGTTTACTGTTTAGTCCAGATTTGGTGTGATTGGCACCAAAAACGTGAAAAAAGAGACATCGATTTTTTTTTACCCGTGGTCCTTTCTTTCCGGCAGGGTCACATATGCACTTTCAGATTTTCAAGCATCTTCCCTCTCCCTTTCTTTATTTTTCATATTATTCGGATGGAAGTAGAATATTTAAAAGATGCGATAAACTACGTAGGCACTTGGATGAGACGTTACACCCTTACAAATGACTTATTCTATTCAGGTTAAATGAACGAGATTTGGCTGGTTTGGACTCGAATTGCCATGATTTCGAATTCAAAATCAAAACCTCGCTAATTTACTTATTATAGCATACGTACAAATACAGCAATGTGTAAATGATCGTCCAACCATGGCTGCTGTAAGTGATGGTGGTTTGAATTCAACCCAGCCCAGCCCAACCCAACCCAATCTATCAAGCCCATCACCCCACCATCTTCGTTTGATTTGGTTCGGTTTTCCCTCACGATATAAATGTACTTACTTCTATCTATAGTACGAGTACCTACCAATAGATACGAAGGTACCATTATACAGTAGAATAGATATAGATACAGATGAAGTGTATACGTATGGTCATGGTGCGGTACCGTATAGGTAAGTAAGTGTATATTATTAGGTATTACTGCATAGGGGAGCATCGCGTATTGCATGTGCTTACTGCTTACTAAGCTGTTGGAAAGGGGGACTGGGAGGGAAGAAGGGCTACGAGAGAACGAGGAAAGGAAAAAGTGAACGTACTTTCTGATGTAGGAAACTGCGGTGGCTCTGGCTATACCGTGCTGTATGCTGTACCCCTTTTTTGGGCGAGATAATTTATATTTATCAAACACTCTAAACGTATCCGATTTTGGAATGGAAAACAATGAAAATCGTACTTGACGAAAAAGATGAACGCGTCGCGTCGACTAGCCTTCACATTTTCGAGCAAGGTCGAGCGATTTGAAATCTGCCAAAATGCTGCAGCGAAGATGCGAGACCTGGGAATGTGAGAACAGAGGCTGGCTGTATCGAAATTAGCAGTCATAGATACGTATTTATTTTGCCAGTCGAAATTGTACAGTTTGTTGTGTATTCGGTTTCAAAGGTGGTTAAGAAGAGGAGTATGGTGGGTACACATATGACATAAGTACGCAAAGGGTATATATAGAATAGATATACTCGATGTCAAAGCTGGACTCGACGATAAATCTTTTCGTGGGCATCGTGCTGGTCGAGAAATTGGAAAGCACCAGACTTTGGTGAGTAGCCTACAGGTTAGAGATAAATGTAAGCTCGAATTTGCTGGAAAGTACGAACGACGCGAACAGATTGAACTTTTCATTATACGTACGTACGAATATATTGTAGGAAGTGTAAAGAAGAAGTTTATTGAATGGATTTAAAAGGGGTGCTGGGTGCTGGGTGCCGAGGTGCCGGGCGGAGGTAGGGGCGTATTATACGTATATACAGTGTGCGTGTATATCGCGTAATGGGCCAGAGAGGCGCGCGAGAAGAGAGCCGAACAGGGCTGGAGAGAGAGAGAGAGAGCGAATACGCCGAAATGCCCGGCTTTGTTGTCGCGTAATAGCTGCGGATAATTCCCGCTCATGTTACGCTGCTGCCCCCGCGCTTTAATAACAATACCTAAAAATAGCGTATAAATCTGGCTTTGTCTGCGGTGCGGCGCGGCGCGGCAGCCTTAAAAAGGGGATGTCCCCGCGTGAAAAACAAACGTTTTGCCATTTTTACGCATTCGATAAAATTCTTCACCGTTTTAGGTCTAACCCTTGGCCTATCTGTGCTCGGCTGGCGCGCGTACCACTCGAAAATTGGATTTTCCGCAAAACGGATTACAAACGTAAACGTATAAACGTTTCGGCGGCAACGGCGGTTTTCGCCTGCGCTTTCGAGTACCAGCCTACCGCGTACGATTTTGGGCAAATTTGCGTTCGCATTAAAACCGACGCGACGCGACGTATAGAATGGTGCTCCAAAGCGGATGGCGGCAAGGGGCGCGGGCGTGAAAGCGGAAACATTTCTACCAGCAGAGTGCGACGGAAGGCGAAAAAGCCAAAGGTCAAAATTACGCGAGGTTAAAGTTCAGCCAAATTATATGAGTTACCTACATAGGTACTCTCTTTATTTTAATTTGTCAAAACTAAGTCGGTGCGTACAAATTGGTGAATTTTATTTTTTGAATGGGTATACTTTCTTATTTATAAATCAGTGAAAATTATGGAAAATCACTGAGAAACAGTCAGAATTGCAGCACCCGAGAAAATTGGTAAAAAAATTTTTACTGATAACAAATCGCGATGACAATTCGCTGAAAAAATCAGTGAAATTTATGAATTTACCTAGTTTAAAAAAGGTAAAAATGTTTGAAAATCGGTGAAAACATTTGAAAAAGCAGTGAATTTCGCTCATTTTTCCTTTGCTGCAATTCCGAATGTTCATCAGTAACTTTTCTCTGATTCAGAACGAGAGAGTAATTTTTTTCTCAATTCTTGAAATGAATCAATGAATTGAAATGTTCACTGATTCGTTTCAGTGATGAAGGAAAAAAATTACCAATTTAAAAATGAAAAAAAAATCATTACTTAAATCGATAATTTTTCACTGTTCAACATGCAGTGGAATCATTAGAATTTCATCGCCAATCGGTGACTCAATGCTGTCTATTCCAATTAGTCAATGTTTAGTATTCGACTGATTTAAATTAAAAGAGTACGTTCACTTATTCTCGTGCACATTCAGAGCCCGTGGATGGCGGAGGGAGGAGGCGTCACGGAATACGGTTCACACGCAGCTAAGAAAATTACCATACCAACCATGCAATGCGGTTTTCAAATTTTTTTTCTTCGCTCTCGCGGTGTTTTGCTGGAGTGCATGGGCGAGGCGGTAATTAGAGCAAATGGAAGGAAAAACTTTGTTGCTATAGTTCTGAGTCTAGTTCTACGGCGCGGCGCGTATACGAGTACCTCGGCTTAGCTTCTAGGTATAGGTCGGGCAGGGAGCAAATAGCCGAGTATAGATAAACTCAGTTACTACCGAGCGAGGTGAGGTATTCGTACCGTACGAATATTACAAGAGTACAGAACCGTTTGGCCGTATTAATTAATTAACCACGCGGTTTAATGTGCAACGCTTTACGAGCAATTTATAGCCAGTTATGGCCTGTAATAAAGCTTACGCGTATCCGACTGCGACTGCGGCTACCCGTACACGGTACACCACGTTCGTAAACTATGTACTTACTCGTATGTATAGTATGTAGATGTACTTACATTGTACATGTACCTAATGTACCTACTTGCCCGAGTCGTCTCATCTGTACCAAGTACGTAAAAAGATAATACGTACATAGCACATACTACATAGGTAAAGGTATGTAGGTCTAGGTGTAGGTAAGTGTGAGTCTCTGTCTCTCATGTCTAACTATACCTATAACGTGCGCCCAAGTTCAGCTCTGATGAGCGATTAGAGCAACGTATCTACTCTCTGAATTTAAAATTGGTGAAAATTCAGTGAGAAAAAGGTCAGAAACGCAGCTCAGAAAAAAATCAGCGAAATTCATTTATGGTTTTCAAAGAATTTCACTGATTTTTCAGCAAATTTCCGATATTTTACGGACGTTAATGACGTTTCAATCGCTTCGTAAATTTTCCAGCAATTTTTTTCGGCTGTAAGTAAGTGAATTGATTCCCAAAGATATAAATTTGTGGAAAAGTACAAGGGAATTTATTCTCATTTTTTTGGGGGGGGGGGGAAGATGTATGAATTGATTCCCACTCAATTCTCGAATACATACGAGTACATAATTCATTCATCACAAAATGAAATGATTACATTGTATATAGGTATTAGGTATCGATGTTGCGATCTTATCGAAACCTACGAACTTTATGAATGATAATCATAAAATTTAGTTTATTTGAAGAAAAATCCGAATAAAATAGCTTTCGATGGGTTGGATTATTTTCAACTATACAAAGAAAAATCAAATGAAACTGAGCGCAGCAAGACCAAAATTTTTGAAAAATTTCATGGTTTTTTCAAAAAAAACAAACAAAAAAAAGTGAAACTGTTTAATATTCCCAACTTGTAAAAATAGAAATTTTATCTTGAAATGAATCATTAAGTATAATTCTGCTTTCTCGCATCAAAAGAAACTATGAAAGTATGAAAAATGTTCAATTTTCCCATTTTGGAAACACATTTGTAAAAGTGGTAGATTTTCCCAACTTGAGAAAATTTAAAAAATTTCCCAACTTGGAAAAAAATGAAAATTTTCTAAACTTGGAAAAATATTTTAGTATAGATAGTGAATTTTCCCAAGTTGGGACAACTTGCTATTTTTATTTTCATGTTGGGAAAATTCACCATTTTGTACTAGTATTTTTTCAAGTTGGGGAAACATGAGTACAAAACTGTGAATTTTTCCAACTCTAGGGTCGATATGGCAAAATTTCCCAACAAAATTCTGAAAAATCCCGTTGGAGGGTAAGCTACCCCCAACCCCTCTATCACTACGTCCCTGAACAGCCAACCTTCTCGTGGTATCTTCTAAGGAACGCTAATGTGGTGAAACTGCTAAAAAAAAAAAAGAGGAATACGTTCGTACATATCGATGAAAAAAAGCGGGAATCGATTCTTACATACCACTGAAAAAAAAGGGGAATCAATTTGGCCATTTCAAAAAAAAAAAAAAAAAATGGGAATCAATTAGTACGATTTTGAAACCTGGGAATCAACTCACCAACTTCCTTTTTTTTCACTGTTTGTTGCGGATGAAATTTTTCTCCAAGTAATTCATTATCGTGCTGCGATTCTGACTATTTTCAGTGATTTTTAATAAACTTCACTGATTTATAATGGAGAGAGTACATACAATGAATCACAAAGGTCTTGGTGCACCTGAAGACAGATTTCGTATTCGTTTCTTTTTTTGTGCCAAGAAATGTTACAACAATGCGTGAAGTGAATTTTTTCGTACTTTTGGTTTACAATTTGGTTCGTTTCCCTAGAGTGATTTTCACTAATTTTTCCGATTAAATCGTTTTTCTCCCTGTGACTCACTAGCTCACAGTGTATAATCTTTCATTTCTACCTAGATGAGTAAAAATTGTCGGAAATTACCGGATAATAGTAAGAATTACAGCACAGTAATAAATGAGTGAAAAAATTTCCCAAAAATTCAGTAAAATATCTCAAATGCGCTGAAAAAATCGGTGAAATTCTTTGAAAAATCAACGAATGAAAATCAGATAATTTAGCTGATTTCTGACTTTTTCTCAGTGACTGTTCACTGATTCAAAACGAAAGAGTACTTTCTCATTATATGGATCAGTGAAAACTGAAAAGTCACTGATGAACCGTCAGAATTGTAGCATAGGAAAAAATCAGCGAAATTCACTGATTTTTCAATGATTTGCCATATGATTTTGGTAAATTTTCACTGATTTTCTCCTGTGCTACAATTCTGACTGCTATTTAGTGATTTTCGATAATTTTCACTGATTTAGAAATGAAAGAATAGGTAGATCCAAATATCGTGTTGTATTATTCGTTTAGTGCCAAGCAGGGTTTAAAACCGCTTCAGTTTCAACTGGTGGTGGTTGTTGTGGTTTTTGAGAATTGGAAATCAAATGGTTGTTGGTTATGGTTTTTGGTGGTTTTCTACAGAATATTTCAAACGGTTCCAATTGGTTGTGATAACCACTTGAAATTTTCAAAAAATCTGGTTGTGGTGGTTTTTAATGGTGGTGGTTTTTCAGAAATTCGCCATAATTTGGGAAAAATTAGCATTTTGGCATTTGGAAGTATGGATATTTGTCTTACAAGTTACAAAATGATTCAAAATTGAAAATTAAATAAGAAAAAAAACGTAATTTTATCATTGAAAAAATTGAAAAATTTGATTCAATTGGTGGTTGTTGTGGTGGTTTTTGTGAGTTGAAAATCAATTGGTTGTTGGTTATGGTTTTTAGTGGTTTTCTACAAAATATTTGAAATGGTTCCAATTGATTGTGATAACCACTTGAAATTTTCAAAAAATCTGGTTGTGGTGGTTTTTAATGGTTGTGGTTTCAAGCGGTTTTAAACCCTGGTGCCAAGTTTCAATGTTGTTCGTACCTACGTGTAATTTTTATGTTTATTGTGGTTATTACATTTACATATAGGCAGTTGAGCACATGTCAGTTTGTCGAGCAGCGCACGTATGAATATTTGATTCGATAGTGATTGATGGTGGTGTTTCTAGCAACTACATACATAGCATATAGATACCTCTACCTACTTACAGGGATTGGAATGGAAAGCTATATGCGATCGCGAAACCTGCAGCAGTAGGTATATTTACGACAGACGAGGAGCATTAAGTATTTGGGCAACGTTAGGGCTAGATTAGGCATAGTGATAAAAAAAAAAAGTTTGTGCGACTACATGCGAACGCGTAAGACGCTGGCATTATACTTCACGTGTCATCTTGCCGAGCAACTTTGACAAATCGTGACCAGTTTAGCCGGCGAGATGCGAGAACGCAACTCAATCTCACCCAATCACGCTTCACGCAGCATCTCAAACTGAGTAAATAAGTAATACGTTGGAAAAAAAATAACGCGGCGCCAGCGCCATCGCCATTCGTATAGTCGTCGCGTACTGTGAGGTACGATTTCGTGTATACCATACGCCGTGTACACCGTGTACATGTATAAATAATTAAACGAAATCTGCGTACGTCTAGGTATCTCAAGGTACTGGTACCTAGACCTATGTAAGTATATTTAAGCTCCGAGTTCCCGATAGATACGCGAGCTCTGGCTCTTCTCAACGCGTGTGTAAATTATTGTTTTTTTTTGCCTGCTTTCGAGTCGATCGTGCGGCGTCTCTCCATTACATGCTCCCATAGTTATTCTTACGTACCAAGTACCTCTACCTATTTACTACATATATTTGTTGTTGCCAACACTCACTTACACTTCGACACGCCCGCGCCCCATCTGTACACTTGAGTTGCGATATTTACCATTTTTATTCGCAATTCTTGTGGAATCGAACGACGCGACAAGTCGAGGTTGATCAGCCCGAGGAAACTCGTTCAATAATAATAACAATACGAAATAGGCCAACTTGATTATCTGAAGCTGAATAAATTGAAAGATTGTGCGGCGAACTTTTGATAATTTATACTGAAAGTTACATTCGAACTCATCCCTTCTCTCCAACAAAAAAGATAGAAAGATACAAGATTTAAAAAAAATAAAAATTCGTTTCCAGATGTAATTTTTGTGTCGAATTTTATTTTAGTGTTTTCGTGACACACTGAAAAAACAAATTATAAATTTTATCTAAAAAAAATACTTATTAATATTGATCCGATATTTGATAAAATAAAATTTATTATGCATAAAAATAAAATTTATCATAATAGAGTGATAAATTTTTACCATTTAGAGCATTTTCGTGGAATTGGGACGCGTTATTATATTTGCTGATAAAATTTATCCATTTTCATGACACTTTTTATAATTTTTTTTCGAGTGCAGCCTTGATTTCCTCCCCCTCGTCATTCAAACACGTTTGTATATTATAAATTCTTTCAAATTGGAAAAAAAACTGAGTAGGTAAGTAAGTCATTTGAAATCAAGAATTGAAAAGCTACGATCGGTGATATTTGCATTCCCTCCCTTCCTTCTCCTCTCATTTCAAACGAACAATTTGTTGAAAGAAGATTCCGAAACCAAAGCCAAGAAATTCTGCGAAGTATAACTGCGAAATCGAACAATTTTGCCATTCACCTGTGGCCTGTGGCACAGTAAAATATTCATCTCCCTGTATCAATGAATTTGTCAAAAAATTGTTTTCTTTCTACGCACGCTTTCTGCCTCTCACATGTAAGTTAAATTATCTAATACTAGTTTTTTCAAAAAAAAAAATCCAATTTAGATAAGTATGTAGATTTTTTTACCCACTGGTATCTTTTGGGGTATATTTTACTCGGGAATGTATCCGTCGCGTTAATGATGGCCAGGATAAGTAAATGAATCGCGATAAAGATCTAGATACGCGTCAACTAATTTCCAATTCGATTAATAGGTATAAGCGACGTGGCGTGAAAAATCCAAAGTAGGTAAATCGATACAAATTGTTCGGATTACCGTCGGATTATGCTCGATAAAAGGATAATTTTAACGCTGTGTCAACAAATTCGATACGCGTTATCGATAACAACTTAATATTATGTATAGGTCTAGGTACCAGCACCAGCGCAGGATGTAAATAGATACGCCGCGCCGTTTGCATGCTCCTTCTGTCGTGCGCCTTCCGGATTCCAGATTCCGGATTAACCCTTGTTTATACGTGTAATTGTATTACCTAGAACCTACCAGTATTATTATCGATCGAACTAAACGAGCCGATAAATCGGTTTCCACCACGTAGAACCAACACCGATATCGAAATTCCGATTGCGGTAAAAAAATAAAATAAAAGCAGCGTGTAGGTATCGAGTTACCCATCGCGGATATTAAGCGATCGCGATCGCGATCTATACACGTCTTTATTATTTATTTATTTACCTATATTTTTTTTTTTTTTCATTTTTTTTTTTTATTCCTTTGGATATACTTGTAGGACGATATGTTTGGTATACCGAGACTCTTCATTCTATTCAACGAAATTTCAAACGAAAAATTTGTTGCGGTAACTGTACTATATATTCGATATCCGGTGTATGTGTTTATGTGGACAATACATGTTGGCGAGACGAGCTCGATAAGTATAGGAAAGGGTCATCTATTAGGTACTATATGCACTCGCATCCCTCGATTTCAAAAATTCAATTTTTAGACTTCTTTCTTCAAAAAGTGCCAAAATGGATAAGTCAATTTCTGCGTTCCCACTTCCTAAATATGGACCACCTAAAAATTTTACTCAGAATCTTATTTGATATGGCCGACCATAAAGGAAATGTAGAATGCAATTTTTCTGGGTATCCGATTTTCACAACTTTTTTTTTCTGTGAATTAGAACTATCCACCATGGGAAATTTTTTGCATGGTTGTGTACCTACACTGAAAAAACAAAATTTTGAATATTTATCCAAAAAAAAAAATTGGTAATGACGTGCCCCCATTCGTGACATTAGTAAAATTATTTCTATATACAATAAGTTTTATCAAATTTCGTACTTGAGCATAATTTTTTTAGAATAAATTTTACCAATTTTTTGAATTTAGACCCATTTTTTTCTTTTTTTTTTTTTTTTGATAAAATTTATCCATTTTTGAAATTTTCATTTTTTTAAGAACCCTCGTTTAATGAAATCATCAAATTTTCTCACTTTTGAAAGTCTTCATTTAAAAAACTGATTTATGTACCTATTTACTTGATGAACTTGAAATGTAGTCTACAACCGGTAGAAATATACCTATCGAAAATTTTACGAAGCACTTATTTTTATTTTAAAACGTATGTGTATGTATTTAAAAAAAAAAAAAAAAGAAATCAAGTCCTCAAAATCAGTTTTCGACTTCTATTTTGTAATTTGAGCTTTTCAATTAATTTTTTTTTCAACTCACATCGACGACGTACCTAGTTGTTATACCTAATACTCCTGAAACATCACCTCAGATTTTTTCAATCGTAGTGTCGTAGTGTCGTATAAACAGACAAAATCAGCCGGTGGCCTATACAATGTAAGACTGTACGTTATCTATCCTATGTACGTCTATATATATCTACATATCTGCATTCGATTACGATACGAATGGTTCCTGTGTGTGATATGCTCCAAAAAGAAAATGGAAAAGAAATGTACAAAGTATAGATTGACTGATAGAGGCACGACCCCGGCGTGATTACCTATCTATAAGTATCTATTTGATTATCTGTTAAAAATATAGAATAATAGAAAATATTGCGAGTTACGACTAAACGAGATTAGGTATGTATTTTGCATTTGCACGATATATAGGTAGTATTTTGTCTTAGGCACTGCGAGTACATGTGGACTTGAGTATACATCCACGAACCTGCGTACGTGTACTATGTAGCATGTACCTAGACCTACCTAGTACATTGTATCGTATACATATCTGTGTAGATATGGAACCAGTTGGTGTGCTCGAGAAGGGAGGAAGAAGAAAAATAAAAAATAAAAAAAAGGGCAGAAATCAATAAATTGTTCTCGGCTGTCCGGCTTATCTGCAAGTATTACGATAATGCAAATAAATGGTTCGCATACCCATTTGTTAAAGCGAAATACACGGACGCGGACGGCTGTAGTCGATATTTCAACCTGACAAACGTTCCCACAACTTTTTCTTATATTGATGTTGATGCGTACGTCTACGTAGTATACTGCATACTTGATACTACCTACTTACGTGAACTGTAGAACGTTTACTCAGTAGGCAGTAGCTGGTAGGTAGGTAATCTAGGTATTAGGTAACACCTAAACCCTTGACAGGAGACCTTCTACGTTCAAACCGTATCGTATCGCTCCTATCTATTTTTGTATGTAGGTATAGATATCCTAAAGTGCTATCGTAGGTATACCAACCTATACGTAATACCTCCTGTCATAAAACCATTTCGTTTGTTTTTGGAATTCTAAAATTTGAATCAACACAGTCACGCACGAAGTGAGAACGATTTTTTTCATTCGAGCTGGCTGAAAAGCTGCTCGTAAAATTTAAAATAGGTAAAACTAATCTTCAAAAATGTCATAGCCAAACAGTCAGGCTGTGAAAGAAACATACTTATTACTCGATTTTCTTCTTTCCTAAAAACTACGCAACTTTGTTGGGTAATTTTTCATTTCCCCCTGCTTGCCGCGGACTCGATTATTGGAAAATTAAGTACTCGAGATGATTGATTCGATATTACCTAACAGCTAACGCCTCCAATCGACGCCTTATGTTTATAAAGATGAAACGGCAGCGAAAAGTGTAGGCATAGTACAAAAGTAGGCATATTAAGGGTTAAATAACTATAAGTATACACATGGGCAGCCTGAAGCGGCGCGGCGTGTCGTTAAATATTACCTAGTCCAGATTTAAAGATGATTCGTAAATATTTGTTTTTGGTAGCTTGTTAACACCCTATTATTAAACGCTTGAGGGTTCTCGAAACCGTTCCAAGTACCTACACTTGAAAACACGCCTCCTACATAATAGGGGATTTTAAAGTGCGGCATTTTAAAACGTAGGTACGGTACCTATATAGAGTATGGTACGTAGCGTAGATGTATGTACCAGCTCTGCCGTGCCGCATCGCATCGCATCGTGCGATTATAGTTGGGTGTGTATGTGTAAAAAATTACGCGAGCTCTTATACAATGTAGATACATAATAAGTACACTTATCATGTCAGATGTCACTGGTTTTTTCGCGGAAATTCGAAAAAGTTCAACGGTAGGCGAATATCTAGTTAATTTTATTGCCAAGCCTTGAATAATTAATTTTTCAAAAAAAAAAGTTGTTGTCTCGTTGCAGCCAGAATTTGATGTTTCCAATTTTGATTTTCTGATCCTAATAAGGTTAAGTGACTAAATTGAGATCCAACGAACTGTTCCATCGGACTTTTAATTTTTTAGGACGAGTTGGAGAAGAAGGCTAACGGTATTTACTGCGAGATTCCTTTTCTTTTTTTTTTTCAAGTTTTCGATAAATATGCAAACATACCTACTAATAACAACAATTCACAATTTTCTCATAGAAAAAAAAAACAAAAAAAAAACGCAAATTTGCTCAAATAAAATTCATTACTTGTAGGTGCGTGCCATTTTTTTCTTACAAAATGTCTCAAATTTGAGGTACAACCTTTCTTTGTTTTTTTTTTCTCGTCTGTTATTTTAGAATAAACTGAAGTCAACATTTTACACGGTGACGCGGTGAGTGAGTCTTGTGAGGATGAGCGATGAGTTTCATCAATATTATTGAAGGTTTAAAACTGAAAAGTTGGTGAAATTCTTTTGAAAATTCAGCAAAAATTACGCTGTTTTTTCGTTTTTTGGAATTCCGACCTTTTTTCAGTGACTGCTTTTTAGTTTTCACTGATTCAAAATGAGAGAGTAGTTTCGAAATCGAATTTTTAAAATCAAAACTGAATATGTACCTATAAATTTTCGTGGTTGAAATGAAAATTCAAAACAGTTGATAGGTAAATGAAACTTTTGTTGATGGAATTGAAATTACTCGGCAAAACTTTTCAGCTGAGAACGTTTAATAAACCTCGAAAAAGTTATATTTGGTCCGACAATCTTTACACCTAATTTATTCTCTATCAATAAATTTAAGCCGATTTTATAAACTGGCACCGAATTTTTTGAAAATATGCCTGTTCTGTACTGAAAATGGATTTTTTACTGAGTAAAATATTTCGAAAAATATCGCCCAAATTCTTTAAAATCAGAATGTTCATCGGCGGTATCCGTATTGTTGGATGTAAAACTTTCTAAATCGTGCAGTGTTTGAAAAAATTTCTATTTCAGTTTTTTAAAGATTGAAAACAGGTGTCAAGATTGCGACAAAAAAAAATACTATTTCGTGACCGTGGCTGAAAATTCTTGAAATATCACGAACTTCAATATTTCTAGTGTTCGTTGCTGGTTCTGTGCGCGTAAACCAAAAGAAAGTACCTAAAATTTAGGCCAAGTTGGCGAGTTATCTTTTTTTTTTAGAGGATATTTATTTACCTACATTTGACCTGCGGCTATCGTTAGCGCTATTCAATGAAAATCACTCTGCGTCGTAAGTAAAAGTAAGTAGGTATTTTGTAGGTTTAGCAGGGAAATAACGCTGATATGTGTTCAAGAGCGTTTGTTTTGACATCGCTGCGGTATCGAAAATGGCATAAACATTAAAAATAATAACTGCTCGAGTAGATAGGCGAATCTCAAATCTACCACTTGTCCATGGTCGTAAGTAATAAATCATTTTCACGCCAGTGAGCTTAGATACCTGTCGAGCGATAGGTATTAGGTAGATAGGTATTTACACTTGGGTCAGCGGTTCCTAGGGCTGGTGAAAAAAAAAAATACATTATCAGCAAAACAAGCTCGAGTGTCGCAGTGTGGGTAATAGATACTGTCGTCTTTTGCGCACGAATAGGTGTAATATGGAAAAATAAGTATCGGAGTAGTTTATCTGCTTATTATTAGTGAGTTTAGTAGGTATTAGGTATATCTACTACTCTGTATACCTGAAACTTATTGTATGCCACCAATACCAATACCCTTCTAATACTCGCTGCAAATAACATTTGAATATCTTCATGATTTTTTTTTTCTATTTTTCTATTTTATTTTTTTTTTAGACCATCGCTAGGCCTGGGCAGATTGGGGAAATTTTCATCGAACAATATATGTCTATACTCTCTCATTTATGAATCAGTGAAAATTATCGAATATCACTAAAAAAAACAGTTGGAATTACAGCACAGGAGAAAACAGTGAAAAAATTTTCACTGAAAACGAATCAGTGAGAAAAATTACTGAATAATCAATGAAAATTCACTGAAAAATCAGTGAAAACCTTTGGAAAAGAAGTAAAAATCTTTGAAAAATCTGTGAATTTCGCTGATTTTTCCTGTGCTGCAATCTCGACCGTTTATCAGTGATTTTTCATTAATTAGGAATGAGAGAGTACTTACTGAGATAGATAAGTGGTTGTTGCGAAGAGGACGGTATACCTAAAATTTGAACGAAACTTTTGCCAGTCATTTGTAAATCGGTGGGTAAAAATGATTGAAAAATCACTGGAAAACAGTCAGAATTTCAGCGCAATAGTAAATCTGTGAAAAAATCTCACTGAATGCAATCAGTGAAAACAATAAATTGATGGAAAATTAGCGAAATTCTTTGAAAAATCAGCCGCAGAAATCCGCTGAAAATGGAAGAATTTTGTTGATTTTCCATGTGCTGCAATTCTGACTTTTTTTTCTGTGATTTTTCAATGATTTAAAGCGAGAGAGATATTCGCGATCGCGTGACGATAGGTAGAAGGTAGCTGAGCACCAACTTGAAAGAATACAATCATCTGCCTAGGTACTATTTACATTTGTAGATACCTAATTGTAAATAGGCGCGGTGAACACTTACCAGTATGCGTGCGTTTGTGAATCTTCAAATTCTCTGATCTGGCGAAAACCTTTCCGCATCCGGCGAACATGCAGGGAAACGGTTTCTCGCCGGTATGCACTCTGATGTGGTTGACCAATTTATATTTGGCTTTGAAGGGTCTGCCATTTCGGGGGCATCCTTGCCAGAAGCAGGCGTGCGTGGTGCACTCGGGCCCTCCGACGTGATCCATGGTCAAATGGCCGACGATATCGCTCATGCAGGTGAAGGTTTTGCCGCAGGTTTTGCGAGCGCCGGACGGCTGGTCGACCCACAAACAGGTGTGCTCCTCTTTGGTGGGGCCCGGCCTCATGTACCTGAGGAAGGCGCCGTGCGGAGGCGCCATATGGTGGTTGTACTGGAAAGCGTCTTGGGCGTGAGCGTAGGCGTCGGTTCGCGCGTACGGATATATGCCGGGATGCGGCTGATGGTGGTGATGGTGGTGGTGCGCCATCAGCGGATCGTCCAGCGGATGGATGTTGGAGAAGAAGACCTCGCCGCCGGCGCCGGCCGCCGAGCCGGCCGAGCCGAATTCGTTGTGGTCCCAGCGTTTCAGGAATTCCCTGGGATAGCCGGCGTGATGGGTGTTGAGATGCGGCGCCATCGGATGGCCGTAGCTGGTCGGCGTCGTCTGATGGTAGTGATGATGGTGGCCGTGGTGGAATTGCGTTTGCTCTTGCGAGGCCAGCATTTGAGCTGCTTCGTCTTGAGGCGGCGGCGGACTAAGTTTGATACCCATGCTAGCGGTCAAGTTAGTGTCGACAAAGGCGTTTATCATTTTTCTTTCTTGTTTATGGTACATTCCCCGCGTCTGCTTCGGTTCTTCCTCTGATCTGGTTCAAATGAACTGTTCATATCAGCACCGAATTTCTTGCGTCGAGATTCGCCACCGCTTTTGGGTATTATATCTTATAGATCGTAGATCGTCGATCTACCTCAGGTAGGTATATATTTCTAGGTATATGTATGATCGGTGCCTTTCGGTATATCTGCGTCAAATTTCAACGCTTCGTAGACGACGATACGTCGTTGAGTAGCATTTTTTCAAACCTGCGACGATGATCACCTCTCGGATGGTACTATTTCGTGGGTCGGTACTACTGATTAAAAACAATCGGATGAAACCAACTTGACGGGCGAACAAACAAACGCGCGCAAATTATACAAAAGCAAATTTTCCGTATTGCTTCGTACTTTTACGTTAACGTAAAATGAATAAATAAATTAATAAATTAATAAATTAAAACGGATGTGTAATCGCTTAATTAGTGTAGGTAGATGGGTATTTATGGTACGCGTTATTATGTTTTACGCGAAAATAAAGTTATTATAGATATACTTAGGCAGATGTATTAATTACGCATTTATCGATTCGAATCGCGAAAACAAATCAACATTACCACAAATTGACCGAGGAAGAAAAAAAATTCCAAAAAAATGGTTCTCGAAAAAATTCGTCGGAAAAAATCGCACTATTCGGACGCGGAAAAATTTTTCGGTGTAATTATTTTTTCGAAAAAATACCTCGGGGGCGCCGCACTGAAAATTTAGTGAAAAATTCGCGAGATACTCGTACAAGTTATCACAGCAGGCCGTTACGATCCGACGGCGTTATCACCATAGGGAACCCCGTACGACTACTAGAAGCAGAATATTCACGAGCCAAGATTGCCAGAGCGTCGACTTCATGGGAGGGATGCTAACAACACCCATGTTTCTGTTTACTTCTCTCTTACAAGGCCCCCTTCCACTCGAGTCGCACACTCAGAAAGCGAGGCCTTCTATTGGCCGGTGTCACGTTCGCCAAGCCAATAAGAAACACCCATCGAGTGGGCGCCGCCAGGAGTGCTACGTTCGCTAATGATATCAACCGAAAAACCACGCGTGTTTCAACGACGCCTATCTGTATTTTTCTCATTTTTTTCATCTCATTTTTCCGCGATCGCGAGATCGAACTCGCGTACACTCGCGGTCGCGAGCCATTCTTTAGACGAAGGGAGACGTGGGGAATTTCCTACGCGCAATGATCTTGATTTTCTTAAGTGGGTAATGGTTCGCCATCGCCTTAAAGTCAAGAAAAATAGTTGTACAAATTTTGAAATCAGATGTCTAATTGTCTACCAACTTTCTCATTTATAAATCAGTGAATATCGATTATCGAAAATCCCCGTAGAACAGTGAGAATTGCAGTAAAGTGAGAGATCAATAAAAAAATTTCATTAAAAGCAAACCATGAAAAACATTTCTGGAAAATAAGTGAAAATGCTCTGAAAAGTTGATAAAACTTTTAAAATTTGCTGAAAAATCTGTGAAATTCTTTGAAAAATCAACGAGAAACCACTGAAAATCAAAGAACTGCTAAATTTCTTTGTACTGCCATTCTGTCTATTTATGAGTGACTATTCACCAATTCAATATGAGAAAGTAGGTAACTTTGGCTGAATCAGTGAAAAGTCATTGAGAAATAGGTAGTCAAAATTGCAATCCAGGGAAAATCAACGATATTCTTTGATTTTCAGCGGGATTTCGTTGATTTTTCGAACATTCTTGCCGATTTTCCTTAGAAAAGTTGAACTATTGGGTATCTGTACTTAAAATTTTTTTTTTTTTTTTCCATGCAAAATGTGAAGCTAAATTAAATGATTTTTCTTGGGCAAAATTGGAAAAATTATAATTTTGTTTTCATATTTTTCCGAGTTGATATAAAATTAAAGGGTTCATTTTATTTTTGATAGAGATGATTGGCCAGTTTGGATAGAGAAACAACCTTTAGGGGTCAAAAATTGGTTTGAGAGTTGAGGCGTATTTTTCCTTCAATAGTTTTACAGTAGAAATGAGAGATTTTCAATCGAGTTTTCCTATTAGGTACCCTAATAGTCTAAAACATTGTTTTATTGCATGCATCTTGAATTTGAGGTTTTCTGAAAAATTTTGCCAACACTTCGTTGGGCCAAATTCATTTTCTCTCATATTCAAATTAAAATCACAAAAAAATTAATTGAATTATAATTTTCTTGAAATTTTCCATCCTTGTTTTTCTTCAAGTCAAATCGACAATTTCAAAAAAAAAAAAAAATCAACTTCGATGACATCAGTATTAAATTTTGAAAATGATAATGAATTTGGAATGAGCAATGAAGCGATTGAAAGGAGGGGAAAGAGGAGGAGGTCAGTTCATTTAAAATTCATTTGGTCGAAAAACTTGTGTCAGTCGCCTTTTCAAAAAAAAATCGTGTTTCATGCTTGAATTAATTCATTTTCAAAATTTTTCAATTAGGTATAAGCATGTTCACTACAACTACCTTTTCCTCAAAATGTAGTTGATTTGAAGTCCATGTATAGGTACCTAGGTATACTTGGTAAATAAAAGCATACTATGGTGGGGGGAGGGAGGTAAAAAGTCGCATCAATGTATAATTGCATGTATTGTACTGTATAGTTACAATTCGACATTTCAATTTTAGTTTCACGTTTTGAGTACCCTATATTTTGTACATTGTAAGTAGATAGAGATAGGTCTATATCTCTGTATTGTAGCGTTCCTTAGGTAAGCGATACCAAATAAATATTTTGGTTTTCGCACCTGTGGATATCACCTGATACAGGGCAGAAACGTCGCAAACTCGTTTCATCGTGTGCGAACAACTCGTACTCGCTCTCATCGTTAAAATGTAACTCCTTAGTACGATTCGTACGTATAGCGTTGAATAAAGCCGGTTTTCATTCGGATTCTTCGACAAAATGGCGTTAATGGCATTCTCGCATCGCGACCGTCCTACAATGTTTATATTTCTCACCTTACGACAATTAACCTCGCTGCCTGAGCTATTGAGAAACAAAGACAAGAAAGAACAAGAAAACAAGTATGATTTTGAGCGAGTTTTTTTTTTCAAAGGTCTTTCGTCGACTTTAAATTTCATTTTGTCCGAGTTGTGTTTTCATGTACAGGCGCACGTGCTCAAAAATTTACAATTCATCGTTCAAAATTAAAAAATTTTGTGACCAAAAAATGATACATATATTTCGCTGTATCATTATGAAGAAGAGAATTATCACTTATTTTGCCTTATTATATACGTGCTCGCTATATAGTTATAAGATCAGGCTGCGAAAACTTGGCTTCGGCAAAGCATCTCTAGTCCAATATCTAACCATACATGTAGTATTAATCCTTTGGTGCCCGGCGAAAAACTAACGGATAAAATTGAAAAATTTTCACGCTGCTGAAATACACCAAAGACCAACAGCTGAAAGATAAAAAAAATATTTGTTTCGGGTGAATTCATTGATTTGGAAATAAATATGTAGCTTTTAAAAATCTTTGAAATTTGGCTATATTCGTTCCCAAATTTACAGAAGCTCCAACTGACCTGAAAATTGCGCCAAAATGTAAAGGACTGAAAATTTGGTAAGGTATAACGTGAAAATAATATGTATTAGTTCAAAGGTCGAATTACCAGAAAAAAAATTATAAAAAATAAATCCAAAATTTTTTCAAAAAAAGTGAAACCTTTTCCGCCGGAAATATCAAAATTTGATCATGCTGGAAGCAAAATTTCCCGTTAGAAAAATATTTTGTGGTAAATTCGAGATATTTACAGAAGGAAATTTGTGTAAGTATTGAATAATATTTAAAAATTGAGATTCAAGGCTAAATTTGACAAAAAATTGAAAAAAATTTGATAATTTTTTTTCAAAAAAAGAAAATCTAAAAAAATTGTTTTTGATATTCCAAATCATGTACAGTAGAACCTCGATTATCCGATTTAATTGGGGCGGGGAAAACTCGGTTGTGCGAAAAAGTCGGATAATCAAAAAGTTCAGTTTTTTCAGAAAAAAATGTAATTAATGAGTTTACTTGAAATTTCAAAAACATTTTTGGCATGCATGAACTTTCAAATAAGATGTAAAACCCGGATTTGAAAAAAAAAACATAAAAACAACTCTCAACAAAAAATTCAAAAAATAGAATCCGTAAAAATCGAAAAGGAATTATGTACTTAGAGTGGTGTAGTCAGATGTATTTTCATAATACAGATTTTGAGCAAAGAAAAATTGACGAAATGCAAAATTTTCAGGACAAGCAATCAATTTAGGTATACTAATTTTTCAAATCTGAATCAGTAAAATTTGTTGAGAAATTTCATTTCTGATGAAATGGGCATTTCTTCAGAAATCTATGATTTTTGACTGAAATATCAGTGAATTAATTATGAATTTTTCATGAAATTTAGTTCACTCACTCAAAAAGACAGAAATTTCACGTAAGTAATTTATCTGATTCAGGATTGTTCATTATTTTTCGAAAAAACATACTTGAAGAACAGAAAATAATATATTTTGCGATATTTTTAAGCTGAAAAATATGTTTTTCGAACTTAAAAAGAGCTAAATTTTAAAAAAGTCGGATAACCGAGTAAAATCGGATAGAATTTTATGCTCGGATAATCGAGAAATCGGATAATCGATGGTCGGATAATCGAGGTTCTACTGTACTTATTATTTGAAAAAAAAAAAATCATTTCTTACCGAAGTTAACTCTTCATTAATTAAAAAAGAGTAAAAATTTTCAACGGAAAAAAAGTTTCATATTTCCGATACATTTTTCTATGCATTTAAATTGGCTTCAGTGCGATCTTGAAATCTGAATTCCAAAAATTATTAAATAGGTACTTATACGAATTTCTTTCTGTAAATGTCTCGGTTTTCCTACGAAGTATTTTGATATCGGAAAATTTTGCTTCCAGCAAAATCAAGTTTTGATATTTCCGGCGGAAAAGGTTCCACTTATTTTTGAAAAAATTTTCGATTTCTTTTTCTATAGCATTCGATCTATGAACTTTCTCTCTCGATGTGCAAGGCTAAAAAAAAATTACGCTGTTTTTGGGTGAAAAGTCATTAGAAAAAGGTCAGAATTGCTGCACAGGAAAAATCAGCAAAATTTTTTGATTTTCAACAGTTTTTCGCTGATTTTTCAAAGAATTTCGTCAATTTATTAAAGAATTCGATTATTTGTTTTTTTTTTTCAATTTTTTTCGAACAAATACGTATTATTTTCACTCTATTTAATTAAATTTGCAATCCATCACATTTTGGCACAATTTTCACTTCAGTTGGAGCTTCTTTAGATTTGGAGACGAATGTATCGAAATTTCAAAGATTTTTAAAAATTATTCATTTCCAAATAAATCAATTCCTCCGAAGCAAATATATATTTTTGGCTTTCTACTATTGGGCTTTGGTGCATTTCATCAGCGTGAAAATTTTTCAATTTCATCCGTCAGTTTTTCGCTGGGCGCATCAAAGGGTTAAAAATATGTATCCATGTGCTGGGTAAATTTACATGTATCTACAGATCTAATAGCTAATGGGCTCATATCAAACGTGGCACGACCAAGTCGCAAATATTAAATATAAGTAATCGGTATTCGGAAAATATAGAATCGTTCATCAATAAACTGATAGGATAGATAATGTATTCTAGATTTCGTTAGGTAACTCAGCGGGACTTGGGTTTGTTTGAAACCAACTCTCCTCCACTCAATCGCGGATCGCGTTTAAATATGACTCCACTTCACTCCACCACTACTACACAACACTCAACTTAGGTACCTACAAATATATGGTATACCTATAAATAGAGTATAGGTAATAGGTATCTACCTATCCTACACCTATATGGTATGGTATGGTATGTCTATGTATACGAGTATATCTATATGGTACTTCGGAATATAAAATAACGCGCTTTTTTATTTATGACGGCTGCTGATACTTTTTCCTTATCCCGTCCTAATACACTTCCTCTTCCAAAGTCTCGGCTTCGTGGTTCGTGTGCGTCTCTCTCTGTCTGTCGCTCGATGGCGTAGAATGACGCGTCTTTGCCGTCTTTCTTCAATTTTTTCGAAGGGTGTTTTCTGTTCTCGGATGTCTACCTACTACACGAATATTAATTGGTCCATTTCGAAGAGAGCGCAGAAGAAGAAAATCTTAAACGTTTTTAATAAATGTTTAATGTTGAAAAATCCATCTGCTTAATGACGTACTATAATATTTTTTATGCGCTCGTTTTTCAGCTTTCGTTTACATACACATAGGTATCTAGTACTATCTACATTTATATTGGACCAAGTTACGGCGTGCTTTCGTGCACTCGTGCATATGTGTGCGTTTGTGTATTCGAAAATATCTATACGTAATATTATTATTATATATCTACTCACTTAATAGGTACAGCTAAGGTATACCTAGGTATATACGTTTACGTATACGTAGGTATGTTTAATAGGTACATAATTATGCAGGGAATACGTGTTGGGTACATTACATGTACCTAAGTATATGTGGGTATGAAGGTTTGGTATGTATTTCGTATTTGTAACGTAGGTATACTATACATATTATATATCATCAAAGATGACGTATTTATTTTCATATGTAGAACTATAGTGGCGTAAAAATTTTTTAGCTACGTTCGGTGTCGTTCGGTTATGAATTATTTAAATTACTCGCGGTCGACTCATTTTTCTGGTGGTATACCTAATTCCCAGCCAGTCTGGCGCGAACCTTACAGACGCGACGATTAAGTATAGATATGGGTATGGGTATGGGTATGGGTATGGGTATGGGTATACGTATACCAATACAATGTCGAATTTCTGGCATCTGTAGGTACATACCTCTATACTTAGGTACTTGGGACGAGATAGATCTTCAAAATAAATTCGTATGAGTTTTAAAGTTCTCATTTTCCCATAATACCCATTTCAATTTTTGTTTGTATGGAGTTAAAAATTTTCCTTTCAAAAATGAAACTTATCCTAAGTAAATTTACCCAGCACATAGCCTACTCAAATATTCTGTTTGATCTAATTGAGCTAAAATTTGATTCAATATTATTGAGCGGATGACTCCTGGGTGTTTAGATAAACCATAAGCACATAATATATAGGTATATAATTATACGGAAAGCATTTGTAGGTAGATAGATATGTGTTGGATTCAGGCGAATTCGAATTGCACAATATTACTCGTGCATTCGCTGTTGGCTAAAACAGTAAAACTTGTCATCTAGAATTCGATATGCATAAGCATATAAGCCATCCAACTACGATATACGCTACGGTCATATACAATATAGGTAAAGATGTGGGAACTCGTATTTATGTTTAAAGTAGAACTTGAGCGTATACCTATAAGTATAAATGTAGAAGGCACGAATACACGAGAGCACGAATCGAGTTTAGCTCGATTAAAACTGAAAATATATAAATTATTAAATTCATTTAGTAATAACAAAAAATAAAATTGTAGACCAATAGCAATAATTATTTTTTTTATGACAAACGAAAAAAAAAAAATCAAACCTGTTTCCAATAATAAGTGGCTGTATCTATAGCCATTCGTTCGCATTCCTATTAAAAAACGTTTTTAATATTCATAACACGATAAGAAGAAAAAAAAAAGGAAAGAGTCAGACGGTAACGATTTCAACCGGTTTTTGTTTATGAAGTAAATTTTTTTTCATTTTTCATTTTTTTTTTTATCTCGCTTTAATTTTCCTTTTAGGTATCGGTGTAGCTGAAACATATACCTACAGCACCCATAAAATGGTGGAAGTCAAAATATAACTTATAGTTTTATAACGTGTTCTTCTCCGGTACCGACGACCGTTAATGATGAAAACGAAAACAGTAACGAAATTTTCAAAATTATCACCGCCTATTGCTATAATTCAAGATACATCTAAGTTATACATAATCCGATAAATTCATTCGGACCCGTTCTTCTCTTGTATTTATTCGCCAAGGTACATATAATGGGTGAGCTGCCTGAAAGATGTTCGTGTAAATTCAACTTTCATCTGTTCAATAATCGGTATATCTATACATATTATGATGAGAATTTTTTTCAACGTACGTGAATGATTGTGAAGTTCATTTCGAAATCCATGAGGATTTTTAATTTTTTGTGGTGGGGGGAGGGTGGCAGGGGTCAAATCGGCGAAAAATTTTAATGAAAATATACGTAGAGAAATCTTGGATAATTTCTCGGGTATTTTCTCGTTTCGATTCTATGAAAAATCGTTGGAAAAGAATTCAGAATTGCAGCACAGAAAAAATCTGCAAAATTCCCGGATTTTCAGTAAATTTTTATCGATTTTTCAGTAATTTTTCACTGTTTTCTTTCACTAAAAATTGTTCACTGATCTATTCTCCACACATGTACCTCTAATTCAGTATTTAAAAAATCACTGATCAAAACAGTAAAGTAGTTTTGGAAAAAACTAGTAAAATTTACTGATTTTTTTTTGCGAATTTTCAATGACCCGATTTTTTTTTCACCATGATTCCAAAAATGAAAAAATTCTTAGCTGTATAAGTTCCTATACCTATTTTCTATTAATACGTACCTATCTTACCCTTCTATGATCTACGCTAATTTCAAGTTCCATTGATTATCATCTGATTTTTCAAAAGTCTCCTCGGTCATAACAAATTGCCAAACCTGCTACATTAATTTTCTCAAATTTTTTGATGAAATACATATTTTTAAATTGTTTGTAATGTGTGTCAAAGAGCCGAGCATCTTATTAAGTTACTAAACTGCGATGAAAAAATTTGGTGTCTTTGACTGCTGCTACTGGCGACTTATTTAATTAATTTAAAATTCTTGACCAAGTTTCTTCGATGCCATTGTTATTTTCGTGGCGAATAATATAGTATAGTATAATTATACCCACCGTTGAGTAGGTACAGCGTACATATTTGTGTTTCTTTTTTCCAGGTAAATATATGTACCTGAGCTGATGTGGGTGCGGGTTAATGCAAATTTTATGTACCCCAACGAAGTAGCGCCGTGCAACGTTAATATACATGGTAAGCGTTAAAAAGCCTTAATTTATTACATTAACGACTGAGCAGGTAGTTAAATATATAGTATATATTTATTATTTTTTATGATAAATACCCGAGCTGAGCGTACCTACGTAGTACGTACAGGCTGTGTGTAAGTTACTCGGTGTTGGTACTGTTGGTGCATGTACTTACTCGAAGGTACGAAGGTACGAAGGTAGAACGCATGATACCGCGCAGAGTAGTGCATTAAATGCATGCATAACGTTATTTTACATACCTACATATTATATGTACGTAGGTAATTATTACATTACACGAATGAAAAGTGCGTGAAAGACACGCAGTTTCAGCGCAGATATATCTCATGTATCGACTCGTCAACTCTATCTTGGTCAATTTGCATTTAAAATTCAGAGAAAAATGGAATTTTCAAAAATTGTTGGATTTTTTTTTGAAAGAGTGTTGCCATTAAGGAATTAGTGCATTTTAGGTGACAGAAAAGTATGCAGCTCAAAAAAAGCACGAGTAATCTTTGTTCAGAAAATTCCCAGTTTTCAAAAATGAGTCAGAAAATTTCTCTTTCTTTTAATAATAAGTATTGGAATAAAGTGGTGCATTGCCCTCTCTCTCCAAATTACATCAAAGAAGAAGAATTTTTAAATAATTAAAACTATGAAAAAATACTTCTTTTGGGCATTTAATATCCAATTTTTTTCAACGCTTCGCTCGAGCATGGATAAAATCGAATACCTACATATATAAACCATTTAAAATGAAAGGACGGGAAAAGGCTCCTCTTTGCCCTCCCCCCACCGAAATTCTCCTGGTTTTTCAAGGTTTTTTTATTCATTTTGCAGCAACCTCAAAAAATCTTCCGACGCTGTTGCTGATTTTGGTTTTAAATTGGTTTCTAATACCTACATATAAGTACCTAGGTAAGACTTTATCTGAAATCTGAAGCAGTTCTTTTTGGTTTTTGGTTCTATTAATTTTATTTTTCATACTTATCGATTCTGATCTTGAAATGGTTCTGTTTTTGTTTGTTTTTTTTTTTTTTTGGAAAATGATATTCAAAAAATTCAATTTCTGCAAACATTTTTAAAAAGTTGTAAATTGTATGGTATTTTTTTGGTCAAAACCCATGTTATCACGAAATTTGAAATTGAAAAATTTTGACGCGTTGGGAAATTTCCAAGAAATTAAAAATTTTGAATTTTTATGAAATTTGGTCGTTTTTTTTAAAGAAGATATAAAAAATAGTTGGGAATTTTCCGGAAAATTAGTTGGGAAAATTTGAGGTACATCCCCCAGGACACATCACTTCGTCGTGCCTTTAGTTTCTACTTTTATTTTCAGGCAGTGTTCCGTACCTACTTGTGAAAATTGTTGAAAAAATGCCCAAGCTGTGCACCTGAATAAGACATACAGGGTGACTTGAAATTTCAGGAACGCAAAAATTGATTCGTAAAAAAAATTGTAAGGCCCAGCAAATAAATCTTATTTACTACGTAGCTGAAGCTCCATTCCGTTCAAAAAATATGACTCATCTCCTATCGTTCAGTTCACAAATCGCCAAAAAAATTCTGCTTTTTTCGATTTTTGAGTTTTTCAAAAAAAAAAATCTTAAAACTCAAAATTCCGAAAATTTTAAAAATTGAAATATTCAAAAACTAATATTTGCATATGAAAGACCATTGGACAATGGTCAAGAATAATTGCATGCTGATTTTGTATAATCAAAAATTTGAAGGGGCATAAATTTTCCAAAAAATTTAATTTTTTGAAAAATTGGCAGCACTGTCTCCCCCTCTTAACCCCTCTCGGATATTTTGAGAACAACGATTGCATCGTCCCTGGTCGACCAACATGTAGGCAACCCTTCGTTCAGATCATTGCGAGACAATATGGAACGACTCCACTCTAAATTACGGGAAAAACGTTGCGTTCCGGAACTCTTGGGTCACCCTATAGGTGCATGAGTAACTTTGTTCAATTTTTTTTGAGGGGGGGGGGTTGAAAATTGGCCATTTTAACCTAGTCTGGCTCAGTTGTAACAAAACTCACTATTTTTACATTCAATTTGATTTTTCAAAATTTTCATTATTTCGCATAAGCAAATTTTTTCTGAAATGTAGGTAGGTAGTTATGTGTTTCCAACTCATCAGTTTGAATTTTGAAGAACCTTGGATGGTAGCTGAGGTACCAGAGGGTACCACCGCACCTTCGATTACAAGTATATCGCTACGTGCGAACCATGCGAAGAGTGATACATGTCCAAGGCATTCCGCGAATACTTTCGAAAAGTAGAGAATGATAGAAATTGAAATATTGTTTTTTGAAACTGGTTGCGAATGATTTTCTCAAGAAAAAACAAAAAAATAGATGGTATCCAGATGATCTGCGCGGAAGGAAAATTTGCAACGCGGTATTATTGTGAAGTACCTATAATTGACTTTCTATTATTATTCGCACACTAATTTTAGAAGAAATACTAATTCCTCCTTCTTCGGGTTATCTTTCTTTCTTAATCGGACGTATAAATTTATAAATGTCCTCTGCCCCCCCCCCCCCCCACCCACCCTACGGATACGCTCTTGTGCGCTGCTCTTGCCCAGTAGTACCTATACCTAATGTACTTATTTATCTATGAGTGTATACTGTATAGGTATTGTGTACAATGTACATTGTACTCGGTGCGATGGTGGGTGAAGTGCTCGACTCGACAGCGGATTAGTGCATCTACATCGTACATATCTATTATGGCGTTTAATTGTATACACATGATATGACGAGCAGCCAAGCGGCATTTAACGTTTTTCACACGCAGTTCGTCCATTATGTCGAGTATGAAGTATGTAGGTAGTTAGGTACTACGTAGGTATATTAGCTGCACATTATAGCTTGCGTATACGTAATTAGGTACCTATATGCAATATGCATGCATGCATCATGCATCAGGTACGTCTACGTCTGCGTCTGCGTTTACGTATACCTAATGGAATGGCCGAATATGCAAATATGGTTCGGGAGAGAGAAAGAGAAAGAGAAAGAGAGAATGGTTGAAAGGTGAGAAGAAGAGGAAAAGAGTAAGGAGAGAAAAGTTGACGATTGAAACGTGTACATACGTATACTGTATAGGTATAGAGGAAAGGTAGGAGTTGGTAGGTAGTTAGGTATACTACCTCTACCTATGTGTATGTATATGTAATGTATAGTATACGTATAGTATAGTATAGTATATGCATAGGTAGAGGTAGAGGTAGTGTGTACGACTGTACGTGTAGATATAGGTATATTATAGTATAAATGTATATGTATCTACGCACGCAACGCCACCGTACTGCCGCCGCGTCTATTTTTCATTAATTTTTATTACACCGAAGCGGGCAGCTCGAAAATATGTGGATAAGTGGAAGATATTATTTTAATTTCCTCGAACGTTGGGAAGATTTATAGGGCGCAGTTGACTCGTATGTATCCACTATTCGTGCAATAAATCACTGACCGGTCAGTAGTTTTCGTGCTACCGAGTAGACCTTCCATCATCGCGGCAAAGGGCTTCGCTATGGCTACAGCTACAGCTACAGCTACAGTACGCGTACACTCGTTCGAGGCAACCTGCGGTAACCACTCCGCGCCGCGCCGCGCCGCACCGCCTAGCACCGCGCGTACACCCACTTCTACTCTACTCTACTATACCTTTACCTTTATACGTTTAGGTTTAGGTTTAGGTTATTGGTTTACCTGTTGTACATAGACGCGTCGCGTAACTGATTAATGTGCCGAACTTGCGTTAGGTATATGCGAGTACGAGTACTTATGGTTATGGGTAAGGGTAAGGGTAAGGTAGAGGCACAATTTACCTACTTACTCTGTGAAATTCAAGTGCGAGACGCATACCTACGTCGACTCGATGCATCAGAGGCTGGCGCTAAATACCTAGGGTATCTAGGTATACATATGTACGAATATGCGATAGGATGAATGGGGATTCCCCGGTTAGTATCACCGAACGAGATTGTTATGTTAGTTTTGCCTTCGTCTCCGTACAGTGTACACCTCCTAGAAGGCCGAACAACAGCGACAGCGAATGATGTCGTCATTTTTGGATGAAAAAGTTGAATAATATGTAGGTACTAGGTACCTACCTACACCTAACTGCTCTCTTGATTTGAATCAGTCAAAAACCTAGGGGCACCCAGAAATCAATTAAGGTAGAGGCTGAGAATTTGAGAAAAATAGGAGGGAGTCTTTCAAATTAGTCATTTTTTACTGATCTTTCAGTCGAAAATCATCAATTTTTCCGACGAATTGGGAATTTATCGATAAATTGGTGATTTTTGGCTGAAAAATCAATTTAAAATTATTAAATTTTGAATTGAAATGAGCGACGAAAATTTTTTTGTAAAAAAATACTGTTGGAAAAGTATAAAAATGCACTTTTTTACAGGGTGTCTAACAAGTCTTTCCGGTCCTTCCGGTCCTTATATTGGTCGAAGGGCCCTTCCGGTCCTTTCGAGGTCCTTCAATTGAGCAAAAAGTCCTTCCCATTTTTGAATTTTAAGACTCACCCGCCAAAAGCTGAAATAATCACTGATATTTAAAATGTCGCTAGTGGCAACTTTGTGTGAGATGATGAAAGATGATATGAGTGCTTGAAAAAAGGTCAGTTTTTGAATTCTTTTTTCTCCAAAAATTTTCGCACTCACTTCGCTCGGGCTCCGTAAATTTTCAAAATTTTGTTTTCGAAAGACTCGTAACGATCTCGTTTGTAATTTTCAAAATGTTGTGTTTTTTTGAAAGTCTAAACAAAACACGGCAAAAAGCACAAATTTTACCTGATGAGAAAATTTTTAGATGGATGTTCTTTTTTTCAAAAATTTTTGCTCTCGCTTCGCGTAGGCTCAGTGATTTTTTTTCTTTGAAATTATTATGGTAAAAACTCTTCTCTTCAATCTTAAACAATGAAATATTATTTTGAAACAGAAAAAATTTGTCATCCTAAAATGGTTTTGATTTTTTTTTGGGGGGGGGGGGAGGAGTAATTTTCATTTTGAGAAGGTCATTCTGAAGATCCTTACCAGGGATTTTCGGAATTTATTAAACACCCTGTTTTATATTTTTGCAATTAAAAACATATTTTTTCCGAGCTTAAGGGGAGGGCTCGAGCCCGCTGAGCCCTCCTTGGGTGCGCTTATGGTCAAAAATGCCAAAATTTGACTGATAAAATATTAGAGATAATCAAGTCACACTGATGATCAGTCAAATCCCACTGATTCTCTGGTTGATCAGCGGCATTTTACTGCCACTTAGCGAACAATATTGGTGAATTTTCACCATTGATTCAGTAAAAATTAATTGACTGATAATCAGTCAAAATTTATTGATTTCAATCAGTGTATTTTCATTATTGAATAAGTATTCACTGAGTGATTCACTAATTTTTTTTACTGTTTCCAACAGTGACTCAATTTTGTCGATTTGAATTACTTAGTCAATTTTACTTGATTCAAATTTAGAGAGTTAGATATGAACACTCGAGTAGATACCTACTCATCATACCACTACTGAACTTTATGAGATGCCTACAACATGAGGGTAGTTTGAAAATGCTTGAAATTGTAAAATTTTTGTAAGATGTTTTATTTCTTTTTATCTCTCCTCCTCATCAATCCATCTATCCGAATGAAAACATTGGTTGGCATCAATTTCAGAAATAATCGCGATTTCTTTCTCCTCGAAAGTTGCGCACAACAGTTTTGAAAAAATTTCGACGACAATAAGGAGCCTGTTCGTACTTAAAATTTTGTTGGTAAAACAAGTAACTAGGTATTTAAAAATATATTAGGTAGGTAGGTAGGTAGGTAGGTAGGTACATATTAAAAAAATGATCAAAAGACAAAGTAATTTTTACTTACCCGAATGAAAAACGTTGCTCGAAGCTCGAATATGCGTAGAAAATAAGAGCATGTGTACGAAGCAGTATTGAGTAAGTAGGTAGTATAGATTCATTAGGTACTTAACTTATTGAAAAACAAATCACCTACCCAAACAGCAAACGCGATATTTTGGTACAACACACGTCGTGTGAACACCATTCCTAGGTGTGAAACTGTTCACTAAATTCGAGACACACATTTGAAAATTGGAATGAAAAAAAAACTGCAGTGATAACTACTGGACGCTCCCACCAGCCACCGCGTTTACATACTTAAAAAAATTACTTCGGCGTATATGTATACAGCTGAATAGAGAAGAGAAAAAAAAGCCCATCAAACCGAAGATTTACACAATCGGTACATTCTACCGGGTCTAGTTTACGTTAGTAAATTAAAGGATTATGTGGAATAAAAGACGTTTTTGGTTAAACGTTTTATTATGCGAAACTAATGAGCGTAATGCGAAGCTCGACTCAACTGCGGATGATACTTTGTATAGGTATCTGGATGTCTCACGGAAGACCTGTACATGTATGTAGATGTACAACGGATTAAGGGGTTTAGTCCAAGTTGAATTTAATGAGCTTAGTGAATCGCGATTTTTCACTCCAGTTTTACGCGGATGTAAAATATTATACCTACTGTGTGTCTATATTCTATACCTACCTAAATTGTTTAACCGTAAATTATCGTTGCCCTTTTATGACAACGACGACGAACGTTGGTGGGATATTGTTATAGTTAGGTCATTCGGTATATGCAGGAAGTAGTGCCGAAGAAATTAGCAAGCAAGAGATTGAACTGATCTGCGATATATTACTATGATGTCTATCTAGTATCTCTATCTACCTACGGGTATTTAGCATGTAAATGACTGTATGAGGAGTAATTTCGGAAGCCGTCAGTCGTCAATATTACTTAATATTTGTGAGTATATCTGTTTAGATTTTCGTAGAAAATGTACCCGAAAAACTTGGCGAAGAAATTATCCATTTGTATACAGCCAGTCGGTGATGCAGGCTGAGGTTGAATCGCAAAAAAAAATTAATGAAAAATGAATGACTTGACTTGGATAAATAGTGGTTTAGTTAATAATCTTGAAGCGATGTTCACCAAAAAAAAAGTAATTATTTGGCGAATTGGTCGATAAATTTAAAATGCTGCTGCTTGATCGAGTCAATTTAGGAGAACAGGTCCATATACTTGCCAGGCCCTTATAATAGACGAATCTTTACAATTGAAATACCCTCTTGTCGGTTGAAATAGAATTTGACTTCCACACAGAAGAGTAGATATGTATGCTGTCGACATTTCAGAACCAAATTTTGAGCTGTCCAAGATTATTATGCATGCCTTACCTATAAATATATACATTTTTTGCTAGAATCTTTAGATTGATTTAAAAATGGTTATCGATTCGGTACAGATTTTAAGTAGCCGGTCGCAAGTGTACCAACCAGCAAAGTTTTATGAGCTTGTTTCTGCAGAAACGTGCGATTTCGGAATGTTTCCATAAATAAGATATCCATAAGTGTAAATAAACATTGCACCCTTTTTCAGCCGTTGCATGCGGCGGGCGGCGTATATATACCTGATTCAGGATATCAAACTTATACGCCTACACTGCAATCAATTTTTCAGTTGCTAAATTTGGTCATCTGCAATGCGTCTCTTCAATCAGTCTCAATATGCAGCAGAAAATTCAACATTGGTTGCAGGTTGTAAGCTGATTCAAACCCAATTTCTATCTCTTTGGTTTTACTATTTTTTATGTAAAATTAACGTGAAAATATCATGGGCCTATTCAGCGAAAAATTGTACAAATTCCCGGTGTAATTTTGTTGACAGAATTCGAAAAGTACAGTTTGGGTTATTGGCCGATTTTTAGAGGCGAAGAAACTTTATGCATGAAATTGAACGCATTCAAAGGTACATAATTAAAGGGTCAGATCAGACCGGAATTTAAAGGAAAAACGCTTGGAAATAGATCTTACCGAGACGGTATCCCAACTCGAAGAAAATTTTGAGCCCAGACAAAAAAAAAATGGAAAGTGCATCATAACAGATGCCGTATTCAAAATTTCAGGAGTTGAAGTGCTTTTTTCAAATTTTGGCGAATTTTCAAAAATTCAAAATTAGGTACCTTATTGCTTGCAAAATATCAAAATTTGATCTTAACGACGAATATAGCTAAAATTTGGTATATGTACACTCCATTTTAGACTTGCCAATTCGATTGGAATCGGTTTCAGGACTTTTTGGAGGCAACAGAAAATTTTGGAATTTTCCAGTAAGTACTGAAGAAAAGCTCACGAAAATGGTCCATATGAACTTGAACGCCTATAATCGCAAATACAATAACCAATATTGGTGGCGTATTTGATCGATTAAAACACAATTTTCCAAAATTTGCAACGTTGAGTTTAAATTGTTTTGGATGACAATTTTTCTGAAAAAAGATTAATTTTCTGCTAAAAATATGAATTTGAATTCAAAATAACAAATTTTGGAAAATTGTGTTTCAATCGATTAAGTACGTAGGTCATTAATATTGGTAATCATCGATTAAGGATGCTAAAGTTTATATTATGGAACATTTTTATGCGTTTTTTTCTAGCTCTGAAAAATTCTAAAATTTCTGGTGACTCAAAAACGTCTTGAAACCGCTTCCAATCGATTCGGCATATCTAAAATGGAGTGTATACCAAATTTCAGCTATATTCGTCGTTAAGATCAAAAAATGTTGATATTTTGCGGGCAATAAGGTATAATTTTGAATTTTTGAAAATTCGCCATAATTTGAAAAAAGCACTTCAACTCCTGAAATTTTGAATACGGAGTCTATCATGGTGCAATTTCGATTTTTTTTGATTCGGGTTAAAAATTTTACATTGAGTTGAGTTGGGATACCTCCCTTGTTGGTTTGAAACATTAGGTACTCATAATCCAATTTTTTTTTTTTTGGAACGAGCTTTTTACTTGGGACATGATGTCCAAATTGAATGCTCTTGGGATATTTGATATCCAATCTATTGGGCGTTTTTTTTTTGCATCAGATATCTGCTCCAATTGATTTTGCATCCAAAATGGGAAGCTTTTTTCCCCTCTAAGATAGGAAATTCTCAATTTTTGTCCCTCCAACGAGCCAAATTTAATACATTTCGGATGACGAGATTTTTCATTATTATTGAAGTTTAATCAAAACAGAGTTGTTGTTCGATGAAGAGCAATTAGACAAATTAAGCAGCATTATACGTATTCGTCCGCTCCTCGCCGCACGTCGTCGCGTCGCGACGCTTCCGAATCCACGGTACATACTTTATATACGCGTGTACAATATTCATACAATGTTCATAAATTTGACGAACGTATCGGTATTGTTTATGGGAGGTGTGTGGCGAAAGAGAAAAAAAGTTATTTTTCATCCGAAACAGGTCCTCGCAATTAGATTAACGACTCTGATAAGAGCGCGAGAGAACTACATGTACATGCTACATACATACAACGTATAGGTACTCGTACTCGTAGTAGGTACAGGTATATGTTATATGTATTTGTAGCTTGTACAGTGTACACAATGTATGTAGGTAATGTGCGGTAACATTCGGCGTGACATTCTGAAATTCTTAACCGTTGTAGCGAGTTCAGTTCCTAATTAGGTGGGTAATACATCGACAAAACGGCCCGAATAAATAATAAATAATATTAATACTTACTTACTTACTTAGGTACTTGATAAAAATAAAAATAAATAAAAAAAAACTACCTGCTTAATACCTACGTAAGTAGGTAGGTATACGAAAAATTCGGTCGCGTTTTAGCGTAGAATCGAGCATTTTCTTTGTTTATTTTTGTAAAAAATGTCGAAATTCGATGCACACGTTACCCAAGTATAATAAAAATCATTCGTTGGTCGTAATGGTATAAGGACGTCGTAAGATACGATGAGCGATGCACGTACGTGCACTGCACTTATTATATGTACTCGTATGATATCGTACCTTACCTACCTACCTACCTACGTAGTCGTGCAACTTTATTGCCGCGCGTAAATGTCCAAAAAACAGAAATAATTATACGGGATCTGTGATATTTATGAAGGTGTTCGTTACATAAAAAAAAACTACGACTTTTATCGGGGCAGGGGTGGAGGAGTGGAGGAGGAAGGGAAGAGAAGAGAAGAGAATAATACCTAAGAATAACTGGATCATCGTTTACGTGCGATTTATACGTATTAAACCGGAAATAAGTTATCGCCAACTGCTGCGAAAAACACGATGCGAATATTTTTTATTTTATTCAGGCTATTGTACCTAGGTACCTGCAGTAGTAGGTAAGGTACCTATTACATATATGTACCTCTACCTACTATACGTATCTATACAAAATTGATGCTATGAATGCGACGAACGCGTGGCTCATGGACCAATACCAGCATCGACAGCATCCAGCGGCGTGCCGGGCTGAGCCTATTTAGCGAACAGGCGTCAGGCACCCTTGAATCGTTGTTGGATGAGCTTTTCGTCTTCCGTCTTAATGGCGTTCGTCTTCGAAATTGACACAAATTAAGGTCGTTACGCGGCGGAATTTATCGTTCCGACAAATAGCGTACAGCGTTTCAGCCTCGCTCGCGGCTCGCAGCCTGAGCCCGGTCCCGAAACCGAAATGAAAGGATGCAATTTGTGGAAATGGCGAATTCGCAAATTGCCACCGTATAGAGGCACAAAAACCACCTAATGTAGGTATGTAGGTGTAAATGTCTCGAGTTAGGTGTTACGACTACGAGTGCACGAGTATGGTATAATATAAATAAATTTGCGACCCAGTGCGGAGGAAACGACGAAACGTTTTACGAGTATACCAGACTCGAGCCAACAGTCAAATTTCCATCGATACGATGTAATTTTTTTTTCTTTCGTCAGGAAGGTTTAAATTATAAGGCAATAAAACACGCTACGATTTACGAATCCAGCGTACCTCGTTAATGTATTCGTCGTCGAGATTTATAGGCGAAGTGTGCAATATAATTTCATCGATGGCGGGCGAATTTTTTTTTTTTATTATTTCATTCGTTCAGCTGCGCACTCCTCGTGTAGGTACTCGAAAAGGTATGGTAGTATTTTTTTTATTCGGTAATTAGGGTGCTATTTTTTTTTTTTATAATTTATAAATTCGCGAAAATATTAAAAAATACGCGAGTCGTGCTCGGATATCTGTAATTATACACATATGTACCTAGGTAATAAATACCCATAGGATAGAAAGATATGTAATTACCTATGTATCTAAGAGGTATTAGCAATAATATGTAACCAGCAGCTCATCAACATAAATAGAACATCAACAGGTAGATAAATATATTGTATGCACAATGTTCAATTTTATTGTGTTTCTGGTCTAATAGCCACGGTGTTGTCGTTCTTTCGCAAAAATTCGACGAATTATATGGTTGGAATAAAAATTTTACCAATTTATGGAAAAATTTTCAATTTTTAAAATTTTGTCATTTTTTCCGGTTGAGTAGAATCGTTTTTTTTTAAAAAAGGACATTTATTTCTAAGCAGGTATACGCTTAACGCCTCTCGAGATGATTCCATTTCTAGTTAGAAATGTCTGTGTAAAAATCTTCGATTGAATAGTGAAAAAATGTATTTCTACATAAAAATTTATTCGATATTTCATGTACTCGTAGATAGGTAATCTAATGGTTTTGTGTAATTTTTTTGAAATAGATTTTAGCCTATAATTATTATCTAAATAGATACGTAGACGTACCTATGTATGGTATCTAGTAGAGCATATTAAAAGCTTCACTATACCTACCTATGGAATGCAACAAGTACCTATTTACTCGTACTTCAATGTTTGTACGTCTACATAGGTACTCGTTTTCACACACGAACGTTTTTCTACTCGTAAAAAAGTAAAAACGTGTAATAAAGTTGCGATAAAAACGTGTACAAGTTTCACCTTGTATGTTGGTTTTTTTTTCTGTTTTAAAACTTTAACAAACAAGTGGCTAAAATTTCGTCGACGTGACGACATTTTCAAGTGTTTGAGCAGTAATTCACGTACTTATACAAACTCCGTAGGCTTGAATTTTAAGCTCGTTCGATGACAAAATCCTTTTCTCAAAAGTCTTCTCTTATTTCTGAAAAATTCTATTGTATTTTTCAACACTTTTCAGAGCATTCATGTTCGTAGGTACAGATAGTTATCCTTCATTTTCATAAATTAATTTATATAGTATCTATAGGTATATGTAAATATGTATGTAGTGTAGTCAGAATTTTATCAAAGAAAGGCACGAAATTGATTTTTGACGAAATTTTTGAAAAGATAGGAATATTTTCACAACAATATTTTTAAAAATTATGTTGGCAAAACAGAAAATTTTGGGGATTTTTTTTAGACGTTTAAAAAACTACTTCCAACGTTGTGGATAATACCCAGGAGGCGAGGGTTATATGTAGCATCAAAAAGAATGAGCAATCTTCAAACACAACTGTAAAAAAATATTTTTTGAAGGAGAATTTTCAATTTTCATTGGCACTTGATTTCAGAAATATTGGGTTATTTTCTCACTCTGAATCAGTGAAAAGTCACTGATGAGCTGCTAAAATTGCAGCACAGGAAAAACCAGAAAAAAATGATTTTTCAAACAGATTTCACTGACTTTTCAATAGGTGGTATGAAAATCTATCAGTTTAAAAAAAATGTACCTTAGGTATATTTTTTCCTGAGACGCTTTCAGAAAATCTGAATACTTTCTAAGAGTCAAATTAACTCATAAAAAACATTGAAAATCAAAAATTTTCAAAAATTCGTTCTTTATAAATTGAGCAGTTTAAAAATATTTTTGAGCACTATGGTTTTTTTTTTAAAAATGCATACTGATGTTTTTTGTTTTTTTAGTTTGACAACTTCGCGATGATTTTGCTTCACAGCACAATCGAACTCATTTTCTTGCGAAGCCTCGAATTTTATGTTACCTATGTGTTTGTGGTAGGGCGCCTTCGGGGCCTCGTTGCCACGAAACTACGCGACGCTTATGACAACGCGCTCGGGCTCGTTTTTTTGGCGAGAACCTACAACTGCTCACGGACGAAATATTTTGGATACATATTTTGAAATATTGACTCTTGCTTGTACAAAATTACGAATTTCCCAAATTTTTTCTTTTTCCTGGATAAACCTTCTCCCCTTTAAAGTTTGTAATCAAATTCTAATTGGTCTTTTAATTCGAAATGAATAAATTTTCCTTGTTCCTTTGAAAATTCTTACGAAAGAGCTCGATTCAATGCTTCTAAATAATTATGCAAGAAGGTGTTTATAGTATTTATGTTGCAGTTGTACATGTACATAGGGTATTTAAACGTAAATAGGATATCTGCACCTACTTACGCTGCGCACGATGTCACGTGACACGAAATTAACGACAGGATATTCAAATGTCGACGACAAAAATGTAAAATTAATTAACAAGAAATAACTTAATTTTTAATGTAAAAATTTAAAAAGGCTGCAGGAGAACCGGTGTCTGCTGTACGCGTACGCGTATTAAAGATACAAAGTATGGCGACACCATACTACTTAATACACATACGCACTCCGCCCCCGCCATATTCGTTCGTAGAATCGTGGTAATTAGTAGATACTTGAAGTACTTGTACATTGTACGTGAATGTATAGGTCTATAGGTACGCGAGGATATGAGAAAAAAAATAAGTAAGTAGGTAAGTACCTAATCCCTACTACCTACACCTGTAGGTACCTCTACCTATTACCTATGTATTTACTACTCGCATACTATTTTACACGCATTTCAAAAAACTGACTAATTCCGAATTCTATGCCTACTCGTGCCCTACGTAGGATTTCTAAAAACTACACTTTTAAAAATTATCGAAAAATGGTTTCAGTTTTAAAATTTCTTTGAAAAGCAGTCAGCTCAAAACGGAGATTAATTTAATTAAGGTACATATTAGATACTCAGGTATTGATTTAAATCACTTATTCACAAAAATCGAAAGTGACAAAAAAAAATCAAATGGTCTTCAGAAAGTTGAAATGAAATTTTTCAAAAAATAGCGAGTGGATGGATGTAAATGAGGTATTGGACTTTTGTTAAATTTCAGCTTTTTCTTTTAGATAGGTACCTGAAAAGTGAACTGAAAATTTTAGGGTTGCAGTGCTAACGTGAATTCTTTTAAAATTCCTTCGGTAGGTATTCATTCTTGCGAATATAGTTCCATTTTACTCAATTTTAAGGTATACCCCGTTGTCAATTAATTCTGGCCCTCCTCCGATACATTTTATGTTAAAAATCGCAAGTTGGCAATACTTTGTATTTGTTTATTTATTGTTTATGATTGAACGAAGTGTTACCAACTTACGATTTTCAACACCAAAAAGCATCGGGAGGGGGGAGGGGAGCCAGAATTAATGGAGCACCCGGTAAGTAGGTAGGTACAGAGATGCAACGAATGTGTAATCGATGCTACATCGATTTTTTTTCAGAAATAATCGATTAATCGGTCCCTAAAATTTGAATATTCTTCTTTGGTCAGAGATATGTGATGTCAGCAACTCAAATTGTTTTGATTAGAAAAAAAAAAAAATACGTCACATATAATTTGACCAATCAAAATATTTTTAAAACTTTTGTTTACCTACATATCTTTGATTAATCTATGTTCATCCGATTATTTTAATCAGGGGATGAAAATCGTTTATAATCGATTATACCTAATCATAATCATTGCACCTCTGGGTAGGTATTCGAATCCGCGATCCGCGATTATAATTTAATCAAACTAAAAAAATCGTCAAGATCGAAAAATTATGATTTAGATTTCTGATAGAAAAGTAATTTTTCAACCTTTTTGGTCCATCAAAATTTGTGGTGAAAATCTGATTTTTGATCGACGATGCCGCAAGATCTTTTTATAAAATTGGCCATGATTTAGGTAGGTATGTTTAAATTATCGGGTAAGCAGTCAAAAGTCACTAAAAAATGTTGAGGTCCGATTGATTTACGTATTTGTAGTGTAGATGTAGGTTAGGTACCTACTACCTACTATACCTAGGTAGCTGCTATCTGGGGTGGTGGTAAGTGTCAGATAACTGGATGACGTCTGTATCTAAATATATGTATCATCGACCTAAGTTTTTCTACGACGATTGAATATGCATATTTAAATGGTGCGATTGGTGCTCGAAATATGTATTATTGTAAGTAGGTATTACATGTATACTTACTCGTACTCGGGCTTGGGTATATTTACACCGCGGTTGCGTTTGCGTTGGTGGTTACGATGGGAGGGCGTTTTATGTGTAGTATCATAGTATGGTACACAGAAGAAAAATCTTGACTCGCAGCCACCCCTTTGAAGAGGATAAACGACTGGTAATCTACCCTTATAACATATTTTATAATAGTCGGCGCTTTGTGACACGTTCCTTCGAACCAACGAGCCGAGTACCGCGATAAACATCTACAACTATAAAACTTCCAGATACAAGATTATCGTATATTTAACGATTTCTACTTTGCATGAAAAATTCTCTCGACAATAAGACTCTGTTATACTCTCGCATCCCTTTCGAGTTTTAATTTAAATGTTAATTTGTTTTAAAACCATCCGCGTTACCGCGTCGCGTCGCGTCGCCCCTGCTTTTATGACAAATGGATCGAATTATTTTATTAAGATTAAAGTTTTCCTCTTTCCATTAATTAAATAAAACTTTTTTACGAGCGCGATTACCTTCGAAATATTCGTGTATATGCGATAAAAATACCTAATAACGCTAAGTTGATATATCAACGTCATCGTGCGCTCTGCGCTGCACTTTGCTTCGTACCTAGACGCTAGACCTACTCGTATTCGTATTTGTATGTATATTGCCATATTACATACCTAGGTATACCTAGGTTAGGTACCTGTACCGTACCTATAGTGTTTTATGTGGTGTGTGATGTACAATTGTTCATGTGCGAACCGTACAATTCGCCATCGCAATATTTAAAATACCTATGTACTTGAACAGTAGATTCTAGATTGAATCATACCTCTCTCATTCTGAATCAGTAAAAATTCACTGATTTTCAGCGAATTTTCCCTGATTTTTCAGATAAATTCTTGAATGTCGCCGCCTTTTCAGTGAATTTTCGCCGATTTCCCAATGATTTTTCTCACTAATTTTCTCCTGTACTGCAATTCTGAATGTTTCTCAGTGGATTTTCGATTATTTTCGCTGATTTATAAATGAGAGAGTATACGTATCTTTCTCATTCAAGTATAAACCTAGATTTCTCTATCAATGTATCACGCTTATTCATTATAGGTCTAGGTGATTGTTTTACCCCTCCCTTTTTTTCAATATGTGTGTGCTCTCTCATACTTATAAATCAGTGAAAATTATCAAAAATCATTGTGAAACAGTCAAAATTGCAGCACCGGAGAAAATCGATAAAAAAAATTTTCACTGAAAACAAATGATTGAGAAAAATCACTGAAAAGTCGGTAAAATTTATGAATTTAGCTGAAAAATCGGTTAAAATCAGTGAAAAATCTTTGAAAAAATCAGTGAATTTCGCTGATTCATCCTATGCTGCAATTCTGACTGTTCATCAAAGACTTTTCACAGATTCAGGCAGAGAGAGTAGGTACAGTACCTTGTATAGCATGAAGGTTTTACATATGTACGCTTCGAAATAACCTGATATGTAAAATTCTGCTTTTCGTTCACCACCTTTAGAATTGTCTGTTTAAAATTTTGAAAAATTGAATACATTTTTTTTTTCGCGAATTGATGTTATCCTCAGAAAACGAACTCACATGCATTTGAAACAATTGCTATTAGTCGAATCCACCCCGTAAAATTCCTCAATCGAGATTTTTCTGGCTATCTCCAAGGTTAAGGATAGTTAGTGAAGGAAGAGGAGTAAAAATCCTACAGAGTGTATTTTTGAGATCTAGATAAAAATGCTACTTATACTTCTCATTCAAATTTTTAGAAAAAAGAAAAAAGGATCACTTTTATTAGCCGGCTCCTGACTTTCGAGTTTCAGAAATATTTAAATGTACCTACTTCTTATTTTATAATTAAAAAATTTTAGTGGTCCTGTGGCAATTTTTTCGTACCTACACCTTTGTGATCGAATAAGTTTTACCAAAATTATCAAGTTCACATTACGAAAGTACCCACTTGAAATGAATTAATTTGGCAGGTACGTCTAACGTAAAGTGCAGTTTCTCCAATTGAGCTAAATTTTACCATTCGAGGATTATTTCTTATTTCTGTCATTTGGTTTGAATACGTAGATAGGTAGTTAGGTACCTACAGTAAAGTTCGAAGATTTCAAACCTCTTTTGGATTCACAGAATAGCAAATGGGTTATACATGAAGACCGTGCTCGAATACATATACCTACGAATTTAATTAAATTATCATTTCTAGATGGAAGAGTTACGCGAATGGTGCGGCGGCGTATTTATATCCGTTATCATCACGAAATCATCGATTTACGACTACGTCCTCGATACTACACCGAAGAATAAAAAATAAAAAAAAAAAACGATTACGTTGACGTTTTCGAAAAATCATTTTTCAAAAAAAACATTTTAAAACCACCTAGTCGGACTATTCTTTCCCACATAGAATTCCATTTTGAAAATCAAAGGTTCGCGAGGAATGCGTTTAATGGTGCGGATAGGATAGATTACGTTTACAAAGGGACAACAACCAAGTGATTAATCGAAAACGAAACAACCTGTTGTCCTGGGTTCGGGTTTTCGGGTATCCGCACTTGATTTTCGTAACCGATGATATACTATACACCATGTACCTACTACCTACTACCTAGTACATCTACATATAATGTGCGACGTGTATTGTGGATCGTTGGTCGTGGATATGGTAGCGACAGCGACGTACGTAGATAGATTCTTAATTACTTATAGCATATACCTAGCGTAAATATATAAAATCATAAATGTGGATAAAAGTAGTACGTCGAAAAAAAATCTAATAACTTCCTATCTCCCTTGAAATGAGATATTTATTGCAGTGTGTGCTTCGATTAAAAATAGAATTGAACGTAGGTATATCTACCTACTTACTTCGATTATCTATTTATCGCTAGATGTCTGCCTCTTACTAATAGAACATTGAAACGAGTGAACGGACGGGTACGAATCCTTCCTTCCACCCAGAAATTTGGCGTCGATTTTTGCTCAAATAGTGGAGTAGTTTGGAAAGGAGGCAGAGCTGCTACGTTTAATTTTTTTGGAATTTCTCGCTTTCAGCATTTTTGATTTTCGAAAAATACGTAATTCACCCTTTTCAGCGCACTACCGCGACAGTGTCCTAACTTACTTACTTCTTTTGCGTTTACTATCGGGTTTATGGTATGGTCTGCGAGAAACTAGTAGACTCAAGGTATTTACGCAGTCTAGTATCTCTAAATTGATGTTTTGTGTAAAATTTAGAATGCGCCGTTTTTCGAATCCAATAATGAATTCACGCAAATCCGAATTCATCTAAGTGTAGGTAGATATTTTCCACGCTAGAGGTCGGCGGCGATTTTGACGGCGTCATTACTTTTTACCTGGAAAATCGGTTATAAAAATTATAAAATTATGTCATTTTAGAAAAAAAAAATGAAAATGTTGCCCGAGCGAAGCGAGCGCAAAATTTTTTGAAACATTGCATTTTGAAAAGGCGAAACTAAAAAGCAGTCATTTTTTGAAATATTTTCCGAAATTTTTTGCCTTTTTTGAGGGAAAAACTACCCTTTGGCCGAAGCGCCGTCGAGATAAAAATCGGCGGCGGCGGCGAATTTTTTTAGCGGCGCAGACCTCTATTTCCACCTTCGATCTAATGGAATCTTTTCAGATTTCTTCTTAGCTTTTTGAATCGTATTGCATCCTACTGGATCTAATTTAGTAATTTTATATACCTAACTCCACCGATTTTTTTCTCCTTCACAAGGGAAGAAATTTTATCCAATTGGATCCGAAAAAATTCGATTGGATCCATTTTTTTTTAATTTATAGAGAAAAATTCTTTAATTGGATTCATTTGGATTCATTTGTATCCACTTAGGTATACATCCATTTGGATCCACTTGGACCCGATTTGATTGCGCCATTTTATCGAATTCAATTGGATCTGATCAAATCCAGTCCTATGTAATTTTTTTGCCCTAGATATCTCTACTTCACCCCTGATAACGTAAGAAACCAAATTTTTGAATGCTGAATGGTTATTCGTCTCCGTCTCTCCATTCCGGCCGTGCTCCTTCGTTGTTTTTCTTTTCGAAAAAAAAAAAAAAAAAATCGATTAAGTAAATCATCTTTTCTCCGTTCTGGTTCGTTGTGGGCTAGATTTTTTTCGTACATATATTAAGCGAGAACATTTTAGGTACTCAAATTACCATCAATTTTTTTCTCCTTTTTCATCGCTATTCACCCCGTCCAGCAACAATTAAATACAAAAGGTAAACAAATAGTAAATATGTTGGCCATTGTTAAGCTTACAAAGGCTTACATCACTTTGGAACAATACCACTTACAATGAATGGTGTGACGATGTAGGGAAAAAAATACGCGCGTCACACGCCGTTGAACGGAACGGGAGAAAAAAAAACACATAAACTCGAAGAAAAAGCTTTCTCGAAACATTTTTGCTTTTGTTTCTTTTGTACATTCTTGTTAAAATGTGGTATTTGTCAAATCCTAAATCGTGCTCGTAATTTATTTTCTTTCTTTCCCTTCCGTTGTTATCATTGTGTTTGGGTGTTTTTTGTCGAGATTTTTGGTTTTGGTTAAAAAAAAACCTCCCTCCGGTACCCTTGCCTGCGACCGATCTACCCCTCGCTCGACTATGCTGGACGTTCGTCTTGAAACAAACGCCAAGCGAACTCCACTGACCATTTTACCCTTTTCACAAACACGGCGATGAACGCAACGTCCTTGTTAAATTGTTTCTCTTTCACAATCGTATCTCGTCGTTGCCAATGTCAAAAGAGCAGTATACGGTCTTTTGAATTACGCCAAGCCAGCTCGCAGCTCGCAGCTCGCCTTTCCTTTATCATAGGTATTGTTTCCGTCGTTGTAGATTTTTGTGACAAGGCTTAAGCTACTTTGGAGGTCTGAATAATTTATCTTACGCAAAAAAAAAAAGACGAAAAGAAAAAAAAAACGAAAAAATCTCGAGAGAAATTGTCGTCCTTGTTGTTTTTAAACAAATTTTAACGCGCGTTCGCATCTAAATTAAAGGACGAAGGCTTTGTAGATGGACGTTTGTTTTTCTTCGCTGGTGCCAATATCCAATGCCCATAGGCTAGAATTTGTGTACATAATGATATTTTTAAGTAGGTATAAGTTGAAACATATCTACTTTCGTTCGATTTTCGAACAATTTTTGTGTTTTTTTTTTTCAACAGTGGTTTCATATTAGTATTTACCGCGAGGGTTGTTGAATAAATACACAATATACCTACTCATTTGTCATTTTTAAATATATAAAGCATATTAATATGCTGATGAGAAAAAATGACGACGAGTGAAAAAATTGTCCATAAAAATTCTAGTAAGGTTACCGTTTACTCGCACCTATGTATTTCTTTTATGTTGTTTTACAACTGTTAATTTTCACTTTATTCATTCATCTTCTCTCTCTCTCTCTCTCAACTTAAACCAAGTCAAAATCTGAAGATTGTCTGATTGAAAGAGACAGAATGCTTAATCAGTGAAAAACCACCGATTCAATCGGTAAATTTTCATTTTTGAGTCCGTAATTTTTGCTTAACTACTGAAATGAATCAGTGAAAATTTTAATTTACCAGTTGAATCCGTAATTTTTACAGATTTATTTCAGTATTTGAGCAAAAATTATTGATTCAAAAATGAAAATTCGCCGATTGAATCAGTAAATAAATTTTTCACTAATTTCTACATAGTGATAGGTATAATTCTGTCGATTTCGTCAGTCAATTTTGGCTGATTCAGATTCAGAGAGTACATTTTCGTACCCTCATTTTATTTTATTTTTCTCAGATGCAATTCCAAGGTACCTGTCTTTACGTATTCAAGTCTAATTTGTATATGTAGCAGCATAAGTATTATTCAAGGTGAAGAAATACAGATTAAGTATCGTAAATTTCGTTCTCCCTCTCAGAATCGTAACTTGACGTGCGATCACAAATTAAAATACTATAACCATCTACGTTGAACCGGTGTACGTTGTAAAAAAAAAAGAAGAAAAAAAAGGGTTAAAAAAAAGAAAAACGGCTCGAACATAAACCATTTTCGAATTGGTATTTCAAATATTTTAAAATCAGTTTCATTCGGAGTCGTATACAGGTACACAGGTAGAAGTACCCACCATGAAAGAGAGGAAGGAGTGAACGTTTGACATCCGAGGCGGCGTGGCGGTTCTCTCAATGAATATTTTTGTTACTCGTATATAGATAAAAATCTTTATTAGGTATCTGTGACCCGTGTTCTAAAGGTGTGAGTATTTTTGTTTTTTCACTCGTAATTCACGTATTTTATTTCTGTATGACAATCAAGCTGCGAAGAGTTGCGTGAAACTTCATATTCGAGAAGCATGAGCGCATAACCGAATCGAAAATCATTAAGTATTTTTGCAAAACATGAAAGCTCGATCGTTAGATTTTTCGTTTTATGAACTTTGAGGAGTGAATGTCGTGCGATTTCAGGTTTTGTTTTATTCATTCTTTTGTCTTTCACATTGTAGGTAAAGTAAATCAGTGTGACTTGAGACTAGTAATAAAGTATAAAGATGAATAAACGTTTCTTCGGTTCGATCCCTTCTCCTTTCCCTCTCCTCCATCCCATAAGTAGCTCCGCAGGTGAGGATTGACGCAAATCATCTAAATTTTTATTTTCGAAAGGATACTTTTTTCAAGATATCGCTTTCCATAGGCCTTCTGTGTAGTGTGTATGTATGTAGGTAATGGTATAGGCATGGTATAGGTATGCTACAAAGTGCGGATCAACTCGGCGATGTAAAGCGGCATTCACGCGTCCAACTAAGTAAGGGAAAGCTGGTATCACAGGTGTGAATGTGTAGCAGGTCGGTTCATTTCAACAATAAATCATATTTTACGGCGATTTATTAATTGATAATTACGTTCGCAGGTAGGTATCAGGAGGCAGAGGAGGGATAGAGGTAGAGAAGAAGAACGAACCGAAAAAAGGTGTTAATTCTTAATACCTATACGTCTTCTGTTTCTTAATCGAGAGTCCATTAATAACAACATTTTCACAGCTCGCGAATCCATTAATAAAAAATTCATAAAATTTAAGATGAAATTCGGTTCGCGGTTCTTTCTTTTCGTCCAAAGTATAAATTAACCCTGGGTATCTACTGGGTGGGTAGGTATAAAATATTACTCATCTTTCAAAATGTGTTTTTTTCTTTTTGTATTGTTCAATTAAATAATTCGAGCCGGTTAACTACAACACAGGCTTACGTAGCGAAATACTCCCCAAGGGTGCGTACCTATTATGAAATCATCGCGCGTGTTTGCTTACTCCCTCAAGAGTGGGTGCATTTATTTTATTCACCATACATCAAATATCCCTCGAAATTGTTATTAAATGACTGAAATTTTTCGGGATCAAATTAGGCGTCGCGTCGGTGGCGGGCGTAGGGGTTGTGAAGCTGCTGAATTTTTCGGCAGGGAAACACTCTTTGGTATAACATGTAAATTTTTTTTGGGGGTTTTAAAAATTTCAACCACTCTACTGCGAAAATGTGGTATTTAAAAAAAATGTAAGTACCCTTTTTTTGGACTCATAATTTTTTTTAAAGGTTGAATGTATAAAAGTAGCTAGAAAAATATATCCAGACCTTGAAAACAGTGCACTACAAAAAATGAAATCACAAAAATTGATGAATTTAATTTTAAAAAATCATTTTTATCCAAAAAAAAAAATAATAAAGGTCCCTATTCATAAAATTGGTAAAATTTATTCTGAAAACATAATATTTATCTCGAAATTTGATAAAATTTATTGCATAGAAATAAATGTTACCAATTTTTGAATGGGGATCCTTTTTCTATTCTTCTTTTTTTTCTGAATAAAACCAATTTGTTATTTTGTTTTTTTCAGTGTGGTGAAAAATTGTCCAACCTTGAAAAATCGTTTCCTGCTCAGTTGCCAATAAATATATCGGCCATACTTATTCAGAAATTTTTAAAAATAAAACAAATGGGAAGAATGTTTTCTAGAAAAAATTTGAAACAAAAATTGATTCCGGTTCGTTAAGTTGAATTTGAAAAAAATTAATTAGGTGGAAAGGTACTTAATTGGTTCAGCGATAACATTGTTGCATTTTTTTTTTAAATTATAGGCAGAATTTTTCAGTTGGTTACTCCTTCCTGGTCTCGTCCCTTGGATTCGTTTCTAACTGCAATGATTCTTGGGTAAAAAAATATTTTCAGAACATTTTATGTTTACGTACTTGGTATCTGCCTAAAATGTTGATGAATTGAGCGCGTGTAGATATGAAAAATATAGATATAGGTATTTGAAATTAGGTCTACCTTAAAACAGAACGTCTTTCAACTCGAAACGATGGCCTTTCACCCTCCAACCGTTTATTTATGTATTTACACTGCGCTGCGGGTCAAGTTACGCGGAAATATTTTTGTAAATTGAATATCTGGTTCGCGTACGGAACGGTGAACGTCGACGCGAGATTGGACCATAAATTAACTCGCTAATACGCCGTAGATTAGGTCTAGAGTTATACTGCATGTAGAAAAATACGGTACGGTCGCTGTATCTATATCATCGTCTAATTTAAAATTCAATGCGGTACGAACGTTGCTCTGATATATGTATATTATATAGGTAGAGGTACTATACGAGGGTACGATGGTATACGGATAGGCAGAGAGGTACCTATTTCGGTTGTTGTGGCGTAATAAGCGATCGATGGCGAGTGGTGCAGAGCTACACGAGTGAGTAAGTTTGCATTTTATTTAAATTAATTTGTACCTAAGTACCTACATTAGTTTATTGGAGAAGAAAAAATACGATACCGTGCGCGGAATACCTAAGAAAATACCGGATACGTATGTATATGCGCGGTGCCCGACCGACACCATGTAGCCACAGTCAGCAATAATAAGATTATGATGAATGGGGATTGCGAGTGAGCCAGATATGCTACGTACTTGGATGGTCAATGTTGTTTTTTTTTATCGCAACTACGAGTAATTCTTTAAAATGCTGCAAACATCTTCATGAAGTGTTCCCCGCGGAGATTTTGATGGAGAAATGGTCTCAGTGATAGCCGTTGATTTAAGTACCTACCTACTTACTTATCACGATACTAAAATTTTTGCTGATCTGTTTTCAGTTGAACTCCAATAATGAAAATTCAAATTTTGATTAAAAAAAAAAAAATCATGATAGGTAACATAATGTTAAATACTCATGTATTGCATAACTTGAAAATATGCAGATGTGCCTATTCTTGATAGATCTTTTTGGAAAACGAAAACACGAGCTTTTGCCTATCTTCAATATCGCAGGAGCTCTGTTTGAATGATTTTCGTATAAGCATCTCATTATTCTTCTCATCTAAATTGAAAACGATTTTGAAATCGCTCACCCTCTAAAAGTTTTTATTGGTGTAAATAAAAATTGTTACCAAAATTTCACTCTTCTGAGTTGAGCTAACACGTGCCACCGAGCACTTAAATTTGAGGACGCGATGTCCGAGCGCGTACGATGTTACTCCGCCACGATACGCGGTGATGAAGTTTTCAGCGTGCGGCCTGCGTTGCAAAAGCGTTCTAAGGCCCTTATATGGGACAGGGGAGGGAAAGGGCGGTCAAATTACTCGATAAAGAATCGTTTTAGATCATCTAGAATACATCCAGTCTGTTTTGATTTTTTTTTTTTATTGATTTTATGGCTGTTGAAAAAACTTGTGAAGTAGCGGTTTCTTCTCATAATTTTCGACGTTTTTTGTTTTAAATCAGCTCTCAAAAATGAAAACCCCAATTTTTTGAAATATTTCAGCAGAATTACCCTCGATTTAAAATACTAAAATGTGAAATACAGAATTTCATCATTGAGAACCGATTTTCGTGTTGAAAACATTGAAATTAATGGGAAAAAATCAATTCTTTTACAAGTTTTTTCAACAGCCATAAAATCAGTAAAAAAAATTCGAAACAGACTGGATATATTCTACATGATCTAAAACGATTCTTTATCGAGTAATTTGGCCGCCCTTTCCCTCCCCTGTCCCATATAAGGGCCTAAGAACGCCTTTGCAACGCAGCCCGCACGCTAAAAACTTCACCACCGCGTATCGTGGCGGAGTAACATCGTACGCGCTCGGACATCGCGTCCTCAAATTTAAGTGCTCGGTGGCACGTGTTAGCCTCAACTCAGAGGAGTGAAATTTTGGGAATAATTTTTTTTTACACCAATGAACACTTTAAGGGGGTGAGCGAGTAAGAAATCGAAAAAAAAATTCATTGTCACCCTAACCCTTACCTACCATACCACACATAGTTGAATTTTATTTTTAAAATTTTCATTTTAATTTGGGAAAATCACTTAGAATGAGATTTTTGATGCAGAGTAGCCCGTTTCTTGTTCGAGTTATGCTATTTATGTACATTAGGGTGTTTCATGTAACATTTTTCCAAAATTTGTCGATGCCACCTTCTTTATTTTGTTCCTTCTGGTGGAAGAAAACTCCCATCAAAATTTTATTCCAGAAAAATCATTTTGATTGATGGCGCAAACGAGCTGAAAATTTTTCATATAACACAGAATTTCAAATTTCAAATTTTTTTCCTTCGGCCCTCAAAGAGGGCGGTACTGACACCCAATTTGGAGAAAATTGAAAAAATCGACATGGGTGTAAAATTCAAGGGTTTTTTAGGCCGAGTATTTCGAATTTGAGGTTATTTTTTCTCTCAATCCTCAAGAAGAGCAGTACTGACACCCAATTTGAAAAAAAAAATTGAAAAAATGCGATATGAGTATGAAATTCTGGGGTTTTAAAGTCGAGAATTTCGAATTCGGGAATATTTTGTCTCCCAATCCTTCAAGGGAGAAACTAACATCAAATTTTGAATATATAAATTGGAAAACATTGATGTGTTTAGTTGGCATATTTCAGCTGCTAAATTATTGAATAACTGAAAAAAAAACTTCCCCTTTCGAACAAAAAAACTGATAGGTAGGCATCGTTTGACGTTTTACCTAGACTTCAATGCACAGTTTCATGCCATCGATCTTTGAGTTTAGAGCGGCCTGAGAAACTTTGGCTTATTCGGTCCACTGTTCGCCAGCACTTAATATTATTTTTTGGGACTGATTTTTTGTATTTCCCATTTTCTATATCTAATGAACTTTTTGAGGGGATATGACACGTCAAAAATATTGGAAAAAAATTCCCTCATAAAAATGAAACACCCTAATAGTGTACCCAACAGGGGTTTCTCCTCGCGACGGCGCGTTCTATCTTTGGTTCATTGGTTCATAGTTTCATGATTTTTTTTTTCAAATCAAAAATTTGAATGTTCATTGCGAGAGTTGAACTCAAAACTGGCAGCTAAAATTTTGGTGGTGTAGTGCCTCTGCCTATCTATTGTAGATCAACGGCTACCACAGAGGTTACTTTTCATCAGAATCCCAAGTGATATTTGTGAAATTCGGCAATAAGTACCCACATTTATAAATGCGCAGTGGACAGGTCACTCGTAATAAGTGTTTACCTGCGGTTAGCCGGCGTAACTGAAAAGTTGTATCGGTGGATATTGTAAGAAGTTTTATATCGTTGATATGAATGAAGCTGCAGTTAATCCGGTTGACGCGATAGCGACGAAGATTTATTAAAAGTGAAAAAGACATACCTACTGTAATAGGTACCTGTCCTGTTACTGTTAGCAAGAAAAAAACTATGTAAGGTAAGTATTGTTGGGAAGAAGGCGGGTGAGGGGGTGAGAGGAGGTCATCCAAGTACTCAGCTAGGTATATGCGTTTGCGTAGCTAGAGCTACTACCTACTTGTGGGTACTACATATAAATAAAGATAACTTCATTTCCGACGCGAGGCGACTTATAAAAAGGATTAGACGACAAATAGGAGTATTTACCGAACAGCTTTAGTGTAATTCGCGGCGGGATGCCTTTGCCTCTCTATACAATTATACATACTCTACGTCGTACTCGTACAGTTATAGAGATGATGTACTTATACTGGACTTACTACAGCTAGCGCAGGCGCAGATGCCTATACTCATTCATTTACGTATCTAAAATATTCAATAGGTATACATTATACAACATCGACTGACAAGTTGTAATATCGAATGACCGCAAACTGTCCCATATCCTGAACGTAAAATGCCTATATACTCGTATGTTGGACTTACTGTGTGTTAGTTAATTGACTGACACCCCCCCCCCCAAACACTTCGATCCTTTCGCTCGCCAAATTGGTCAAATCGACTTGAGATCAGCTGGTCGGGAGCCGCGATATCTACGCACGAATACTGTATCGGTATCTGTATAGGTGGTTAAGCGGTTCGGTGCCCACTTCGGAGGCGGTTTAATTCAAATTCATGCGTGGAAAATGTCCGCTGATACCCGCACGAGGAATACCTACCATTGCTGATTTGCAGCCGTCTCCATCGCCATCGTTATCATTACCACCATCGTCGTCGTTGTTGTCGCCATTGACAAACCACCAACAACCAACAACACCTATCGTGCGTCTTCGATTTAATTAGCGTTTGAAAACAAAGAACAGCTTACTTACTTTGCTGCAGTTTTTTTGGGTACCTGACTACCCGTTGAGCAGGACTACTTATATACTTACAACTTGAGATCAATTACGAGCGACGCAGCCGCATATTTTCGGGATCCGGATCCGGATCCGGTTTTCTGGTTGAAAGCGCGTCGCGTCGCGTCGTCTCGCCGAGAACCGCGAGTGGAGAGAGAAAAAAACACGAACACGAAGGATACCTATTCCGTAGGGAAAAAACGGAAGCGACAATCGAAACGAATATACCCAGGCAATGATTAGTGATGGTAAAATGGGAAAATAACATCTTTCAGTTGAGAGTTGGTCATTATAATAATAGTAGTAGTAGTAGTAACAATAATGCCGGGCGCGCAACAATAACAACAATAACGAGTACACAATAAATAATAATGGCTACGATAAATAATAATATAATAATGCGATTATGATCGAGACGAAGACGGAGACGGAGACGGAGACGGAAAATCGGTATATCTGCCAGTGCTGGAGCGGATTGCCCGAGTGCCAGGATGTGTGGGGTGTGGTGGTCGGGGGGAGAGATTGCTGCTCGAGCTCGTACTCACACTCACAGTCACAGTCACAATTTACATCTACTTGTGCGCGTATTATACGTTTACATTACGCGTAAACGGTGCCACAGTGTGTAGCTTTTGCTTCGGAGTATTGTGTCGGTGTACGAGTATATGTATAGTGTATACTTATACGAGTAAATACTTACTAGTACACTGTTGTAGGTACCTACTATATACTTAGTTATAGCACCAGCACCACCAACGAGTATTAATGTAATTGAATGGTGAAGATGCCGTTCTCTTCTCCGTTTCCATTATTGAATTTGTTTCGCACAGTGTGTGGTCAGATAATGTACTCGTTAACTGCTTACGAGTATCTAACTGTCTCCCTCCTGGCCCACGGTCCCGCTGCCGCTGCCGCTGCGTAAATTCTGCCATGGTTTTTTCCTTTTCCTTTTTACTCTTTTTTCGCTCCCCCCCTCTCCCCCCTCTCTCCCCTCCCTCCCGAAGTAGGTAACTACGCTCGGTAATCAACGATCGTTGAAAAATTTTCGTTTGGTAGTTTCGATTTGTTGAAAATTTCTTGTTAATTTAAACGAACCAACAAAATTGCAGGCAGGTAGCGGATACCAGAGGTGTGAAAGTCATGGTAATAATCGTGCTACGCTTGACGATCCACGTTGAGCACATCCGTCAATGGAGATACGAGATACTCGTCCAAACATGTGCAATTGCGCATCGTATACGTCTTCGTCGGATCTGTATCGTTTCTGAGAAGAAATCAGATATGTGCCCTTCTCGTGTCCTTCTCGTTTTCGTAGCAGAATATTCTCCGCGAAATCGTTACCCTTTTTTCAAATGGACGGGAAATTACTAATGAGAGAAGGAAAACCATTAAAAACAGATATCTGAAAAACTGCTGAAATTCTTATTCGATTGGAAATTGATTGACGCAAAGACTTTGAAAAAGAAACAAATTTTTGGAAGTTGAAAAAATTTATATTCAATTTGAATTAATAAGTAATATCTGATACTTGAATACCTATAGGTTTAGGTATGACCTTTAGTGCTACAACTCATGAACGTTGAACAACCATGAGTTTTTAAAATGAATATGTACGTATTCGGAATACTTATATGTATTCTCAGGTAAAGTAGCCCAATATTATGGACCACTTTTACTTTTTGGGCTCTGGAAAAGCCCCGTAACACTTACGGGGCTGGAAATTGGCTTAAAATGTACGTAATATAGTTGGCTATAAACCCCCTCAATATAGTTCGAAAAAATTAATTCCCTGATATTTAGCGATTTTTTCCCCGAAGGGTATGTTTTTGACACATGAGAAATTTGAGCAAATTCATCTTTTCTCGGGTCCAAAATTCCAAATTTTGCCAACTTTTTTCCTCTGTAAAATTGGTGGTCGTTTATTAGCCAGAAGTTGTCTGAAAGTTGAAAACAGGTCGTGCCTATCAAAACTTGAAAAAACATTGTGGAGTCCAGATATTAGGCTCCCCTATAGCGACTTTTTCAAATGAGCATACTTCGAAAACGGAAGTTCAGACAGGAAAACTAAAATGATCCACGATAGGTAATGGACTGAACTTCACTTTGAACGAAAAGAAAAAATTTCTTTTCGAAATTGTGATAAAATATTTCAAAAAAACTGAGCTCCAAAAAAAATTTGGGTATCCTGTTTTTGTCTTTTGGCTGTAATTTTTTTTGAGGGGCTTGTATGATATTGGCCTGTGACATGAACACATGCAGAGAATCAACTTAAATTTTTCCCCACTTGATAGCGCTATAAGTATATGTACTTTTATACTTTCGAAATAATCAAGGAGTCCATATTAGGAACGAGGCCATATCGGGCTTTTTTACCTTACCATTTTTCAGGAACCTGGTAACCTTTTTTTGCGATTATTCTCACCAAAGCACCAAACACGACCAAGAATCGTAGCTTTAATGAATTTTAAATTTTTAATGACTTTTCGTTTGTCGCAGGCGATTTTGCGATTGAATCGCAGTTCAACGAGTTATGTGTTTCATTGGTTGCCTACTTTAGGATGAACCGTTTTTGTCTGCCTTTGTTCTTTGCGATTCCGTTGCGTTTATTATGCAGTGTTAATTGCAAAAGCTGTTTGTCTCACAAATCGCAAGCGTTTCGCCTTTTCTTTGCATACCGCGAACCTCATTTCAAAAACCATAATTCAATTTTTAAATTACTCCCCAAAATCGCAATTGAAACTTGAAATTTTTCTAAATACCTAGTTGATGAGAGAATTTTTTCTAAGCATCGCCATGGTGAGGAGAGTAGATGGAAAAAATGGGAGCGGGGCCAAATTCTCCTCATAATACCCTGCTATACTATTTCCAAAATTTTGAAAAAAAACTTTAAAAATCCCGCCTCTTCCCCTCCAGCTCCGTTGAAAACCAAAAAGAATTGGACAGCCTGATTTTGTTTCAGGCCATTCATTCTCACCTATGAATGAGGAGAATAACGCTAAAAAATTACGTATCGAAAAAATTATTCCAATTTTTTATTTTTTAAGTTGAAGTTTTACTTTTCATTTCAGACCAAGAATGTTCCGTTTCCGTTGTCGTTTTTTGATAGAAAAATTTCTAGTTTCAACGATTTTTTCATGGATCTTCGTATGTATCTGGAGCAGAATAAGTGCCTGGCAATCGTGGTCCACGATTCCCCTCATTCCCCTTAGTCGTTCATTTTTCCATTGCCTAATTTTTACATAATTACGATAACTACGAATTTATTTTTCAACATTAAAACTTTAAGTACTCGTATGTCCAAAATAAAGAACATGTCAGAGATTTTAAAAACTCTGTTTGGAGTAATTTCATCCTCATAACCATTGAAAGTAAGTATACGACCTCGAAATGAAAAAAAGAATTGCCTGTTCCAACTTTTTTCAATTACCATTTTTTGTATCAACCACAAGTTCAGACATGGTTCAGATCGATGGTTGTGCTTGCTCCGAAAGCAGACCTTCCAACCCTCCTATTTTTTTTTTTTTAGCGAATTGATAATTATGAGCTGATCGTTTTTTGGAAGGAGGGGGGGGGGGTGGAATAAGACATTCAGTCTGAAACAAGTGTTTTTGGAACGAAGTTTCTGTGTCCAAATGAGAGTGTAAGGTAGGACATGATATCCTAGGGTGTGCAACGTGAATGCAATAGATAAATCTACGTACGAGTAATCATAAATAATTATGTAGGTTAGGTACTTGAAGAAGCGAGTAATATCCATGTGCTGGGTAGCTAGTTTCGGGCATTTATTCATACTTTGGCTGTATTCGAGGTTCTTTATATGTCTATCAGATATTCAACTGTTATTTTGAAAGAATATGTCAATCCATAAAATTGCGTTGGTAAATCTTCTTCAACTTGCGAAGATGTAAACGTGCGTGCAGTCTATTTGTATTGTGTATTCGGATATATCGAAGTTGACGCGACGCGACTGAAGAATTGATAATTTAGACGGAAATCACGCCAGGGCCAAGCTGTGCTAAAATGGCAGCTTGTCCGGTCAAGAGAGATGCGGACGATTTACGAGTACCTAATCGTATTATTGCATCGAAATGAAAAGCTGCATATCTGCTATCTATACTCTATAGTATTACCTGTTACCTAGATACTGCCTAGAAATACTTACCTGTATGCTGCGGCCTCGTAAGGAAACGGATTACCGTATCCGTATCTACGTAGGTAGGTATAGTTATTGGGAAATGATCGAAAATACGTTTCGGTCAATTACCTAAATACCTACCTACCTAGTACCTACCTACGCTCAAGTACATTTATATGGTACTTATTTGAAAGACAGTCGACAATGGTGTGAAAGTGTATCGTTTATCGCGTCAAATAAGATGTACCTACTGATCTATAGGTTTTTTCGACCATTGACAGTAGTTGGAGCTGGGAGTTATAGGTTGAAGATACACTTACAGGTAGATGAGATACGCAGATAAACGTTACGTACCTACGAGAAATGGAAAACGTTTCTGGAAATTGCGGACTAGTTTAGTTTTATCCTCATCGTCAAATCATTGAATGAGAAGTATGTACCATTGTAAACGGTATTTCATCTCGAATCAAATAAATACCTACGGCTCGTTGACCAAACATCAGTTCTCACGTCTCACGAGTGATCATTTTTACTGTAGGGAGCAGCGGCGGATTTCCCGTAAGGCGGGTTAGGCGGACGCCTAAGGCGCAAGAAAAAAGGGCGCAAAATTTGTCAAAAAGTTGCCTATCTAGTATCTACACGTCAATATTTAAATTTGCCAATCTTTTGAAAAAAAATTGTGTTTTAAACAAGAAATTTTCCTATTCAATGTGAATAGAGGGAGGTAGTAATTATCCTGCAAACGGTTGAAAATGTCTCTTCATTATGCTCGAAAAGTATAGTTCTTTTTTGCTTTCCTAAAATACTTTTTTGTAAAAATTTTCGCCCTCTTTTCTCTCCGACGATAATTTTCTCACTTTTTATATAAAATATTTCAAGTTTTAAGCATCATTCCCTCCCCAGAATTCAATTATTAGCAATTTAATGAATTTGAGTGAAATTCTTCAAAATTTTGGATTCTGAAAAATCCAAGCAGTGCCTTAAAACTGACAATTTCTGGTAAAAAAGCGAATTTGAAGAATTGAAATTAATTTCTTTCGTATATTATTATGAAAAATCGAAATTTTGTCTTCCGAAGCATAATCTCTCACTTTTAAATCATTGAAAATAATCAAAATTCACTGAAAAATAGTCAGAAATACAGCTCAGGAATAAATCAAAAAATCCACGAAAAATTCACTGGAACGTTAGCAAAAACAACTCAGAAAAATTTATTAGAAATGAGTGAATTTTGCTGAATTTTCAATTGCTACAATTCTGTCACTCTATCTGCCGAGATTTTTCACTGATTCAAAAATAAAGTTCTTTTTAATGGATAAAAAAATCAAGAGGTGGTGGGTCAATTAGAGAAGGGGGAGGGAGGGAGAAGTCAAATATCTATGTCCTTCAAAAAAGCGCAATAAAAAATTGTGCCTGAGGCGCAAAATTACGAAGTTCGCCGCTGGTAGGGAGGCTTTTTTTACGAACTAGGTAGTAGGTAGGGTACATTTAATTTACCTACTGATTGATTGATTGGAAGTTGGAACTCGCGTATATTTCAAACTTGATTATTTTTACTAGAGAGCAACTGTCACAAATCACAGCCAACGATACACAATACATATAGGTACCTACCTACTTATTATCAGAAGGTGTCAACCATGTTTGAAATTCTCGTTTGCGATTAATTCGATCATGGTTCGAAGTGCATACACTACTGTCACCTTTCAGTGAAATTTCAATGTTTTACCAGGAAATGAAAGAGCAGGGATCGATTTTCTAGAAAACCGCTCTGTTTTGGCGAGGAAAACGAGAGTGAATTGGATGCTGACAGTGGCGTAAGGTGGTGTGATGTGGTGACGCGCGAACGTTTGTCAATAAGCTCGTATTGAACTCGTGAGTACTGTGAGTAGGCAGTTGGGCATTAGTATCTGCATCTACTCTACTCCCGTATAGACATACGTACGATGTACCTAATGTGCATATAATATGGAGCTACAGTGACTCTGGACTTATTTGTCATCGCGATGAATTAGATCGCCTTTCAGGCACAATACGTCGGGTGCGGAAATGGCGGCTTGGCCCAGCGAACAGATGAGGCGAAGAGATGATCAGTTTTACTGATGCGAAGACTACTGTATCTCTATACCTACGTTTCAGTCATTTACAAACAATCGAGTTACGAGAACGAAAAGTCGACGAAAGAATTATGACGGTGATAGGCGCGAAACAGGAGGAGTCGCTAATTAAGGAATAGCATGGCGCGAAATAGAAAAGAGAAAAAAGGTTGCGTCGCGTCGTGGGTGAGTTCGAACGCGGATCGCCTGCAAGGCACATCAGTCAGACTCGGACTCGGAATTTAACCTACGATAACGTTGTCGTGGTCTTAATCTTACTATGTAGATGTACAGGGCACATATCACATATTCGTGTAGTTCGTAACGCTTCAACACTTGTATGGTACGTGTTACGCGTGCTGATGCTTCCCTTACCCTTCCCTCAGCTTCCCTCCTCAATTGTTGAAATTTACGCAAACGTGTGCTCAGATGGGTAACATCTGCTCCCCAGTAAATAAGATGAGAGATGACCGGAGCGGGGAATTTGGACCACCCACGCCTGTGAAAAGGAAGGGGGTCCGTATTTTTTAGAGGCCCTGCTGTAGCTAAAAAAAAATCGTATCTCAGCGCTGTGAAGGCGGTCGAATAGAAAAAAATGTGGCTTAATTTCGTGGTATCAAGGTTCGAAGACCTTTTTTTTTAGCCCCTCTATTTAAACATTGATATGTTTTTTCCTCTTGGGTAGGGAGTCATTCCAAAATTTAAAGACCAAATTTTGCGTCACCGAAATTTGCGTCACCAAAAATCAAAAACTTAGAAATTTTTATACTTATTTTCGAAATTTATTCAAAGTCAGAAAGTCATTGATCGATGGCAAGAAAAATATCAGGAATTCAGTAGATGACTTACAAGGAAAAACATATCCATGTTTCCAACATTTCCTTGCAGAGGAAACTTTACTTCATTGTTTTTTCCCTTGGTCAAAATTTTCTCTGCATGGCTGCGGTCTTGAGACAATCAACTCCCCCCTTTTTTTTTTCTTGAGGAGAGTATAATGTACCTACCTACTTGAACTTATACCTAATATAAATACTTATTTCCATTTCTAGAAACTGGTAGCTATAAAAGCTACAGTTTTTTGGGTACCTACACTTGGCGATTAAGCTATGTTTCCGTTGCTAAATTTTATCAAATTTTCAGTGAATTTTCAATAATTTTTGTTCGCTTATTACGCAAGTCCAACTGTTTTCAGTAATTTTTAATAATTTTCACTGATTCGGAAATGAGAGAGTAGTCTCCCCCCCTCCCGCCAATTAACTCGTACTGTCTTATTATTTGAGTAAATCGGTACCTAACTATACCTATGGATCGAAATACGCACGTACCTAGACCTACGCAGTGCATGTGCATTGTACTTGTAATCGCGTGTATAGGTGGAGGTGCATCGTGACGCCCGTACACTTGTACAGGTATGATAAATACAAATACAAAATACATTACATACCTTACGTCATTGGTGATTCAATTCAATTTGAAAAGCACCGCTTATGCGTACGAGCGGCGGTGGAGGCGGGGGCGGGGGCGGGGGCGGCGCGGTGAGGTGTGTATTTACGTTTATGAATGAAACTAGTTTCGACGTTTGGTAGACGCCGATGACTGTGAAATAGTATACACAGTATGAGTCCAGTTGACAGACCACGGGCATACTTAGACCTACTCGCTATAGAATGGAAATGGATACAACTTTACGACCATATTAATTGGTCAGATTACATTTTTAGTACTCGCCTCTATTTATTCTTTATCAAATACCTAGTGCGAAGTGCGAACACTGTTTTATTCGCTATAAATAGATACGTGGCTATACATACTTACATAGACGTAGGTATACCTACGTATGTCCAATCTCCAATGTCCCATGTCCGATGTTCCATGTATTTGTAGTGGTCAATCTTGGAAGAGTGGATATTTACTTGATTTGCGTTTTGGGCTTGAAAGTTCAAATCCGCCCCCTTGCTAAAACAAATCTTGCAGAGTGTCTTAACAAGTCCTATTGGTCCTGTCAAGGTCCTGTTTGGGACTTTATCTGTGAAAAGTTCTGTTTGTAACAATTTTGAGACCCCACCCGCCAAAATAAATAACGAATATTTGAAATGTCGTTACTGCTAGTGCTAACGCTGTGTAAGATGTTGAAAAAATATACAGGGTGTCTGAAAAAAGTTCAGCTTTTGAATGCCTTTTTCTTCAAAATTTTTCGCCCTCACTTCGCTCGGACTCGGTAGGTAAATTTAAACGATTCTATTTTCAAAATGAATATAATTATGAAACTTCTTCCTTTCTAGCCTTGACAATTGCTATTTTCAAGTGAAAAAATTGTCCTTCTCCTTTAATAAAGGACTCGTAACGATCTCGATTGCAGTTTTTACAAATGTTTCGATTTTTTGGAAGGAAACCAGAAAAACGAGTCCATAGGTAGATATCGTTTTTTTTTTAAAGTCAAAACAAAACACGAAAAAATCTCGAATTTTACCTAACGAAAAAAATTTCAGATTCAGGATGCCTTTTTTCCAAAAAATTTCGCTCACTCTTTGCTCGAGCTTGGTAAATTTACTTGTTTTTTCTTTGCGAAACTATGGTAAAAACTCCTCTCCCACCTCAAATAATCAAGTACTTACCTAACAAAATATTGAAACAAAAAAATTTTTTTTTCTAAAATGACTTTGATTTCTTGAGGAAGAGGAGGGGGAGAAATGGGAGAATATTCATTAGTACCTATTTTGAAAAGGTCATGCTGAAAGTTCCGCTGTTGACGATTTTGTTAGACACCTCGTGTATGTACGCGTAGTACATCGATATTGACTCGTGAGACTAAGCATCCTTATTGTTAAAAAAATTGAGGAATTTGGAGAAACCCATTTCTCGCGATTTTTCATGAAATTTTGAAAAAATTCATAAACCTACTAAATCAGGTGTCTGCATATTTGAAAACTAGGTTTTTTCTCGGAATTTGGTAATCTCTTGTTGATTCGATTGGACAAGATACAGTATAGCTCGATTCGAATGTACCTTCTCCACCTCCTTTTCATCTGCCTTGCCCAAATATGTACACGAGGTCGAACCGGGCTCCAAATTGAAAATTGTTGCTCGGTAATCGATTCGTTGCTCGTGTCATCGACGAACTTGGGTCGAATGAGAAAAACAAAGGAAATAAATCAACGAAAATGTGCACGCGAGCCAACGAAGAAAAAAAAATGAAAAAGAAAAGAAGAAAACTCGTAGGTAGGTATACTTGGGTACATTACAGAAGCGTTGTTCGTGGCGAGAGATTTATGTTGAATATAGTTGAACATATCCGTAATAATGTACCTACCTACGTTCCTACGTAAGTATGAGCCATGAGGACGCGGACGCATACCATGCTTAGTGCTTAGCTGCTTACTATACAAATATATGTACACGTCCGGCGCGGCGGCGTCCGTCGTATCGCGTCGACGCGACGTATCTATAGCTACTTATCCTATAGGTACCTAACCTATGTACCTATACTTGGTATAGCTGTAGGTCTAAGTATATGTTAATGGTAAATTAGATTCTGATTTATTTGAGGCTTTTTCGCCATTTTTTTTTTTTTTTTTTTGTATTTACTTAGTTCTCGATTTCATGTCGGTGCCATGCCATCTACTCAATCTTGTAGCTCGTTTAACAGATCTATATATGTAGGTAGGAAGTGTAGAGGTACTAGGTATGGCGTATGGCCATCTCTATGCTCATTAAACGATGCGGTAGCGCGCTCGAGTTTCATGTAAAAATGTAAGACAGTGACAAAATTTATCAGATCAACCCAATGTTTGGAACAACGTGTTCAGTTGTCTACTTTGGCGCTGGATGAACGATGAAGTAGAGTCGCAAAGTCGGAGAAGCGGGGTTTATATTCATAGCTATAGCTGTAGCTACATACCTAATGCATGTATCTGCTGGACGAACGAAACGTATATTTATTCGGTTAGACAATTTTTATTAATTTAGCGCGAGTTTAAACACAGCGTGCTCGCCAATTAAAGTAATCATTTACCGAGCGTAATATTTCACCGAGAATTTTTCAACGCTCGTAACAAAAAACATACGGTACGTCTATGTCCATACAGACAGAAACAGAAACAGCAAAAATGCAAATAATATACCTATTACCTACCTACTCGTATAATTATATTCTTTTTCGTTTTGCAAACGTTTTCATCGCCAGCGCCAACCGCTTCATATACGTCGTACCACGTACCTACATATCTGGGCAAAATTCCTTTTACCCAGTAGGCAGTAGTATACGCAGGGGTGCGGTGAGAACATATTTTTGATGAATAACTCACCGATGAAATTTTTTTAGGGGGGGCGCATTAAATTGCCAAAAATAAAAATGTATAATGAAAAAATGGATACAAATTAAAATTTTACTTAATGAATAAAATGAAAATAGAAATATGTATTGATTAGGTAATTTTTATGTAAAAAGTCCCTTTAAAATTAGACAGACCTCTCTCAGCCTCGCCATGAACAGTTTTTCAAAAAAATTCGCCCTCACTTCGCTCGGGACGAATCATCGCATTGGTAGGTGTAGGTATCTGCAATTACCTATTTAGTCATGTTTTAGGCCTTTTTCTAAATTTTTTCCCCCAATTTTCGGTTCTGACCAATGACCATGAAGTATATTCTTATCAGCGCACACTCCAGCTCCCCATGAAGTAGAAAATGTCTTGTTGAATGCTCAATTTATCGCAATGTTTTGCAGTTTTAATGATGATCTGTTATAGAAATTTTTTCTAAATTTTCTAAAAATAGGTATTACCTACTGCCTACTTTTTGCCCATTCCTTCTTTCCACATGTTGGTATATTATGATCAAAACTAGTAACAAAAAAATAATAAGAGGATTAATGAGAATGGGGGGGGAGGGGCTTGGAAAATTGAGGCGTGTTCATCGTTGACTCATTACTTTACCTACCTAACCTAGCCACTAGGTACGACCAATCCGAAATTTACTTGAGGATTTGAAATACAGAACAAACGAGATGAAAATTTAAAGATTGAAATAATGAATAAATTGCGTTCGTACTCGTAGTAAATCCAAGTACCTACACCTCTACTACTCAGGGGTGCGGTGAACCCCTGAACTCGTAGTAGCTGATTGATTTTCATTCATCTCCATTATAGATAGGTTAGGTACATAGACTGCCTACCTACCTAATTTATGAATCATATAGATGCTGACGATGGCGGGGCCGCGGCGCGGCGGTGTAGTAAGAGTATTTGGCAAGTTGACTGTAGCATTTCACTTCTTGTCAGAACTCACACTGTTTTTTAATTTATAAAATCTGATTAGCTGCGAATGTACGTATATGTAGTGTAAAGTTAAAAAATTATACGAACGGTGTAATTAAACCAATTTGTTAATATCGTTGTCGCGATAATTAACGAAGATTAGCTAGGTGCGTATCAGCGTCAGTTGGTTGATAGTCGTTTGTAATACTCGCTCATTTGGATTTCTGCGATCGTTTGACTAGATAAACGGATTAAGATCGCGAGTTGTTCATTGAAATCCTCTCCGAAATTTCTACATAATTAATTTTCTAATCTTAAACGAGTTTTTTTCCCCATTTTTTCTCTAGATTGTCTGAAAATTGATTTAAAAAAACGCACGTTCGTTTGTTGATAAGCGATTCAACTTGATAGGTTTGTAAAAAAAATTGAAATTCGTTGAAAAAAAAAACGAGTAAGTGGGTACGTAATCAAAAAATTTACGTAGATAAGCAATACCTACGTTGTTTGGTACGTCTATACGTATATCACAAGAGTGTCGATAGCGTTGGAAAAAAAAACTCGTGGAAAAGATTCTATTATTTTTTTACAACGCGATGTCTAAAATTCTTGAAAATATTACAATTAAATGAGCATAGCTTCGAAATAAAAAAGATGGGATCAAAAATTTTCCCAATTTTTTCACATTGAAGGATTCCATCAGGTGGTGGTGGGGGGTGTGAGTTGAATGAAAATCGGTGCGGGAGACAAAGTCACATTTTTATGCGACTAGGTGCTTTAAACGAGTAAATTCGAGGTGAATATCACAGATTTAAATAAGCAGGTACCGTAAATGTGTAATGTTTTGAAAAAGGAGTTCCAAGACCTCCATAGGTAAACTTTCAGCAGCTTCAATTGGGTACCTTATGTTTGAAAACGAAAACAAAACTGTGATATTCTAGAAAAAATATCATACAGAAATATTAATTGAAAGTGTTTGGAACCGTATGCGATTTTCAAGAAATTCGTTTTTTCAATTTACTATACGAGTACATTACCTTATCGAAACAATCCGTCAGGTCTGCAACATTTTTCTGTTTCGTGGGCAAAATAATTAACCCATCAATCAGGCAGAAAATTTTTTTCGACTACATCACAGACTAGGTCGATTTGCAATTTTGTATCCTGTTCCTTGGTTCATTATGCCTCGGGTTCCATTATGAATCCTCGTTACTATACCTATCTAGTACCTAGCTACTTACATACTCGAATGTTTTAGTAAACAAAGCTCCTAGCTACCCAAATCTATATTTACGTCCTTTACGCATACCTTATAGTTAATAGCTATATATACGTAGGTATAGGTGTCTAGCACTGTCTACGTGTACCAAGCTATAAAAAATTTTCTTCGCTTGAAACACGACGAAAAGCACTTAATCACAAAAATCAAGCGAGTAATTTGGACAAAAACTTGCGTATACATATAAGTACCTACATTATACATACTTATACAGTGCATTTGACGAAGAAAAAAAAAACAACAGCAACGAAAACATAGCGTAAAGAAGAAAAATAAATTTAAAAATTAGTATATTAAGAAATAACATTTTCCTTTTAAAAAAATGTCATAAAATATTTAGTAACAAAGTGTCTGCTATGTGTACGAGAAGTATACGCGTAGATATTTTTCTCTCGATTTTTTTTTTCAGTCGATAAATTTCGAAAAGAATTAAAATAAGAGACGTAATATACGGCTGTACAAATGATAAAACCATCAAGTCGCCCCGCAGGAGTCCCGAAAAATGGTCGAAAAGTATGAACTAACATCGTCGAATCGGAATGATAAATAGCATTTGGAAGGCGTCCGCGTCCGTGGTCCACTATCCACTATCCACTATGCGTAATGCTTACTTGCCTACAGAACGAATTTATATACACAGACTCAACATCCAATATTATGGTATAGGTACTGCGTATAAATAGGTACGCAGATAAGTATATGTGTGTAACATTAAGTATACTATTATCGTGCTCGTTCACAAAATCGTTTTAAATTGTGGAAAAATTATAAACTCGATGACTTTTTTTTTTTCAAAATGATGGAATCCTTCCTTCCTCCTCCCGATATTCCTCGCATCTCTCGATGAACGCGTCTATCTATCCATTACTGTAACTGTAGATAGGTAAGGTACACAGGTACGTATATCTATGTTCTGCTGTCGGATCACTTACTCCATTCCTCACTCCTCCCTTCATGTATACTTACTCATACATAGGGAGATACGTATGTATTCCTTAAAAATAATATACTCCTCTGTCCTCTCTTACAAACGGATAGTGATGGACACAATCGCACACACGCACACACCCAAGCAGACCTGAATCAAATCTTTCCTCCGAGATTTTTTTTTCTTCACCTTTATTCATTCGAACCATTCTTTTAATTTACTTACTTAATAATTTAACTATTAAAACATGTTTTCGTTTATGTTTTTTATATGACACTTCGCAGCGGGTTTTAGCGTCTCTGTAGTACATTTTTATACTTTAACTTCTGGACGACGTTCTTTGTTTATTTAAACGTTATAATTCCCCATAATTCATAAATATATTACATGTAGAACGATGTAGTGTAATATACTCGAAACGGAAGAAGACTATGAAGAAGAAGAAGAAGAAGAAGAACAGAACGACGATGTGGATGAAGATGAAAAAGAAAAAGGAAAAAAAAACTAAATACCATACATAGTTTATAAGCAGCTCATCTAAATTCGTATTTGGATATACCTACCTATGTATAGCTATGGAGCTATGTATGTAGTGTACCTAACCTAATGTAAATGTATCGTAGATCTGTAGGTAAGGTACATCTACATATATCGTATCGTGCGCCCTGCCCGAGCCGAACCTCTGCCGTACTTATTGGCTCTCGACTCCGAACTTTAAACAAACGTAGGTCGGTAATTGATGAGAATTGTTTTAGTATCGGAAATAAATCACCGCGAATAATAATCCCGTCTATCAACGGTCTGGTATCGTGCTAGTTAACGCACCCAATTTCAATGTACGTATAGTATCTACCTATCTACCTACCTGTCTGCCTGCCTGCCTACCTGCCTGCCTACCTGCCTGCCTACCTACCTACCTACCTACCTACCTGCAGTCCGATGCGATGCCGCCATACGCCGTACCTAATCCCCGAACTGTGGGCCGTCGCCGTCTTAATTTTTTTGCCTTTTTTCGCTTCCTAAACGAACGAGAGGTTTTCATATTACCTAATTTATGACTTTGGTAAAATGTACGAATGCACCGTATAGGTATATGTACAATTGTACATTATAAGCAATAAGCATCGAGTAATTATGATTATGAGATCATTTCATATTTCGGAGGATTTTTTAAAAAGGAACTAGAACACCCAAAATTTTGATATTTTTGGAAAGAGATTATCTTCAGATGTATGAAGATGCTGGTCTGCCTGATATTCGACGCGGTATTTGCTTAAACGATCAATTCGTAACCAGAGGAAGGAGTGAAGAGGGCCCTCTTCGAACGTTTTTTTGGAGCCAGAGCCGGGGGGACTTTTGAAAAAAAATGCACAGTTGAAGGGACCACATTAGACCCCCTCCGGCTCCTCGCTTTGGAGGTCCCTCTTCAGGGATTTCTCCTTTGAAATTTCAATTTCAAAACATGTTCATAGAAATAGAATTCGTATTTCTCATCATTTTCCCTACCATTCCAGTTTGGGTTGTAAACTTTTTCATGCAGTGGTCTATCGTACCCAAATCATCGCAGTTTTTTTTTTTAATTTTATACAGATTTCTGAAGATGGTTGCTAATTTTTGAAAACAATTTGAATGTAGGAGTGGCAGGATGGTGTTTTTGGTTTTTATTACTCGTAATTTTTCAGTTTTTTCTTCTCTAAAAACTACCAGAATTGTGCGTTATTTATTTGTTTGCGACAGTAGTTGAAATTACTTCTTTTTTTTTATGTTTCTTCAAATTTCATGATAATATTTTTGAAAACTTAAAATTTTTTCATCTCCGGAGGGCATTCCAGAGGTACTTTGAAAAAGTCTCGGAGCCGGAGCCGGAGGGACTAGACCCCCTCACTCCGGATCCCTAGCTGTTCGTGACTGATGGCTGATCACGAAAATAGACAATTGAGTCTTATTCTTATTTTCCATTTACTGTCAGTCTGACTGTGAGTAGATACATATACCTACTTATCACGATTCGCAATTGGAAACTCTTTGCCGATTTAGAATAAGGATACATGTGCCTAAAACCCATTCTTGTGTCTTGAATGATTTCAGCTCAGTTCGACCAATATTTAAATTTGAGTTTTAAGATTTGATTTAAAAATTTTCTCAAGGTTTTTGCATCCGTTCAATGATCCTAAAGATTGGGAAACCGCTGTTGTTTCAATTTCAGACACTTCGGGGAGCTCCGGGAAGAGAGATTTTTTGTTTTTTTTTTACCTTTTGCGATTTTTCACGTCGAACATTTTTTGTAGTGGGAGCAAAGATATAAAGTGGGTATGGAAACTTGAAACTTTTAATACCGGAAGAATTTTTAGGAGGGGAGGGTAAAACGGAGCCCTCTTTCTCAATGTCGCTTCAAATCGTAATGCTCAAAAAATACTTTTTTCATGTTTTAATGCCTACTTTGCAACTTCACGGATGTTTTGTGTAAAAAAAAAGTATGTTTCACAACAAGGGAGCAAAATTGTTTTTCCTTCGAGCTCTGAACGAAATTTTTTTATAGCGGGAGAAAAGCGCAAATTTAAACACTCGAGCGTTCCGCGAGAGGGAGCAAAATTGCACTTTGCTCCCGCTATAAGAAAAAAAAATGATGGAGCGTTTTGGCTCAAGGTTAGCACCTATTTTTTGGGTCGCTATCGCTGAGAATTCGGATTTTAAACTCCTTTTCTTGATTCTGTACAAATCCATCCTCGGAAAACAGCTTACCTACTTCTGAGAAATTTGATCATGTATCTATATACCTACCTTTCTGCTTAAACTTATCCCTTGAATTATTGTACCCATTTACGTATTACCTTGACAGAAGTAAATGTGATCGAGGATCGACTACGCAGCACAAGTTCAACCAAGTGATATCCAGCATTGATACCGATACCCATTGAGTATATATAATCAATGCGATACCTATATGCCTCTATACTATACACAAATATGTTGTGAAAATAAAACGCAAACGAAATCTTAAAAATGTGAAAAACGTGGAGAATAGTCTGTGAAAGCGTTGAAATAGATGTAATGAAAAATGTTTGAGGTTGAAACGTTCCTAAGTAAATCGTTGAAAATAACGTAACGAGTCGATAAAATAAATACCATCGAGATTGCGTTTAAAATGGTAGGTATCTCAAAAATTGTTATTAATGTGAGAGTTTTGGGATAGTTCGGACGTTCTCAATTTTTCATACTCCATGCTTATTACTTATTTACCCTTAAGTATTTGGATCGTTGAATATCATATTATTTGAAAAAAAAAATTCTCAAGCATTTTCAAAGATAGGTATTAGATATAGACAGAGAGGCACCTACCACCTATCTAGTGATTTTGGGGATACTTACGGATACCGTAAGCTGTTTTCGCATTTTTTAATATGATTTTATGAAATTTTTGCCACCTTCAAAATTTTTCTACGTAATTGTAACGCAGAATCGTACTTTTCCTTCCGATTCTCTGGATAAGCTGCCAATGTTATTTGAATGCACCTAGATATTGGATATTGGGTTGTAATCCAGAAGGGGAAAGGAGGTATCCCGGGTGGAGTGTACCTACCTACCTACCTACCTACCTACCTACCTACCCCAGTACGTAGGTAAGGTACCGTAGTTAATGTACTTATAGTAGAACAGCTAGGATGACAAACCAAGTACCTATTTATCATTTCTTTTTCTTTTTTAAGCACCTAGCCGACGATACTTCGTCATATTGAAAAATTGGTTAGACTCCTCGAGTGCTTGGCATTGGTTTTATTTTAAAGTTACTCGTATCGATAACGTTGTACCTACTACCTAGCTACCTACTACGTGTACGTACTACGTACTATGGTACCTTACCTATGGTACTTATTTACGAGTCATCGAAAAGCTTCGTCCGTCGACGTATACTAGCGGGTATATCTTACTGTGCACGTAAACTTATGGTAGGTAGAATAACTTATCGTTTCGACCTCAGAAATTGAAAAAGCGAAGAAAATGAAAACCGATAATTCGTTATTTACGACCTGCGAACCAAAAAAAAAAATGTAGATATGTACTGTACTTACCTATAGGTACAAATGGGTGCTACGTATAGGAGCTTAGGTTCGTATCGCGGGTCCAATTATATACCATACTTACTCGAGACTCTCGAGAGTCGAGATTACCTATCATATGGAAAACGTAAATACAAAAGCGAAATTTCTGCGTGTAGGTAATTCGTATAGATATGGAAGCTCGTATGGCTATGTTTTTTTTTCCCCCTATTTCGCTAGATAGTAAAATAATGACATACGACATACGACATACTCGCTATTTGTAGATATAGGTAGGGTACCTTACCTATCTACTCGTACCTATACCTGCTGTACGAATACGAATCCAAGGTTTTGAATCCGTATCGTATACTTGAACGACTGTCATACAGAGTCGGATTTTTTTTTTTACGTCTCAATCTCAACCTAAATTTGGCGATACGAATTTTAAAGTTTCGCAACTGTCCAAGGGTGGTGACTTGATGTGAGGTCAAGCAGTATGCTCTTGCTCTTGCCCTTGCACTCGGGACAATGTACCTCTAGACACGTACATATACATACAGTACCCTCGCGTCAAATTTCGGTGTCTTGGTGTGGGTATCGCATCTTTTGAGGTTTTTTTTTTTTGTCGCCAAGTGGACCGGCATTGCGGCGGAGACGAATGCAACGAGATGAGGCGGCATTCGGCATGCGGCACGCGGCACGCGTACTGCAACTGCGGTCGCGCCGCGCCGTATTATATCGAATTAGCGCGGCAGATTTTCGCAATATTTCGAGACTCGGATGACGTTTGCATTTCATCGTGCGTGTTAATTACACTAGTCTCTCGGTGGGGAGTTTTTTGGTTTGTGTATAGCGCGGCGTAGTGCGCGTCGTCGTTTTGTGAAAATAATAATTTATGTTTTTCATTAAAGCGCCGAAGGCGGCATTCTACCATCTTGTTTACTACCGGTTGTCAAGAATAAGATGACGTATGCTTGCCTCCGTACGCTGTACGGTCCGTACCGTACCGTACCATACCATACATCGCAGCCCGATGCCCGATGCCGACCCCCGCTCGCTAAATACTTACTTCTTTACTAATTTCTTTTTCTCCGGCCACGAAATTAAAACATTATTTCAACTCGAACGACGCGCTGCGCTGCGGTTTTTGCCCCCTTTTTTCGGGGCGAGTGGAGGCAGCGCGGGGTGCCTATTTTTCATTTTTCTTCTAGCTCAAGATGCCGGATCCGCCAGTAGGTTGGGTATGGGTATGTGCTATGTAACTCCAGCAGCTCTATAGCTTGCTCGAGCTTCGTACTTCTACTTACTACTTATGGTACGCCAATGCCGAGGAATTAATTTCGCCGTACGTCTACTCGTTTCCCTGCGTGAGCGCCGCCCCGCCCCGTGCCGCCCCGTAGCGTCTTCTGCTTCTGCATTCGGTTCGACTTTGGCGTCTCTTCGTGCTGGCGCTCAGGCGCTGCTGTCACTCTTCTCTGCTCTAATCTGCTCTACTCTCTATGGTTTGTTTACCACCCTTCTTCTCTTCTGCTGCTCTTATCCGTCATCGCATTCACGATCACGTCACACGCGCGCGCCACGCTCTGCAATTCCATAATACACAATACACTTATGTATTTATATCTACTTACTTGTTCACTTAATGCTTGTTGGTTTGTTTGTTCGTTGTTTTACGACTCGTTAATTTAATTAACTCTTACAAATTTTAAATACGATTTCATGTCGAGTTCTAATTTAATCTCTGTGAAAATGATGGAAAAATAACTATTAGAAAAGAGTCTGAATTGCTGCATACCCGACAGAAAAAATTAGATCCAATTGGATCTTAAAAAATGCGCCATTTTTCAATCCACATGGATCCACGCAAATCCAAATTGATCAAATTGAAGACGTTTTCCGCCTTGAATTGAGATAAAATTCCACATTTTTAGATCTCTTCTAGACTTTTTGAATTCTATTGCATCCAATTTATTATATCTTTACTTAGGTACCAAATTTGTTATCCAACTACATAGATCTAAATAGATCCAATTTTTTTTGGATTTATTTGGATTCATCTATTTGTATCCACTTGGATCCGATTTGATCGCGCCATTTTTCAATTTTCAAACGGATCCAATTGGATGTAATTTTTTCCCCGGGTAATCATAAATCGATGAGAAAAAATTTACTGAAAGCAAACGGTGAAAAAATTGCTGAAAAATGTGGAATTGTGGAGAGAGGAAATCTACTGAAAAGCCGGTAAAATAAGTATCTGAAATCAACAAAAATTTGTTAAAAACCCAAAGAATTTTGTTGATTTTTCTTCTGCTGCAATTCCGACTTTTTTCCAGTGATTTTTCGCTGATTCGAAGCGATTTTGTCTGAAATGTCGTTCAAAGTGATTACACGTGGGTGGCCGAAGAGAAAAAAATGTTAGCTGGATTTTGAGTTGTTCGAGCGAGCAGTTTGAATTTGATAAAAATCAAAAACTTCAAATTCGCGTCAAAATTTGAAACTTTTTTCTCAGCCTACACGCCCCCCCCCCACATTAGTGGATTTTAAATATGCAAATGTACACGCATCGTACCTATTTCAGGGTAAGATCAAATCGAAAATGAATTTGTTTTGTATGTAGATGAGCACCTACTACCTACATATTTCGAAGATCACCGGCGCGGCAAAAATAATAAATACGAAAAGATGAGAAAAAGAGAGGAGGGTGAGGGTGAGGGTGAGCCGGAGAAGGGCGCAGGGCAGAGAAACGTAAGCGTAAAAAATGAAAATACACTATGCTCCAGAAGACAGGTATTTTTCTAACGTATTAATGTTATTAAGAAACCGTCAAAAATGGTCGAGGGGGTGTTTTGTGGGAATGAAAACAGCCGTCAATTTCAACCAATCGCCGACAAGACAACAATGGTGAGTTGTGTTTTCTGCTTCAGCGTTACATCGTCGCTCATTTGTCAAACGGAGAGAGAAAAAAAGAGGAAAATAAAAAAAGTAAAAACCAAGGGATGAAACGTATAAGGTGTTGGATATTTCGATTTATTTTATTATCGAGTATGCTTGTTGTTGTTGTTGTTGTTATTGTTATTATTATTATTATTATTATTTTACGTAGTCGCGGCGAAGGTTGTCGTACCGCGCCGCCCCTCGCCTCGCCTCGCCTCGCCAAACGGCAAATCATTTAATCGAGATTCGGTTACACAATAGTAGATATATAGATACACGTAAAATGTAAAATGCTGATGGGGCGAGGTGAGATATCTGTTACTTTTCTTGTATAAACGCGAGTATAGGTACGTGGTACGTCTACGTCTTCCTATGTTTTAATGTTTCATTTCATCCTTTCATCCATCTGTTGTTACGTACTTATTAACGGATTAGAAAAAAGAAAGACGATGAGATGGAATGAAATTGTGTTGGCTATACTTATCCGACAAGGTAGGTAAGGTAATTCGCGGTGTTTTTTGTTTCTATTATACTCCTTTATTTTTTTCTGCAACTCGTGCTCGGGTGGATTCATAGATGAGTAAATTTTTCCTCTGCGTAAGCTAGGGGTGTGCAGATGGTTACAATTTTACCCGAAATTTTTTGGAATTTTTGACCATCCCCCCCCATTCACCAATGAGAACAAAAAAAAGGCAATATGAGTATCAAAATACTAGATTTTTTTGCAAGGTTTGAATCAACGCAAAATTTCGATTTGAGCAGTCACAATTGTAAAGTGTCAAACTTGCCTGGTCCTCAAATTTTTTCCCGAGGCAATTTCATTGTATGCATGAAAAAACCTAAGGAATTGTCCACAGATATTTATTCCGAGCGAAGCGAGGGTAAAAAATTTCAAGAAAAGTCAGAATTTCACCATAGAAATATGGTACCTAAGGCCGAGCGCAGGGTTGAAAAATGTAATATTTAAACATCGGTAATTAAAAGTCGTTAAAATGATTTTGGAAAAAAAAATACGAAAGAAAATCACTTTTATAGGATTTGAATTATTTTAAAATTATGTAAGTAGATGTACCAGCTTTATGCATCCGAAGATTTATTTCATCACCGTGGTGTGTGGTGTTACGTTTCATTTCAAGTATGGTATTTTATTTTATTATGGCATTTGTTTTTTTTTTATCGTCGTCGTATGATTATATATTTTACCTATCTACCTATTTCACTTTACTACATAGGTATATATCTTTGATTATCATTGTCTTTCTCCTTTTTTTCCCCCGGGATAAAATTGTAAAAGTATACCGTTTAATTTGCATATTTTGCAAAAAAAATTGACCTCGTTTTTGTTTATCAAGATTTTCTAATGTTTTAATTTGAATTATAGGTAATTCGTATCTATGTAAGTATCAAGATTTTAAAAAGCACAATAGTCTGCTTAATGGAAGGGCTCAACAACAAAATCTGCTGACTAAAACGTGGACTCTCCGATTTTTTTTTACTCAAAACACGATTCCTTTTCTGTGGTACGAAAAAGCACGAAATTTCGTAAGGAACATTGAAAAGCATGAAATTTTTCTTCAAAGATTTTCTATCTGAAAATCAATAACTTTTTAAATCCAAAAAATATTTATATGGAAGATGAGGGTTGAAGACTTCGTTAGCCTTATTTGAAAAATGACAATTTTTAGATGCTTTCTTTCTGAGAAAGTTTCTGTTTCGCCCTCGCTTTGCCGGACTCGATGGATTTAGGCAATTCTTTTTCGAAATAGTGGTATGAGCCTTCTTCTTCTGCTTCCTAGAATAGGTATATGAATATTTTGATGCGAAAAAATCTACCTTCCTCGTTCATTAGATGGCTAATTGCCGATATGAAACGGAATTTTCAAATTATCATTTTCGGTTTTTTGAATGAATGATTTCAGGACTTTCAGTTAGCAATTTTCATTGACTTATTGACCCCCCCCCCCTCCTCCCATAGTTCGTCGTTGAGCTCAAGTTTTCTATATGTTTTGGATATTTCCCTTTCGAAAAGTTGTTTTAAAAATCCAAAGATAATTTCAAATTTAATAACTGGAATTATTAACAGACATAGAAATGAATTTTTTGTGGTAGCTAAGCGTTTAAACCTTTTTCTAATTTAGGTATTTCCTTCAAAAAACCAGAATTGACGTACTAATGATATTTTTTCCAAGTTTTCTTTCGTTTGATAAAATTTCGACGTGTGTATCATTTTGCTATGCCAACGAAATCCTCCGAATTTTTTCATTTTTGATTTTAGTTTTTCTAAATTTTTGATCTGAATTACATAGGTATGTAGTACTTATTTCAAATAGATTTCTGCCCTAAAATACGTATGTAAATATACTTATTCTTATACATATCGTCTCTCTAATGCTAAAAGGTCGTAACTCCAAAGTTTGGAGATTTTTGTGGTTTTTTTTTTTGCCAAAATGACAACCTATGGGACGTCCTAACATCATTTCAGCTCAAACATCAAACAATTCCTTAAAATTATTAAAAAGATATGCCGGCTTAACTCCATATTCTGAAAATTTTGAAACTTTTTGGTCGTAACTCCATCAAAAATGCAAAAAGATCATAAATCGATAATTCGACTTTTTACAAAAGTGATGAAAAACGGCGCTAGGTATTATGATTTTTGAATTTCATGAAAGATGTGACTATTTTACCTAATATGTTTTTGTAGTGTTCAGAATAAATTTTTATATACGGTACCTACCTAAGTATTTTGTTTCAAAATACAGATTTTTAATGCGACATACCTACCTCCGAAAATTTTCTGTGTTTAAATGTAAAAGGTCGCAACTCTAGTTTAAAAATTAAAAATCGATATTTTGAAAAAAATAATGATTAAAAATTCATTCTCAACACTAAAAAAGCATAGGTAGTAAAATGTAAAATCAACACATCTTCTACGAAACTCAGAAATCTCAAGTTAGGCAATACAGTTTTTGAACTCTCCTGTAAAAAGTAAAGTTTTGGAGGTAGGTATAGGTACGACCTTTTAGCATTAGAGAGACGATATTGAATAGTGCTAAGGTGGAGATTTTTGTGTTCGTGTGAGCATCGGCTATTCGTTGTGGCTTTTCTCGCCAAGAATTTTAAAATAAAATTCGCTGAAGTAGGTAATAACTTTTTTTTTTTTTGATTAGAAACTATCATTATTAGTATGTAGGTGGATGTTTGATCGCAAGAATGGCAGATTAGTCAACCAATCAGAGCGTAGATTCGATCAATTAAATAGGAAAATAGGTAGATATGTAGTCGAATAGATAGGTAGGTAAAGATTTGTTATTGCGCAGTTGGTATTGTTTGGTCGTTGAGTAGAGACCTAGAGACTGGAAAATTGGAGAGCGAAGATGGAATAAAGAAGATAGCGACCATGGAGGCGATTGAAACAGCCAGAGATACGAGTATAGGTAAACGGAAAATCGTAATCAGGACACAGAGCACAGAGCACAGAGTCGGAGGTAATTGGGTAGCGGGTATAATCCGGTTTCGCGGTCGATTTCTACGTAATTTTCCGTTTTTCCAATTGGCTAGGCCTGAGGTTGGCGCGGCCGGAAGTAAACGCTCTTACGTCTGAGTGGCGATGAAATCGCGACCACGCGTAAAAATGCGACTAAAACGGACGCGGCGGCGGAGCGGGTACGATGTGGAGTCGACTTTCGCGCGAACCCCCGAGGGCGCGCAAATCGGGGGTCCCGGACCGGGACCGGTACCGGTACGTGGTACGTGGTACACGGTACACGGTACACGGCCCACCAACCGCTGTATTCACAAAGATGCAACCTCTCGCTGTGAGGTGTTTTTCGAGAGAGCCCATTGTCCGGTAGCGACAATGCCTCTGCGTCGCGTCGCGTCGTTGGCTCGTTACTCGTCGTCGATTGATTTTTGAGTGACTGCACGCTCTATTTACCCGTAAATAAAATGCGCCGCGCCGCCGCGCCCACCCGCTTCGCTTTCCTGCCTACTTGAGTTTTACCTCTAGACCTACCGATGTAGCATGTACCATTGTATACCGCTGCCTATCCTGCCTGTTATTTTACTCTTTAATTCGATGCGCGATTAACTCGTAACGATCGAGTGTACTTGTAAGTAGGTACTAGGCAGTAAGCAGTAAGCAGTAAGCAGTAAGCACTTGGTACTTCACTTACTTGTTCCATCGAGTGGCCGGTAAAGCGCCACTACCGTGCGTCGCGCCTTTTCGCGTTTAGCCTGCCATGCCACTGGTGATGGCGCGGCGTGCAGTGCGGTGCGGTGCGGTGCGGCGATTATCCGTAGCGTAAGATGAGAGCCGAGAGCAGTTTTCGAAAAGGGGTCGACGTCGGTCGTTGATGAACCGATTTCGAAAATCTGTTTCCAATTCGTTACGAACCGTTATGAAAACCTCTTCTACGCTCTACATCCTACGTCCATCTTCTTCTCTGTGCGGTATCAATGGTGACATTGGTGTCTGCCTACCTACCTACCTATCTACCTGCCAATTCATTTTGAAATTTTCGGCGTAAATTTCAACAGCTTTCCCTCCCTTCTCCAATCCTGTTTTTCGAAAATGAAGTGGAAAATTCCCCATCCATGCAGTAATTTTATCTGTATACAAATTGCTATGCTTTAGTTCGTTGCCAGCATTACTCTTAACAAGGACCAATGGGAAGAATTTCGGATTGAGATTCTATTCGCTGGATCGCTGCTGCTACTGCATCATTTGGTTCTCTACCAAGTACCAACTCGATTCGGTACCGAATACGTGAAAAACATGCAATGTATTATAAGCTTTGCTCCCGTAGCTTCGAAGATCTGCCCGGCACGGTTGTTTCGAAACAAACGATCGCCATTCAAAACGACCAACGCAACGCGGATTCGTGATCATTACACGCAAACAAATTATCGTGCCGTGTACCTAGACCTCGCTAATCATCCTTAAAACGGTCTTTATTTGGCGTTAAATCTGCTCCATTGTACGTATAATAGAAGGAAAAATAATATAATGAAAACAGAAGAAAAAAAAATACTTAAATAATACTTACATAATGATGATAATAAAAAATGGAGAAAAAAAAACGGAATGTGCCACCGAACAAACGTTACAGACCACCTATGACGTTACATGGGGTGGTTTATATTCAAACCAAAATGGTTGACCTTTAAAAGCTGTTTTTGCTTTGGCTGCGTGCCCCTTTACAAAAAAAATATATACTACATACAATGCATAAAGTCTCAGCGGGACCATTTGGAAAACACGTACGACTGACTTTCGAACTATTGTAAGGTTTTGCCTTTCGCGTTTCGACAATGTTTGGTGCTGCTTTTGAAATGAATGAAAAAAAAAAAAGGAAAAGGAAAAGAACAAGAAAAAAATTTCATCTTGCGTAAGATTCTGTTGGATAGGATTACGTACCCGGTACCGCTATTTTAGAAATCAAACACGTCTTCTCTGTTCCGAACTCCGGAATTGACGTGTGAACTGTCACAACTAACAGGTATATGTGACTTTACATTAAAGAAGGGACCTAGTGGCTAGTATATAAAAAAAGTCGATGTGTCATTTTTCACGTTTTTGGTGCAAATGACACCAAATCTCGACCAAACGCATGAAAATGAAGACATCGATCTGAATTTTATCATTTAATATCTCCACTCCAGAGTATGAATTTACCCCCCCCCCCCCCTCCGCGCCCCAGTTTCTCCTTGAGATACCTGAAAATATCAAACTTCATATTTTGAACGTTTTTCAAACAAAAGCATAAATTTTAGTGATTCTATAATGAGCGAGAGATCTTTAAATTTTGATTTTTGACCCGCCCTCCTCCTCCACTTCCTATGATGATAATGACATTTTTTGTTTTCTGTACGAGATATTACCTACCCATTTTGCAGAAAATTTTGTCAAGTACCCTGTTTTTATTTTCACATAGGTAGGTGTAGGTACTGGTACATGGTACACACATTAAGAGATTTTTTTCTATTTTACTGGTACCTATTGATACTGCATTGCAGTGTTTTTCATATTTTCCCTTTACGGAGAAATTTCTAGCTCTGTCAACCTCGTTGCAAAGGTGCCAAATTCTTCGGTTTTGCTAAATTTTCATGCTCCGATTTTATTTTCCTTTGTTTTGATCGAAGAAAATCCTTATACTCACGGGCCCATCTATGTGATGAATTTTGTTAATGAGCGGGTAAGCCTTGGTATGACAGAATGACGCCGTGACAGGCCTTCAAAAACACATTACCTTTAGCTTTAGGTTACTTGCTCCATATTTTCTTGATAGGAAACCTTTCATACCAAGTATACCTACTTGTAGTGTATACCAGGGACCAGGGATTTAGCGGAGTGCTGAGCAGTCTACTGTTTCTCTTTCATTTCGAATCACTGAAAATTTATGGGGGAAAAAAGTCAGAATTGCAGCGCAGGAAAAATCGGCGGGATTTTTTTGATTTTTAGCGAATTTTCACCGATTTTTTTTACAGGATTTCGCTGATTTTTCAAAGGAATTTCGCTGTTTTTAAGCGAGTTTAAAGTGTGTTACGAAGTAGGTACTTGGTGAATTTTCACTGATTTCCTAGAAATTTTTTCGCTGATCACTGTGCTGCATTTTCGATTGTTTTCCAGCGATTTTCGATACCGTGATCTTCACTGATTTGTAAGTGAGTGAGTACCCTGTATGTCTATGTATGTACTCCTAAGTACATTTACATACCTATATGTACCTAATACGAGTAGGTGGTATACGTGCTACGTATAGGTACCTTTCTACCTTTACGGTGGGTCTGGCGAAGTTGGATGGTGTTTATTATTTAATATCATTCTTCGATATAATTTAGTAGCAATTTTAGTTAGACGCATTATGCCAAGGCAGCACCGCAGCTCAGCAGTCAGTAAATCTTATAATGCTCGTACGTTAAGAGTGCTGAATTGTTGATACTTGCACGGTACGAAACGGTACCGACGAGGCGACGTACGCGGTACGTGTACTGAGCACCTCGCCGCGTCGCGTCGCGTCGTTAGCGGGCGTTCGGAGCGTTGGGACGTTCACGAGCGAGAATGGATCGTGATATACCGTCAAATCACGAAGCAATAGCAACAGCGACCGACATGCACCTATTATTTATTTAGTTAATAAACGGTCGCTTTTAGAGTAGGTAATAGGTAGTAGGTACCTATACCTACCTATAACGTCTTCACATTTAGAAAAATGGCCTCCGCCTTTGAACGGAGCACAGCACCCTATAAGCAGCAATCTTCGATATACCTTGCACTTCTTTCGGTCGTTCGGTCGTTCGTTCGTTCGTTCGTTCGTTCATCCATAAATAAGTACTCAGATAAATAAGTTTAACGTAAGTATGAGGTACACATATACGTAGACGTACCTAGACTTACGTACCTAAGTATATTTGTGCGTACAAAATGGAAACTTTGTGGATTGTAGAGATATCGGTTTTGGTTTTTTGGAGAGATTTACTGCTCTATCTACTCTCTAAATTTTAATCAGTCAAAAATGCCACAATTGACTGATGAAATAGAAAAAAATCAAGTCACTGATAATCAGTCAAATTCCACTGATTCTTCTGTTACCTAATCAGTGGCATTTTACCGTCAATCAGTGAAAAATTATTGATTCAAATTGTGAATTTTGATCATTGAATCAGTAAAAATTGATTGACCGATTGAAATCAGTCATCGCATCGATTGAATCAGTACATTTTTTCACTGATTTCTACAGTGACTCGATTTTGTCGATTCAAATCAGTCAATTAGACTGATTCAAATTAAGAGATTATCTACATAGGTGCATACCTGTACAAATGTACGTAGGTGAGAAAAAGTAGGGATACGTAGGTACATGAGAAAGTGCTCGTAATTTTTCTCAATTTTCATAAAAAGTTGAATTTTTGGCGTTTCTTTCGAAGAAATTGAAAATACCCAAATAAGTAACGTCCTCTTTAAAAAATAGGTAGGTATAAGTACCTGTTTTTTCGTTGATGTTTTGGAAAAATGACTCCGGAAATGACATCCGAAGGTTAATCTAAAATTTTTCAATTTCAGTTTTTGATTTTTTGCTGCTTCTCTTAGGTGAGCGATATTAGTACATGTACATACGTATATCATTATTTTCAACTTTGATTTTGCAACTTTTTGAAAATATTTTAATAAATCCGTAACGTTTTGGACGTTGAACTTGAAAATTGGGGAAATTGTAGCTAAAGGTTCCCTCTGATCCCTCCCTTTTTGTTTTTCATGATGATGTGCGTACGGATCCGGTGACCTACGTGCTACTGCTACGTGGCCATCGGATACTGGCCAAGTAACCGTACGCTGCTATAGATAGGTATAGAAGGTAGATAGGGAGGTACGTAAGTCGATGGCGCAGTGCGGCGGTAGAAAATTTTCACCATTACTCGGACGTCGGACCGAACTACGAACGTATACGAAGTACGAAGTAAGAACAGGGGTCGACTGCCCACTGTGTTGAAATTGGCTCGAAATACCATCATCTTTTCTAATGCCTACGCGAAGGCGGCTGCGGCGCGGTGCACATACATCGTAGGTAATGTTTTAATGAAATCTTCACAACGTACGACGTACAACGAACGCAAACGCCTCTGCTTCTTCTTTTACGCTATTTCGCTGCTCGTAGTGCTCGTAGTCGTACATTACATTATAACTAAGTAGGTATATATCTCTTTCGCTTCGTATAGTCGTAAAATCGAACAAGTACCTACTTAGTACTTACTTTCGTTCTCGTTCGTTATGATAAGTAAGTACGTACCTACACCTAGTACCTACTACCTACTACGTACTAGCTGAAGACATCCAAGTACATACGTACTACCTACAATCTATACATACCTACCTATAAATGTAGGTAATTACGAACTTTAAAACCTACACTATACTAGCAAATTTCTGAATTTCATTCCTCAAATTCACAATTATCAAATTTCCTCCCCCCCCCCCATACGCATTGCCTCTACTTGAGAGATTTGTTTTTAGGATGTCGACAAATCATAGATTCGCGATCATATGGATTTTAAGTTAAATTGTGATTCTGATGTTGTGATTCGTTCATCGCAACTATACTTGAACCATTTATTAAAGATCATTATGCAAAACATTGTTTAACCTAATTATCTGAAGGATTACCTACCTACTTGAGAAATGTGCTATAAATACCCAAACCTATATAGGTATTTGTTGAATTTATATTCAAATTTGCAAAATACATATTTCATGGACTGATAGACCACGAAGTCTGAACCCAAATAAGTAAAATAAAATAAAATAAAATATGTAGAGGCTCGAGATTTTTTGGAAAGTTCCCCGCTCAAACTGTCCAACTTATTTAAAAAAAAAAAAAATGAGTGAAGGCGAAAAAACTTTTATTTTTTTTTTGACCTACTCTAGTCGCGGATTGAAAATTGCACTTTAATCAATCGAACGGGTTATATTGAGTAATCCACGAATAGGTACATAAAGAGGCTGACGTTCATATGAACGGTTTTACGGAAGTTTCTCCGTTACAAGAAAATTCTGCAATAGACTCCGAAATGTCGCGAAACTGCTTCAGATCGATTCGGGAGACCGAAAATAGGGTGTACTTATCCCGAATTTTAGATTTTTTCGTCGATTAGATCAAATTTTCGTATTTTTTAAGGTGATAAGGTACTTATTGAAATTTCTAAAATTTGTCAAAATTCGAGAAATGAAATTGAACGCTTGTAGTTTTGGATAGGTTCCTTACTACCTACGTATGGAATTTTTTTCGATTTACCTACTTTCGATTACTTTTTGTTTCGACCCGAAATTTTTCTTCGATTTTGAATACTTACCTACCTATAGGTACGTTTACACCCTTATGAATTGCGTGATAAAATGACGAGGACTTAGAAGAACGGGGGGGGGGGGAGGAGAGACCTACGTTATACGTAGTGCAGACTGCAGAGAACTGGAGGTATGACGCGATGGCACTATAAACGCTTGAACGTCTTACGTCTTACCTATACGTAGTGACATTGTATACTCGATGGCGAAGGCGAACACTGAACACTGAACAGCGGTACCCTATCTATATGTGGTAGAGGTACATAGACCTACCTATCTACCTGCGATAGAAAAAGAAGACGAAATTAATGGCGGCAAATTATTTAGTTATACTCTGGAGATAATGTTTAATTTAAACACAATGTTTTAAACTCTATTATCTTGATTGAAAAGGAAGCTGCGTAGCTTCGAGTTAATTTCAGTTTTTATCCGGAGAGGCTGCGGCGCGGCGCGGCGCGGCCGGCGTTAAGTTAATTAGTATAGACAGCGGGTCGTATAATGCCGTCTCGGCGGATTAAATACTTGGAAAAATAATAAAACGATAATATTATTATATTATATTAACGTCGCTATCGAAGATGGTACGAGCTAATACGAGTACTTACCAAACTGTACGATTGTAATAGGCCTAAATGAAATTAACCAATACCTAACACTTACCTATTCTATTCGTAGGTTGAGGTACCTGGTGCCTTTACAAATTTACACCTATAGGTATACGAGTACGAGTTTACTTATAAGACACGACATCGACACCGCGACAGTACATTATTATGAACATTCGCGCTACGTATTAGGTAATTATACCTATGCGTATTGTAGGTGCACCACAGTTCACGACATGACATATGGTAACTGAATACTCGGTTGTTGAGGTTGAGGATAGAACGCGAACTTATAGATTTAGACGTTTACGACAAAAACGTTCAATTTCTGAAGCAAATCTAGGAAAAATAATTAATCAAGAAATTCTATTTACCTGGAAAAATCGAGGATTTTGGAATATTTCCACTTCTTAACTGTGAATTTTTTTCAGAGACTTCCTTTTCCCGTCGTTCGGGCTCGGGTTACTAAAATTGCATCGCCTCTTTTTAGAACTGCCTAGAAAGCTCTTTTTAATTCAGAAAATTTTCTCGATTACCATACGAAAATTGACCAACAGTTTGAGCCATTTTTCTGTTCACCAGTTCGGACTAGATTCATTGTAGGAAAAAATTACCCCATCTGTAAATTCATGAATTTTTATATGAATGGCCACTGGCCAGCCTGTAGAAAACTTGAAGGTAGATTTGGAAAAGCTGGAAAATTTGGGAGAAATAATTTCTGAAATGTAGCGGACGTCCTGAGACGTTTAGCTATGAAAATTTTTTCAAGTCGTAACTTCAAATTTTAAAAAAAGAAACATTCAGATATCTATGTACTTACAACATGAAATGTACCTATACCTCACATTTACAGTGATGCCTGCTTATTACATACCTCGGTAATATTTTTTTTGTGTTTGAATTAAGTAAAGACTTGAAATTTTTGAAAAATATTAATTTTCGTAGTTTAATATAAGCTCAGATTTTCTAATTTTTCGTAATAAAATTCGAATTTTCCATAAATTTGTTGTTCGGTAACACTGCGACGCGAAATTCTCGATTCTTATAGAAACAATTTTTGATTGAGGAGTTTCTAGTCGGAAGAAATTGTTCGCGGTAAAATTGAATCGTTGTAAAAAGTGTTTTTTTCTATATCGAAAGACGCGCCCTATAAACTTGTAGGGTAATTTTTGTTCAATACTCGCTATCGCTGCATATCTGCTGTGATATACTACACAGGGGCGTAGCTAATGGGGGTTTCGGGGGTCTGGATCCCCTTGAGATCAGTAATATACGTGAAAATGCCTTTTTTGGACATTGAAAAATCCAATTTTTTGGGCGTTAAATATCCAATTTTTTCAACACTTCGCGTTCGCTTCGCTCGGGCATGAATTAAAATTATTCAAGGCGAAAGAGCAAAAAAAGATTCTTTACCCCCCCTCCCCCCAAAAAATCCCTTCGTTTTTTCGTACTCATTTTGCACCAGCCCAAAAAATCAGACCCCCCCCCTCCTTCAGACATTTCTGGTTACGCCACTGAAACCGAGGATACATAAAATAAAAAAGTTGAAGATAATTTGCCATTTGCTCAAATCTACGTATTTATTTTCATCATCTCAGTTGATATACTTAATATGTAGGTACTTACCTAACCTACGTACGTAGGTATATGTATCTACGCTCCATAATCAATCGAAGAATCGAACCAATATCGACTGACTCACCTGTCGATTGGTTTAACCAGTTTCAAATCGAACAGGTTCTACTTTTTACTGCTAGTGAAGCATTCGTTTAGGACGCGATGTATATACTTACGCCGCGCCATGCGCCATTCATATGTACCTTACCTATCTATACCTATTTTGTTTCGAGACAAATATATACGTGATTATACATTGTGAGCCTGGGTATAGAAACTACTCTTGGGTGTAAAAAATTGAACCTCAACTCAGAAACCAATTTTTCCACCCAAGGGTGGTTTCTATATGTCCAGGCGCACATGTGTGTATATTGTTTGTCCTTTTGGAGGAAGAAAGTGCGAGAAATTTTCTAGTCGGCAGCATACTCGGGATTTTCTCTAGATGATGGCGAAACTTGCAAGTAACCAAAATGTCGGCACCAATGAAGGAAATCGAAAAGAAAAATGTAAGTAGGCAATCGTCAGTACCTATAATCACTGCTCGAACAAAACAAAAACGAAAATTGTCGAAATACATATCTCGTCAAATCAACCAAATTTTCTTTGAGGATACGAACGAAACATTTTTTTCTACCCGAGATCCTCCCTTGAATATACCTACTCCTACGCCTTTTTCTCGCTTGATTCGACCTTTGCACAGTACAAGAATTCTGATCGGATTTTTTCGTATTGATGTAGAGCAAACTTCTTGATCATTCTTTATCGCGAAATCGCGTTTCCTTCTCCTTCTGAAAAAAGTTCATTTCCTTGTCATTACACCTGTTCGATTGGATAAATATTTCTTGGAATTTTGACATTTTCACGAAAAATTGGTGAAGTGATTTCCGTGAATTTTTGGTTGGAAACACTGCTACAGATCAATAAATGAAGGGTGTTTTTTCAAAACAGCTCAAGTATAAACAAAAACGGTTATGAGAAAAGAGGCCAAGGTGTAATTTTGTAAAAAAAAAAATTCGTGCTAAAAGCTTCGTCGTCATTTTTTAAGGTGTGAAAAAATGAAAAATTTAGGTACACCAAAGTTATTATACGGTTTTTGCATTGAGACTAATTTGGAAAACCAAAACGCACCTCTGAAATTTGTACTTATATATAATTATGGTATCTACATCAACTACCTAGTACCTACCTATGTACTTTGGATTATCTAATATCTATACCTATTTTTCTTGCGTCTGAATAAAAAACTCGAATTTCATGAAAATTGCGCTTGATGTAAATAATAAGAATGCAGTTATTTGACATAAGAGAACAAAAAAAAGTTGTTTGATTTAATTTCAAAGTGTTTGAATCAGAAATTTAAATGAGTTCTGATACGTATGTATGTGTGTGTTGTGTACTGCGTACGTGTACGTTTTATTCATTGTAACGCAGCGCGCTTTCAGTAAGCGTAGGTACTCGTAGGTAGGTAGGTAAGTCTAGGTACTACATAGGTACTAGGTACTTGTATTACGGTACACGGAGAGAGCCCTTGGGCCGAATTACGCCATCGATAATTAACTTTCGTATATACGAAACAAAAGACTTATTGATACGCGAAGGAAAAATACAAAACTAGTCGTTGTTTTGACAATCGTTCGGCGCGGCGGCCATACCATTGAAACTGTTCTATTGTTCAGGTATGGTGAAAACAAAAGATGGTGATCTATACGTACCGCGTGTACCAGGTATCTGCCGTCAAAACTTTTACAGAATGAATCGAAATCCAGCACTCCTTCTAATTTTAGTCGCAATGTTAATTATACTTATCATCGACGCGCCGCGCCGGCAATCGCGCACGCGTACGCGCGCGTCACGCTGCAAAAACATCATCATCAACAACAACAACAAATCACTTCGCAAACCGAATTCCGATGTACGATCTATTAACCTCTATGCTTAATTGCTTACCTATTGTGAATGTGTTATAGTTTTGTACCATTGGATTACTTAATCATTTTTTTTTTCAGCTTGCGACATTTTTCGCGATCATCTTCAATATCTATTGTATCTACTTGTAATAGGTATCTCTAGGTCTAGTAAATTTCAATTCGGATCGGGCATATCTGCAATATTTTACCTTTCATCTGATCACCAATTTGCGGGTTGCAAATTTGATCTATGCCTATATAAAAATTTTCCAGGCGTGGTCAAGTCTAAGGATTGACCGCTTCTGAACCGGTTTGATCATACCTTGGAGTGCCTATCGGCAAAAAAAAACGAACAGTAGCAAGAATTTTGATAATTTTTTTCCTTCTGAATTTTTCAACCGAAAGAATAATGCCTTTATATCCGTTTTCTACTTGAATTTATTGTGACAATATCCGCCCCACTTTACTTTGGCAGAATTTCTGCCTTCTTCTCCATTGAAATATCATCATTTTGATTTTTCTGTCTCGAATTACCACTATAGTTGTCTTCGGGTTTGACAACCTTTTTTTTTCTTTTTTTTTTTCTTTCTTTGAAAAACCTGACTTGTCACTGCCAGCAGACCACTCTGTCTTGATTGAGCGAGGTTCCGAATTCTTCAACTTATGCTTGACTAAAAATTTTCCAGATTATTTTCGGTCAAAAAAATATTAATGTACAGATCTTTCTCGTGTGTCTCTGATATTTCGATTTTCAAGCATTATTGCGTTAATTCCACTCGGGCCAACAATTTTTCTTTTTATTCGTAGTAGAATTTTGATGATTTTATATGAGTCGAAAGGTCATGAAAAACATTCTAAATGTCTGTATTTTGTGTTAAAAATTTCTACCTTTTGAAAATTTCACTTTTTCTTTATTCGTGTTGAATAGGTAATTTCACAGACCGACAAAAAAAAAATTATTTCGACCATTTTAATGGAAGATTTCACGGCTAATCGAATGCCGACAAAAAATGCGATTTTTTCACAGAATTTTGGATAGAACGAGCTGTAACTTTTTTCCAAAAGGAGATGGAGGTCTGCGGTTCGCGGCATTTGATTCGCCGTAAAATTTTCTTGAAGATTGGTCAAAAAAGCAATTTTTCATTTTTTTTTTTGTAATGCTCAGACTTCTTGCCCTATAGAGAAATCAGTTTTTTGATCTTCCAGCCCCCCAAAGCAAACTTTGGTCAAAAAAATATTTTTCCCTTCGTTAGTTACGTAAAACTTGAAAGCAATCTAAATTTGGCAATCGGAACTTGGACACAAAAATCTTGTCGACCTGTGTTTTCTCCCATTTTAATATCTGCGAAGAAAAATCCAACGAATTTGTTCCATGAGTACATATATTTTTCGGTATTTGAAATTTTCGTAGTGTTCAAGTTTTTGTCGAGGTTTTTCATTGGGCCAAATTCGTAGACGAATTGAAGTTGGACTTTTTGAGGAGGGAAGAAGGAAGCTGTTAGAAAACAACTGGAATTTTGCAGTTGGGAAGATGGTGGGAGAATAAGGGGGGAAAATAAGCTTTTCCAAAGCTCGGGGGAAAAGTTGTGCAAAATTCGTTCGAAAGGTCCTGCTAAAATCCGGCCGTGCCGATTTTGGGAATTTGTTTATGAGACACTTTGAATGTTTTTTTTTTAAATTTTGTTTACAATAATTTATACCTATTATTTTTTACCCAAGAAATATTTCATTTGAATGAAATTGACGAAGAACTATTTGAGATTCCTTAGAAATAGTAATGTGCGTGAGAAGAGGAGAGGGATGCCAAAATTGCCAAAAAATGCTCAAAATTTTCTTTAAAAGTAGTACCTATGCTGAGGGGAGGGATTTTTTTGGAGAAAATTTGTAGCGAGAAATATTGTATAAAAATTGCAATAGGAAAACTCCAGAAAATAGCGAGATTTTTAATTTTTCAGATTCAACATAGACAGCTTGTGCCTGTTCGAAGCCGTCCTTTTTTTCCTTACCGATCGTGATCGTACTCGTAATGATTGGGATCTGCTCTTTGGTTGGACAATTTTTCTGGCGATAGTTTACGTTTCCGCCGTTTTACGACGATATTCAGTCGCTAAAAGTCGGTCAAAGGTTTTTTCGGAGTTGAATGAAAAGTGCCGAATGCAAATACCAAACACCAATTCGACTTGATACTTGCACGTCGCGTCGCGTCGCGTCGTCAGCGTCAGCGAATACGTTACATAGGTAGAGGTACCTCATACCTATAGCGTTGACGACGTGACGGAACCGTTTCATCACCAAAGACTCGGATCATTAGGTATTCGTCGTGAACATTGACAAAGGAGGTACGAAGTACGAACAAATGCGAAAAATATTTCACCGCCTTATTCTACGTACGGATACGTACATTACATAGGTAGGTTAGGTAGGTAAAGTACGTTGGTTATGCGATGCCGGTGCCGGTGGCTTGGAAAGCGCAGCCTCCGGCCGGGGGCACTAACTCAGCGGCATATCTGCGTACAATGCGCGACAAAAGAGTGTACAGAAATGTTGACGCAATAATGAAAACATTTTTCGAGTCGAGTCGAGTCGATAATAAGGTGCATAATTACGCTACGACGAATTTCCCCACGATCGAATCTCGACCGAGTTTAAGGTGTTACAGGGTTGTGATTGTGATTGTGATTGCGATTGCGATTATGATGTGCGTATGCGTACCGTGTGTATTGTGTACCTTACCTATACTGACGCGAATAATAGTAATGAGGAAGAAGAGGAGAAAAAAAATCGTTCTCAAAGGAGAAGACGTCCTATAGTTCGATTCAAAGCGTAAAAATTACTCTACAGTCTAAAACCGAGCGGAGGGTAGTAGTTGCTGCGTTCGATATGAAAAAAAGGTTCTTGACTTCCGTTACTAGGTAATACATATATTCGAGTACCGAGTACCGAGTAAGTACACCGGAAGAAGGCGTTATTCTATCCGAACTCGACTTTGCATTGTTCTCAATTGTTCTAAGTGAAGTCGCCCCGCGCAACGCCGCGCCGCATTTGACGAATAATTTGTGACAGGTTTCGCATTGTTGGTAATAGGTATATATGCGTTTTTAGGCCGGCCAACGGACTATGGGTGCGAAATTCCCATAGCTTTTGCGACTTTCTTGCGAACGCGTCAACCTTTGCCTGTGCAACGTGTATTCTCGATTCGACGATTAAACTGATTTTTAAAAAAAGGCCGATGTCATTACAATAGAGAATAAACCGGCGATATTTTATTGTTATTGGTACCTCGCTCGTACCTATACTTACTGTAGGTACTTTGCCTACATTCGCGTATAAACGGCTTCGCTTATTATTATTATTATTATTATTATGTATTATGTATTATTATTATATACGACACGTAGGTTGGTTTTTGGTAGTTACTTACTTCGTACCAAGGTGCAGGTCTACATACTTACGTGCAAGTACTTTGTTGTACGTACGGTCACGGTGGTGGTGGTGGTGTAAGGTACTGTAGAATTTCTCCTACTTCCGCGTCTGACCCTTTAAATTCTGGTAAACACGTCAAATAATCCGTCTCGATGCTGAATTATTTCTCGCGATTATAAGATGATGAAAAGAACGACTACCTACTCATTACCCAAATAGATATCTTATTCATTTGAAATAACGCAGTATACTGCTATACCAGGTACTTTCGTACATCAACTTTTATTTTTATTCTTTCAAATTTACCGGCGCTTGATTTTTTTTTTTTAAAAAAAGTTTAATACTTCCTTACCCTAAAACGTATCCGCGCTCAAAATCTCAATTCTCCTCAAAAAATTCGATTATGTACCTACGTAATGCCAAAACGTCGAAAGAAACTTCCATTTGTGTTTTTGTGCTAAGGTGATGTCCCATTGTACCAAAACCCAACGTAAAAATTCGTACGTACCTAATATTTCAGAAAAATAACAATTTGGACACGGTGATTTCTAAAACCATTAAGTGGATCTAATGTTCCATAAAATCTCAAATTCAGACCCATGGTCCCAAAAACCTTCACTTTGTTGCTAGTCTCAAAAATAAATTAATAGGTGAATAAATAAATAAATTGATGTCCAGATAGGTAATTCTTAATTTGATCATAATTCTCAAAAAAATAATAATAATTTGGACGTGATTTTCCAAAAAAATTGAACCTATATAGTATCCGAAAATCTTCTCAATTTGAACACGAAGATACGAAAAATTCGATTGGGACATATACGGTATGGTAGGTACCTATTTCAAAATCAAAACATCACGATTTGAAAAAGGCTGAGATTATTCTACGACTCTTTGAGAAATTCAAGACCTTTTTATTTATAACAATAAGATTTTTTGCCTCAAATAGTGAGAATCTTTTTCTCGACTTTTTCCTACGTTCCGGATTTTTTTCTGTTTTGGTCGTGTATAATTTTTTTATAACTGAAATTAACTAAATTAAGACATTTCTGCGATTTTGTAAATAAAACAGTTTTGGTTATAAGTTGGGATTTCTCCTTTTTTTTCTGCCTGACAAAATGAGTTCTTTATCTTTGTCTATCTATTGATTCGAAATGGAATTAGCTTTTTCATGATTTTTCGAACAACTCCGGAGTTTTTGTCCATAATATCAGAATTTTTGTTTGTTTATTCTTGTTCATTTTTTCCCAATTGAATTGCATTTTTTGCGATAGAAATATTGAATTTTCTGCCGTTGCATTTTAAATAGTTCATGTTTTTTTTTTTTTTTAAATTCAAAAATTACCTATCAGTATAGGTACAAGTTACCAGGGTGGTGTTTCCAGAACAAACCTTATGTTAAAATCATGAAAATATTGTTTTTCTGGGACAGTGTGTCCGTATTATTGAGAATTGAGATCATTTTGATTTTTGCCACCAATTATGTGTCCGAATTGAAGAAGTATACTTTTTTTTGCGTATGTGACACAATGTCCTGATTGAATTTAATTTTTAGGACACCATGTCCCAATTGAATTTTTTTGTAGCATTACGCTCAAATTTCATCAATTTTATTACCTACGTCCATAATGATCCAATTGAATTTTTTTGACACCAAGTCCAAACTGGAATTTTCTTTAGGACACTATGTTCAAAGTAAATTAAGTATCAAGTTTTCGGATGTTTTATTCAAATATGACCCTGCCGTAAAGAACGGACCTAGTGTAAAAAAAATTTGATACCTATCTAATTTTTCACGTTTTTGGTCCAAATGACACCAAATCTGGACCAAACACATAAAAATGAAGACACCGATTTTTTTTTTTTACACAAGGTCCCTTCTTTACGACAGGGCTAGAAATAGTCCTGGTGTCGAATCTTTTCGGGAAGCTATGTCCAAATCGGTTTTAAAAAATGAATTTGTTATAAATAATTGCGAGGGGGGTCAAAGATACTTTTTTTGTTGTATCGACGTCAATCGTTAAGTATTTGGGGACCTTTACCTACATGAAAACAAGTGCATCGCAACTGTCCTCATCTCGCCAAAACTTGGCCTGAAATTATAACCGCTTTCAAAATACTGTCATGATGTTGCATCGCTCAGCTGGGTTTTGACGAGCAAATTTTTTCCATAACTTAATCGTTCACAGTGAACAATCAATCACGCCGTCGTCGAGATACTTGCGAACGCGAACCTTAATCCCAAATTCGAGTGTCGTCTTTCATTGCACTTATTTTCGCTGCGCTGGTGCATCAGCATCACGTCAAAGTACCTCGACGACACGACCTTATTTCTTATTCGATGAATGGCCCATTAAATATGAATCATGATGCAATAAAGAAGGGAAAATACCGCAGATTTGCCCCGCATCGCAATTAATTCCCGAAACGATAGGGACGCGTTTAATGAACCGTGAAACAAGTATCTGCCGATGTTATTTTTATTTTTAGTTTATTTTTCGCTTTTTCGCCCTCTCCCCGTTTTCTCTAATTTTTTTTTCCTCTTTTGTTCTCTTCGAGTGGTCTTGACTGCATTCGAGTGTAGACCGAAAATTGACGATTTAATTGTTTTTTCTTCGGATTAAGTAGGTATGCTGCTATGGTGTACCTAAAGTATCGGCCAAATAAGACAACATCATGAAATTCATTATCAATTAAAATGTCGCGACACTTTTTTAAATAGCTACCTACTCAACTTTGTGATTAAAAATGCCAAAAATTTAATATTGTGTTTTTCTACAGATTTTCAAACTGATCGAAAGTTTTTGAACCTTGGCATTGTAACATTTTGACGATTTGCAAAAAGTCGAAACTGGTTTCAAATTGATTTTATTTTTAAATGTATTTGATTTTTCAATTTCAGGTCGATGTATACCTATCTATAATGAGGTACATTTTCAGAGTACATATTTTTTGAAAACCCAGAAATAGAAAAAAAGGAAATTTTGTTATTTCGAAAAAGTCTGGGAAAATTCAACAAGTTTTGAAAATTTTTCTCCAAATCGAGAAATTTTTTATGACGATGAAATTTCACCCAAGTGTTGAAATCTACCTATATTTTCCAATTTTTCAAAATCTTCGGCACAACGTTAAGGGTGAAGTATTTAGACATAGATACAGAAAAATTGTTACAGTTTGAAGTGTTTAATAAAATAACAAGTGTTTTTCAAAATTTAATGAATTTCCTTTTTTTTACGGGGGATCTTCTTGGCCTGATTGACTCCCCGCTTGATTGAGTCCCAATTACGATCGCTCTTTTCGGGATTGACGTTTTAAAAAATGTGCTCTCTCCTTTGAGAGTTTTTTAAAACATGGCCTTAGAAAACGTCCCTTCCTACCTCATGTAAACAAATTTGGCGTAAACATCTTTCTAAAATTCTACTTTTTGATTAGGTATGAGATTTCGTTAACCATGAGTTCTGAAATGCGAATTTTGGTATTTTTTGCTTCAGGTCGAAGATTCTCGCTGATATAGTCTTCAAGATGTGATTGGAATCGATTTGAACGCAAGATATTTCTACATATTCGAGGTGAGTACTGTACATACAGTGGCGCAACCAAGGGGAGGGCTAAGGGGCTAAAGCCCCCCCCAAAACCTCGGGTCGATTTAAGGTAGTGGTTTTAAAAATGTGTCGAACAGTGGCGTAGCCGGGGGGAGGGGTTCGGACCCCCCTTGAGGTCAAGAAATTTTATGAAAAATGTATTTTTTAGACATTAAAAAATCTAATTTTATCAAAGCTTCGCCCTCGCTTCGCTCGGGCATTAACAAAATCATTACAAAATGTCTTTTTTAGTCATTAAATATCCAATTTTTTCGAAGCTTCGCCCTCGCTGCGCTCGGGCGTAAATTGAATCGCTGTTATATGAACGATTTAAGACTAAAGTGCAAAAAAAGGGCTCATTTTTACCCCTCCCTCTTCCCCTCCCCCTAAAAATTACTCGTTTTTCAAGTCTCTGTACTCACCAAAAAAAGCTTCCGACTCAGACCCCCCCCCCTTTCGGACTCTTCTGGCTACGCCACTGGTGTCGAAAATCAGCACATTTTCAAAATTACTGCCCTAAATCGATCAAAACGAATTTTAAGATGAGACTGAGGAGGTGGTATGGATGGAAAAAACTCGAATTTACACGATTCTCTCTTCATTTTACCCAAATGAGGTATATTCCTCTTTGAAAAATTCACTGTCATTTGTTTTTTAATGCTCTTTGTACTCTGTTGTTTTGAATAAAATTCACGTTTATAATTTAAAGGGGAAAAAATCTCAATATTCTATAAAAATAGATTAACACCCCCCCTCCTGGAGCCATGTCGAGAAAATTTGGGTCCCAGGGGGGTAATCTAAACGCGAAAAAAGGTCTTTCAGGAAATTTTAAACATCTATATTCGATGTAATTAGGAAAATTTACCCCTTTATTTCAAGGTCCCTCACCCATGGTAAGCCTTAATGAGCTCCTTGAAAAAACGGGGGTTCGGGGGACCCCTCTCTACGCAGGTCTACACCCCTTACTTTTCTCATGAATTCTAGCCCCCTCCAAAAAAAAGTTCTGGTTGCGCCACTGTGTACATATGTACGTTTTACTTTAGCCTTACTTACCTGTGTAGATACGTAGTTGAAGGAGAGAGGTCCGGGTGGAGAAAAAACAACATCCATACCCGCAGTAGGTATATGAAATGTAAGTACTCGAATAATTCGAACTTTCGAACTCGCCAGTCTGCAGTCTGAACCGATTGAAAAGCTAGCTCGAGTACAAGCTGCAGGTCGATGCTAAAATTGCAGATGGGCCTTTGATTCTCGCTAGGGCAGAGACATGGTGGCAGGGAAATGGGACTCCGGCACTGATGTGTAGGTATGGTAATATCGTATGAGTATAGGGCAGAGAGCCAGACTGCGGCATCAGCATGGCATGGCATGGCATAGCATACCTGGACGCCACACCGCATCCCCCCTCCCCATCGCATCACAACAATATCATTGCCGGCATGATTAATTAATTACGATCGAACAAAAAGTATTTATCATTTATTTGGACTTGGAGTGGAAACTTTGTCGGAGCCAGCAGCCATAAATGATGACTCCATGCCGGGTTCTATCATTTCATTACTGTTGAAACAATTGTTCGATTTCCATTTACAAGGCGTACAATTGTTCCATTCCCATTACACGCTCGTATGCGCTGACAAAAGACAACTTAAAATTAATTTCATTGTAAGCATTGTATTTTTTTCGACGCGATGAGTTTTTCCCCGCTCGCTCGTCGCTCGTCGCTCGTCCTCTTTTTCTCCTATACCTATACGATACATTCAATACTTATACGTAGGTACACGTACAATAGAATACGAATAGGTACATATACCTGTGTAAATCCTAAGTCTAGGTCTAACGTAGGTAAGTAGGAAACCTTCATGGCTGTCGCCTGAATTTGAATAAAATGTAGCAAAAAAAAAAAATAGAATATCACTGTACGAAAATCTTAGATGCCCAATTCGCCACCAGACCTACACAGACAATCAAACTTTTCATTTTCGCTGTGAATTTTCCCTAATTTTCCAAAAAATTGTCCCCATCGTTCACGTTTGCTTTCAGTGAAATTCTTTTTCTGATTTATTACCGTGCTGCAATATTCTGACTGTTTTCCAGCGATTTTCGATCATTTTCACTGATTCATTATTTAATGAGGGAGTATTAAAATCAATGGATAGAGCACGTTGAGAAAAACAAAGAACGTTACGCGCGCATGCATGTCGCACAACTTGATCATGAGAGAGAGGTTAACTCTTGATCAAAAATCTCATTTTTAGTAATGTGTTTTCGTTATCACTCGTCTATTGTGTAAAAATAGTGAATGTTTACCGTGCAGGGAGGGGGTACCAAAAGTCGGAGAATATAATTTTGCGCTAGAGCCAAGATTACAAAAATAAGAAAAATGGACAATTTTTTTGCATTTTAAGCCGGTCAGACCTCTACGAAACTTGAAAACGTGGTTTTCTCGATTTTTTTAAAGTCATGATTTTCTTTTTTTCAAACGCCTCTATGTCGCCGAAAAATTGATCTAGGATGCTCATCCAAGTCTTGAAAATGTTCCTCATAGTCTCTCATATCATAATTTAGGCCAAAAAACTTATTTTTTAAAAATCCGACTTTTGGTACCATTTTCCTGCTTGAATTACGTGTGACCTTTTAATGGAATTTATTTTCAAAAAAAAGCGCCTGAGCCATAAATTTCGGTGATGAATTTTATTTCGATTTTTTTTTTCAATTTTTGATTTGGGGAAATTCCTAAAAATGGGATTTTTGATCACGTGTAGGTAGCTCTACCTACCTACCTGCCTACTTACAAGACATTTTTTGCTAGGTACTCTCGGCGTGTTTTACGACAATTTATGGGTTTGCGGAATTTTTTCGCCCCTTTACGTCAAATTCACTACTTATATCAGGCAGTATTGGTATCTGTTAAATTGGCAGCTTTCAATTTTCGAGGAGACTTCTGCGATGAGCTGTTTCGGCTTCGCCAAATCCTTGCCAACACGAAGTTGTTTAACTTCCTATACCTACCTAATTTCTTTAATTAACGTGTTGCAAGTATTTTTTTTCAAAACACCTTGTATCCATCTGTCTTAATTACTCGCGGAAGTGTGTATTTTGTCGTCGCATGGTCGCATCAGTATACAAAATCGCTCGTCTTTTTACGTTGACACATTGATATCTCGTAAAAGCGCAGGCAGGCGTAGCGATAGGTGAGGTGTAAGTGGAAATGAATGAGTGAGTAAGTAAGTAAGTAAGTAAGTTCATACTTCATGTACGCGTACGGCAGAAGCCAGAATCATACATTGTTAGTAATTGGCACGGAGAAAAAAGTCGACTTTGTAACTTTTATTTCACTTACCGTAAGGCTACGTATGTAGGTAGTATAGGTACCTACTCAGCTACTTAGGTACATACGTTAGTTTGAAAGAAGCAAGATCGTTGACGTTTGTCGTCAACAAACGGGCTACCGCTGCGTCAGCGTCAACGTCAGCGTCATAAGTAGTAGCGTTTGCAGTAGGTATACTCGTATGCACATGCAGCCATGCACGATGGACGTAAACGCATTACCTTCATTTCTTCGTCGTCGGTACGTATATTATCGATGTTTATTTTCAAGCAACCGGAAACAAAAAATGGCGCCTTCGTGTGCATCAAATAAATTAACCGCCGGTAATGCGTTCGAAGATTGGGGACGCGGACGCCGACGAGGAGAGAGGGCGAAGAGGGAATGGGAAAATGCATCGAATTATTGGACTATGTGGGAGTGGTGGAGTGAAAAAGAAACAACAGGTATTACTCGGTACAGACTGCAGTGATGTTCACCTACACCTACTGCTTGCGCCTGCACTATGTAATAGGTAGAGGTAGGTACTCGGTACTAAATAAAAACATACAAACAGAAATGCGGCGAAGGCATAATTTTGACAAGAAACTCGTCGTTGAAATTTTTTTTTGGGGGGGGGGCGGAGCGTAATAACTAATAAATTACCAAAAATGAAAAATTGATTAAAAAATGAATAAAATTTTTAATTTTCAGGAAAACAAATTGAAATAAAAATAAAAGTTGAAAAAAAAACCATTAAACCCTCCCCTCCTCTCCCCTCCCAATAATAAGTTTTTCAAAAAAATTGCCCTCGCTTCGTTCGGGAAAAATCATCAGATTTATATTATCTGTATCAGTGGCATAGTCAATGGGAGATTCAATAAAGGGCTCAGATCCTTCTACCCAAGTCGAAAATTCATGGGTGGAAAATGCCTTCGCTTGCAGCATTAAAAAATCAAATATTCTCAAAACTTCACCCTCGCCTCGCTCGGGCACAAACAAAATCGCAATTCCATATTATGATCTTCCTAATCAAGATAATTATGCGAAAAAAGGCTTCCTTCTAGTTTTTCAAATCTCTATAATACCAATTTTGCATCCTTTCAAAAGAGCTTTCGGCGTTTCGACGATAGGTAGTTAGGTACTACTGGAATTGCTACTTACCTATTATTTTTAGTTTTCAAGGTCAAAATAATTCGCATGAAAATTATTCCAAAATAACATTTCGATCAAAGTTTTTTCCCAAAATATTCTATGAAAATCGCGTATTTTTCTTTGAAAATGATGCGAATTTTGAATTTAGTGTTTTTATAGTAAAAAAATTATTGGGGGAAGTGTAGTTGAACTCGAAATTTCTTAAAAAATTATGAAAGTTCGGACTTTTTCCACGAAAAATGTCTATATATGCCATTGTAATGTATGCAATTATTTAGCAATGCTAAAATTGTTCTCTACAGGACTTTTTTTTTGTTGGGGGGGAGGGGGGTGAGCTTGGCCAATTTGGAGGGAGTACTCGTCGTTGACTCAGAGGGTTCACCGCACCCCTGCATACAAATGTATGTATGCACTTACCTGATACAAAAATGAGTACCAGAACCGTTCACGCAGCTTTTAAATTGGTAATAATTAATTTCCAAGTTTAAATGTCCTTCACATTTTTAAAAAAATAAGTTTAGGTACACAATTTAATTTCCTGGTGTTTTTGTAAGGAGTTGAAAGTTTTTCAAAAAAATTATGCCTGCAATTTTGACAAAATTTGACATCATATTAGATCAAGATCCTAAAAATTGGATAAGGTATGAAAAAAGGAAGTAAAAGAACAATTTTGTTTCCATGTTTTTGATTTCAGGTATAGGTAGATGTAATATGTAGATACCTTTTGGATTATTGCAACAACCCAACATGTAAAGAAAACGTCTCAAACTTCATTCCCTCCTTACCAACGAATTTAGCACTTGACTGGTAAAATATAGGGCTAAAATGTTCCTACTTCCTACTACAATATCTATACTTGTGAATATTAGGTAAGCTTGTGAGCTAGGTACTTGATACATGGTATTCGTATATCTACACGCAAAGTGTGTATATGGGAGTGGGACACGCCTGCATTGCGCCTGACTTTTTTTTCTTTCTTTCCTTCCTTCCTTTTTCCTCTGATTTTTTTCAACCTCTAGTGGGTGGTTCGAAGTGCATTTTTTTCTCACCACGTAAATAGATACAGTTGGTAATTATGGCATCTACGATGTATTCAGGTGTATCTACCTATGTAAATAGTATGTACTTCGTTTGCTTTGTGGAATAAATACAAACGCGACAGAGCGTATAATTCAAGTACCTAACTATCTAGTATCTACCTATGAGTAAAGTTCGCGGCGTTTAAACTAAGATTGCGAAGACGACGTCGACGTGCAACGAAAGCGATACCTAATTTAGTTGTTACGTAGACTCACTTGGGTCTTGGGTCGTATGTCTATTTAGGTAGGTACCTACGAATTTATTTCTGTCCACCGAACGTACCTATAATTTTATTCGTTGCCGATCGACGTGCGTACACTAATCGCAGCTGCAGCGTATCGCGATCGGTGGTATAGGTGTTGATCTGGATCGCGGAATGGAGAAGGTTAGGTATGTAGGTACAGGTAGAGGTACTCGTAAAAATGGTAAAAGATGAACTGTGCACGTATACGGTATACGGTATACGGTATACATAATGTGGACGAGGTAAATTACCTACTAAAATTCATTCTAAAACCAATCTAAAATTAGCTCTGGCCTCTTGTAAACGGTGCAATCGCAGACGACGCATTCTCAAGCTTCGCAACCTTAGTCGTAGTATTTGACGTCGTCTCAAGATTTTCCTTCGTTTGAGCGGTTCGCAGTTTTGAAAGGTCGGGCTATTTATGAAATGGTTTAGGTTACGTATACGGCGTAATATTCGGCGGCATGATGTACTCAGTAAGGCGATCGGCGAATCTCCGCTACCATTGTACAGCGTCGTCTTTACGCAGTTCATCTTACGCGTACCGGCGGCTCGACTGCTGATGATATCCGGCATAACATTCTAGCGCCACTGTTTCGCATACCTGTATCCGTTGGCATTATAGTCTGCTATGCAAATTCCGTAAATTAATTTTCATTATTTACTCGGTCCTTACTAAGTGCATAGCTATCTATCCTAGTACATATCTACTACGCTACGGGTCGTAATCACGTAGGTAGGTATTAGTTCTCTTTCTTGGCATTTTTAATGTTCCAACATTTTGGTCAATACAAAAGGCCTCATTATTACAAGAGGTAGGTAATTTAGGTTAGGTACCTAGACTTACTGGCATGCTGGAAAACGAAACTCTCGTTTACCATTGCCTCGTTTTATGTTGTACCTAACTACATACCTACCAATCGCGCTATATGTCGGTCATCAATCATCCCCCTCCTTAAAAAGTTCAATTTTATTATTTTCTACGACTTCGTTTTTGAAAAGCGGCGTCGCTAGAATCGAAACTTGTGGGGCACAAAAAAGGCCGTGTGTTGAACAACTTTTTCGAAGCATTGGAGGGGGGTGGGGCGTAATGTTTTTCAGTGGCCAAAAATGCACATATCCAGTGGCGTCGGGAACTTTTTTGAAAGTGTACTAAAAAACTTGAAGTTCTAAAAGGATTTCAAAAAGAAGAGGTAAATTTTGCATTTTTTTTTTGCCTCAGATGGATCATAGAACTGCAAGCTTATTCATGCCCGTGCAAAGCTCTGAAAAAATTAGGTTTTTAATGTCAAAAAAAATTATTTTCATGTTGCACCTAATGTTTTGAAAATACATACCTACTTATTTTGCTGTAATGGGAAGAAATTCACATTATTGTATAATTTTTAAATACAACAAGAAACTTTCTGGGGGCCAAGTAGGAACCAGATTTTTTTTCGATTTCATCTAATCGACGAAAAAAGCTGAAAATTGATCAATTATAGCCTATTTTCGATCTGTCAAATCGATTGGAAGCGATTTCGAGGCGTTTTGGAGCCATCAAAAAATTTTGGAATTTTACAGCCCTGATGAAAGGCCCAAAAAAAGGTTCGTATGAACTTCAGCACCTATTATCGCGGATTACTAGTATTGGTAACCTAATTGATCGATTAATGCATAATTTTTCGAAATTCGTAACTTTTGAATTCAAATCTTTATTTTTGGGAAGAAAAATTTTCTCACTTTCCGGTTGTTCCGATTCATCTTAAAACTGCTTCTAATCGGTTCGACATAAGTATCTGAAATTGGGTATCTACATATGAACATATTACCATCTTTCAGCACTGTGTGGTATGAAACGTATTTTTACATTTTTTTTTCGGAAAAATTTCTCTCCCAAAAATGCATTTAAGCACTTGAAATTTGAGATAGAGGTGCTCTTATGACGTACTTTCAATTTTATTATTTTTTTGTTGGGGGGGGGGGTGTTCAAAATTTGTTGAGATACTTTCCTTATTAGAAAGAAGGTATACGAAAATCGCCATACTGCGAGATTATTTTTTAATTTTCTCAACGAATTGTACCTAACGCAACTGGGCGATATTTATTTTCCTGCTCAATTTCATACTTTTTTCCTTTGATTTTGAGAACACAAACAAACAAAAAAACGTGTATACATTTTGGAAATCACGCATTTACTTACACACCTTCACCTACATATTCCTTAGTCGAGTCGTGCAATAAAATATGTACCACACTTTAGTGGATGATGGTACACTGGTAGCTGGCACAGGTATCCAAGCAAGTCGCATACTCGTATTCGTATTTGTATTTTTTCATACGTACCTCTGTTATGTAAATTAGGCATCGTACACCTGCTTGCGAGTCGATTTAGTTGCATACGACATGTTTATGTAAGGCATTAATTAAACTTTTGGTAGAATGAATAATTGAATGGTACCTAAATATAAGTACTGCATACTGTATGCATTTTAAGGAACATTTCTTACATCTTACTTGAGATTTGGTCCTGTAGTAAAGATTTTTCAAAATTTTGCAAAAAGTTTTTTGAATTTCCAGAAAATTTGCCATCGCCAACCCACAACCCTGATTGTCTCGATGGCTACAACGCTCAAGTAGGTAGGTAACTAGGTAATAGGTATAAAATCAAATCAAGCCATTGCAAAAATACCCTTCTGCTGCTGCCGTATTCTTGGTCTCTGGCCCTCTGTCTTTACCTATATGCGAAAGCATTATTTTGAAGAGTCGTGGAAATAGCAAAATACTTACTGTAGGTAGTTAGGTAGGTGCTTGCTGTTATGGTTAATACGCGAGATCGAGATGGCACATTATACATGTAGTATGTAGTATGTGGTATGTGGTATGTACTATGTACCGAGACCGACGAAGTACCTACAACGCGATACGAGGGAAGAGACGATAAATCTTTTTAATCGCCACTCGCGCGTGCTAAAAGAGTTTTTCAAAATTCAATATCGTCGTTAACCCTTGCAAAGTTTGCAGACTTTAACCGATGTGGAGTAATGTCGCAGCATTCACCCTCGCCCCTCGTTAAGCATTCAGTGCGACGCGGCGCGGCGCGGCGGCGATTGAGTAGATTATTTCGGTACCTACCGTCTACTGGTTGCTTTGTAATGTAGTTTCTATTTCTATTTCTGGGCGCTGAATAATTTAATTACCTACCTACGTATCTATCTGCGGACCTGCGAAAGGAAATCGGTGCGGTTCGGTGTAGCGGATATCGTTCGTGGCGTGGCTGCGGATGTGATGCAAATTCAAAGGCTCTAATCTCTAAATGACCGCTATTTCTTTGTTGTTATTTTCTTCGCCCCTTCGCACGATTGGTCGGTTCTCAGGCCCTCGCATCGTAAATCCGAAAAATTTCCATCTCGAACGGCTCGCTACCCGTAAGAATTAGTTTTTCAGTATGCTTATGCAAAGCGCGCGTTGTTGCATTTGAGACCCGGGCGTGGGGCGTGGGGCGTGAGCGATCGATTGGGTCATCGATTTGCTCGGTGCGGTGGCCCGATGAACGACGCGACGCGACGCGACGAAGAGAGTCGTTCTCGAACGAGGCGTCTTTGCCGAGGGACCGTAATAGGGTTGTCTGGACATCCCGCGAACTTGTAAAAAGCACGCTCGCCGTCGTCGATTCGTTTCATTAAGCGTCTATTGTGTGGCAATTTCGATACGAGAAGCCGTATCCTTATCAATGACACATAATTTACCACCGCTGATATAAGTTTCAACAACAACAACAACAACAACAACAGTAACCACCACTTGGACGACGACGACGACCTATAATACGGGGCGCGCCAGAAAATCGAAACCGCACAATATTTCGTTCATCAATTAAGCCACGTTTCAAACTTAATTGGGCTAATTTATTTATTGATAAGTTGTAAAATAGGTAGGATAATCCACCAATACCACCCATCAGCTCTCGGGCGAGTGTCTTTTCTGTTCGTTCGACTCTGTTTCGAGTTTTTCTCCCAATTTTGAATTTTCACGTAAACTTATCCTCAAATACTTATTTGCTAAATTACTTTTTTTTTTACGTGATTTTAAAAATACAAATCTATGGTCTTTCGTCGCACCTAGTTGTAATCTTTTCAGGAATTTTTGCCGGCTTCTTCTCTGATGTAGTCTGTTATATGTACCTAAAAATATAGAAAGAGATACAGACAGACTGGTGGTTAAGCAAACCATTGAGGAAGGAGGGGGGCGAAGGAAGCTCTAGCGCCATATTTTACAAAGATTTTATCTAAGGTATTTTTGGTGTCGAGCATTCGAAAAACTTTAGCTCTGGGGTCAGATTTTAAAAAATTAGAAAAGGAAGAATGAAAAAAATCAAAATTTTACGTTCAAAAACGAAGGAGAAAAAGTAAAAAACTTGAAAAAAAAATGTTCGATGCTAAAAAAAAAAAAAAAAAAAAAGGTACTTATACCAGGTAATTTGCTTACATAGTCTTGTGATTTTTTAGTCAGTATAATTCATTTCTACCTGACATTACAAATTTGACTGAAAACTGAGAAATCAGTAACCCTAGTTTTTAGCCTAATAAATCAGTATAAAATTGCTCATTTTCAATCAGAGGCAGAATTTCGCCAAATTCGACTAGGTAATTTAAATATGTATACTTATACAGAAATGGTGAAAATTTTTCATCAGAAAATGGAACTTTATTTTCAAAAAACTAAAATGAAAATACCATTTTACATTGTGAGAAAAAATCTTGATTGGAGGAGCAAAAAATGGAATATTAAAATGTGGCTTCTTAGGAAGCTAGGATGCTATAATCTTTGATAGATTCGTGAAAAAAGTGACGCTCTCTAAATTTGAATCAGTCAAAAATGCCAAAATTAATAAAATAGAGAAAATAATCCAGTCATTGATTATCAGTCAATTTCCACTGATTCCTCTGATGTTAGTCAATGACATTTTACTACCAATCAGGACAGTGAAAAATTACTGATTAAATCAGTGAATTTTCATTATAGAATCAGTAGAAGCCAAAACTTTTAAAAACTCTGATAGGTATTCAAACATCGAAAATGAATTTTAAGAAGATGAAATGTATTCACGTCTCGCTCTCATAAGTTATCAGATACGCTAAAGGAGGATTTGAATTATTTTAAAATCATGGAAAGAAAAATACAATAAAACCGAGGGCAGTAAGGCCAAAGCTTTTGAAAAATTTCTATTCGGGAGGTACGTAATTTTTGTGATGGATTGAAGAATTGTGAATTGGGATTGTGATTCTGGGGAGAAATTTCAGAGTTGAATTAGAGTATGATTTCTTATAAGAGGTTCCCAAAAAATCTTTTTGAGGACTTTAAAATTCAATTTTAAAAATTGAAAATGCATAATATTGAAAATTAAAAAAATGCGTTTCCCAAAATATTTCAAGAATTTGTTTATTGAAAGAACTAGATACTTATTATTCTAGTAGTAAATAGAAGAAAGTATTTGAAATTTTTTTGGTGTTGTCCCCTGTGCTATAGATTTTAAACGGATAATGCACTATCACCAACGACACCAACGTACATCTACGCATCTCAATTTGAAATTTACTCATAATGATACAATTAGAAGGAAGATGAAGATAAAGAAACAATGCATGTTTGGTGTGTCTGTATCTCTAATAATTTTTTTGGCGAATTTTTCAATTTTTATTTTATTTTCATCGCCCACTCACCCCCAAATTTTAATTGTCTGCACGCCACTGCATAGGCTCCTTTTCTACTGTACCTAATTATCTTTTAGTAAGTATTAGTTCCTTCAATAATATTGAGTGATGTCGATATTACGTAGGTACAATGGTACATACTTACAGCTATATTCTTCCCAATTTTCTTCACTTTCATGAGATAGTTATGTGGTATTCTGTGAAGAAGCGAAAGAATTTTATCTGCGTATGCACCTAAACTTGAATTTTCAATAATTGCAATCCGGCCGGTGAAATCAACGGAAAAAATGACCTTTTGTATTCGAGCAATGATTGCATATTTCAAAATCTAGTCTACGGAGAATTTATTCATTATTCAGTATAGGTACCATAAGTAAAGCACATATATTACGTTGAAGGAGATTATAAAACACAGATGGCAGGGCAGAACGCACGCCCATAAATGAGGTGGAGACGGTGGAGTAAAAAATGCACGCCTAGTTCTGCTACTAAACCAGCTACTGCCGGTTAAACAAGCCCAACTATTCGGATGTTTATACGGTGAAATTAATTGTTAATAAATTTATGGGGGAGGAGGCGGGTTCGAGCAACATGTTAGAGTCCTTCGTCTTAATTAACGGGCATCGAGCATTTCGAAGCTTCGTAAATTCTTACATTATAACTCGACATCTACTTAGTATATTCCAGCCAAATCAAATATGTTATGTATTTGTATTAGTATTTGTATATGTACTTGGCACTTACCTAACGAAAACAAATTAAGTACGCATGCACGTTTACAGCGGTAATATAAATTACCCTTACACTGGATGATCGAGTCATTTCGGATTAAAATTTAGCACATAGGTGGGTTAGGTACCTGCATAAAGCGCACCCAAGAGGTACCTCAGGAGCTCGACACCCCTCAATTCCCTCCCCCTACAGCTAGGAAAGGATGATGAAAAATGGCTGATTTGAAATTTGACCCCTTTCCTGTTTTAATTAATTTCCGGGAGCGCTTATGTACCTAGATATACCTACTGAGAGGTTTTTTTTACGATACCAAGTAAGTATAACAAAGTGTCAACATTTTCGTCCTCGTTTCGCTAAATAAACATTTTCATCATTTTTACCTAAATTACAAACCTCCCTCCATTCCAGACAATTGAATAATTTGAAGCGGAAAATGAATTCTTCTGGGAGACTTGATATTAGCAAACAATGGATATTTTGTATCCATTTTCTGAAAAATTTGGACAAATCGTAGAATTTTTTGTGATTTTACTAGAATTTTTTTAAAAATTCAGAAGGAGAAATTATTGGAAAATGCTTTTTTGTGTTGTGTGTGTGTGTTTATTATGACTTCACAAAGAAAAAAAATCGCCCTCGCTTCTCTCGGGCCAGATAATCACATCATTATAGGTACCTATCTGAGTACTATACTCGTCAGAGGCGACACGATGGGAAGAATGGGGAGGAGGGAAGTAATTCTCCCAGTCAATTTTCAGTCGGCAATTCCAGCTAAATTTCGGTAATCTGGCGAAATCTTGGAAATTTTATCAAATTAAGTCTTTTAATAATTTGTGATGGGTTTATACTTATCTATATTTACTCCCTGAATCAGGATTTTTTAAAAACTTAGGCCCCGCTACGCTCGAATTTTCTTTCCTCGCTTCGCTCGGAACTGGAACCACCTTCATCTCTTTACTTAAGCACGATATCACTTTTCCAGTTTTTGTTACGTTAATCTCTAAAAATTGTGTTTTTTCCTCTCCATGATGTTGATTCACATTGTTTCTGTCATAGGCGTACCCAGAAATTAATTAAGGGAGGGGCTCAGAATTTCAGGGGAAAAAATGGGAAAGGGGTCAAATTTCAAATTAGTCATTTTTCACTGATCTTTCAGTCAAAAATCATCAATTTTTTCTGGCAAACGGGAAATATGGGGAGGAATTGGTGATTTTTGACTGAAAAATCAGTTTAAAATTATCTATTTTTAAAATAGGTAAACGGATTAAAATACTGCCAAATTTTGTGAAAAGATATTGTTTAGAGAGCAAAAAACGCACTTTTTCCACATTTTGGCCATTAAAAACATATTTTTTCCAAGCTTAAGGGAGGGGCTCAAGCCCCCTGAGCCCCCCTTGGGTGCTCCTATGGTTTCTGTTGTAATCTTCGACAAAAATGTCATATTTTTGAATTTTCAGTCAGCAATTTCGAATTTTTTATTCGGTATTTTTGAATCCTATTTCCCCTAGAAAATCATGTTTCAACCACCGCTGCTTGTACCTATTGATTGATTATCATTTTTTATTTATCTGTTAGCACCTCAGGCTTCCCATGATTTTTTTTCTGGATTTTTGGTTTAGAATGGGCGAAGTCTATTAGCAAATCCAGCCTGTGAAAAAAAGTACGTGCTAGGGAGGGACAAAAAAGTGTTTGAAATTTTTCTTTTGAGCAAGTTTAGAGCACGGTGTGAAAAGCGTGGGAAAAGTCGCGAATTTCGATTTTCCAAAATTTATAGACACCCTGTAGGTATAAGTAATTTCATTCACTTTTATCTTTGGAACGCGAACGCATCTACCATATACTTACCTATACCCTATAGTACCTACCGCGAGCGATCATTTGAAGTTTAGTGGTCTTTTCACAAGACACGAAAGTAAACGTAATCACAAATGAGAAATTTCTCACATGTATAATATCTACCTACTCGATTCGATCTCTCGAATTTATGGGTACCTTACCTACCCATTACGAGTACTTTTTGTTTACATAAAATGCATCTTACACGCTTGTAGATGAGTTGTGTGTATACTACGCACTTAGGTACTTATAAATTAGGTATCTTATCTAGTTACCTCATCGAAATTAGTAGATAAATTAATTTAATTTCGCGTTGGTATAAATGGTTATTTCATTTGGAAAATCGATTGGCACAGGTTACGTAGATAGGTAGTTACTAGTTAGGTTAGTAGGTGGATAGGATGGTACGTATGTACCAGTATTATTTACTGCCCAAGTGCGTATTTAAATATTCGAATGATCTCGAGTAAATTAGTGTTGTAGAAAATTAATCGTAGCCTTTCGTTGATCGAATTAATATCCGCCATTCGTCGAGGTGAAGAACTGAAGATCATCTCGAAAAACGTGCATCTACAATTCTACATATATTCGGTATTCATTTTGCAGTATGTTACGCTAGGTACTGCTGAGAAAACAAGGACTCACTTAACATACCTACCAAAACGCCTTGCCGTTTTCCCTCCTTCATTTCTTTTATTTATTATTATTATTTTTTTTTTTTCGAAAAGTGCACGGAACGAATTTTCACCAAACTTTACCTCCCGCCGAGCTTCCGAGTGCCAATTTATGTTATCATTTTCAACGCGTTCATTTCTCGCCGTCTAAGGTGATTTAGAAAATAGATTTTCCATGTTTTAGATGATTTTCTTTTTAATAGCCTCTATTTTATGAAACTTTTGAAAGTTACAACGATAAATGTAAAGTTGTGTTGGTAATACGAGTATATGTACCTACGTTACGAAAGCGTAGGTACCTACCTACCTACCTATTTTTATGTAGATACGTGTATAGGTACGTTTACGTTGTAGGTATGTAGTAGGTATGTACTATGTACCTAACGTTCGATGGCTGTGAATCCGCGTACAAGTAGCAGTGTAATTATGCATAATTATCAAAAATTTGATATACGTTCATACCTTGCTGTGTGTTGTTCAAGCATCTATGTTTACAATACTTGGATAGCAACTGCAATAATACCTACCTACGATAAACAGTAGCGTAGCCAAGGGAAGGGGCGACTGGGGCGATCGCCCCCCATCGCCGTTGAAAAATATGGTATAATGGGAGAAAATCATCAAAAATCGGAGAAAATGGTCTATTTTAGACATCAAAAATTCAATTTTTTCAAAGCTTCGCTCGGGCTTAAACATAATTATCAATCGATCTCAATTTTAATGAACGATCTGAGAGAAGGCGTGCGAAAAAAAGCTTCTTTTTGTACCACCAATCTAAGTCCTGTGTCCATTTTACATCGTTGTGTTAGTCTTTTTATTACACACCCCTACCTCAGACTCGGTTATACGAACACTGCAAAATACACCATGAAAAAATACCTACTTAGAAAATTTGACATAACTCGTTCCTGCTGCCCCCCTCCCCCCCCCCTTTGACAAAATCCTGGCTATGCCACTGACGATAAATGTGTGCAAATTTTTTTCCAAAAACGACTTTAGACACCTATTAACCGAGCGATAAGTGTTTTTAAACTTTCAAATGCGCATAAGGTGTACTTTTCATCGTATCGTGTACCTACTTAGGTACCTACCTAAAATTATTCCAAATTAGGTAAGTATCGCGTGTTAAGTTGATTGGTAATCGTGGTGTTACCTAATTTTGAAATGAATACATAATTCAGAAAATAACGATGATAATACTTAATAATAATAACAATAAAGAAAAACTACAGCAGCGGGTGTGTAGGAAATAAATTTCACGTTGACTTGTAGCTATGCCTCGATCTCGATTCTCGATGCAAGAGTTGACTGCGATTGTGGGTAGCAATAAAAATATTAGGTAAGTTAAGTACTTACTACCTATATAGGTACATTTAATATGTAGGTATGCGAGAGCAAAGAGCGGGTCGAGAATATAGAATATACATACCTACCTATACCTAATATGTAGATGTACATATATATATCGTCATCTCAGAAGAAGGGTGAATTATACGATATGAACGGGCTGTATAAATGATACCTATAGCTATACCTATACCTATATAGGTTGGTAGTTGGTACGAGTGTGGGTATATAGCCAAGTGTATATAGGCGCATAAGTATTAGGAATTCTATTTCGAGTTTGAATAGGCCGTTCGCAGGTGTATAAAAATGTCATTTGTTTTAGCTGTCAGATAAATGGTTGAGAGTTGACCCTTGACCGTATGATTACGATTAGGTACCTATACCTAGTGTACGATGCGACGAATGCGATGGATATACCAGCAACTTCATCGAAGATGCGGCGAGAAGAAGAGAGATAGAGAGAGAGAGAGAAAGAGTCGACGCGATTTAATCAAGATAACGAAATATTCATGAATCATATAATGTTTTCAAAAGTTTCATTTTCTCATTTCCAACCCTTTGCTTGGTTCGCATTTCACGTAATTTAATTCTACATTTTTACTGAGGTACATATAGGTATACCTATGTATTCATACGACCAGTTTTTCCATTTTATGTAGGTAAATCATATTTCACTTTCACAGTATTGACGTGATCCGTTTCATTCCAATTCCATTCGCAGTTTAGATGATATTGCGCAATTTTCTATCGATACAAAATTGGTAATGCGTAATACCTATCTAGTATCTAGTATCTAGATCTACCTATTGGACGGACTTTTGGTTTTCTCTCCAATCACCCATGTAAAATATTACAAGACTTGATTAGAATTCTGGATCGAGCCATGTTTCATTACACAGGTCGACACGATTTTTGTGTCTGGGTTCCGATTGGCAAATTTTAGTTGCTTTTATGTATTTATAACTAATGAAGGGATTTTTTTTTGTCCAAAGTTTGCTTGGGGGGAGAGGTGAGGGTCAAAAACTGATTTTTCAAAGGCAATAAGCCTGAGCATTACAAAAAAAAATTTAAAACTTTTTTGGACTAATCCTACAGAAAATTTCACGGCGAATCCAATGTCGCAAACCGCGGACCTCCATATTTTTTTTTAGAACAAAAGAATGAACTGTATCTTTTGTTCTAAAAGAGATGGAGGTTCGCGGTTTGCGGCATTCGATTTGCCATGAAATTTTCTACAACTCTCACGATGGTCATCATGACCTTAAAACCCTTCGCGAGAAAGGCCCAAAAAAATTCGATTTTTTCATAGCATTTTGGAAAGAATGAGCTGTAACTTTTCTTCTAAAAGAGATGGAGGCCTGCGGTTTGCAGCATCACACAAAATAGCGTCTTAAAATTTTTGGAATGACCCCCCCCCTCCCGCGCAAGAGGAAAACATACCTATCCATGTTAAAATTACGAGAGCAAAAAATAAGCTTTAAAGCTTTTTTAATTATTTATTTTTCGAATTTAAAAAATAAAAACATCATGGCAAAAAAACTTTTTTTCATATTTTTGTAATTAAAAAATCTTTTTTCGTTTTTCCAGTGAATAAGGGGCAAAATTGTGTCCCGTGAGAGTTCCTAAAAAAAAAAAGTTCCTTCTCCCTCCTCCTCCCCCCCCCCCCCTGAAGAAGTACAACCATTAGATGATAGGTAATAATGCAACTAATTTTCTCTCCACCGATTCAAAAACTTTGGCGAGAGAAATTTTACCGAATGACCCAAAAATCCTGCAACCCAACGTTTTTTGCTGTTTGAAGAGGAACCAATCTCTTTTCCATTTCCTTGTCCTACGCTACGCTGGTCTGATCGAAGGGTTGCCTACGTTTAGGTCGTCGAGGAACAGCGTCTACGCTTTACTCAGACTAATATTGCATACCTAGTTCTTAAATTTCAATTTTCAAAATTTTAATAATTTTTAAATTTCTTTTCAAGCAGTGCGAAAACTGAAAAAAAAAGTTGAAAATTTTCCAATGGTTTGTAAATAATGTAGAACGAGGTTAAAAAATTTTTAGAGAAAAAAACGCCAACTGTGTTATGAAAATGCGATACCTACCTATCATTATTCGTCGAATATCATTTTTTTTCTCACAAAATTACCAGAATCATGGGGTCTCCTGTAGATAAAAACGTTTTCCTATTATAGTTATTAGTACCAAGTTATAATGTGTAGGTACCTACATTTTTTGATAAACGTTGGTAATATGTAGTAGGTATATGTATTATGCAATGAGGGAGATAAAGTGATTTTCGACGAATTTTGAGGTTTATTGCCCGAGCGAATCGAGGGAAACACCTAATTTAAAATCGTCCAAAATCATTCATCTCCCGAGTTGCATTGGATATTTTTTTGTTGTGGTGTGAGTTAAAGGCGAGTTTGAGCGCTCGAGCGATTCGCGAGTGTGAGTAAAAGTGCTCCTACAATGAAAAAATGTTTACCGATCCGACTGTACCATTATAAATGCACCTAGTCACCGTGTGATTTTTCAAATCACAAAAACTCCTATACGTAGGTAGATCTAGGTAGGTACTTAATACAGCTTACGCGAATTAGTTAATCGGTTGAAAAACAGTAAACACCAACGAAGAAACGATTTTTTTTTTGTCACCAACAAAACCTTCCCACTGGTTTTAGAAATCAAGAAAAAAGAAAAGAAAAAACTGCGCGAAAACACAAAAGCTCGGACGTTAATAACGTAATTACAATATTATTTAACAAACTGCATCGCTTAATTTTAGATTTCATTTGTTTCGCGTCGACAGAATGTGTTTCGTGTGTTTTTTTTTTCCTCGTCTTGTTCTTTTTTGCTTCATGGGTGGGTCGAGCTGTTTCAAAAGAGTAAAACTTTTACAAAACCACGGTACGTGGTCCGATGACAATTGTTGTGCTAGCAGTGCATTAGTGTTTAGGTATACCTAAGTATAGTATGTGTAGCTCAAGCTGTAGTGTACATTTACGTGTAGCACAATACAGCATGCAGCATGCAGCATACTACGGTATTGAAACGAATGACGAATAAAAAAATAAAAAAACCAAGTTGATTAAGAAGGAAACAAAATACGCAGATAATGGTTTCGAAATTATTGATGATTGCATACGGTGCGGTGCGATGTTGGCAACTAGCGATCGAGCGGGTATTTGGTATTTGTTCAGGAGAGGGTCGCTTGTGCTGCGCCGATTTCGAATGCGTAAGTCTAAGTACGAGTATAAGTACATATGAGCAATCCGAGCACTGAGGCAGCGCAGCGCAGCGCAGCTCAGCGCGAATTTGAGAATTACGTAGACGCACGTAGGTTAGATTTAGGTACGCCTTACTATACTTATATGTATGTACATTGTACATACAATATACATATTTGATATTACATTTATACATATGTACCAATACCTAATTACCTACATACTTACGTAGGTAATTCGTACCTAACATGAATCCACAAACATGCTAATAGTGTTGGGTAATCATTCCAAGTGGATACCTATACATAGGTATGTATAATTCAACCAAGTTGAGTATCTACTATCTACTACGTATCTATTGAATTGTTTGCTATTCTCAAAGAACGAGCGAATATCACTAACGTAAGTATCATTTGACGCGATAGCGAAAAAGTACGCGTAAACGAGCAGGTACTCGAATTTTTGACACTGATTTGTGGTAGGTAATTAGGTATAGAATATAGATCGATACGTAGACGACAGACGTAGGCACGTAGATAGGTAGCTGATTTATCGTTGAAAAATAATGATGATTATTACGTATTATTATAAGTATGTACTTATTTGCTCACTTTTGAATAGATAGGTAGATATAATTGATATCACAGCAGGACAATACATACAGTATGATAGCGTCTCAAGAATAACCTTCGTATTTACATACTACGTACGTAAGGTACATAGTAGGTCTAGGTACTAGGTACTAGGTAGCTAGGTATATGATAAGAGTATGAAGTACCATACGATGAGTACGAGTAACGTAGTTGGCGAGCTCTAGTTCTGAACTTCTTCAGACGCACTTTTCTTAGCATATAGCGATTCGGTTCCGATTTTCGAATTGGAAAGTTGAGATTGGCATTTAGTGGTTAAAACGATAGCCGATAAAGGTCTCATTGAGAAAATTTTCGGAAATTTAGGTACGCTCCGAATTTGGTCGCTGAAAGGCAATACGCGCGTTTATGAGATAGGTAGGTGTAGGTGTAGGTATTAGGACAGTAGGTATGTGACATGTGCCCAAAGGTAAATGTGGCATTCTACAAAAAAAAGGGCCAACATTGTCGAAAAGTTTATTTCGAGGAAACGCAAACTTTTCCAAAACCACGTTTTTTCGTCTTCAAGTTTCAAATTGTCGTAAAACCGGAAATTTTGCATGACAAATGGTCACTAATAGCTCATTTGAATGGTAATTTTGTGTAGTTTTAGAATATTGCAGTAGGTATCTCTCCGACAATGTTGACTTTTTAGTTTTTTATAATAAACGGTAAAAGCGAAAAAATGATACACCCGATAATGTTGTGTCCCTTTTCTTGCAGAATGCCACATTGCCATAGCACATATCACATAATATGTGTTTAAGAGATAGGTGTTAGGTACTCGGTTACTTCAAGTTTAAAGTTAGGTAACCGTTACAGTCGAATCGAATAATAATTACCCGCTTTGATAGCCGGCATTAACGCTGGCCACGACCACTTCTAAATTTGTTGGTAATTCGGTGATCACGTCGTGCAGGTCGATTAGTTCAATTTCGCTTCCCAAATTCAAAACAGTCACGTACGTTTCGTACGAATTCAACGATCTGAAACGCGATCAAAACAAAAGGCAAAAAACATCATTCGGAGTGCATTTGAACGTACGTACTACGTAGACGTACTGAATGGAAGAATGGATCATCGAACTTAGTGCGGGCGGCATCGGCATCGCATCGCATCGCATCGGCCAGATGTTAATAGAATTGCCTACATTGCCGCCGTAAATACCGGTACTCGCCTACTCGGATCGTATTTTCTCGCGTCCTGGCTTACCTTGCAAATGCGTAAACCCATTCGGAAACGATGTACGATTTAAAATCTCCCCATTTCATTGTTTTTCTCCTTCTGATCTTGGAAAGCGTTTTAAATATGTTGTATTTGCTCATTTTTTTAGATCTCTGCTTTTCGACGTTGGTTTTCCAATAATTCGGATGCACTGGTAGCCACGACTTGTATCTCGAAGTAAATCCTTTAAAATTAGATAAATTACATTATTTAAATTAGACGAGTATATGTAGGTCTATTATTTAGGTAACGGGAGGGATGAGCGAAAACCTAATCACGCCTGGGTCATTCCATGTTAGTGGTTTGTGGCATTCGTCATCTTTCATCGAGGCCTACCTACTCATATAAAAAAAATCTGAAAAATTGTCGACCCTCCCCCCCCACCACTTTGCGTACGAACTGACATGGAATGACCCACCTATTTATGCGTATAGTACTTACGTAGGTAGCTAGGTAAGCACTTTCTAATTTATAAATCAGTGAAAAAATACTGAAAATCACAGAGAAACAGTCGGAATTGCAGCGCAGGAGAAAATCAGTAAAAGTTTTTTCTCTGAAAACAAATTAGGGAGAAAAATCACTGGAAAATCAAGGAAAATCCACTGAAAAGTCGGTGAAATTTATGAATTTTTCTGGGAAAATCAGTGAAAATTGTTGAAAAATTTGCAAAAATTTTCTGAAAATCGGTGAATTTTGCTACTTTTTTCTGTGGATTTTGACTGTTCATCAGCATAAAGACCGGATATGTTTGTTCTAACAAACGCGAAATATATTGGTAATATAAGTACCTACATATTTTATGCGCTGAAAAAGTGTAAAATAATGAGTATCAGAAAACTTATTTTTTCGGCCCTGTCATTAAATTATCACTCAAGTGCTGAAATATAATTCATTTTAGGTTTTAGGCAATTTTGACTGATTTCAGTAATTTCTTATTCATAAAAAGTGATTTTTGATTCAAAATCAAAAGTACCTATTTACGTTTCAAAAAAAAAGTTGCAACAGGCATTTTCATTTCTCAGACAGAAAAAAAAAAATGAAAAATTAAGTGTTGGGTGGTAAGTACGAAAAAAAAAGTAAAAAAGAAATAAAATGAGTAAAATATGCCCAAAAACGTGAAAAATTGTCCTAATATAGCTAATTATGCGCCATAAATGGCAAAATTAATATGAACGATAGGAATGTTCATAGGAAATATATGTTTTTTCATACATATCTATCCGGTCCTTGTTCATCAGTGATTTTTCACTGATTCAGAATGAAAGAGTATAGAGGGTTGAGTGATACGACCAGCAGAAAACGTTGATCGATTTCTTAAAAAAAAAAAAGATGCGATTCGAATTCTGACTCGTAACTTGTGCCGAAATAATTAACCTCGAAATTGGATATCAAGTTCCCCCCTCTTGGGATGTTTAAACGGTTCTTAAAATCAAGTCCAAAAATTTTCCGGGTCGACTGAAATGATTTACTTCGACAACTTCCGTCGAAAATTATTTTAGGTTAGGAACTAGAAAAGATTCGACTTGATTTTGAGGTGTCTTGTGTGAGAAATTTGAATTGAGGAAAAATCAGAGAACCTTTGAACTCGTCATATTGGCGCACACAAGCCCCTCCCCCCCATAAGCTCGAAAAAAATATTTTTTGCGCTTTTTTTGCTCTTTGCACAATATTTTTTCAAAAAAAATTTCGCCCGAGCAAACTTCATTATTTTATTGGAAAAGTTGATAATTTTTGGCTGATTTTTCAGCCAAAAATCACAGATTTCCTCAATAAATTCTCCGTTTGTCAGTAAAAATTGATGATTTCTGACTGAAAGATCAGTGAAAAATGACTATTTTGAAATTTGACCCACCCCTATTTTTTTCTCAAATTCTCTCGTTCGGTCCCCTCCCTTAATTAATTTCGTGATGCGCCTATGAAACTCGTGATCTGCTACTTTACAGCTTCCTCGAAGAGGGCAAAAAATAAACTATATTTTCGGGGTCGGTGGTTCAGAGAAAAAGAGGTGCTGAAACTCGAATCGCGCTGGCACCTTTTCAGAGAAAAGACGGAGATTTCCATTTCTATCTGGGTATGCGACGAAAACTGTTTTTCGTCTACCTTCGAACTGGCGGCTGAGAAGTTGCTGGTGAGAGATGCGTACAATTTTATTACATAACCGTACCCGCGTTCATAGTATCATCCCATTGCATCGGTAGTCTTTCGCCATCTCTGGTGGCCCCTGTGCCGTCATTATTCGGATCTTTCCTCTGGTCTATTCGGACATGATTGTTGGTCATACCGATTTCTTGGCCATAGTAGATACACGCTACTCCTGGCAACATCATAATAGTGATAGTTACTATGTCCATGTACTCTTCGCACAGTCTGCTGCCAACTCTAAGATTATCGTGATTCTCGGCCTGTTGGGAAAAAAAGGGGGGAAAAAAATGCGAATTGCGAATTGTTGCCAAACGAGTTGTGAATTTGTTGTGTGCATAAGTACATAACATAGGTAGGTAAACCTATGTTGTCCTCTTACCACCCAGTTGGGAGTAGCGCCTTTGGGCATGGATTTTAACCAATGCATTATCCGTTTGTCGTAAGAAGAAGCATCCAAAAAGCTACCCAAATTCACGAAATCGAAATTGAAAGGAAAATGCGTTATGCCGTAATCTTCGGTACCGTAATACGCCATCGTATAGTTGGCATTTGTGTACGCTTCGGCTACGAAGATTCTTGAAAAAGGCAAGATTTTTTTGAGTAGTCGTATGTATGTACTTACTTGCACAGCTCACAGAAATACCGTACCTAGGTACTTGCACTTACTTTTCGTATCCTTCGCTTTTTTGCCTGCTGTACTGGTCTATATAATCTCGAAGTTGGTGTATAAATTCGTAACTTTCCCACAAATCGGTCGTATACTTGTGATTTAAATCCGCGTAAACTTTAACCACCTTATTATTTAGATCCGCGAAGGGCTCGTCTCTCAACATTTCGTCTTCTATAAAATGTTTGGTAGCGTCCAATCGAAAACCAGCCACACCTTTGTCGAGCCAAAATTTCAATATGTTCTGCCAAAGTACGAGTATCAAGTAGGTACGTAAGTAGAAGTACCTATCTACCATGTATGTAATACGTAAAATTGCAAATTATGTTTAGGGTAAGTAGATAAGTACATTATGCGTGTAGGTAATTTTATTTCTGCTGTTGTGCTGGTTTTTCTTCCCATTATGACTACAGGTAGGTCTAGGTACGTAAATACTCGAATAGGCACCCATGCAAATAGCTAGGTAAGTAAGCAAATTACATAAGTACCTAGACCTACCTATCTAGATATTTAATGTACCTATACTTAATTATATTCTTGGCTGTTCCGTACCGAGAATACTAACTTTTAATTCTTTTTTCAATTCAACGCTACGTAAATTGAAATCTGGTTGCTTTACGGCGAATTGATGAAGATAGAATTGCCTTCTTTTGTCATTCCATTCCCACGCGCTTCCGCCAAATATGCTCACCTTCACGAATCAAAAGTCGAATAAGTACATTACATTGGTGCCCAACTGCCTACGTGTACGACGTACTTATTGAGTATATTTACATTTACCTACATCTACCTATCCTATACCTATCTATGTATCATTAAGTATACTTATCTACAGACACACGCATGCATGCATGCACGCTGCAAAATCGGTCCTGCGCTTATAAACATGCGAACGATTCCTTATACCTAGGTACCTACCTACCTACCTACCTACCTACCTACCTACCTACCTACCTACATATGCGCATGTACTCGTATTTTGCAAAGGATCAAAAATGAAGTTGGCTCTTCCGATTTCGCTTAATTTTTTTTACGAGTTCCCCTTGATGGTCTATTCATAAATCCACCATCATTTCCCTTCTAACCCTCAAGGGGACTGCTGAGAGATGGGCCTAGTACCTACGTAATTTTTAGGTATTGGCGATTTTCAGCAAAGTTGACAAACTTTTGAAGGCTCATCTCGAGATAGGTTGTAACTTGAAAGAAAACTGTTTGCGAGGTCCGAAAGAGAATCATTGATAAGAGATTCAAAAACGATAATCACTTTTTGAAAAGCTCAAAGTTTACCGTCCGTGGTAAAAGCTCAACTTTCATGATTAGGTATCACAATAGATGAAAGCTACCATTAAAAAAGCTGGAAAAATTATAATAAGTAGCCCTCAACAAATTTTCAAGATGGGATCTCCAGACCGCAAGGGGTAGAGAGGTTCACAAATTTAACCAAAATTTTAAAAAATCGAAAAAGTAAAGTGACACATCGATTTCTACTAATTTGAAAGCGCTAATTTCGAATATTTACTTGGTTTTTTTTATCCGACCCCTTTGACCCTTTTGTTGGCCCCCTTGAGAGGGTCGAAATTCGAAAAAAAAAAAAATGAAAAATAACGTGTGACTTGTCGTTTGTTAGGTATTTGAGGGCATTGAGTTCAAATATTTGCTTATTATTCGGATTTGATCCTTCAGTTCAGAGACGCAACGATGTGTACTGAGGCAATGCTACATCGATTTGTGTCAGAAATAATCGGAAATAAGGTCCCTAAAATTTGAGTATTCTTCATTGGCCAGAGATATGTGACGTCAGAAACTTAGATTGTTTTAATTAGAAAAAAAATTACCTAGATATGTCACATATGATTTGACCGATCAGAAAAATTGGAAATGTTTGTTTACTTATCTTCGAATAATCAAAGAACACGTAATCATTTTAATCGGGGGATGAGAATTGATTATAATCGATTAAAATCGTAATCGTTGCACTTCTGCTTCAGTTCTCCCTTGGCCCTCCAAACTTGGGGAAAAGTAGGTACGTTGAAAAATTATTTTGGCGTGTGGCATACCTATCGATCTCCACTAATTTAAGATCGTGGATTTCAAATATCAATTTACTTTTTGTTTATTTGATTTGACTGCCTTCCCCTCCCCCTCTAACTGAAAGATTTATAAAAATAGATTCAGACGTTCGGATAACTCGACCAAATATTCTGATGAAACAAATGCCTAGATTAGGTAAATGAATAAAAATCAAAATTGAGTAGTTTTTTCGAATTTCTGGTCCCCTAAAAATTTTTTTGTTTTCAGTGCATTTACATATGTTATTGTACCTATGTAATCTAAGTGTTAAATTTCGTAAAAAAAAAAATAATAAAAAATAAATAAATAAAATAGATCCCAGTGTACTGCTTCCACTTCTTACATACGTATAAAGAAGTTTTTTTAGGGATATGAGAATCGTATTCTCAACAGAACATGAACCAATCCAGGATGTGTAATCTCTAAAATTTGAAAATCTTATCTGGTATCTATTGAACTACGTGTATGTAGTTATCTAATCGGTAATTGCCTATACCAAATTGGTACTCTGTCCAATACCTACTTACCCAGTTATTTGGCGGAATTGGATTGCCGTCCCTGTCGAGATCTTTTGGATCTACCCACAGATAGAAATCCGTGTATGGATCGATTCTATCGATGGACTTTTTGAACCACGGATGCTCGTCGCTGCTGTGATTGATCACCAAATCGGCAATTAATTTCAAACCTTGAGCGAAACGGAATTTTTTAGAATAAATTAGCTTGTGTAAGGCTTTACTCGTATTTGCTAAATACTGTACTCGTACATAGTACGTTGGTTTAAAAAGAAATTAAGTATTATTTTGCAAATTTCTATTCTCGCGTCTTGTAAAAGTTCGCCCCTACCTCGACTTTTCATTCCGCTCATTAATTCATCGAAATCTTCCATATTCCCAAATAGTGGATCGACGTCTGTGTAATTTGAAATGTCGTATCCCATATCGCTCATTGGGGAACGAAAGAATGGCGACAAGTAAAGAGATTCAATTCCTAAATCGACGAAATGATCGAGTTTTTTAGTAATTCCTGAAACATGAAGTAAAGTTGCTTGAGAAAAGTCGCGTCGCGTCGCGATATAGCTAATAATTACCGATTGCTTCGCCCGAAAAGTACCTAAGTAATAAGTACCTATACGGAAATGAGATTTCATTATCTATCTAGAAATAGTATGTTCAACACAAAACAAGACAAATATAGGTACCAACTACCAATACCATTAACAAAACTAAACAAAACGAGATCGCACAACCTTTGATATCGCCGAGACCATCTCCGTTGCTGTCTTTAAAAGAAGATATGTAGATTTCGTAGAGGGTAGTATGCTTCCACCAGTCAGTATCTATACCGGCCAAAGAATTTCCGATAGTTAAACACGTAAGCAATAATAAAATTGCCAATTTGTTATTCGAGTTGAACATTTTTCTTTCGATTGTTTCATTCGACGCTGAAATTGACACTACACATATAACGATGTACACATTGTCGAGTCGACATTATATATAGGTTAGGTATATGTGTAAGTATTAGGCAGTAGGTACCTACATACGTGGAATACGATACCTGATTACGCGCCAGTACTTTTATCTGATTGTTTTCAATGTCTTGGTTCTCCAACAAAAAAAAAAAAACAACTTGAGAATTATCGAGTTTTGAAAAACCCTGTTTGGTAGTCGAGATGTGAGTATGTGCCAACACATGCGTAATTAACAACGGTAAACATTCGAGCACCTATACGCTCAAGTACAAGTATGTAAGTACTTGGATCTAATGAAGCATTCTTCATTTGCAATTTTCCGCCGATGCAAACTGTCGCTGAATATGAATCGCATCAAAAATCATGAACAAATAACTATATCTATGTACCTACGTACAAATATGTAGTACGTAGACAGCTGATAAGTACTTGAGACATTTCCATACAATATACCTACCTTATAGTTACCTACCATACCTACATAAGTACCTATATCAACTATATGAAGTTATCTGCTCCTCATCAAACTCAATTAGCCCTTCACGAAAGTCTAGTCATCATTATTCATTAATGCTTTATAATAATGCCTACCTACCTACCTACTCTAATACATATTTAAATTTAAAAATTACCAGGCGAGATGCTTCCACCAGAATGAAATTATGGTACCTACCAACTCGAAAATTGTTGAGAAAATGTTGTTCGGTTCAATAATATAGACGCAAATTTCAAAGAACAAAAATCGGACAAATCTATTTAGTTTTTTAATTAGGTACTTGCTTACATTACGTACCCACGTAATACCTAGAGCTATATAACGATAAGTGCAAGTATAACATCGTTATGACAGCATTTTTATCAAATTTAAGTGCTGGGTACCGAAAATTGGCGGTAATTCGATTAATTTTATTTGAAAAATCATGATCGAAAATGAATATTTGTTAGGTACCTATTTCAGCGTTAAAATCCGAATGCTTACATCCCGAATACATGTATCCCAAATGCAACATCCCCAATCAAAAACTAAAAATTAATCAAGAGTTGAAAATCGAAAGTTGAATGTCAGAAATCAAAAATTGAAAGTCAAAAATCGAGAATTGAAATCATTGTCAAAAGTCGATAACTGAATATCTTTTTCGTCTCGAACTGCAAGTTTTCCAAAAAAAAAAATTTACCACTTCTACTTCAACCTAATTTTTACGAGTAATTAAAAAGAAAACCAAAAAATTTTACCTACAGCTTGGCTGCTGCGACCTTAAGACGCAATATAACCTTGCAAGAAAATATCATATCACCTGATTGAAAAAATTTTCATAAATTTTAGGGCGTTTGTCTTTCGGGATATCGTATTCGGGTAATCATTTTTCGGGATTTTGTCCATCGGGAAATTGTATTTCGGGAAAGTAGAATCGGATACCTGGATAGCTAAGTACATTAGTATCGCTTTCATCTCCGCTTTTACTGCCAATGGTGACGAAAGTGAGGTACAAGTGGTACATTGCACCCTCCCCTCCTTCCAAAATTCCGACGAAGGTGCAAAGTAGCACCACCCCAAATTACATCAGAGAAGGATTTTCAAAGCATTAAAATAATGAAAAAATGTATTTTTTGAGCATTGAATATCCAGTTTTTCACAATTAAGCAAGAATAGGTACCTATGTAAACCGTTCAGGGCAAAAATGCAGGAAAATGCTCCCTTTTGCCCCCTCTCCTCCTCCATCCACCCTCCCCTCCCCCCGAAAAACCTTCCAAGTTTTCAATTCTTTGTACTAATTTTTGGACCCCTCAGAAAGAAAAAAAACTCCCCTTTCAATTCCCAAATGCTTAGGTACCTACTTTTGATGTATTCAGACAAAGTAACTTGAAATGAAATTTTCATCAACTGCTGTATTCAGTTGGTGGAGGCAATGAGTCGATAATCGAATTCCGGTTACACGTGATACGTGCATGGACTTTGTATGAAAATATAGTGAGTTCCTTTTCAACATTATTACTTTATTATACAGGTACTGCACATTTTTCGCTTTTGTAGTGAAACACATACTTACCTACACCCAATACCTAGAGATTGATTTATTGCTTATCAAATAAATTGATGCTCCATGAAAATCCCAATAGACGCTCGTAACTTGAAATTCTTTATACGGTTGCGTCAACGTGTATCTCAGCGTTGAACGGAAATTTGAGGTATGGTCGGCGCCGCAGTAAAATGCCCGTAACTCGTTCGAAAATCACTCAAATTGCAAAAACTAATACATTTTCGGAATCCTCTCGTTGAGACGAATCGAAAGTTTTTTTTACGATCAAAATTGGAGCATTAGATCGAAAGTTGAATTTTTTCCGGCGCGGAAGGTTGATGTATGGTCGGCGCCGCAGAAAAATGCCCGTAACTCGTTCGAAAATCACTCAAATTGCAAAAAGTAATACATTTTCGGAATCCTCTCGTCGAGGCGAATCGAATGGCTGTTTTACGATCAAAAATGGAGCATTAGATCGAAAGTTGATTTTTTTTCGGCGCGGAAGGTTGATGTATGGTCGGCGCCGCAGAAAAATGCCCGTAACTCGGTCGAAAATCGCTCAAATTTCAAAAACTAATACATTTTTGGAATTCTCTCGTCGAGACGAATCGAATGGTTTTTTCACGATCCAAATTGGAGGATTAGAACAAAAGTTGAGTCGGAAGGTCGATGTATGGTCGGCGCCGCCGCGCCGCAGAGAAATGCCCGTAACTCGGTCGAAAATCGCTCAAATTTCAAAAACTAATACATTTTTGGAATTCTCTCGTCGAGACGAATCGAATGGTTTTTTCACGATCCAAATTGGAGGATTAGAACAAAAGTTGAGTCGGAAGGTCGATGTATGGTCGGCGCCGCCGTGGCGCAGAGAAACGCCCGTAACTCGGTCGAAAATCGCGAAAATTTCAAAAACTAATACATTTTTGGGATTCTCTCGTCGAGACGAATCGAATGGTTTTTTCACGATCCAAATTGGAGGATTAGAACAAAAGTTGAGTCGGAAGGTCGATGTATGGTCGGCGCCGCCGTGGCGCAGAGAAATGCCCGTAACTCGGTCGAAAATCGCGAAAATTTCAAAAACTAATACATTTTTGGGATTCTCTCGTCGAGACGAATCGAATGGTTTTTTCACGATCCAAATTGGAGCATTAGAACAAAAGTTGAGTCGGAAGGTCGATGTATGGTCGGCGCCGCCGCGCCGCAGAGAAATGCCCGTAACTCGGTCGAAAGTCGCCCAAATTTCAAACACTAATACATTTTTGGAATCCTCTCGTCGAGACGAATCGAACGGTTTGTTCACGATCCAAATTGGAGGATTAGAACAAAAGTTGAGTCGGAAGGCCGATGTATGGTCGGCGCCGCCGCGCCGCAGAGAAATGCCCGTAACTCGGTCGAAAATCGCCCAAATTTCAAAACCTAATACATTTTTGGAATCCTCTCGTCGAGACGAATCGAATGGTTTTTTCACGATCCAAATTGGAGCGTTAGAACAAAAGTTGAGTCGGAAGGTCGATGTATGGTCGGCGCCGCCGCGCCGCAGAGAAATGCCCGTAACTCGGTCGGAAAGTGCTCAAATTTCAAAAACTAATAAATTTTTGGAATCCTCTCGTCGAGCTGAATCGAATGGTTTCTTCACGATCCAAATTGGAGCATTAGAACAAAAGTTGAGTCGGGAGGTCGATGTATGGTCAGCGCCGCCGCGCCGCAGAGAAATGCCCGTAACTCGGTCGAAAATCGCTCAAATTTCAAAAACTAATACATTTTTGGAATCCTCTCGTCGAGACGAATCGAATGGTTTTTTCACGATCCAAATTGGAGCGTTAGAACAAATGTTGAGTCGGAAGGTCGATGTATGGTCGGCGCCGCCGCGCCGCAGAGAAATGCCCGTAACTCGGTCGAAAATCGCTCAAATTTCAAAAACTAATACATTTTTGGAATCCTCTCGTCGAGACGAATCGAATGGTTTTTTCACGATCCAAATTGGAGCATTAGAACAAAAGTTGATTTGGAAGGTTGATGTATGGTCGGCGCCGCAGAGAACTGCCGGTAACTGGGTCATTTCTAGTTTTTTTTATTTTCGTTCTCGCCTTTGACTGCGCTATGGATAACGCATGAAAACTTGTGAAATTTAATCATCCTCTACTTCATTGCTCAAGAAAGGAATACGCCGCTGATGCAGTATACATAAATTTTATTGGTACATGAATTACTGCGGGAATGGTACAAAAAGTTGATAAATTTCTACAAAGAAGAAAAAAAATAAAAATCGCGATTGTTGTCTAATATTATTATTAATTGCAATAAGATTACTGAGGTTGATAATATGTAAAACAAGAGATCAAATAAATATTCACGCGTTAAAATTCACAAAAAATTCCGCCTTGATTGCGTCTTTTTGGCTCCCCAGAAGTAGTTGAGCTAAAATGGCCGAGAGCACTGAATGCAAAAACATGTAGTACCACAGCTCATTTTTTAAATATCGAACAAAGGTAGACGGCTGACTAAAGACGAGTGACTTCGATGACACATTCTTTCGGTATGAAATTGAATAATTCCTCGAAAACAGCGTAATTACGTAATGTGGAAACATTAGCGATTATAATTAATTTTCGTTTAGCTCGAGTAATGGCTACGGTAAGTCTTCGTTTATCGCTCAAAATTCCGGTATCCTGAAACAAATTTTAAAAACTCAAGACATCCGATGTAACACAAATACGAATTGATTTGCGGAGAATAATTCGGGTGATTGTGGTAAGACTGAAAGCGTACTATTTTCTTACCATTGTGCTAGATGCTTTGGTACATGAGTAGATGATAATGTCTCTATCTCGTCCTTGATATTGATCAACAGTATTTATTTCAACAGGATATTCGACGGAAGACATACTGCGAAGTAGTTTCACTTGCTCACTAAATGGGGCTATGATGCCGATATCGTGAGTTGTTTCGCAAACCTGAATTAAAAGTAACATAATTATTTAGCAGAAAACCACTCACTTTGAGATACGCAATTTGTCTACCTACCCGATGCAACTCACGCACAATACTGAAAGCTATTTCAGCTTCATTTTGACTAGAATACTCCGATAACGGTGGAGCGGTTTTCAAATTGCAGGTATCCAGTAAGACGATGGAATGATTTAGGTGATTCGATAATGCTAATCTCATCCATTCTGGTAATTGACTTTGACTACTTATTCGAGAAGAATCACTGAGTATGGTGGCCGAGCCAACTTCTTCGTTTGCGCATTCCAACTTATTTTCATAGGCGAAAGAATTTGCCAGTTGCATTATTTGTAAGTTCATACGGTATTGTAGATTTAAGATGGATGTAACTTGTGGTTCGTCTAATCTCTTGAATAAACTTTCGCTTAAGCCTAGAAGACTGTCGGAAAATGGTTACATCAAGCAGATACAAGTGCGTACAAAAATCAAAAAGAAACTGCAGCATTGAATACATACCTCGCTTTTTTAGACTGCACAACCGGAGGCAATTGGTCCGGATCACCAATCAATATGAATTTTTTGCTGCAGTAAAGCGACTTAATAACAGTAGGCAGTAACACTTGCGTCGCTTCATCGACGATACAATAATCGAATTGTCGTTTCCTGAAAACCACATGCGAACACCCCATACAAGTGACCGCTACAACTTGCTGTAAAAAATGTATCAACGTAAGCGTGAAAGATGAACAGTGCGAACATCCAATGCAGTTTAAGCGACGAATATTTGTTTCATACTTTATCATTGTAGAAGTTTTCCAAATCGCGGACGCTTTGAAAGTTTTGTTTTTCTAAAACATGATGTTCGCAATAGTCTTTCAACGAATCGTGCACTCGAACGTGAGATCCTAATCGTAAAAAATCAACGTCGCTGCCTTTCAAACGTAGTAGAATATTGTCAACAGCTGAATGAGTATGGCTGGTTACTAATACCGAATATTTCATCGAAACGAGTAATTTAATTATAGCCACTATGGTCGCCGTTTTACCTGGAATTATTCATTTCTTTTACAGTTTGAAGAGCGACAACCGATGCAGTCAAGTCTCTATAATATGAAAAAACTGATTTGATTACCGGTGCCAGGCATTCCTTTGATGAGCGTATAATGGTCAGCTTCTAATGTTTTTAAAACGGCGTTTTTCTGCGCCACGTTCAAACTGTCTAAAATACGATGATCGTATACTGTGGACGGAATTTTTGAAGTGAACGAAGGTGAAGTGGCGTCGATAATGAATGACCGAAGATTAGAACCTTGAACTGTATCCTCGAATAACATAAGTAAGCTTGAAGTGTTGAATCCTAGTAAACCGTCGAACATGGAATATTTATCAACAACGTAATACTTGTCACCGTCCTTTTCCAACATTCTGAAAATGTGAAGGCGAAAATATCAAAATAAAAAGTGCATTTCAAGCTCAATATCTATTTTCGATTCACTCGAGGGTCAGATAAATACATTAATACCATGGTACATACATAGCGTACATACGCATAGAAATTCAATAGGAAGCACCCATTTAAAAAGATTGAACAATGTCTTTTTCGCTTGTCAGATTTCAAATGTAGCCTCAGTACCAAACTGATTTCTGTACCTGTCGAGTTTCAGAGATATATTTCGTTCTTCGATTGTTTCAATGTAACCGCTAGCAATGGCATATCTGGATCCTCTACTAACCACAACGTAATCCCCTTCAACCAGAGCATAAGTATTTGGTAGGTTATAATCATTGACACCGGCGATACGTTTCATTTTATGTAAAAATCTGCTGCCAAGAACGTCAACGCTTAGCACACGTAAATTACTCATACAATATCCACGTACTTCCCTGCAAAGAAGAACAGCCAGTAATTGGTATCGTTTATATGAATATCTTAGTAAAATTGTTAGCATTTGCGTGTAAGCTAAGACAGTAAGAAAAATAAATTATACCTATCCGCGACATTCACATGCCATAGATCAGATATATCGAAAGTTCGATTTTTCTTCCGTTCCATTTCTTCGAGTTTGAGCAAACCGAGCCAGAAGAATACAAAACAAATATGCGATTTGGTCAAATGAGCTAAGGCCTTGACGCTTAAATCGTTGAGTGGATTTCCTTTTGACATGTTCTCGCGATGTTTTTTACTGCACAGGTTCGTTTTTCAGCTTATATTTGTATTATTCGCATCTTGAAATAGAAATAAAGGAAATTTCTACCAGAGAAAAACTTACGTAATTGACGCGGAGCATACAGTCAAATACGGACATTTTGCGCAACCACTATGATGATTAATTGGCTCGGGTAAAGTAGGCGGTTCGAAATCATTCTGTGACAGCAAAGCAGGTGTTTCGTTTGTAACGATATAGCTAACCAAACTATTCCTCATACTCATCAGTCCGCTTTTTTCCGCATGTTTAGGATTTATTTCGATAAGTTTGTTCTCTCTGTAGAAATTTAAATCAAGTAATTATGTTACATCGTCAAATGATCGTCAATTGATGAAATGAAACTAAGTATCAAGACCTGAGGTAGAATAACAATCCGCTGTCGACATCGGTGCCAATTTCATCCATCATAATAAGATACAATATGATTTGCCCTCGATGTTCAGAAGAATTGCTTGCATGTCCAGTTTTCAATTCCAACGGCAAAATCTGCATACACATAAAAACATAGTTCCCATGCTTTCTTCAATGAATAGAGTATGTTTTTATTAACTCTTAATCATGGGGGGTGATCTTACACTATAATGTTCAAAACTTGTTTTTGAGAAAGCCTGGCATGGCCCGGCATGACCGCTCCACTATATTAGTTTGTCCCTCAGCCGACAACAGCGCTAATATCAATATTTTTAAGATTGTTTTAAAGATCGGTGGTTGCCGAATTCAAAGTTCAAACACGAATGAACATGAACAGTAATATTTTTTCGAAATAAATATCAGCTGATTAGGTATTCATTGTTTATTGTGTTTATGTGTGAATTGAATTACCATTAATTTATTAATAAAAAATTGTTAATTTATTAATAAAAAATTGTTAATTTTTTAATGTTTTATAACCGCACGACATGGTAAATTACTGCTGTGTTCCGGGATGTCGGAACACCAGTAAAACAATTACCATTCACCGATTTCCATCTGATGAAAAAGTAAGACCATTCTCTTTCATGTTTCTTAAATATTAAACACAAAATTTTTAATTCAGCTGTGAGTGGTGGTAGGTAATTAATTTTACACTCTGATTTCATTCATTCAAAATTTACCTTGATCTTACAAGGGTGGTGAGGTGTTTCAACTGGCATTGAAATTTTGAGCCCAAATGAACAACATTGAAAGTATATCGCTACAGATTATCATCATATCTAAAATTTCAGGGGTTGAAGTCGATTTCTCGTATTTTAGCGAATTATCAAAATTTCAAAATAGCCTCATAGCTAAAAAAAATCAATGTAATCAACATTAAAAGCTGAAAATCGGTACACATATTCTATTTAGATCTTCACAAATTCGTAATAGATTGGAATCGGTTTCAATACATTTTGAAACCAACAGAAAAATTTTGAACTTTCCTACTTTGGAAAAAGGCTATTGAAAATGGTCATATCAACTTCAGTTGAAGCACAATTTTCAGAAAATTTGTAACTGCCAATTCAAATTCGTGTTTTTTGACAAGAAATTTTATGTTGAAAAAATCAAAAAATACGCCGACTTGGCGGGTATCAAGGAAAAAGGTTGAAAGTTGATTAAACCGATTTCAATTGAAGTAGCAGGTTGATAATAAGGTACATACCAAGTTTCTGGTTCTTTCACTGATGCTCGCGGAATCGGTGAATTTTTGGGGTTTTCCATAAAAAATTTCTATTCCAATAATGCAAATTTGAAGCGACAGTTACGAAATTCTGGAAAATCATGCCTTAATGGAAGGAGTAGGTAGGTCATCAATATGGGTAATCCGAGATTAAAGTTCATGTGCCATTTTAATGAGCTTTTTCGGCAGTATATGTGACCTTCCAGGAAAAAACCGACCTTCTGTCCGAAAAAAAATTGAAAAAAAAAGTGTCCCAATCAATCCAAAACAAATGATAATCATGGTTTTGGATTGATTGGGACACTTTTTTTTTCAATTTTTTTTCGGACAGAAGGTCGGTTTTTTCTTGGAAGGTCACATATCATGTTCATCTCATGTTTTTTTTCAAAGTGAAACCTGATTTATCTTGAAAAAAAAAAAAGTATCTAGGTATAGTCTACAGTCCAAGAGGCAAAAAGTGCTCTAGAAATCGAAATTAGCGTGCATTTCAGCTGGACAAAAAAATCAGTAGGTTTACTTCAGGTATGGGTCCGGTGATCCCAAAAAACCGTATTTTGGATTTTTACCCTGGCACAATAGGGAGCTGAGCCCTAAAAACCCCCATTTTTTCTCAATTTTTAAATTTGATTTTGGACAAAAAATGTTTTCATATTCTGGTAGCAGACACTCCCCCGACTCCAAATATATGTCACATCCCTTGGGTCACGGGCACAATGGGGTGCTGGGCCCCCCAATGTGCGATTTTTTGCCAAATTTGATCATTTTCGGCACAATAATGCCTCTGTAGGGGTCATGCGGTAGGTTGGACAAAAAAAATCGAGCGCTCTGTATTCTTGGGTTCATTCTGGGTCCAATGAGCCAAAGTTTGAGAAAAACGGTGGGCACAATAGGTCGTGGTGAATTTTCAAAGTTTGAAAAACGCAAGATTTCCCCCTCCTATCATTGAAAAATAAGTTACCAAAAAAACCTGAAACATGGGTTGCGGCCTATCAAGATGGGTTAAAATTTCACGAGCAAACCGAAATTGTTGATTAATATTAAATTTGAGCAATTTTAACGCATTTTGAGCCCAAAATTGAGGGGTGGGAGAGGGGTTAAAAGTGAGATTTGGGGAAAATATCGTGTGACGTATCAAAATGCATGTTTTCGAGACTGTAGATTACGAATTTCGCCATAAAAAATTTTTTAGGTGCAAGGAGAGGGGGTGAGGGAGGGGTCAAAAGTGAGATTTGGGGAAAATATCGTATGACGTATCAAAATGCACGTTTTCGAGGCTGTAGATCACGAATTTGGCACTAAAAAATTTTTTGGGTGCAAGGAGAGGAAGCGAGAGAGGGCTAAAAAGTGAGATTTGTTTTTCCTTGACATTTTAATCGATACTGATTGGTTCATTAAGAAAAAAAAACCTACTGAATCTAAGGCTCAAAATTCTCAAAAGTGGCTAAAATGTTTTAGATGGAAGTTTTGAATTTGTGGCGAAATTTTACTCCGCTTTCATAAGGAGCGGAGACCAAAATAACAAATTTTTAGAATAAAATTCGTATTCTACGACCACGAAAACATGCATTTTGATAAGTCAAAATTACAGGATTTTTTCCAAATTTCACTTTTGATCCCCTCCCTCAACCCCTTCCTTTGCACCTAAAAATTTTTTTATGGCGAAATTCGTAATCTACAGTCTCGAAAACATGCATTTTGATACGTCACACGATATTTTCCCCAAATCTCACTTTTGACCCCTCCCTTACCCCCTCCCCTTGCTCCCAAAAATTTTTTAAATACGAAATTCGTAATCTACAGCCTCGAAAACATGCATTTTGATACGTCACACGATATTTTCTCCAAATCTCACTTTTGACCCCTCCCTTACCCCCTCCCCTTGCTCCCAAAAATTTTTTAAATACGAAATTCGTAATCTACAGCCTCGAAAACATGCATTTTGATATGTCACACGATATTTTCCCCAAATCTCACTTTTAACCCCTCTCCCACCCCTCAATTTTGGGCTCAAAATGCGTTAAAATTGCTCAAATTTAATATTAATCAACAATTTCGGTTTGCTCGTGAAATTTTAACCCATCTTGATAGGCCGCAACCCATGTTTCAGGTTTTTTTGGTAACTTTGGTCCTGCCCGATTCACAGGAGGAAATGCATATTTTTGAATGATTATTCAATTGTGTTATTGTACTTATGGTCTAGCGGTTTGCATTATGGATTCAAAAAGTGGGACGGAAAGATCTGAAGGAGAAGAACAAAGAAAATGTCAGAAAAAGTTATGTTGTTTGCGATGCTCATTTTTCCGATGACCAACGAGTAATAAACGCAAAGAAGGACAAGCTGAGATCGAACTTGAAAGCTGACAGTTATCCTTGCATAAGTAAGTACACATTGCTTATCTATGAAAATAAATAACTTATGTAATTCGGGAAAAGTAAGACTGTACTAATTATGCACTTATTACGGCCAGCGAGAGGAAATGTAGGTTCCATGCAAAGATAATTGACCAACTTTTGTTAATTGACTCGATTTTTCAGATATTGATTATGAAATTTGTGAAGGTTTATCTGGTTTATTGGTTCAAGAAATCTTTCCTCCAGAGGATAATGAAGGTAGGTACAAATTTTAAGCATCCAATAAAAATTTTAAAAATTAATTTTCGTGTCAATTGATACCTAAGAAACAAAATTTTCAGTACCTTTTGACAATTTTCAAATAAATTGGCCAACTGCTAATTTGCCCAATTTTTCAGATAATATTGATTACGAAAATTGTGAAGTAGCACAAGATGGAATTTATGATATACAAGAAATCTTTCCAGAAGATAATGAAGGTAGGTACTAGGTAATAATTTTAAGCATCCAATAAAAATTTCGAAAATTAATTTCCATGTCAATTGATACTTCAGAAACAAAATTGTTAGTACCTTTGACAATTTTCAAATAAATTGGCCAACTTTTGCTAATTTGCCTAATTTTTCAGGCATTGATACCGAAAATGTTGAAGTAGATGAAATTTATGAAAGTTTATTGGTACAAGAAATCTTTCCTCTAGAGGATAATGAAGGTAGGTCCTACTAATTTTATAAAAATATTGAAACAAAATTTTGGCGCTGATTGGAACATTTCCCCAAAAAGTAGAAACTTTGTAAACAATAGAATTTGTTCCAAGTTCATACAGTAGATGACTGTTCTTCACAAATTGGGAAAAAAAATTTACACCCACTTTACCGGAAAAATAATTATACACAGTCTGAAAAATGTAGTGATTCCATTCAATTCACCATTTTTTTAGATAAAAATTAGTTTCTCGTTTAAAAAGCTCAACTTTCAATTCACATGTTGACCTCGTATGCGATTTCTAATAACTACAAAGAATTTAAGTCATATCTTAACGAAAGATTTCACATCGGATGAAGTATAAATATATTCTGTTTTTCAGATGCCTTGCGGAATAATTATGATTCCGAACCTGAGCAGGTCATAATAGAAGACTGCGGTTCCGATTCTGAAACGGAAGAGATCCCTCCAAAAGTTGCTCCCCCTGCTGCGTCATCGAAAATTTCTGCTACATCGTCGAAAAGTTCTGTTGCATCGTCAAAAATTACTGCTGCATCCTCGAAAATTTCTGCCCAGTCGTCAAAAAGTTCTAACGAAGGTAGGTATCTACTAATTTTAGGAGTTATTAATAAAAATATTGAAAATAAATTTTTGTGTCGATTGGAACATTTGCGCAAAAAATATAAAAATGCATTGTAAACAGTCAAATTTGTTCCAAGCTCATGTATCTAGCAGGTAACTGTTCGCACAAATTGGAAAAAAATTTTACACCCACTTGACCGGCAAAATATACACATTCTAAAAAATGTGGTGCTTCTATTCAATTCGTCAGTTTTTAGATAAAAATTAGTTTCTTGTTTAAAAAGCTCAACTTTCAATTCACATGTTGACCTCGTATGCGATTTCTAATAACTACAAAAAATTTAAGTCATATCAGCTCTTCTGTGATTTGTAAACTTGTATATAAACTGTAAAAATTGGAAAGGGATCTGTTTCCCTTACCGAAAGATATCACATCAGATAAAGTACAAAAATATTCTGTTTTTCAGGTGCCTTGCGGAATAATTATGATTCCGAACCTGAAGAGGTCACAATAGAAGACTGCGGTTCCGATTATGAATCTGAAGGGATCCCTCCAAAAGTTGCTCCGCCTGCTGGGTCATCGAAAATTTCTGCAGAATCGTCAAAAAGATATGCTAAGTCGTCAAAGAAAAGCTTGAACCAAACGAAAAAAAATGTACAGACTGAAAAATCCACGAAGTTGAAAAAGTGGGAAATGCCTAAACGACCTCGAGGTAAATATACCTACATAGAAATTTCAAAATTGATTCTCAATACCTTGGGTATTTTTGTAAGCCATTTTAATGTTTGAAAAAAGCTGTTCGCTGGAAAGCTGAAAAAATAAAACTTTCATCTAGCTTTTGGCGGCTGATTTATAAAGCTGAGGCTTTTTTCAAGCTAGTCAAAAGCCTCAAAACGATCGGCATTCGGCTATCAGCTTTTGGCTGGCTTCTGATCTCTGGCCCAGACCCTGGGCCCCAGAATCGCTCGTTTTTTAATTTTGCGATCTTTTCGGTTGTGCTTCATGGTTTTAAATGTGCTTGAGACCTTTTTACAAGCCCTCATAAAAGCCCGAAAATTCCATTCTCAAAATTTTTCTCAAAATTATCGCCCTTGCTGTAGTGTGCTCGGGCCATATTTTTCCACTTTCTGGATCCAGCCCTGAATACCTATCTAAATTGAAATAAATATTTCAGATCTGTGCAAGAAAATGTCAGTACTTGGAGCTGTGGGTGTGACGAGACAGCGGCAGCTTCCTCCTCAGGCACTGGTTATGTACAACATAGTTAAAACTGTCAAACGTGTAGGCGCAAGAGCAGCGAAAAATAATGAATCGGTGAGAAAACGATTGAGGAGAGTCAGGAGAATATTGAGAAGCAAAACGTTGGCATCGCAAATCGAAAAGGCTCAAATCAACCAGACGACAAAAAATTTCTTCACATCCCAGCTGAAGTGCCAACCAAGAGAAAAAAAAGGAAGACGATATACGCTGGAGGATAAAATTTATGCTTTGAACATGTACAAGCATGGCCGGAAACTTTATCGGATGATGCAGCATACTTTTGCACTGCCCTGCAAAAAAACCTTGATGAAATTGCTGAATAAAGTTCCATTCGATGTAGGCCTGAACAAAAATGTCCGACAAGTTTTGGTTAAAAGTGTCCAAAAAATGCCGCAGAATCATAAATTGTGTTCTTTAATTTTCGACGACATTACCATCAAGTCAAATTTGAATTACGACAAAAGAAGAGACCAAATCGTTGGATTTGTTGATCTCGGAAATGGAAAACGAGAACCAAGGTTTGCCGACCATGCTTCGACTTTCATGCTGAGAGGTATAGTCAAAAAGTGGAAGCAGCCGATATCGTATTATTTTGTCGAAAGTGGACTGAAGGCTGTGGACATGAAGAAGATAATTCGAGAAAATATTCGATTCGCTCAGAGTATTGGCCTGAATCCGATTGCTACTGTTTGTGACCAGTCCTCGATAAATACAAGAGCCATTCGTGAGTTGAAGGAGGAGACGAGAGCCGAAGCCCTGAGAAACGAAGAAGAATGTCGATCTCAAGGATTTAAGGTCGATGGCAGTGAGATCATTCCAATTTTCGATCCTCCACACCTTCTCAAGTGCATTCGAAATAACACGATGGACGCCGATGAAGTCTATTTTGAAATGGAGGTGGATCCTAAGGAGTCGTCTGGCCAAGGTGAAGAGTCTTCCAAATTGGAGTCCTCTGAAACGCCTGAAGAAGTAAGTATTCGAACAAACACTTTGATATAGGACTGAATTTTTGAATAACTAAAATTTTCTTTTCTAACAGTCGTCGAATGTTTTGAAAATGTGCGCCCAACCGATGAAATATTCTTCTGCATTATCCAAATCGCCTGTCAAGTTGCCGAGCACATCGCTGCAGTCCTCGGAAAAATCATTAGAATCATCGGACGTTTCCCAATCCGACATTTTTTTTGAGCTAACGGAAGAATTTGAGAAAAATTTTGAAATGCCTGAAAACGTGAGTATTTGACCACAGATTTTATTACATCGCTGAATTTTTTACTGACTGATTTTTTTTTCAACAGCCTTCGAATCAAGGGCATGGAAAATCGTTTCAGCATCGAAAATCGTTGCAATCATCAGAAAATGTTTTCAAACCATGTGAAGAAAATTTGAAAAAATTAGAAATTACTGAAAAAGTAAGTATTTGACCATCGATTTTATTACATCGCTGAATTTTTTACTGACTGATTTTTTTTTTTCAACAGCCTTCGAATCGAGGGCGTGGAAAATCGTTTCAGCATCGAAAATCGTTGCAATCATCAGAGAATGTTTTCAAACCATGTGAAGAAAATTTGAAAAAATTAGAAATTACTGAAAAAGTAAGTATTTGACCACAGATTTTATTACATCGCTGAATTTTTTCTGACTGATTTTTTTTTTTCAACAGCCTTCGAATCGAGGGCGTGGAAAATCGTTTCAGCATCGAAAATCGTTGCAATCATCAGAGAATGTTTTCAAACCATGTGAAGAAAATTTGAAAAAATTAGAAATTTCTGAAAACGTGAGTATTTGACCAAACACTAGAATACATCGTTGAATTTTTTACTGACTTATTTATTTTTTCAACAGCCTTCGAATCAAGGTCATGGAAAATCGTTTCAACTGTCAGATAAGCTTTTCAAACCACCGGAAAAAATGTTGGAAAAATTTAAAATGCCTGAAAAAGTAAGTATTTGACCACAGATTTTATTACATCGCTGAATTTTTTAATGACTGATTTTTTTTTTTCAACAGCCTTCAAATCAGGGACATGGAAAATCGTTTCAACCGTCAGATAAGTTTTTCAAACCACCGGAAAAAATGTTAGAAAAATTTAAAATGCCTGAAGAAGTAAGTATTTGACCACAGATTTTATTACATCGCTGAATTTTTTAATGACTGATTTTTTTTTTCAACAGCCTTCGAATCAAGGTCATGGAAAATCGTTTCAACCGTCAGATAAATTTTTCAAACCACCGGAAAAAATGTTGGAAAAATTTAAAATGCCTGAAAAAGTAAGTATTTGACCATAGATTTTATTACATCGCTGGATTTTTTACTGACTGATTTTTTTTTTCAACAGCCCTCGAATCAAGGTCATGGAAAATCGTTTCAAACGTCAGATAAGTTTTTCAAACCACCGGAAAAAATGTTGGAAAAATTTAAAATGCCTGAAGATGTAAGTATTTGACCACAGATTTTATTACATCGCTGAATTTTTTAATGACTGATTTTTTTTTCAACAGCCTTCGAATCAAGGGCGTGGAAAATCGTTTCAGCATCGAAAATCGTTGCAATCATCAGAAAATGTTTTCAAACCATGTGAAGAAAATTTGAAAAAATTAGAAATGTCTGAAAACGTGAGTATTTGACCAAACACTAGAATACATCGTTGAATTTTTTACTGACTTATTTATTTTTTCAACAGCCTTCGAATCAAGGTCATGGAAAATCGTTTCAAACGTCAGATAAGTTTTTCAAACCACCGGAAAAAATGTTGGAAAAATTTAAAATGCCTGAAAAAGTAAGTATTTGACTACAGATTTTATTACATCGCTGAATTTTTTACTGACTGATTTTTTTTTCAACAGCCTTCGAATCAAGGGCATGGAAAATCGTTTCAGCATCGAAAATCGTTGCAATCATCAGAAAATGTTTTCAAACCATGTGAAGAAAATTTGAAAAAATTAGAAATGTCTGAAAACGTGAGTATTTGACCCAACACTAGAACACATCGTTGAATTTTTTACTGACTTATTTATTTTTTCAACAGCCTTCGAATCAAGGACATGAAAGTTCGTTTCAACCATCGGACATTTTTTTCGAGCTAGCGAAAGAATTTGAGGAAAATTTTGAACTGCCTGAAAACGTTAGTATTTGACCAAATATCAGAATGAATGACTGAATTTTTTACTGACTGAATTGGTTTTAAAACAGCCATCCAATGAAGTCGTTGGAAAATCGTTGAAGGTACAGAAAATGTCACCGGTCCTTTCAAAAACGCCTGCGCAAGTTTTGAAAAAATGTAAATCTAGTAAATCATCGGGGAAACAGGCTCCATTATGGAGGAAATCTCGTTTAATGTTGAAGGCATCTGCTGCCAAATTTAAATCGGTCCCAACAACCAAGCATATGAGTCATGAAAATAAGGAGAACGTTAATCCGAATCCAAGATCTAAGGTATAATTTCTATTCATTATCATTTTTAATTAATCTATTTTCCTTTCTGAAATCTCGTTTAATGTTAAAGGCATCAGCTGCGAAGTTTAAATCAGTGGCCCCAACATCACAGCATATTGGTTCTTCGTCGAGTAATGCAAATAAGGAGAACATTAATCCGAATCTAAGATCTGAGGTATAATTTTTATTTATTTTTTTCATTTCTTATTAATGTATTTTGGGCGAAAAATTTAAAAAAATTTAAAAGAAGGGGGAAAAATGTAAAACACTGGTACCTATATTATTATTGCTTTGGATTTTTCAACTTCTAATCTGAATAAATTTTTCTTTTCACTTACAGATTCCACCTCACCAAAAACCGATTTTACAATCTGATGAAAATTACAACTACGATGAAAATGAGGAATACGAGGAATATGAAGAATATCAGAAATCATCTGATGAGACATCGCAGGTATGTAGTTACGAATGGTACATTTCAATTTCGTCAACAGTTCTTGTTAATGTATGATTTTTTTCAATTTGTTTGATCGATTTTAAAATTTATTCTCATTTAATTTTCTTGCTTGATTTTCAGTCGTCCAATATTGTTGATTTCACGGCAAGGTGGTCCGACGTGGAGCAAATTTATCATATGGATAAACCCAAAGGTCAGTGGGGCCTATTGAATAAACTCACCGAAGAACATATCAACAAAGAAAAACTCAAGAAAATGAAGGTGTCGCATGCAGCCCAAGTTTTTTCTCAACGGGTTTCTTCCTCCATCAGATGTTATGCTGGTAGGTCTAGATACTTACCTATTGTGAGTGCGATTCTCATTTCCAAACACTGTTTTTTAATGTACTTATATCACTATTTCACAGAGAACGGACTCATGCCAGCGGAAGCAGTAGGCACTGCTAGATATTTAATGTTTTTCGATGAACTTTTCGATAGCTGCAATAGCAGCTGTTTGAAAGAAGAGTACTGTCACGGAAAACCATTGAAGGTGGCTGTATCTTCAAAGTCAAAACACCACGAAAAATGGCGTAAAGCGTTGCCTATTCTTTCAACAATTAGGTTCAAATCATCAAAGAAGAAAAACCTGTACATTACTCCAACCGTGAAAAATTGGATCGGTACTGTCAGAGGTAAGTACCTCTTAGAAATGTTCTGGAAAGCCTTCTTCCCTTCACTTCCGGATTTGTGAGATATATGAGTGAATCATGCTGAATTTTCGATGTTGTTTTTAAATTTGTTTAGGATTTCAAGACTTATGGAAGAAACTTTCTGAACTTGGACTTGATAAGTTATGTACAAGGCATGTGAATCAAGATCCAATCGAAATCCTATTTGGTAACATTCGACAGCATGGATGCCGAAACGTTAATCCTACATGTTCATCGTTTGAGACGTCCTTGAAAACAGTGATTATAAACAATTTTTCGACAAACAACTCTCCGTACGCGAATTGCGAAGAGGATGCAGGATCTAGGTCACTAAATTCGCTACGAGCATTCCTGATATTACCAGAAGAGACAGAAAATAAGGCACCTTTTTTTTACGAATTTCAAAAGGACCCTTCGTTGAAAATACAAACACATCCTGATAAAGATTTAGCGATGCAGATTCACGCTCTTGTTGGCGGATTTACAATTAAACAGATTTTCCGCAGCACCAGAACCTGCAAAGTATGTCGCAGCGAATTGGTAGCTGCGAAATCCGATTCAGGTAAATTCGAATATACACTCATTAATTACCGTGCATATACCGCGAATTGTTTAATACGTCCTGGTACTGTATTTCTGAAAATGTTTTGTATTCTCTCGCAGGTTTTGAAATTTTACTTGCCTAAAATGTGTCATGAGACTGAATTGGGCGCTAAATTAACTGTTATTTGCAGGCTTTATGTACTTTCTTTTGAAAATAGGTTTACTTGCAGTACTCATGATGTGATTAAGTTGATGTTAAAAAATTTTGTGCCCTTTTATATTTTTACATATTGTAAAAATATAAATAGGATCTTAGAAGGTGTAGAAAAGAGAAAGATCGATGATCCTATCGAGAAGCTTGCCTTGGAGAGGTATTGTAAGTATAGCAGGAGAAAAGAGGCGATTGCACGTATGAAGAGGCTTGATTAGTGTTTAGTGTGTGTGCGCGCAGCTTTCTGACTGGTGAAGTGTTACTACTTTGTACATAGTCTAATATCCTGTACCTGTGAATTTTTTCAACATCAACTTAAGCACATCACATTTTCTGCAAGTGAAGTTATTTGAACTTAAAGAAATATAAATTTGTCTCGTGATAATTTTAGCTAAGTTTCTTTTTCAAAAAATTGCAGCATTCTGAGTAGGTATGACTTTCGATTAATTTTTACGAAAAAATTAAGGTGGTACGAATATGAAAGCTGTAGAGTCAGTTTTATAGTTGGTGAGCTTTGCTTGGTATAGTCGACAAATTTCGTTATTCGTTGTAAATAATTGTCATTTTGCGAATCTGCATAATTTCTCAGGATAGGTATTGGTTAGTTTGTAAACGGAAAATTTTGTTACGAATTAGTACCTAATTGGGAAATGTTGAAAGTTGTACAGATTCACATAATTTTCTCATACATTTTGAAAATGACATAGTGATGCAGTGATAAGAGTCGATGATTGTTGCATTAAAAATCATCAAAATCTGTACATTGAAAGTCGAGCTTTTGAAGTTCAAAGTTGATTCAATTTTTCAAAATTATCTCACAATCAATGCATCATAGAGAAAAACGGATGCCAAAAGGATGGTTAGGAATTTCAAGTTCTATAATTTTGGTTCTCATGATTTTTTCTTGAAACCTCGCCGTTTTCGAGAAAAGTAAGGTCAAAGTTCCAAGGTTTGTTATCAGGGGTGCGGTGAAGGCATATCTATGACGAGCAACTCGTCATTGAAAATTTTGGGGGGGGGCGTCTTAAATTACCAAAAATGAAAAAAATTTCTAATTTTTAGGAAAACAAATTAAAATAAAAATAAAACTTGTAGAAATTTTATTTAAAAAGTCCTCCTCCCTAATTGAAGAGCCCCTCCAAATAATACGTTTTTCAAAAAAATTCGCCCTCGCTTCGCTCGGGCAACAGAAGATTCAAAAAGTCCAAACTTTTCACCAGGTCAAAGATTCGCGTGAAAAATACCTTCTTGCAGCATTAAAAAATTAAATTTTCTTGAAGTTTCGCCCTCGCTTCGCTCGGGCACAAACAAAATCACGATTAAATATTATGAACCACCTACGTGTATTCATGACAATTATGTAAAAAAGGGCTTCCTTCTGATTTCCAAATCTCCCGATACCAATTTAGCACCCTCCCAGAAAAGTTTTCGACATTATTGCTGCAATTATTTTTAGTTTTCAATGTCAAAATAATTCGTATGAATTATTTGTTCCAAAATCACAATTTTGATCAGTCTTTCTCCAGAATAATTTATGCAAATCGCGTATTTTTTCATGAAAATGGTGCGAATTTTGAATTTAAAGTTTTTATAGTAAAAAAATAATTGGGGGAGGTGTAGTTAAACTTGAGATTTTTTCTAAAAAAATTATGAAAGTTCAGACCTTCTCCATGAAAAATTCCTGGCTGTACCAATGTACCATTGGTAATGTATGCAATTATTTAGCAATGCTTCAGCCTTCCTCTAAAATTTTTCTCTACAGGACTTTTTGTGTGTGTGTGTGTGTGTGTGTGTGTGTGGGGGGGTACTTAAAAATTTTTTCAGGGGGGGGGCGAGCTTGGCCAATTTAGGGGGGCACTCGTCGTTGACTCAGGGGATTCACCGCACCCCTGTTTGTTATTGGTCAATTTTTCTGAAAAAATTTCTCACGTTTAACTGAACCAATCGTTTTGAAATTTTCACAGTACATGTAGATCATGCAGAAGAAGTGTTGATTATTTTTTGGTTTAATTTCAGTGCATAGAAAACTGAGCTTGGGGGTTTAAAGTTCATTTTTGTGACACTATAATTCAGATTAGAGTTGACCAATAGACTCAAAAAATTTTTCTAGTGACTAGGACATGTTTGTACAGTAAATTATTGCTGATTAAATTTTGAATGCGATATGTGCATGGAAAGTAGAGCTTTTCAAGTTCAAAGTTCAATTCCACTTTGAATATATAAGGAAGTCCACTGTTTTGACACAAGGTGTCTAGTTTAAAATCAGAGGTGTATATAGTGCTGTATGTATACTAAATGAAATTGGCCCCTCACGGGTGAGCCTCGAGTGCTGAAGGATCACAAACGTTTCTTCGAAATGGTTGGTGCTCTTTTACACTCTGGGTTCTCCCAGTGAAAAGAGTTTATATGCGCAATATATGCTGTCTGTTTGATATCTCGGTGTCAGCAAATAGCCTCTATAAACTCAAGTGTCCAGACTGACGCGTCTTCGTCGCGGGGCTAGTTTTTGCAGAGCTCAGTCTGGGTCGGACTTTTTTGTTCTGGTTGTTTTTTTTTTCTTTTGAGGGCTTGTTCTGTACTCTTATTTTCAAGGGGCTAAATTGCAGTAGTAATGTACTCGAAAAAATGAAACTGATAAAACTGAGAAAATTTAATTTGTTTTTTGCTGATTATTCAATACAATAAGTTTTCAATTTTTAAGTAAGAAAAATTTTTCCAAGAATTTTTTGAGTTGGAATTTTTTCAACCTATTTTGTGTTGAGATTTTTGTAATATTTTCAAGAGCTTGGAGAATTTCTCAACAATTTTCAAAAGATTTGAAAATTTAGAAGGAAAAAAATTATTTATGATATGTGTGTCTGGATGTAGAAACCACCCTTAAGTGTCAAAAACTCGTTTTTGAGTTAACTCTGGTTCTAGGCCCTTGAAGGATAGTAGAATCAAGGGGAACCTTCAAACCGCCCTAATTTAGCTGATTTCTTGACTGGATATAAAAACAACCCTAAGGTGTCATGCTGGATTAGAAATCACCCTAACGTGTTCTTCTGGATATTAAAATCACCCTAACACTTGTTCCTGGATATTAAAATCACCCTAACGACTGTGTTCCTAGATATTAAAATCACCCTTTGAAAATTTGTTTGCCTATTGATTGGTGTCAAAAATATTCAATGAAATTTGGCATTGAAATTTCTCATGAAAAAGAAGAGTAGGTATTTGTGAGGGAGGAACAAAAACGGTGCTTGAAATTTTCTTTAAAAGGAGTATACTCAAAGGGCGGGGGGGATGAAATTTGATTTTGATACCTTATTTGAAAAATTTTCAATCTTTGAATATTGTTCTGAATCGTGTCTGTAAATTAAGTGTGTTTATTTAGCATTCACTTGATAGCAAATTATGTAATTTTTCAATATTTTACTCTTCTTTATAAGTTTATTTTTCAATATTTTTTATAAGTTCATTTTTCAATATTTCGTTCTTTTTTATAAGTTCATGTAAATTATTAATTAATTGTATGGTATCTTGTGCTTATTATAAATTGATTTAGTTCTAGATTCATTGTCATAATGGTTATATACTTAAATCAATAAACATTTTTTCAATTAAACTGTAATCTTATGTTTGTAGTGATGCAAAGTTATCGGTATGGCACATATCATATTGTTTGTATTTCTACAATTTCTTCATTTTCTGATATTTTCATCGCAAAATATGGAATTATTCCAATATTTTACGTTGAGAATGTCGGAAAATGTAGAAAATATAGAAATACACGCGATTTGATATGCTCCCTATTGATAATTTCGCATCACAATTTGTTTGGGTAAATAAATTAAATTTCAATCTCAATACTAAAAAAAAAAAAAAAAAGAGGCCCAACAGTGGCGCTAGATTAGTTCGGCGACTGAGGGACGAACTAACATCCACACACTAATGGCCACCAAGGAGACACAGACAGCTGAACAAAAACAAGTTTTCAGAAAACCATTGAAGATGCCCATCTATTTAAGTATATTATAAGTATGTTATCTATGCTCTTAATTTGGACTGCTTACCTTGACTTTATCGTTTTTTCGCGCTTTCAAAATCACGTCGGTTTTTCCTTTTATTCCCAGCTGCGGAATCCAAAAATTCTCTTCAATACTCAGTATGTCCAATATATCTCCTAACCATGTTTTCGTACAGTTTCTAAAGAATTGAAAATTTACCATCGATTCGAATGAATTCATACAGTACTAAATCATTCAAGGTGGTCGAACAAGTTTATGAAAAATAAGTACTTACGAACTACTTTTACCATTAATGTAAGTATTTACAAATGAAAATATCTTAGGTGCAAATTCTTCCAACTGAGATCTAATAGTAGTGATAGCAACGTCACATTCGTAAGCCGAATATAAAGTGTGTTTAGCGTGAATTAGATTATCAATGACTAGTTGTATGTCATCCATGATAAAAATTTGTCTTCTTAAAACCTTGCAAAAACATAAATGATTCATTTAGACCATAATTTTGAAAAAAAAATACTAGTTAAAAGTTAAGTACTTCTTGTAATAATTCGTGAACTAGAGATCCAACAATCATAGCTACGTTGGGAGGATCGAAACTTGGGAAAATGTAACTCAAAACGGATTGTCTTTGACAGAATAGCGAACCCACGACACCGGTTCCTGTAATTAAAACGTCTGGATGCACGGTGATGAAGCCTCGTTCGTTGTCAACCACCCATTGAGTATTTTTATAATCGAAATAAGCTTTCAAGCAAACGATGTCGTCCACTTTGAGAGGCGTATCAATCCTGTACAAAAAAAAAAACGTTTCATTTACTGCTTCAATTGATTTGAAAGAATGTATTTTACATACCAACATCCTTTGAGAACACAAACGGTCATCGATGAAGAAACTGTATTAGATGGTTTAGCAAATTTTTGTAATGTCAGCGCTAAACCAGCATTAGAATATTGCATAGAATTTACTCTACAGTAGGTCCATTCGTTTAAATCAAAATTGCTGAAATTTGTTTTGCTTTAATTATTGACAAGAGAACACGTTGAAAAAGTTATTAAAGTAGATTTTACCACGTCGAGGTTAACCATTCGTCGCAGTCGTCATTCAATAAATCTGCTAAATTTTCTATATCCAGAACTTCGGCATTACACTGATTTTGGACACAGGATGCTTTTTGCACCGTTGAATTTTCGTCGTGGGGTTGATCACTTTCGCAAAGTTTGTTGATTATAATCTCAGAATGCAACTTTTCGTGTCCAGAACTAATACCGTTCATGATAGTAGGTTTTTTCTCATTTCTTGTTGATGATGGAGACAGCTTTACGCGTTTTTTGATCGCATCGCTGGTAATCTTTTGCGATGTTTCGTGATTTTTTGATGAAGCGAATGATTGCAAATAAACATAATCTTCTGGGGATGAATTTTCCAATTCTTCCAGTAAATCACTGAGATCGCCGCTTGTTTCGAATTTTCTCTTCTCACACGCGCCATCGGTGGAATAATTTTTCCCACACAATAACACACTACCAGGGCAATTGATGTTTGGTGAAAAAATCGCTCTGCCATTCTGACCGGATGTGATGACATCTTTCACAGACATTTTTGTGTCATTTCTGATTTCGTCAACGTTTTTGCTCTCTGTAAAACCTTGTTTCAATGAGATCATAATGAAAAGGCGAAGGGCACGAACGAACTTAAAAGTAGAAAAATCCTTACGTTTAGCAGATGTATTTCTTGAATTATTTTCGCTATCAATCGTTTTTCGAAAATTAGTTGAGAAGAAACTCCGAATGGACGTCTGTCTGCCATCATTTTTCTGTTTTGATAATTTCTACAAAATACAACTTACTGAAATACTTGAATAGTAACAATCATTTTTCAAGTAAAGACACAATTACCGCTTTTGAATTCCCCTTGTTCATTTTTCTTCTCCTTGTCTTCTTGGTTTAGCGTTTTTTTCATTAATTCGATAATGATTGATTTTCTGAATTTTAAAGTAATTAGAATTACACGAATATTTAAAATTAATCTGAAATTAAATTCTCCATCAACATTTTATAGCAAAACCGATACAAAATGGATAAAATTATTAAAAATATTAAAATTTTATAAATCAAATTAATTCAATTTCCAACAGAGGCGAATGCTGTCGGGAATTCTTATCAGAGCAAGCGACTGAAAAAATACAGTGCTGCCATGATTCAAAACGAAAACAAATTTCGAAACCATTTCACCGCATGGGGTGATCTAAAATTTTCGTAGGTAAGGTAAAAAAAAATAGATAAAGAACATGACGAAGAAATCGCAAAACTTAAAACAAAAATATTTATTAATACTTTTTTTTACATCCTCTACACTTAAATACATTACACATCACACATCTATATACATACGATATTGAAAATACGAATATTGTTCGCGAATAATGTTACGTAGACTACAGAGAAAGTAGAACGAAATGGGTCACTTGTTATTTTCTAATAGATCCTTTGCTTCATTTATTTTGGCGGCGATATATGGAGAACCTCCGCGATCAGGATGATTTAAAGACATGATTCTCTTATGAGCTTCCTGCAAGGAATAAAATGAAAAATTCAGTTGTTTCGAAATATAACTGAGGCGAAGATGAATTGGCTTGACACATACTTTCACTTTAAGTTTAGATGACGTTGGTGAAACCCCTAAAATCAGACTAGCTTCTCTTTTAGTCATTGTTGCTTCAAAACCGCCTTTATAATACTTACTATTGGCAAACCCCTATAATTGCAATGTATAGATCCTATTAATGTATGCAACATTATTCAAAACATCAAGTCTTGATACTTTTCTACTTACGGATGAATCGAAACTGGAAAGTGCCTTCAATGATTCAGACATAGTTTTGGAAATGTGCGGAGAAGCGCGGACTATACATCTACCAACGTAGCCAGCAGCGGCAAGCCCAAGACCAGCTAGTATTAAGCTTGTAGACTGAAAACATATTGATACAAATTGTAATGCGCGCAGTAAACACGGAATTACTCCAAATTTAACTTACCATTTTTGTTTTCAAAACATGTTATCGAATTTTCAAACTGTCACAATAAATTCAATAATGATGAAATTTCAATTCATATGATTGTTGCAGCGGCATTTGCATGGTGTTTGTCATTGTCAAAAATATTTCAAAAACGGAAAATTTTGGTACATTCTTATCAATCATTATCGGTCAGTGCCGCCACTTCGAAAAATAAAATCTCAAAAATCTGAAGTCGATTCTTGACTGATTGTCCACGCATTTAAACAACTTCCACCAGCGATCCCTAAAGCACGTTTTTGCCGCCACCCGATTGGCCAATTCTCTGTGCTCTGTATCAACTGCTATCAGTGTTCAGTGATGCCCTCGCGCACTTGAATAAAAATAATGCCGATGAGTAAAAATGAATTATGAATTTATTTGTCCAAACTGCAATGGAAGAAAATTCACCTGCTGAATTTAAAGCAGTAATCATAATCACATTTGAAAAATCCAGACATGCAGAAGAGTTCTTTCTATGTTCATCAAATTTACGCTGTGCCATATCGAATATCGAAAAATGCAATGAAATGCATCGAAGTTTTGGTCATTTTATTCCTGTTTTCAGTATTTTCTAGCTGATGAAGATAAATGTTGGTAAATTTCAAGAAAACAGGCACACGCGGCAAGTAACCAAAGATTATGCTTGATAAATTTCAACATTTTCAACTCATAAAATTAACATCAGCCAAAAAACACCGCGAAATAGGAATACTTACAATACAATTACCAAAATGTTGATTAATTTCATTCTGGGTTCTTCAATATTCGATATAGCACAGCGTAAATAGAACTCCCTTTGAGGTTTGGATTTTTGCAATAAATATGATTACGACTTCGAAATTTAAACTTAGAGTAGACAGATAAATTTTCTTCATTTCTTCCGTTTCCGTTTCAGTATTAACAGGGGAGATAAAAAAATGCATCTTAAAACTAGGATGACCGAGTGATCAGCAAGACAAAGATAAAGCGCATTTTATTTCCTCTGGTAGCAAAAATTTGATAAAATTTTTTCGTGTAAAATTATAATTGTGATATTAATTATTTTTTTGTGCAAGTGCAAGTCGCCGAGTCCTTATCAGAAATGTTGTGGGAGGAGTAGGGAGTAGAACGTGATGCGGCATTCATACAGCCAATCAGGTGGCAGCAAAATGCTACTTTAGGGATCGCTGGTGGAAGTTGTTTAAATGCATTGTGCACTTCGTCCACGGTTGGTCCACAGATTTTATAATTTTTAATTCAATTTTTCGATGATTCCAAAAGTTTTGTATGTTTAAAAAAATTTTGAATAATTTTGTCCGTAGTTTGTGATTAAAAGTAAAAATTTGACTCTTCAACATCTTGAAACAAAAAATTTTCAATTATTCAATAATTATTCATTTCTCTCTTTCATAATAAGTAATATACGCAAGAATCGGTCCTTTGAATCAGCTGAAATCTCGGTATTTGAATGCACAAAATCTACAAAATCCCATTAAAAATTGTTTCGGTTCCCGCGGAATTTTTTAGTTATTGCTTGGTTATTGCTAAACTTTAGCTTTTATTATTTTTGGCTATCGGAACTTTGTCGATTTGCAGTTTCCGCTCTCTGGTTTCTGTATTTTGTTTTCTTTCTATCGTGATTTTCACATTCAAACTAATTGAAATTTTACGAGAACAGTAAAACGTGTACTTCAATCAACTTCAGTTTGTGAATTAGTTCATTGCATTTTTATCATGTCAAAAATAGCTTACGATGATGACCGAGGTAATTGATCGAATTTACAAACGCAGAACTTTTAGAAATCATTCTGTTACGCTTTGGACGCCTTGTGTTTTAATAATGTTGTTCACCTCATTTCAGAGAAAATACAAGATTTTTTACAAACCTTCAAAGGTAAAGATCAGGATGGTCCTGTTTTCATATACGCTTCACAAATGACTAATATTGCTCATCGTGAACAAGTACGTTTATTTTTTGATATTCCACTTTCGCAATGAAGCAACTAATCATGCGTTTGCTGTTCGTCATATTGTAGGTAGAATTGGTAATTAATCTGGACGACTTGGAAGAGTTCGACCCAGCATTAGCAGAAAGTATTATAGCCAACACAAGACGGTACACGAATTTATTCGCTGACGTAGTACAATCACTTCTTCCCAACTACAAACAGAAAGAGGTATTTTTGAAGAAATAGTGTAATTATCGGATTTATCGACTTTTGTAACGTGATATTTTCTTTAGGTAGCGGCGAAAGATGCCTTAGATATATACGTCGAACATCGATTGCTAATGGAACAAAGACTTCATCAAAATGGCGAACAGCGAGATTCCCGTAATCGTTATCCTTCAGAGTTGATACGTAGATAGTACGTTGTGTGTGTTCATCGCGTAGTACTTTTATTGTTATTTGTTATTTACTTTATGATTCTTTACTCTCGCAGTGAAGTATATTTTAAAGATTTGGGAAGTCGTAAAACTATTCCAATCCGAGAAGTGAAAGCCGAACATATTGGTCAGTTGGTAACTGTTAGAGGTGTAGTCATGCGAAGTACGGAAGTAAAACCTATGATGGTGGTTGCCACTTATTGTTGTGATATGTGTGGCGCCGAAACATACCAACCGGTACGGCATGCCTATTCAATTCGTGATTTTACTCGATATCTGTATTGAGCTGTATGCTGTATACAATGCACATCGTTTATTTTTTCATGTGTATTTGAATAAATAGGTGAATTCTATGACATTTAAACCGATCGCCATGTGCCCGAGTCAAGATTGCCAGTTGAATAAATCTGGCGGAAGACTACATCTGCAAACTAGAGGATCAAAATTCATGAAGTTCCAAGAACTCAAAGTACAAGAATTGGTATGTAATACTGATATAGATTATCATCTCGTTATGATTTCGAAGTAGTATCATCGACTATCTGTTGCAGAGCGATCAAGTACCCGTAGGAAATATCCCACGTTCTTTGACGGTGTATTGTAGAGGAGAAAAAACTCGCCAAGCTTTACCTGGCGATCACGTGTCTATTACTGGTATATTCTTGCCTCTTTTGAGAACTGGTTTTCGTCAAATCACTCAAGGATTATTGTCAGAAACTTATTTAGAAGCTCACGTAAGTTACGGTTTGCGAAAATTAGAATTTTGAATTCGATTGCAAATTAGTACTTCTTTTTGTTAGGATGTACAATGTTTGAATAAATCGAACGAAGCCGGCCTTGATGATGAACTGTCTAAAGAAGAAATCGAAGAACTTTCCAGCGGAGACTTTTATTCAAAATTAGCTGCTAGTTTGGCTCCTGAAATATACGGTCATGACGATATCAAAAAAGCTTTACTTTTATTACTTGTTGGAGGCGTAGATAAAAATCCCGAAGGAATGAAAATTCGAGGTATGTTTTCACTACTGTTCACTTTCTCCATCGTAATATTCGTTTTATATCAAAATTTGCCCTCGTTATTCTCAGGAAATATCAATATATGTCTTATGGGCGATCCCGGAGTAGCGAAATCTCAACTGTTATCATATATAGAGAGATTAGCCAAAAGGAGTCAGTACACAACTGGTCGTGGCTCATCGGGTGTCGGTTTAACTGCTGCAGTAATGCGAGATCCTTTGACTAATGAAATGATATTAGAAGGCGGAGCTTTGGTGTTGGCCGATCAAGGTATTTGTTGTATCGACGAATTTGATAAAATGTCTGACTACGATCGAACAGCCATTCACGAAGTTATGGAACAGCAAACAATATCGATCGCTAAAGCGGGTATTATGACGCGGCTAAACGCTCGCGTTAGTATTCTAGCAGCTGCTAATCCCGCTTTTGGACGCTATGATCCTAAAAGATCGGTCGAACAAAACATACAATTGCCCGCAGCCTTACTGTCGCGTTTCGATTTGTTGTGGTTGATCCAAGATAGGCCCGATAAAGACAACGATTTAAGGTAACTTGAGATTTTTTTGCTTTGTTTCGCGTAAATTATTTATTTTAATGAAAAACACTTCGCGATGCGATTTTTACATACGAGTTATTTAGTGGACTTATCAGATGTTCTATTATCATCCGTTTTCGAATTGAAAACGGATTTTTATTCACCTTACCATCTATGAAATTAGAATCTCATAACAATATTGTACCTAAATTTTGACAGATTAGCTCAACACATTACGTACGTGCACCAACATTGCAAGCAACCGCCAATGGATTTTCTTCCAGTATCTATGAATGTATTGCGACGCTATGTTAATTTATGTCAGAAAATTGTACCAATGGTTCCCAGACCATTGACCGAGTACATCGTTGATTGTTACGTTGAAATGAGAAGAGAAGCTCGCAACACAAATGATAATACTTTCACTTCGGCTAGAAACCTGTTGGCGATTTTGCGTTTATCGACAGCCTTAACTAAATTGAGATTAGCCGAAGTAGTGACCAAGGATGACGTATCTGAAGCTATGCGACTTCTAGAAATGTCCAAAATTTCCCTGAAACATTCACAACAAAGAAACGAAAAGTTGGTTTTTGACAGATTCTCCCTATTATTGCAATTAATCAGCAACTACATTTTAAAGCGAACATTTTTTGTTTACAGCGTTGTACGCACTATTGATCGCATTTATGCATTAATCCAAGATTTTCGAGGACAGAGAACGACTATACAGTTGAAGGATATCAAAGAGCACTGTTTTAGCAAAGGCTTCCAAGAAGGTGATATCCAAGAATGTATCGAGAATTATGAAGAATTGAACGTTTGGAAAGTAACACATAATGCTCTACATATTCTTACGTAATTTGACGCCACTTTAATCAAAAAAATTTTGTCTTAAATTATTTTACAGAATCACATGTTTTTTAAATTTAGTTTTTAATTATGTGTAAGGTTTTTGTTGTAGAGGATTTTTACTCGGGTTATTTTTATGTGAAAGCTATCAGTTTTACAAAGTACATTTCCAAAAAATTATGGCGAGTATATATCTAGTTCTTCAAAATTTTTAGTCACTTTCTACAATTGAACAGTCTGGGAAGCTTGAAACACTGTCAAAAACTGACATCTTTTCAAGCTATTTCTATTAGTGGATAAAAATACGATAAAAGTCGAATGAATACTTCGACACGAAAAATTTTCCCATTTCATATAAAAGTTTCATCGTCCGATCAGGTTTTGAATCCGACCGTTGTTGCATTTTTGGTCGCCGGATGCAAATTTCGCTTAGGATTTTCGGTGCAACTCCATGTTTGTCTGATATTCGCGTGAGAAAAATCCAAATCAATAGAAATTCGCGAAAATGTTACTCGAGTGACTGGATTAAAACACTGACACCAGATTCGAGCACAGTGACAATGGCCTAAAATCAACGCCTGATCAGACGGAAAAAATTCTTGTCAAAGAGGTTACTTTTTTCATTTGGATGACACCGAAAATTTTTTCATTCCATCGCGCTTGGAATCCAACCGGAGATTAATTTAAGATTGCCAAACACGAACCCGGCGTCAAATTTTCGATATGATGCTGCATTTGTCTGATATTTGCGCGAGAAAATTGTGAACCGATCATACGAGGGGCCGGTAAAGGAAATTTGACTCGGGATTCGGGCCAAGCAACTTGAAATCTACTTCAGATCAAATTCCACGCCCGGTCGGGAGAGAAAAATTTCGCTGTCACTTTCTGTATAAAAAATGTGACCTTGGCACGTAAAGTTTCATCGTCCGATCATTAGAAACTGTTCAGTGATGTATTTTCAGTCACCAGATGAGAATTCGGTGAAGGATTTTCGATAGGATACCGCGTTCGTCTATTATTCGCCCAATGGTTCGAAAAAATTCCTAAAATGCAAAAGAAAATTACAAAAACTCGATAAAAGAGATTGATTGCAAAATGTATTAAGATCTCGCTGTTGAATTAGAAAATTACAATTTTTTACAACAAATTCTTAAAATGAAAATATTAAATAACTAATGAGGAAATAATTTATCGATGGAACTAAATATTACGAGTATTATATATTAGGTATTGAATAGGTAGGTGATTTTAAAAACGAAGAACAAAAAAAAAATTAATAGAAAAGTAAGAATATTCAATAAATAAGTACCTACGTAATGCTGTGCACACGATCCACTATATTTTTTTGTAGCTGTGTAAGTAACAAATAAACGGGACAATTTTCTACGATGATTAATTCGCCATCTTCGAAATGTTTATCAAAAATAAATTTGTTATTGAATTATTTTACTTGTTACTGACTGTCTGATGGGTAATAAACATCCCTTGCATTTTTTGCTGCAAAAGTGATTCATTTAATTTGAATCAAATACTATCACTAGATCAAATTTTATTATATCAAGACAGTTATAGGAATACTTGGAATTCATCTGACAGATTGTATTATAAAAAACGAGATCAAGATAAGTAATCAAATAGCATCAGTCAATGACGTTCAAATTATTTTAAATAAAATGGTAACTAATATGTACAGAAAAAGATACATTTTCGGACTAATCAATGTAATCGCAAACAATTTAGCGAAAGTAGGCATTGTACCACATATGTATACCAATTCGGTAATCGGTAATTATGTAATTTTTACATAAGTAAATATCGAAGTGAATAGCAAAAGAAAACTTTATGACTAGAAAAGTGATGAAACGACCACCATTAACAAAACGCAAAAAGTAAAACGTAAAAAGATGAAAAGTAAATAGAGTAAGTATACAAGTACATACATGACAACATACAATGAAAGCTCCGTCAAAGCAAAATCGTATATGTAGAATGAACTGAGAGCCCGTTCATTCTTATAAATAATACGTAAAAGAAGAAAATTTTTAAACTTTTACTAATTTAAGCAGAGAACATCATTCGAAACTTAGACAAAAGAAGAACAATTAGCACCGGGATGATGACAATTTACTTGAATTAAAAAAATTATAGGTACTTACAAGGGAAATTCTCATCCCAACCATCGATCTGCAGCGCAGATCAAAATTGCCGGTCCCAACTCTTTTGGCTCCTGACGATAAAACACCCATAAGACCCGCTATCCGCTGTGTATCCATATAGTGTAAGATCGATGATTCCAACTGACACTAAAATTTTGCGCCGGAACAAAACAAAATGGATCTGCTATTCAATATTTGAAATCGTTAAATTTGTTTTTCGAATTTCTAAAAATACAAATTTATTCCAAGGCTTACCAAAATACAAATAAAAATATGAAAATTTTATCTGATCAACAAAAAAATCTGAAAGATTTGATTGAAGAGCATCCAATCAGTTGTTAATTTCAATTCTTAAAAATTCAAGAAATGAACTTGAGTCTTTCAAGTTTTGGATCCTACTTTCGTGTTTTTTTGCCAGAAATATTTATGCCCATTGTGATAGCTTTCTTGTTAATGCGCTTTCAGCAAAACATGTTCAAAACTAAACTAAATTTTCACATCGTTTGACGTTGAAACAACGTAAAATTAACCAAAACTAAATACTTCGGTGGCGCAAAATGGAAATTCCTTACAGAGAAAGTGTGTAACACATACATCTATTAGGATATGCAAATATCCGTATTTGTGAAATTCAGTTTGATCCCGCACTTTTCAAAATCTATTCTTCGGTCGATTTGAGTGAAGTAGGAAGAACGACGCGACGCTATGTGACCGTACAGAAAGAGTTATTGCAATAACCAGTGCACACTACGTAGAATAGTTTCATCGGTATGGGTTTTAAGATGTACTTGCAGTTTACAATTAGTAATGTAACCTTTATTACAATAAACGCAAATGTACGGCTTTTCTCCAGTGTGTATGCGGGTATGTACTTTCAGCTTATCATTGGTAATAAAGCCTTTAGTACAAACAGTACACACAAAAGGTTTTTCACCAGTATGGGTTCTCGTATGTAATTGTAATTTATATCTGGTTATGAAACTTTTCTCACAAGTTTCGCAACTGAAACGTTTATCACCGTTGTGGATTCGAACATGCATTAATAGTTTATCGCTGGATATGAACGATTTATTACAATGTTCGCACATGTAAGGTCGCTCGCCTGTATGAGATCTGATGTGAACCTGTAATTTGTCATTCGATATGAAACATCGTTCACACAGGTAACACGCAAAGGGTCTTTCACCGGTATGGATACGTAAATGCACCTGCAACTTGTACCGAGTGACGAAAGATTTCTCGCAATACTCGCAACCGAACGGTTTCTCACCGGTATGACTGCGAATGTGTAATTGCAGTTTATATCGACTGACGAAGCGTTTTTCGCACGTATCGCAATGGAACGGCTTTAAACCAAAGTGCGTTTGGTTTATGTGAGATTGCAAGAGTTCCTTCGAGGTAAATCGCTTATTGCAGTGATCGCATTCGAAAGGTTTTTCGCCACTGTGCGTTCTCAGATGCGTTTGCAATTTGTGATTTGATATGAAGCTACGACCGCAAGTCTCGCATGCGAATGGTCTTTCGCCGGTATGCATACGAACGTGTATTTGCAGCTTGGAACGAGAAATGAAACGTTTTTCGCATAGTTCGCAACCGAATGCCTTTTCACCGGTATGCGCTACTGTATGCAGTCTTAGCTGGTCTTTAGTGCAGAATTTCTTGCTGCACTGCTCGCAACCGAATAATTTTAATCCTTTGTGAACTCGCAAATGCGTTTGCAATTTATCTTTCGAAATGAAGCATTTGCGACACGTCGAACATGCAAACGGTTTCTCACCGGTGTGTATTCGGGTATGCAATTTCTGTTTCCAACGCGTTATAAAACGTTTTGGGCAATATTCACAACCGAACGGTCGCTCTCCGGTGTGGATTTTCGTATGAATGTCTAATTTTGACTGCGACGTGAAACGTTTTTCACAAACCGAACAGAAAAACCGTTTTTCTTGCGAGTGATGCTGTTCGTGCGTGTCCAACTTTTTCTTAGTTTTGAAAATTTTTTTGCACTGAGAACAGCTGTAATTATTTGGTAAGTCATGTGATAACATATGCATTTTGAGGCTGTTCTTCGATTCGTATTTTTTACAACAAAACTCACAAGGAAAATACTTTTCTTCTATATGCACTAACGAAATGTGCACTTGCAACGCATTATTATCGCAAAACGTTTCGCTACAGCAATTACACCCGTATGATTTATTTTTTGAATGCGTACTCAAATGTTTTTCCAATAAACGACTGCTGGCGAAATCTTTGTCGCAGTTTTCACAAGTAAATAGTTTCTGTTTAGCGTGTACTATATTGATATGACTCTGCAGCAATTCTCGATTAGAAAAACTTTCTGGGCATAATTTACATTTTGCTAATCTTACGCGTTCTTTAACGAGTTTACTTTTCTTAGCTCCTATTCTTCGTTGTCGTACAGTGTCGTTTGTTTCAGTATCGACGGTACTTCTCTGTTCAAGGGCTGAAATTGAAATTTTGTTTTTCATTTCATCGCCAATTTCGAACTTGTTGATAAAGTTGTCTCCTTCTTCCACGTCGCTGACAGCATTGAATTTTTCAAGAAGCTCTGCTTTAGGAACTTTGACGAGAATTTCTCCATTAGGCGTTGGATCAATAAAATTCTCTCTTATAACAGTTTTGAAATCAGTATTTTCGTTACATTCACTAAATTCTTGATCTTGATTCTGTAATATCATTTGAGGGTGTAATTCTTGCTCGTCTCTAAACAGCTTGTTGGAAACTTCGCAAGATAACAAAGCGATCGATGTTTCACCGGTAGCATTACAAGGTACTATCTGTACAAATAAAAAATCACGTCAAGTTAAACATGAACGTTACATTACTTCATCAATGATGAAAAAAATACACTTACTTCATTCGTGTTCGTTTTCTTTTTATTCAAACTTAGTTCAAAATTTAAGCTTTCTTCATTTACACATGTTTCTAGGACGTTTTCCATCGGTTCATAAGCCACATCATTGTACGCCTATCAAAATAATATGCTTCTTAACAAAGAATTCAAAAAAGTACATTTCATATGTTAGACATATACCAAACACACAAAAAACTAAGGCAATCCATGAAACTTCTCAACTACTGAAACTAGGGTACACCGAAACTAATGAATACTCACGGCTGATGTTGTTTCAGATTCTTCTTTCATTATGCAGCTTATTTTATAAGAACCGTTTTCCCTATTTAAACACTGTGATCAATCCGACGATCACTTTCTGAAATCTAGTTTCAAAACAAGAAATGTTTTAGTTTTTAGTTATGCTTCCTTCAAAATTGTTTCTCTCTGACATCATACATTTCCAGGTTGATTACTTTAAAATAAATATAATTATTTCACTATTTTAACCAATGCTCATCACATGAAATTTACAAAATTTTAATAACTTTATTTCATTTGGAGCTCCTTTTAAAAACAAAAAACCAATTCATTTTACGATTGTTGATAAAAAATTTGGAAACCAGCCGTTTATCCCGTTAAATATTTATCCCGTCCAATATTTATCCCGTTTCTATTTATCTCGTTCAATTTTATGTCCCGTCCAGCATTCATCCCGTCGTCATTTATCCCGTTTCTAAAAATGATATTCAAAATCATAAAAATGATTTATCCCGTACCACTTTTATCCCGTCGTTATTCATCCCGTCCATTATTTGCGTCTATCCAGTCGGTAATTGAATTCTTTGAGACTTTCACGAAAACAGAGAATGTAAAAATGTTGGTAACCTTTAGGGAGAAAATAAAAAAAAATCAGTGCATTACTTTACCAAATTAAAATATTCTCTGAAAAGAGAGAAATCAGTTGGCTTGTAAGAAGTGTGGCGTGTTTTATTTCCGAAGGCGAAGATTGAGAAGTTGAGATGAAAATGAAGAAAACTGTGGGAATGAAAAAAGTAGATAATTAAGATTCCAAAACCAACCATTCCCAATTTCCCATAGATCTTGATATGCTAAGTAATTTTAGTTATTCTAAATTTTTCAATTTTCTCCATGTTTTCCTTAATATTAAATTAAAGAAGAGAGAATTGTCAAAAAATATGAAATCTCCAAATTTTGTGAGGAAAAATTGAATTGGCATTAACCAAAAATGGTTCTTTCCTAAATTGAGGTCGCAGAATCCAAATTTTGGGTCCATTTCATCCTCAGAGCAACCCTAAGGTCCCCACTCAGATATCTACACGTTTTCTCATCTTTAGTGAATGAAAATAATTTTTTTCTGAAAAAATTCCACAAGTGCATCAATGACGTAAAAATACAAAAATGTACAAAATTTGAGCCTTATTGATTGAGTAGAAATGGAGAAGACTGATTTTATTGTCAATTTCATCACGATTTTCTGATTTTCTGCTTCACTTGATAAAGTGCACTGTATACCGTATTACTAGGCTACATCTTTTCGTTTCAAGCGAAAAAGCGAAGTTTTCTGACAAATTATGGTTCTTTTTCCATTTCCTCAACTTCGACTGAATGGATTTTGTTAATATTTGGAAAACGAATACAGTTTTACATTTTCGATGCACTAGTGGAATTTTTTCAGAAAAAAAAAATAATTTTATGAGCCAAAGATGGAAAAGTGTGTGGAAATTTCAGGGGGCTTTCGGGTTGCTCTTAGGATGAAATGGAACCAAAATTTGGATTCTGCAACCTCAATTTAGGGAAGAACCATTTTTGGTTAATGTCAATTCAATTTTTACCCAAAAAATTTGGAGATTTCGCATTTTTTGACAACTCTCTCTTCTTCAATATTGAGGAAACCATTGAGTAAATTGAAAAGTTTTTAATCACAAAACTTACTCAGGATACAGAGTTCTAGAAAAGTGGTTGGTTCTAAAGTCGTAATTACCTACCTGAATTTTTCGTCCTATAATAGGTAATAAGTAAGAATGAAAAAAATTGATACCTACATAACAAGTTTTCAAACTCTACTATTCCTATAGAACTTGTCAACCTGAGAAATTTTTGTGACCACCAATTTTTCGATTTAGTCAATCGTTTCCTTAATATTGAAGAAAAAAGAATTATAAGAAATTTTTAATTCTCCGAAATTTGGTCAAAAAATTCATAAACCAAGGTTAATTCTGCCCTAAATCGCGATCTTAGGACATAGAATCAATTTTACATCAATTTCATTCTAGGGATTACCTGAGACCCCTCTCTTTAGTATTAAGATATTTTTTTTCATTTTCCAACATTAGAAATATTCTTTTTTATTAAATTCTATCAATTATATAAAAATAAGTGTAGGAATTAAAGTGTTCCGGAATTTGACCCAAAATCATGGGTACCTACCCTTTAACAAAAATTAATCGAAAATAGGTTCAACATAAAAGAAAGCCATACCCAAAATATCAGATTTCAAATAAAAAAAATCTAAAAATCAATGCATAATCTATTTCCGAACTGCCGAATCTATTGGAAGCGATTTTGAAGTTTTTTTTTTAGTTATCGAACTTCATTACCTTTATAAATTTCCAGTAAGTACATAGTTTTACTTTCATTCATGAACTTGCAAACCTTTTTGATATAATATAGGTACCTACTTTGCTTTGAAAATTCAATGATTCGAATCGAAACCAATTTTTTAAAATTCATTTAAGGAAAGGTTGATTTTTTTCTTGCTGAGTAATTTTCCAAAACTGAATATTTTTTTTCAATTTCTAATTTTCTCAACATTTTTTCCTGCTTCAAATTTCTCCAATTTTTTCAATTTCAAATTTTCCCAATATTCCCGATCTCCAATGTTTTGGATTATCTTTCCAACTTCAAAATCACTTGCTAGTAGCAAAGAATAATTGTTTGCAATGTACAATACAATGTACACTTGATTCCATCGGCTATCTGTGCTGCCGAGGAATTTTATCTGTAATGGGCAGCTGATTCTAAATCGAAGTTCTTGGAATTTTGTGCGTCGCGTTTCGAGTAATCAGTTACGGACACGTCAATAAAACTGATAAGAGGCGTGAGGGCGGGAGGAAAGGAGGAAAGAAGTAGGTATTCCAGTGAAATAAGAGTAGATTAACGTCGGATTTAACCACGTGAACGCGCGAAGTATTTAAATGGCAAACAAGAAAGTGGACAAGGTACATATCTTCGCGTCAAAAAAAAAAAGCTTCCAATTTCCGGACAAATATCTCGAAAACGCCACTTCCAAACGCAAATCCGAGGCCGGATTCGTGTTCAGCGAGCAAAAATCTACCTATAAACTCATTCCAAGCGCATTGAATGAATAAAAATATTCATGATTGAGTTTTTGATATTTTTGCTCGGAAAATTCGGAAAATTCCCTAGAGACAGTGATACGGAAAATTTTCCCGCTCTAAAAACGCTTGGATTCACGTTTTAGGTAGATTTTTGGTCGCTGAACACGAATCTGGGGTCGGATTTTCAATTCGGCCATTCGTTTGACCAAAATTTGCAACTTTATATCGAGTTTTTCCTGCTTTTTCCGAGCGATTATCACGGAAATGCTACTTCCAAACCGAAATCCGATGCCGGATTCGTGTTCAGCGACCAAAAATCTACCTATACAGTGAATACAAACGTTTTTGGAGCTGGAAAATTTTCCGTGCCACTGTCTCCAGAGAATTTTCCGACTTTTCCGAGTGAAAACATCAAAAACTCAACCATGAAAATTTTTATTCATTCAATGCGCTTAGATTGAGTTTATAGGCAGATTTTTGCTCGCTGAACACGAATTCGACATCGAATTTGCCTTTGAAAGTGGCGTTTTTGAAATATTTATCCGGAAAAGTCAAAAAATTTTCTGAAGACAGTAAAACGGAAAATTTTCCAGCTCCGAAAACGTTTGGATTCACCTTCATAGGCAGATCTTTGGTCGCTGAACTCGAATCCGGCCTCGGATTTTGGTTTGGAAGTACCATTTCCGAAATTACAATCCAACAAATGAAAAATAAGAAACTGCCGTTTTTAAAAATATTTTCCGAGGTTTTTCGTTTTTTGCCTTTTTTGAGGGGAAATTACCTTTTTGCCGAGGCTTCGCCGAGATACAAATCAGCAGCGGCGGCGAATTTTTTCGGCGATGCAGACCTCTAATTTTAATACCCATCTACCTTAGCGGCGTACAGAACTGAGAAATAATTGAAAAAAAAAAAGAAAGAGATTTTTGTATTCTTTATTTCGTACACACTGTAATCTTCGAGGTAGTCGAGAAAAGAGTCGAGAAGTCGAGATAGGTACCCAATTTCGTGATAATTCCAGGCGAATCAAAAACTAACTGGATAAATGTAAAAAAACAAACGGGATAAATCTGGGACGGGATAAAGGCCGAACGGGATAAACAACGAACGAGATAAATGTCGAACTGGATAAATGTGAGACGGGATAAATGTTGGACGGGATAAATGCATTTTGCGATTTTTTATACACGGGATAAATAACGGACGGGATAAATATCAGACGGGATGAAAAACATTCTATCAAAAAATTTACTATCAATTTTTTCTGAATTCTGATTCTTCTACTATTGGATTGGAGAAATTATACAAGATGGCCGCCTTCGCACCTCGCGCTCGTTTTCAAAAAATTTATTGATAACATCATAACAAGACCTCAAGACAGTCAGGACCTGATTTTGATTTTGATCAGATTTATGTTTAATTTTCATGTAATATTTACTCTAACCGCTCTTATTCGTATATAATTACAAGTTGAATTATCAGAACATAATGAGTAATAATGAGACTACGCTCCAAATGTTTCAGCATGGATTTGCACATTAAGCTCATCGATCTTAAAATCAAGACATTTCCATTCCACAATTCCTGATGGAACTTTTTACGTTACGAAAAATTTCTTAGTATGTATTCTCAAGAAATTTTCACCGGAAAAAATTGAATTAACAAACAGAAAAGTTGTACACTTTTCATTTGAATCTTTGACTTTGATCGAAAACAAAAACACACAGTCAAGCTGGAACTGACGAAATATTTTTGAATTCATTTCTCAACATGAAAATAAATCCTCCACAGAGAGAAACTAGTATATGAATATATCATAACATAATTTGAAACGAATATCGACTTCACTTTAAAATCTTTTATTATTAATACACTCCAGAACACGAGACTTTCTCCAATCAAAGGTAATTCTTGAGAACTTTTTTTCAGCTATTCAAAGAAATATCTTCATGTTCTAGTGGATACTAAAATTCTTCAAACAACAAATATCATGACATCAGCCAAAATTACTTCAATCCTTTTTCACAAATTCCTGAACAAAGTAGTATATTACAATGATTATGAGATCAAAAAGGAGTAGAAATAAAATAATGACAATAAAATTTAAAAATTGTCATTTACATGTGAGTCTTGACTCGATGTTTTTAAAGGAAACGCAGGGAATTCATAACCTGTAAGATCCTTGGAAACTGAAACAAAAGACCATTACATTGAGATTAACTTTGAAAGTCGAGTCTTCCGAGAATGTTATAAGTTGGTAAATATATAATTTTGTACACACGTACATCTACATACCTCCATTCAAAAAATGATAACCGAATATTATATATTTTTTTGCCAACAGAGACGACTGCTTCAAATAATGTTCAGCTTCGCTAGGATAACAAACTGAAGCTGCTGTAATACTTCCTGTAGTTGTGTATAGGACACGTTTGAAGAAACCTTTTCTGAATCCTAAAGTATAACCGAATAAAGAACCTACGCCAATCGCTCCAATTCGCTGCAAAATATTACGTTCTTCACGCAGGTAATCCACCGTGGTTATATAATTAGCTATAAAATGTAACAGTGCGATTAAAGGGGAGTCATTTTCTGAAAGATTTATAATAAATGCTTACACTTACAAGAGGCATGAGCGACGCCAGTTCTAAAAAAAGTTGAGCATCTTTCAGATACAGATTGCGCCGTGCGAATTAAATTGCAACCTTCTGATCTGAGCAATTTAACGCCCTGTAAGATGAATTCGTTCCTTTTCTCATCGCTAGAAAAAAACGATGCGAAAGCAAAATCAGTGATAAATATTATAGTTTTCAAATTCATCAACCACGGACATATACATTTACTTATGAATTTCTATAATTACTTGTTCTGAACAGACTGCAACGAGCTTTGGGTATAAATCGGTAATTCGGTCCTCTTTTTGAATATATTATCAGCTCTAGGCTCTGTTTGTTGATTACCTGCAATACTCGTACTTGACATCATTTTGATCAGAATTGGTACGCTGATTACTACAACATAAATCACAATTTACAACTTTGAAAGGTATAAGATTTCAAAAAATTAAAACTGACTAGTTAATTTCTTCCACAATTTCTTAATTATTACAATTTTTCCATTACTTATTCAACTTTGTTATGTTGTGTTATCAATTATCAGGTTATCTGCGCTAGAGCGCTAGGGTTAGATCGCTAGGTCACCGAACCGACAAATGACGGATTTAAACGACGACAAAATACGAATACGAAGAATGTGGTTTTGAGAATGTAAAGGTAAACGAATTATTTATTAACGATCAGTCGATGTCGATCACATCACAATCACAATTGGTCGATTTCAATTTTTCAATTTTCAAACTGTCTTTCGTTTCTTTTAAGTTTTAAAATCTTCAATATTTTTGCTAGATTTTGGACAAGAAGAATCCATTTCACTGTTTCTCCGTTGTACCCCTATCAAATCAAATATAATTGGGTCAAGGGGCATTGTACAATAATTATTAGCAATTACCGCATATAATTAAATGTATCATCTATCATGTATCCATTTTCGCCAAATATAAATATCAGACAGAAAACTGAAATTCTCAATCAATAATATTAAATAAAACTTGAAGAATGGCCTTCTTTGGGCATTGAATTTTCAATCTCTTCAAAAGCTTTGCCCTGGATATGGAATTATCAAATTTAAAACAATGAAACGATAGTTCAAAAGAAGACTCTCATTAACACCTCTACTCTTCCAGTGAAAAGGTTCCGGTCAAAAAGCTATAAGTAAATAATAAATATCTATGTAAAAAAAAAAACAAATCAATTTAAAAAATGAAACGAGACTATTGTACTTGAACCGCCAAATTTTCAAGAACCCATATTATAATACCTATATAAATATTCAATATTCAACATTTTTCTTTATATCAAGATAGATACGAAGAACCAATATAATTACCAAAAGACAACATACGTATTACGTAGTTATATTACATACATGCATTATATATTATTTCAAAAATGCAAAAGTAGTATTGAAATATAAATAAGTATTTAAGAAAGTATACCACATTAAGGATGGCGCGTCAATAATACTGTTCGTCAAAAGTACAAAATTATAACACGCACAATACATGTACGAACGGCAATAAAATTCAAATTTTCTCAACTACGTCCACCACTTCGTAGTGGGAGCAGCTCCAGTCGAGATCGGCGGCGCTAGCCATGATAAATTACAATCAAACGTGGAGTAGTTATCTGTTAACAATGTGTGTTCATTGGGAATATTTTCAAACACGGTTTTCTTGTCCACGACAGTAGGCCGATAAAGTCCAGCCTCCTCGATTTTTCGTTTCTTTTTAATGTTTGGATGAAACTGCGCCGAAATTTCATACTTCCGTTCTGAAATATTAACAGGGAGAGAATTCATAGTTGACGATACACATTTGGAAACACTTTGATCATCGTGAAGAACACTGCTGCGCTGAACATTAGGTACCAACATGTGACTGGGCATCATCGTTGCCATGTTGGATTGATGATGTGCCATGTTATCAATCACTGATGCGCTTGTATTGATAGGTTGTAGTGGGACAGATGACTGCGGCGGTTGTGAATTTGCTGTTTGATTCAACACCTCAAATGCCGAGTCCATAATCTTAAGTAACTGAAACATGAGAAAGCACATAAATATTTAGTAAAATGAACTCAAAAAAAAATTATAGCAAGATATGAACTTGAAAGAAAAAGTACCTGTTGAACGGACGTATCCGATAAGTTATCACTTTTTGTAATCCAAAAATTATTAAAAATATCAATCTTCTCTTTCAGCTTTAAACGCTCTTGATGAGCTTCTTGTTCTCGTTGAAGTTCCAAATTTTTCGTCAGAAAATTAATAATATCGCTTTCCTTATGCTCAGTATCAATTGACTCCTTTGATGCATTAGTTTTTTCTTTCTGTTTTTTTCGCATTGAAATACTTCCATGGGTGACTGATTTGGATATTCTTTTGCCTTTCTGAACAGGATGCAACGATAATGAAACTGAGTGAATATGTTGGCACATGGTACTACACAAGAGGTAATCGTGACATGTGCATGAAAACATATGTAGGCAAACGTTACAAGCGGAGCAAACCACTCCACAATTATCTAGACATTTTTCTGATTGCAGTTTTTTTACTATATAATACTCGTCCGTAGGATTTGAAGGTGATTCAATAACCCAACTAACAACTTCACCATAATCATCGATATTCTTTTTTATTTTCTCACGATCAATTTTCTGACCTTTTTTATGCTGCTTTCGTAAATGCCTTTCAGTGTTGTTTAGGCGGAAAGTATTTTCGATATTCACAAGATCTTTTCTTTTCAATAAATGAATTCTTTTGCAAAAATTCGTTCCTTCCACTGATTTGTCAGCTTTAACAGATTCTAAAATTGAAGTTATCGACGCTCCTTCCCTCAGTTTGTTGGCTAGGAAAGTTCTTTCACTAGCCGATAAATTTACATGAGCTACATCCGGCGTATGCCAAATGTGAGTTTTGTAATAAACTACTTCGTGGATATCATCAAGTTTTTTCACTGTAAGTTCTATGCCAGCTGTACATCTTTTACCAAGCTTACAGGTTCCTTTGATCCGAAAACTACGTTTCCCATTACCGTGACCAGAATAATGACCAGAACGATGACACTGATATATTAAACGCTGATCTCCATTTATCAAAGTGTGTTTCCCTGCTTCTTTAATAAAAAGGCAAACGTTGGTTTTCTCTTCTTCTTCTTTCCATGCGTCAAATTCTACTTGAAACAGAAAATATCTTACAATACATTTGTTTTTTACGTTGAAGGAAATTTCAAAAAATTGTACTTACCTGCTTTTGAGTCGAATGTTTTATTTTCAACATCGATTTGCACTTTGTGTTCTTCAGTTAAATGTGTCCGCAAAGCGTTTATGAAAAATGATCGAAATTTACAACCTTCAACGTTGCAAAAACAGTTGCCACCTTCCTCCTCCTCCAATCCTTGCGAGTGATATTTAATGAGATGCCTTTTCAAATTTCGTTTGTACGCAAATTCTGTTTCACAAACTCGGCATTTAAATGGAGCGATTCTATTCTTGTCTTGCTTATCGCCTGCAGAACATTCAACATTTCTTTTTAGAGAGTAATTAATATTTCGGATCATCAGCAATAGAAAAATTATTTTACCACGAAGAAATGGTTCTGGCTCCAACTGATGAATTTTCTTGATATGTTTTTTCAAACAGTTTTTATCCGAGAAGCTTTTTTGACACACTGAACAAATGAATTTTGGTCTTTCGGCGGGTAGTTCGAATTCCGGAAAGTATATCGTATTATCAGATTTGTTGTTTTCTTCAACTTTCATCTTCACTCCATCAGAAGCCGGTACACAATTTTGCGAAGATTTTCTTTTCATTCCAACAATTACTTGATCGCAGAACGCAGCGACAATATTCCAATTTCCTCTGCAAGATACACTAAATATCGAATTCTGGGAGGGAATATTCAAGTGGATTGTACAAAATAATTACCTAATCACCCTAATCATCAAGTAAAAAGTACTTATCAAGTATAAAATTGATGTGGATTGTTATACTTCGATTTTGAGAGACAGAGACATATTGATGAACGTTCACCCTAAGAGCTGAAAAATGATGAAAAATTATAAAAATAATGGCACATAGTCGAAGGAAGAATTATGCAAAAACTTTTCATTTTCATTGTCTCTCACTCAGATTCTCTCAAATTTTATCACTACGAAAAAAACCTGAAGGATTTATAATTATAAATTTTGATCTGGAACGCGAATCAATGAATCAATGTTATATTTTGTCTTCCAAGTAGTTCCAATCCAATCGACATTTTTTTTAATTTTTAATTTTTTAATTTTTTTTTTTTTCAACTTTTGTTAAATCATTGAATGAATTATTTTGTTTCATTATAATATACTCTTAGTAACATTGCATTATGAAGAATAAAGCAAAAATCAAGAAATATTCATAAATAATTGAATATCATTTTTTATGATTTTTTTTAGTAAATAAAAATAAAATAAATAATATTTTTTTTAGAAAACGTTAGGGTTTTCGTGCATCGCGCAAAAACCCTATAAAAAATATCATTATGCATTACGCATAATATCACCATCCACAATCCACAAAATCCTAAATTAAATTAAGTACATACTTCCCTGAAATTTCTATTGTAATTTCTATCATTTTTTTGAATTTTGTTTTGTTGTTTGTTATAATGTTATAAATTGCAATGGAGACCTGATTATTGATCCCTGAATTTTTTTCAAAGATTCCTTATTTTCTTTTGTATTCTCGATTGTGACTGGGAACACCCCCTCACAAAATATTGAAATTTATATGTAGAAATGTTGAGCCATTTTGACGAGAAAAGTGGAGTTATACCTTGTATAACCGATTGGGGAAGATGGTGGCAAAATGTTGATGAAGTTCATGTTGAGATTACATCATTTAAAAATATGAAAACGAAGGATGTCTTAATTAAAATTACGCCGACTACTATCAAGTGCACCTGCTTCGGTAACGTTATTTTAGAAGTAAAAACCTTTATTATAAAGTTCTTATTCTTACCTAAAGTGTTTTCGTTGATTTTGTTTTCAAGAAGAAAACTAATCTATTTCTAGGGTCATCTATTCCGCCCAATTCATGCCGATGAAGCGGTATGGACTATAGAAGATGATGGCGCTTTATTAAACATCGTTCTTCCAAAATCCGACTATGCTGCCAAAGAAATCGCATGGGAAGCACTGATGGCTGACAAAAGATATCAAGCAGATCCTGTGACATTTCACGAAATGAAAAAGAAATTGGATTTAGAAAAGTTTCAAATTGAGGTAACAATATGTTCTTTGCGAAGTATTTTTTCCATTCAACTATTACATGGACTATGTTGTTTCCATTTCAGAATCCAGGGTTCGACTTCAGTAATGCCAAGTTATCTAAACAGTATGATAGAATTTCATCATAAAATTCGTAAGAATTCTATACAAATTGAGTTCCTGTTGCACTATAAATAAATCATGTTGTTTATATTCTAAATTGAGGTCGTGATGAATGAGAATTTTGGTCATACTGTACTCCGGGTGTATAGATTTTACATTGCCATTTTTTTAGTTCTCGTTCCAGAATATTAATATTGTAGTGTGGAATGTGCAGTACTGTGTACCTTTAAATCCATCCTTAATACAACTGTAAATAATTGTGTAATAATGTATTTTTCAATTCTTAATAAATACATATTGATTTTAGATTTACATTTTTTTTATTTTCCGGCAGTTAATGGTTTTTTGATTCTAAAGAAGTAAAAAATTTCTCGAAAAGGTGTTGGTACTGGTACGCATAATAAATCGAAGGTTCCAAACCAGAACAAGGTAATTGAACTGATAGAAATGATTCTCAAACGAAATAAAAATAATAATACATAACTAAAATTTAACTCAACTTGTCGATACGACTACGACGTGGTGTTGCTACGACATGTCTATTCGTGTCTGTTTTTCTTCGTTTTGCCTTATCATTTACTGATAAGAAAAAGTTATTATCAGTTGAAATATGAAAAAGGAAACATGAAATTAATCTCAATTTCTTTCTGGATAGATGTTAATTACTATGAATTCAATTTCAGTTATTCAATATGTCGTTACCTTGGAAAAGTAAATTATTTTTGAACATTGTTATTCAGCAATGTTGTTTAGTGAGTCGTCATCTCTGCATAGAAAGAGAAATTAGGGTCAGATTTGCTCCTAGTCCCACAGGTTTGCATGAAATATTAATGATATCGTTTCAATTATCATATATCTCCGTTTGGTTGTTGTAATATACAGCTCATCATAATATTATCTTTGCAGGATTTCTTCACCTTGGCGGTTTACGAACAGCGTTGTACAATTTTCTTTTTGCGAAATCTAACAATGGTACCTTTGTTCTGAGGATCGAAGATACTGATCAGACAAGACTAGTTCACGAAGCCATCGGAAAATTGGAAAAGGATTTAGAATGGGCTGGTATAATACCGGATGAGAGCCCTCGTAAAGGTGGTCCATACGGACCGTACTTGCAATCGCAGCGATTGTCCATATATCAGTGTGTATTCTTTTAAGCTTTTTGAATATGAAAAATGCTTATTCTTTTCCACTTTGACTTATTTTCATTGCCTAACAATTAATTTCAGAGAGGAAGTTAAGAAATTATTAGAAAACGGCACTGCGTATTATTGCTTTTGCAGCGATCGACGTTTGAATCTAATGAAAAAAGATGCGATTAGAAGAAGAGAAGTGCCGAAATACGACAACCGTTGTAGAAATTTAACTAAAACAGAACTCGATGAAAAATTACGGAATGGCTCGTCGCATTGTATTAGATTTAAAGTAACTTATTAGATATTTTTGCATTATAATCAATGTGTAGTTATGCTTATTACACCATTATTTCATCATTTATTCTGACAGTTGACGCCAATTCAAGAGCCTTTCGAAGATTTAGTTTACGGGAGTGTAGTTCATGATGTTGCAGCAATAGAAGGAGATCCAATAATAATAAAAAGTGACGGTTACCCTACTTATCATTTCGCCAATGTTGTTGACGATCATTTCATGAAGATTAGTCATGTTCTGCGTGGTGTTGAATGGCAATCGTCAACACCGAAACATTTACTGTTGTATAAGTTAGTATTTAAATTTATAGATTCTTAAATAAGTTGATCCACCTAATTGAGGATTTTAGGGCATTCAATTGGACTCCTCCAAAGTACGCTCATTTACCTTTACTTATGAATGATGATGGCACTAAATTATCTAAAAGAAATAGTAACATGACTGTGGAGACGTATAGAAATGATAAAGTGTATCCGTTGGCTCTCCTTAATGTTATTGTTTCTTCCGGTGGAGGATTTGAAAATGAAGATCATGTAAAGCTCGGAATAAAAGGACTCGACGAGTTAATTAACAAGGTAACTAATCACTAATTAGTCTTAGTTGATCAGTATTTTCCATTCTACTGAACTAAACGGAACGAAAGTGTACTCAAAATGTTTAATTTTTCGTTTGACCAGTTTCGATTAAATTCGATAAATCCTCACAATTGTCAATTGAGGTATGAATTGTTAGAAGAATTTAATCGTTTAACTATTCGAAGAATGGTTACCGATGAAAAAATGCTGAACGAATTGGCTGTCGAACTGAAAAATTTGGTGAATGAACATTTTTCTGGAAAGTGAGTACTTTTATATCGATGAATTTTCAAAATGAATCTCATACGATGTTCAATAACTTTCAAATCCTTTTTTAAAGACAATTATTGGAAGCATCGCTCGATCATGATAAAATAAAGGAACTGTTGGTTTGGAGTAGTCAACGAATTTGTAGGTTGTCTGAGCTTGTTGGAAAAGATTATTCCTATATATGGGTGTTACCTCCTGAAGATGCTTTATTGAATCAAGAAAAAAAGTTTTACGGTAAACTTTTTCATTTTCTGTTGAATTAAAATTAAGCAATATTCATAAGCTGACATAGCAACATGAACGTATTTTCTCCTTGTTGTATCACTGTTTCAGAATTATTGAATCCTCTAGTAAAGTATTTCAAGAATGCGACAGATTTTCATGAAATACCTTTTACCAAGTATTTTAAACAATTCGCCAAACAGCATAATGTTGAATACGGGCCGCTTTTGAGATTTTTAAGAGTTTGTTTAAGCGGATTCGAGGTAATTATAAGATCATTGGGGGTGTGTTCGAGTCAAGTGGAACGACGACGATAACTCAAAAAATATTGGTTGGTTGCGTTAGTTGTACTAAATCGTGAGCTTGCGTTGTGTATTACTAATAGTTGCATCAATGAAGTGAGTTTAACACGTCCATAAGAATTCTCAAAAGTTGCCGAGAATTATTTCAAATATTGCATTGTATGAGGTAACTGTTCTATTTTCACGTAAGCGTATCAGTTTCTAATAATATTAAACGTCACCAAAAAATTCATTTTTAAAAAAATGGGGGGAGGGGTCTAAATAAGTGGGATCGAAAACTGCGGGTCCAACGGGACTAAGGGTTTCCCCTTTTAAAAAATGATAAAAAAGCCAGTACAGATTTAGAACCTGCGGTAAATGGTGTCATGAGGGTGGGACACCCCGAATCATTATGTTTGCGACTTTTCTCGTGGGGAGAGGGGCGGGGTGTCATTCTAAAATTGTTAAGACCCTATTTTGCGTTACCGAATTTTGCATGACAAAATTTGCGTCGCGCTATTTTGCGTTACCAAAAGTCAAAGAAATTAACTTAATGTCAGAAAGTCAGGAAATCAGGAAAATATCAGGAATTTAGTAGATACCTATACTTATAAATTTTCATATTTCGAAATTAACATGGTACCAGAAAGTCAACATTTTACTTTTAAAGACAAATTTTTCTATTTTCTAAATCAACTTAATATCAGAATGTCAGAAACTGACTTTTGAAAACGGAAATTTTAATATTTTCGAAATTGACTTACTAAATATTAGGAAGTCAGAAGCTGGAAATTGACTCAATATCAGAAAGTCGCAATGACAGGAACAGTATCAGAGCTAAAAGCTTATCTAAAAATAAATTTTTTGTTTTTGAAATTAACTTAATATCATAAGTAACTAAGTATGACAGGAAAAAACATATCCATGAAATCATCATTAATTTCTTATCAGAGGAAACTCAACTTCATTTTTCTTTAAAGCTTACAATTTCAATTTTTAAAAAATTTGTCCCACTTGACCCGAACACACTCCTATTACACGTCGTGTGAGATTTTTTGGCTACGCAGTTTTGTTATTTTTTTTAGCATGGACCAAGTGTTGCTGAAATGATGATTCATTTAGGACAAGATAGCGTTTTGAATAGATTAGAAAGAGCTGAAAATTACTTTAGATCAAATTCCAGCCAACTTTCACGCCATGAAAAACATTGAAATAATTTTTTAGAAATATAAGCTCCATTCGTTTCCTTCAAACTATTATTTCCTTCCTCGTAACATGATGTATCGGATAGCAGTAGATAGAAACTTATTGCGTACGTTTTATTCATTTGTATCTTGAAAAAGAATGTAAAAATAATCAAAATGAAATAATTTACGTAAAAATTTCACTGTAAATGCATTTAAATACAAAGCGTAGAAGTTCATTATAAGTAAGACTCCTTAAGTTAATTGTTTGTTGCATCGTAGATACGCTCACGCTTGTTCTAAAATACTTCTAATAATAAATCACAAATACAACTTATTTTTACGAAAGAAAAAAAGTTCTAAAACGATTTGGTAGTAAGATCAATGATATCTTGAATAAAATAATTCAGGATCAAATTCTATGTAAAAGACCAAACTATAAATAATGGCTGAAACAGTAGAACGGATAAAATGTATAGTTAAGTTACTAACCCAGCAGTACAGCATTGAAACAACCAAAATTACTAAATAAAACTTGAATAATACACAAAAAAAATCATCAAAATTCAGAACGCTCAGAAGTAAATTTTGCTAAAAATTATTTGATACATCCATTCACGACCATCTGTAAATAACATAGAAAGTCAAATTGCTGAGTAATTAAAATGATTGAAGAACGCGAAATTATTTGTTTACCTACCTCGTCATTTAAATGCCTTTGTTATTCAGACCTTTCACTTTATAAATCCTAACAAGCCAATGTTCTGTTGTATAAGCTTCCTCCAATTTATCCAATTCGAAATATTTATTCCCAATTTCAGAATTTCTTACTCTGTCATAACCCGATGCTTTATCTGCAACGAGTAAATATAAATTAAGGTATTCAGAATATTATCCTGACGCCTAAATCGATAAAAAAAAAAAAAAAAAGGGTAGACCATCACAATTCTACTTACTAGCTTCGGAGTAAACTTTGCCAAAGTTGTAATAGCACAGCTTATACATGAGTGAATTCAACATAGTGGGCGAACCACCGCTATCAACTCGAAATTCTCCAGAAGGTGAGTAGTAATCCCACTCTTTGATATGTTTACCTCGTTCTGTCGAGCCACCAATACGTACCATCCATAGGAATTTATTTATATCTGAAGATTGACGCAAATTACATAATTAGGGCGTTAGAGTGATCTTCGTAAACTTTGTTCTATAGCGATATACCTACCATCAGAAGAATATCCTACCACTCCACCAAATATTACAAGAACATAATCGACATCCAATTCACGCATTATTTCATAAGCTTTATCTTCGGTTGATGCCATTGCCTGACCAACTCTCGATATATGAGTATTATTCCACGTATTATTATCCACAATCACGGTCCGGTTCGCCATAGCAGTTATCTGATATCCGTAATCCCACCAGGACATTACACGAGCATCCTTTCGATACATATCAGTTGAAAAATTATGATGGTGAAGCGAGTTAGATTATTTGACGAATAATTACGTGATACCTGAGGAGTGTTACGACGCAGCCAATAATACGCCTCTCTAAAATCATCGAAAATTACTTGAGATCCGTCATGAGCTCTCGCAGATAATACTATACTAGGTGAACTGTAAGCTTCCGATGTAACCCATATGCAATGATGAACGTATAATATCAGCATACCACTCATTCCAATTACAAAAAACATAGCGACCTACACAACAGCACATTTAGCCTGTGAGTTAAAGTAGAAATCTTATCGCACAGAATTCGGTAACATTTACCTGACTTTTGAGTTCGTAATCGCTCTCCGCTAACTTCTTGGATTTTTTGTCAAAATTTTTTGGAGGGTCCAAATCTTTCATGTAAGAAGATAGCAATGAAGAAACAGCTACACCCGACAAGATACACATTACTGGCGCCAAAACCAACATTAATCGAACCATTACTCCCTGAAAATAATTGAGATATTTCATATTAATCATAACAATCTCGCGCTTTAAAGCGTATAGGTATCGCAGTTTTAAAAATTGAAACAGAAAATTTATCATGATAAAATATGGCGATTGTGGTTGCCAAAAAACTTACCGCGAAATAAATACTCGTTACTCCGTATAAAATGAGAAAAATATTCGCGTCTGATAAACGATGAAAGCAGAAATATAAGCCGGTAGGAAACAAGAAAACTAAGCTCTGTAAATCAAAATAAAATGAAGACCACGACGTAGGTTGGTGTTCAGAAACAGATGCGATAATCGGGATATGATTTTTAGCGTAAGACGGATCCAACAGAGTATAAAATCGACCAGTCCAAGGTGCAATTTTTCCTTTAAAAAAAAAATATATATATATAAATAGCAAACAGATGAGCAAACCATGAAAAATAAAACATACTACGAAAGAAAAAATACACACCAGAAAGCGCCAAAATACTTCCAAGACCCAAAATCAATCCTAAGCTTCCACCCAATAAACCTTTGAACAAAACTTCAAATTCTTCGCCGCTCAATTTACTTCTCAAGTAGTTGGTGAAGGCGACGATTTGACATAATCCAAACACACCCAATGCCTAATTAATAAATCAAATTGAATCACAAACGCTTTTCGTGCTCGTTATGATAATAATCTACGTGAAATGAACTATAACGACACGAACCAACATGTGCTCGGAGCTTTGAACTGGTTGGAAACCAACGAATGAAATTTGCATGGATAACACTGTTCCTAAGCAGTAAACTACGCTGTATGCCACATAGATACGATTAGAAAATCTCCCAGTAATCATAAGCGCCAGTACATGTAATGGTATGAGGTTTATAAGAAATACATATCCTCCCCATGAAGATACCTGTATTGTAGACAGAATGTGAGAAGAAGATATTTGATCAACAACAAGCGCCCATTGAAAAATTTTACCATGTAAAAATACGCCAACGCGGTAAATAATGCCCAAAAAATGGTTCCAGTTTTTACTGCTTTAATCCAACCGTAGTATGTCAATAACATGCAGAAAATGGCGATAGCTGCGGGGGAAAAAACAGTGTAACATTTTCACTTTCTGCTTGAAATATAGTCTATTTATCTGTGATGCGATAACTTCATTACCTTCGTTATCGTAAGAACCAGCGACAGACCTAGAGATATATCCAGGTACAATTGAGATTAGGGCAGCCGCCACTAAACCGGCACCTGTATTCTGTAATTCACGTTGAAACAATTACATGTAACGAAACAATCACGCCTGGCGCCTGAATTAGGTAAAAAAAAAGAGCAATAATTACCTTCAACTCTTTTGTTAATAAATAGGTAACAATTGTAGTGAAACTGGAAAACAACGGAGCCAGAAATACGCATAT